>OY728127.1:17876866-19076866 GCA_963277665.1 Viscum album
CACAACACTTAAAGAATGCATAATGAGCCCTATGGTGTAGACCGCATGTCCGATTGACGTACCGTCTATGCATGCATGTCACGAATAATAATTGGATTGTTTTCATGTGATTTCAGGTCAATCTGATGTCGTCCACTATGAGTTTGACCGTTAGACGCCCGTTTTGGCCATTTATGACACCATAACGGTGTTCCTGGTCACCGTGGGCATACGGCACGTCCGATTGACATGTCTTCTGCTCGAACACATCAAAATTCACTCACCCTTTGATGTCGTCTGATTTCAGGCCATCCGGACATCGTTCGGCCCGTTTGGACCCCCCCCCCCCCACGCGCGTTTATCAAGCACGCGCAACACTTAAAGAACACATAATGAGCCCTACGACGCAGACCACACGTCCGATTGATGTTCCGTCTAAGCGTGCACGTCGCGAATAATAATTGGATTGTTGTCCTGTTATTTCAGGTCAATCCGATGTTGTCCGCTATGAGTTTGACCGTTAGACGACCGTTTTGGCCGTTTAGGACACCAGAACGGAGTTCCCGGAAACCGTGGGCACACGGCACGTCTGATTGACGTGCCGTCTGCTCGACCACATCACAAATCACTCACCCTTTGATTTCGTCCGATTTTAGGCCATTCGGACTTCGTTCGGCCCGTTTGGACCCCCCCCCCCCCACGCGCGTTTATCAAGCGCGTGCAACACTTAAAGAACGCATAATGAGCCCTATGGCACAGACCGCATGTCCGATTGACGTTCCGTCTGCATGTGCACGTCGTGAATCATAATTGGATTGTTGTCCTGTGATTTTAGGTCACTCCGATGTCGTCCACTATGTGTTTGACCGTTAGACGCCCGTTTTGGCCGTTTATGACACCAGAACGGCGTTCCTGGTCACCACGGGCACACGGCACGTCCGATTGATGTGACGTCTGCTCGACCATATCAAAATTCAATGACCCTTTGATGTCGTCTGATTTCAGGCCATTCGGACTTCGTTCGGCCAATTTGGACCCCCACGCGCATTTATCAAGCACAGACAACACTTAAAGAACGCATAATGAGCCCTACGGCGCAGACCGCACGTCCAATTGACATTCCGTCTATGATTGCATGTCGATAATAATAATTGGATTGTTGTCATATGATTTCAGGTCAATCCGATGTCGTCCGCTATGAGTTTGACTGTTAGACGCCCGTTTTGGCTGTTTATGACACCAGAACGGTGTTCCCGATCACCGCGGGTACACGGCACGTCCGATTGACATGTCTTCTGCTCGACCACATCACAATTCACTCACCCTTTGATATAGTCCGATTTCAGGCCATTCGGATATCGTTCGGGCAGTTTGGACCCCCCCCCACGCGTGTTTATCAAGCGCGCACAACACTTAAAAAACACAGAATGAGCCCTACGGCGCAGACCGCATGTCCGATTGACGTGACGTCTGCGTGTGCACATTGCGATTAATAATTGGATTGTTGTCCTGTGATTTCAGGTCAATCCGATGTCGTCCGCTATGAGTTTGACTGTTAGACGCCCTTTTTGGCCGTTTATGACACCAGAACGGTGTTCCAGGTCACCGCGGGGCACACGGCACATCCTATTGACGTTCCGTCTGCTCTTCCACATCAAAATTCACTCACCCTTTGATGTCGTCCGATTTCAGGTCATTCGGACATCGTTTGGCCTGTTTGCCCCCCCCCCACGCACGTTTATCAAGCGCGCACAACACTTAAAGAACGCATAATGAGCCCTACGGCGCAGACCGCACGTCCTATTGACGTGCCGTCTATGCATGCAAATCGTGAATAATAATTGGATTGTTGTCCTGTGATTTCAGGTCAATCTAATTTCATCCGCTATGATTTTGACCGTTAGATGCCCGTTTTGGCCGTTTATGACACCAGAACGGCGTTCCCGGTCACCGCGGGCACACGGCATGTCCGATTGACGTTACGTCTGCTCGACCACATCAAAATTCACTCACCCTTTGATGTCGTACTATTTTAGGCCATTCGGACATTGTTCGGCCTGTTTGGACCCCCCCACGTGCGTTTATCAAGCGCGCACAAAACTTAAAGAACGCATAATGAGCCCTACGGCGCAGACCGCACGTCTGATTGACGTACCGTCTGCGCATGCACATCGCGAATAATAATTGGATTGTTTTACTGTGATTTCAGGTCAATCTGATGTCGTCCTCTATGAGTTTGACCGTTAGACGCCCGTTTTGGCCGTTTATGACACCAGAACGGTGTTCCCGGTCGCTGCGGGCACACGGCACGTCCGATTGACATTCTGTCTGCTCGACCACATCAAAATTCACTCACCCTTTTATATCGCCCGATTTCAGGCCATTAGGACATTGTTCGGCCCGTTTGGACCCCCCACGCGCGTTTATCAAGCGCGCGCAACACTTAAAGAACGCATAATGAGCCCTATGGCGCAGACCGCACATCCGATTGATGTGCCTTCTACGCGTGCACGTCACGAATAATAATTGTATTGTTCTCCTATGATTTCAGGTCCATCCGATGTCATCTGCTATGAGTTTGACCGTTAGATGCCCGTTTTGGCCATTTTTTGACACCAGAACGGCATTCCCAGTCACTGCGGGCACACGACACGTCCGATTGACGTGCCGTCTACTCGAACACATCACAATTCACTCACCCTTTGATTTCGTTCGATTTCAGGCCATTCGAACATCGTTCGGCCCATTTGGACCCCCCACAAGCGTTTATCAAGCGCGCACAACACTTAAAGAACGCATAATGAGCCCTACCGCGCAGACCGCACGTCCGATTGACGTGTCGTCTGCACTTGCATGTCTCGAATAAAAATTGGATTGTTGTCCTGTGATTTCAGGTCAATCTGATGTCTTCCGCTATGAGATTGACTGTTAGATGCCCGTTTTGGCCGTTTATGACACCATAACGGTGTTCTTAGTTACCGCGGGCACACAGCACGTCCGATTGATGTTCCCTCTGCTCTACCACATCACAATTCACACACCCTTTGATGTCGTCCGATTTCAGGCCATTCAAACATCGTTCGGCCCGTTTGGACATCCCACGTGCATTTATCAAGCGCGAGCAACACTTAAAGAATGCATAATGAGCCCTACGGCGCAGACCGCACGTCCGATTGATGTGCCTTCTGCGTGTGCACGTCGAGAATAATAATTGGATTGTTGTCCTGTGATTTCAGGTCAATCCGATGTTGTCCGCTATGAGTTTGACCGTTAGACTCCCGTTTTGGGTGTTTATGACACCAGAACGGCATTCCCGATCACCGCGGGCACACGGCACGTCCGATTGAAATGTTGTCTGCTCAACCACATCACAATTCACTCACCCTTTGATGTCGTCCGATTTCAGGCCATTCGGACTTCATTCGGCCCATTTGGACCCCCCCCCCCCCCCACACACACGCGTTTATCAAGCGCGCGCAACACTTAAAGAACGCATAATGAGCCCTACGGCACAGACCGCACGTCCGATTGACATGCCGTCTGCGCGTGCACATCACAATTCACTCACCCTAAAAAGATAAAAATATGGAAAGAGTTATTGGGATTCTCCCATGAAACAAATGTCTGGAGTTTCTCTCCATCCACTGACACACCTTCCTCTAAAATTATTTGACCCAATAACTATACCTATATAATCAATACAAAACTGACATATATATAGTTTGAAATATAGTCAATAAGTGTAATTAGTATGATGTCAAGATGTTGGGTATGATGATAATCACTCTTGGAGTGCACGAAGATGTCATCCACAAATATTAAAACAAACTAATCTAGGTAAAAAAGGAAAATTATATTCATCAAGGATATAAAAAATTCTAAAGAATTCATCAAGACAAATGAAATTACCTCATGCATGGGGTTCATTATCATCTGGATCACCAATATCATTGTGATGTCCACCAGATGTATTCAGAGCCTACAATATATATCAATATTATGTATCTTAAACATATCAGTAAAATTCAATCTGAGTATGGTTTGTTTTATTGTTTACCTGTGGCGCCACTTATTGCATCGTCATTTCATCGATACGTGATGACATCTGTGACAACCTCTCCTCATACTCTGCACGTAACTGCTGAAACTGTGAATCAAAATTGCGCTGCATATCCTGCATGGAAGCATCTATCTCAGCCTGTGTGTGCATCCCTGACTCTCTGCATGCACCCATCACATCTGCTCTAACAACTGCACGTCGTGGGAAACCACTGCCATAAGTCAAAGAATAACCATGACCGTCACGCCCCACGACACGGTGAAATATTTCATCTCTACGCACAATACTACGACATTGCTCCTCTGGAAACTCTGATAACTGAGTGTCAAACTGATCCTGTAGCATATAATGAATCAATGAACAAATATGAATAATTTATATAAAATAAAAAATACATTTATTAATTAGTAAATAATTTTCTTACTATAACACCAGAAACATAGGGATCACCCGCCCTACGAGTCCTCATCCATATGGACATCTGATCGATTGGATCGCCGTGTTGGTGTAACTATAATAAAGGGGTTCACCATGTTATACTACAATATTTTTAAAATATGAATGAAATAGAGAATTCTGAACTTACATCATGTCTGATCTATGACACATGTCGAGTGCCAAGTCTGGAAGGTGTGCCCTGCATCGCCCGATTATGTGAATGACGAGAAGACTCGGTCTACTTAATAGACATTTGAAAAATTAGTCATTTATAGATTAAAAGTAATAAATCTTACCATTGCTGCCTCACTCAACCAAAACACAACCAAATCCTGCCACTGCGCAGGAAGAATGCCCGGAGGGACTCGCTGTAGAATGTCTGGCACACCCGCAAATGGTGTCCAATGATCTCTCTTCCCCCTTGACTTGTAATCCTTCCATAATTTTCAGCATTTGGACATAAAAACAGCCCAAAACTCATCTGGACAGGATGTCAAATTATCCTGTTAAAAATATTGTCAGTAAATGGGACAATAATAATTAAAATATCATGAAAAAGTAAACATTGAATTTACCTGAACCTCCCTCCATAATCTGTCCATCGTATCCTGAGGGAAAGAACTCTAGTCAGGAGTCGTCAGAGGGAATCTGTGTGAGTCTCATATCATATGCCCAAACTGACGACTCAATGCAGTAGCACCATCTCCAACTGGATGAAATGTGTCGTCAAATAACACATCCAATCGGGATCCAGAGTTCCAGGATCGAACCCCTCTACCAGGACTCCTGCGTTTGCTGGAAGAAGCAGTAGATCCTGATAAACATAAATTCATAATTCAATTACAATATAAAATAATGATTAGAAACAGTTAAGGAAATATAAACAGAAAATTGCAATCAATTAATTTAGAAAAATGAAAACATACATACCAACAACATCAGGTGAACCACTGTGACCACCCTGTGACATACCTACATTAAAAGAAATTATAGTTAAATCAAGCAATTTTTATACATATATAACTCATAAATATTTTTACAAATAATAACTAGGAATATAATTACAATTTCCACTAATCATGCAAGTCTATCGTATTTCCTTCAACTATCTCTCTGGTCTATTGTATATCTTCATCTCCTACAGCTACTGTTGTTTGGTCAAGTGTTTGATCAGGAAATGCGACAACTTCAGGTTCCTCTTGGTCAATCAGAAAAACCCCTCTTCTATAAATATTCACCACAGCTACTGTTGTTTGGTCAAGTGTTTGATCGGATCAACTATTCTCAAATCAACATTCATATGAATATTTTCTGAGCAATGACATGAAACTGAATCTTCTCCATGACGCGTCCATGTATTATAGTTTTTCAAAAACCCATTCAAAAAAAATGTTCTCTAACACAATCTTGTTTGAAGAGATATCTATTTGCACATTTTCTGCATGGAAAACTAATAATATCACTTGGAAATTTGTTGGTGAAATCCATAAATCTCTTAATCCCCTCATAATATTCAGCTGAAAATCTATCTTGCATATCAATACAACTCCTATCCATATCTGTATTTAATAGAAATCAAAAGTGAAATATCTTATTTAAATTCTAAAAAAAACACATATCATTAAAATTTAAAAACCAAATTTGGATAAAAAACATTACCAGCGGAGGAATCAACCGCGGGTAATGGGGTCTGACTCGATTGCGGATCCATGATGTCGCAGTGAATTGACGAAAGAGGTTTGACGGCCGGACTCGAAAGGTGCGGAACCGTTGGACGAAGCGTGGAGGGTTTTACACGGCGGGGCACAATGGACCGGAAGGGTCCAATGGAGGAAGGAGGAATTTCCAGAGGGATACAACGGGGCAGCGAGGGGACGGCGGCGGCGTGGCTGTCCAAAGGTGCAGCACGGGCAGGGGTGGGGGTTACCGGGTCGCGGGGGTGTCAGGGTCACGGGGGCGCAGCGCGGAGGCAAGGCGGTGGGGGTCGCCGGGGTGCAGCGCGGGTAGGGGGTGTCGGGGTCACGGGGGCGCAGCGTGGAGGCAAGGCAATGGGGGTTTCCGGGGTTGCCGGTGGCGCAGCACGGAGGCAAGGGGGTGGGGATCGCCGGGGGTCGGGGTCGCCGGGGGTCGGGTCGCCGGGGGTCATGTCGCCTGGGTCGCCGGGAGGTCGGGGGTCGGGGGTTGGGGTCGATGGGGGTCGGGGTCGCTGGCGGGGTCGGGGTCACCGGGGGTCGGGGGTCGGGGAGGGGTCCTCGGGAACGGGGAGGGTTACCGGGGGTCGGGGTCGGGGAGGGTCGCCGGGGGTCGGGGTCGCGGTCGCGGTGTCGGGGAAGGGGGGGTCTCGGGTTCGGGGAGGGTAGGGAGGGGAGGGAGGGGGAAAATAGGGGTTTTGTTAGGAAAAATTGCAGCGGCCGCCATTTGGTGGCCGCTGTTGATAGTATTAGCGGCCGCTAAATGGCGGCCGCGAAAGGTGCCCCGCCTCCAAAACCAGATTTTCTAGTAGTGAGTCATCAACACTAGAGAACTCAGAATCAGTTAGTGAGTATAAAATCAAGATTGAAGAATAAAAAAGGGGGATCAATGGATTTAAAAAACCAAGGAAAGATCACGTCAAGCATATCGAAGATCTTGAACAGGAAGTTGTCCGTCTGTGGAGAAATGTTAAAGACCAGGAAAAACCTTTGATTCCCAACACATTCTTGGGATAGTCGATCATTCTAAAGAATTGAAAGATGAAATAGGATCCTATTAGTTAAGCAAGAAAGAAGTATAATTTGATCTCAAACGTTAAGGCTGATTTAGGGCTTGATCAAAAACAAAAATCTATAAAAATTGATGTCATACCACAAGCACCCATCCTGAGGTTGAAGCTTGATTTGGGCACAATGCAGAATCAGAATATTCAGAGATCCCAAGGGGAAACTCATAATGCAGATGTAATAAGAAGGAATGCACCTTATATCAGGTGTTATTGTTGTGGGAAGATGGGACATTCACAGTATGTGTGTTCTATAGCCAAGAGATATCAAAGGGAACAAGAACAAAGGTTGAATCCAAATCCAAACAGAGAATGGTTCTCCAAGGCATATTTCTAAGGACACTAGTTTTGGTGCGGAGGATTTGGGGACATGGATAGGCACTTCACTTCGACCATATAGAGGAATGTGCCAAAGCAGAATGAAAATGTTCACAAGTAGCAGATCAATAAACCAATAGGTGAGTTAAAAATGTAGAATAGATTTGAAGCTTTGCAAGATGAAGCTGGTCTATCATACTCTGAGAAAGAATAGAATTCTCAATCCATGCCATGTGTGAAGGAAAAAATATGGACCAAAAAGAAGAAGGATGAGAAGGCTGTGGTGGCATAAATTGCCCTTAAAACATCAAATTGCTCTAGTGTGTGGATCCTTGAGAGTGGTTTCACATCTCACATGAAAGGTAATAAGTATATTGTTACATGAGTAAAATATGATAAATAAGGAGTTGTCAAGTTTTTAAATGATGAAGTCCTGAAGATTATTGGCTCAGAAAAGGCCTTGTTGGGGGGCACAGAGATGAGGCGTGCTGATGTCTTAGTAGTATAGGGCCTTAGTCACAATTTGCTAAGAGTCAGTCAAATATGTGACTCAGGAACTACTATAAGGATTACTTAAAAGATGTGTGTTGTCAAAGGAAGAGATGGGGTAGTTTTTCTATAGGAAAAAATAACAAAGGGAAATCTCTACATGGTAAGTGGAGAAGAAGATATGTGTTTTCTATCTAGAGAGGAATAAAACGAGTTATGGAATAAATGATTTGGTCATCTTTGCCAACCATCCCTGGAAGATCTGGTAAAGTGTGAAGCTACAAGAGACCTCCCTAAGAAATAATGTGATCGTACACATACGTGCAACACCTATAAACAAGGTAAGATCATCAGAAAGACGTACAAATAGAAGTAAAAGAAGTTGAAAAGAGTGCTTGAATTAGTACATGCTGATGTATGTGGACCTATTTCACCAAGATCCATTTATGGGAAGAGTTATTACGTTATTTTCATTGATGAATATAGCATAATGGAATGGGTATTTGTTATTTCCCATAAGTCTGATGTGTTCATTTGCTTAAAATAGTACCGAAGGGAATATAAAAGGAATCTTGGACAGAAAATTCTGATGTTTCGTATAGACAATGGTATGGAATTCACAAACATCTAGGTGGAAGAGTATCTCATGAAAATTGGGATAAGGTATCAGGTTTCTTCAGTAAGAACTCTCCAATAAAATTGTGTGGTTGAAAGGAGAATTTGGATCATCAAAAACATGTCCAGAAAAATGCTTATAGAAAAAGACCTACCAGAGATGTTTTGGAAGGAAGTAGTATTGGCATCAGTCTACATTTTTAATAGGGATCTGTTGTGTCCAAAGGAAGGAAAGACTCTGTATGAAATGTGGTACGAAAATAATCCAACAGTGAAATAATTTAGAATATTTGGATGTAAGTGCTTCATTCTCAACAAAGAAAATCAAATGAAGTTTGAATCACGTGGAGATGATGGAATATTTCTGGGCTACTCAGGAAAAATCAAAACATACAAATGCTTTAACAAGAGGCTGGGAGAAGTAGTTGAGAGCAATGACATCACTATTGTGGAAAATGAAGAGAATATTCAACAAAACAGGGAGCAGTTTCTTGATGAAAGTATTGAAGGGGAAAATAATACATGAGGAGCAGAAGTGGCAGATGATGACTCAGAAGAAGTCACTGATGATGAAAAAGAAAGTTTCAAGTCTGTGTCTGCAAGGAAGCCAATGAGTCGAGCAAAAATTGACAGGCAAAATATCATTGGTGATCAGTAAGCTCTATTTCAGACAAGTAGAATGAAATCACATTAGAAGACATCATTACTATCACATGTTGAGCCAAAATGCTTCACTGATGCAGCTGAAGATGGAAACTAGGTTCAAGCTATGAATGAAGAGCTTGATCAGATTGAGAAGAACCAGATGTTGGAGATTGTTTTGAGACCAGCAGATAATAATGTCATCGGGACTAAATGGGTCTATCACAACAAGATGAATGAATATGGTGTAGTGGTTCAAAACAAATAACGACTTGTGTGTGAAGGATACTCTCAGATAGATGGAATAGATGTTGATTATACATTTTCACCGGTTGTAAGGTTGGAGGAAATCAGATTATTCCTAGCCATTGCAGTGCAGCGAAAGTTCAAAGTGTTCCAGATGGATGTCAAATCTTCATTCTTGAATGGGGTTCTGGAGGAGAAAGTGTATATTTAGTATACAGATGGTTTTCTCATTCATGAGGATGAGAACAAAGTTTTCAGAATGAAGAAGTCATTGTATGGGCTGAAACAAGCACCAAGAGCATGGTACTCAAGGCTTGATCAGTACTTGAGGAAGCTTGGTTTCTAGCATGGGGGAGTTGATTACAATCTCTATTTTAGCAACAAAAGTAATCAATGGATGATGGGGTTGTTTTATGTTGATGAAAAAATATTTGGTGGATCAGATGAGGCTAAGTGCAGACAGTTTTCCAAATTCATGAAAAATGAGTTTGAGATGTCAATGATTGAAGAGATAACATTTTTCCTTGGTCTAAAGGTGACACAAGGAAGGAATGGAACATTCAGTTCTCAATAAAAATATTCCAACAAGGTTTTGAAAAGGTTTGCAATGAAAAATTACAAGGAAATGAAGACTCCAGTTGCTACCTAGATGAAACTTCCCAAAGGTGAGGATGAAAAGGCAGTTAATATGAAAGAATAGAGGAAAATTATTGGATGATTGTTGTACTTGACCGTAACAAGGCCTGACATTGTATTCTCCACATGCCAAGTAGTGAGATATCAGAGTAATCCCAAGGAATGCCACATGCTTGTAGTGAAAAAGAATACTTCTGTATATCAAGGGCACAGTGGACTTCTGTTTGACATATAATGAAAAATCTCAGATAGATTTATTGGGATATACTAATGTAGACTGGGCCGGTTCAACGGATGATAGGAAACCAACATCAGGTGGTGCTTTCTATCTTGGTGGATTTTGTATTTCCTGGCTAAGCACGAAGAAAGATTTCATTTCATTGATCACCGTGGAGGCTGAGTATATTGTGTCCACTCAAGCATGCACACAATTATTGTGGATGAAGCATCAGCTTGAAGATATTGGAGTTGAAGTGATGCCTTAGATCAGAATCTACTGTGATAACTCAAGTGCTGTCAATCTTAGCAAAAATCTAGTTCATCACTCAAGGACAATGCACATTGAGATCAAATATCATTTCATCAAGGAGAAGGTGGAGAAAGGGCTTGTGAATTTGGAGTATATTCCTATAGAGCTACAAGTTGCAGATATTCTGACAAAGGCCTTACCCAAGGAAGCATTTTAAAGGCATCGACTGGCTCTAGGAGTTTAGTTGAATCCTCGCACTTAAAAGAGTGTGGATGTGGAACCCCCTCTCCCTGAGGTATGATGTGTTTTCCCTAATGTGTTGATATTATTTCTCTACTCTGTTACAGACCACAAAGGAGTGCCCTTTGGGTTTGTTGACAAAGGGGGAGAAAATATTGATTGTTTAAAGAGATTGTTCAAGGGGGGGGGGGAAATATGGAAATTTGATAAATCATGATTGATATGGGGAGAAGCTAACATGTTAAGCAGTGAGATAGTGGGAGATCAATGAGGTAGGGGGAGAATATTAAATCTGATGATGATAGAATTGATCGATCAAAGAATAGATATCACGATAGCTGAGGATCGTGATAAAAGCAGAAGAGTGGTGTTGGAATGTGGTAAGAATATTTCCAAAAATTGGTATCAGTTTGGTGTTAATTGTGGGTGTTAGAGTTAAAGTGATTCATTGATGAACATTACCTTTACTCTTGTTTCTCATGTTGAGCATTGCTCATGTGGGCTTAGAGTATGTGTTGACTAAATCCTTGATCGCTATCGGAACTGAAATAGGTGAATGGTGGATGAAGAATTAACGATGTATCTTTTTGTGGTAGAGTTGTCAAAAAACCCAAAGGGGGAGATTGTTGGGAAAAAATACCTCAAGGTATCATTGAAGTATTTTTGAGGTGATTGTGTTTGTTGACAAAGTGGGCCTCTATATTGTTTTTGTTGAAAAAGAAAACCATGATGTAAAGATTTGTTGAAAAAGGGAATTTCATTATTGCATTTCAAGTTCAAGGGATGCTGTTAACAATCCATGTATGATTCAAGAACTCCGAAAAATGAATGATTGATCTGGAGGCGGTTCAAAAAGAGCAGATACAAGGTCACACCATTTTCTAGTGTTTGCCAAATATTTGGGCCTGTAAATCGACAAATGGAGCAAAGTGTTTTTGGTAAAGGGACTTGCATTCCAATGTCATGGAGGATTGGAAACTTGTGCAAAATATGTTTTTCAAGATCAGAACCACAAAATATGGAAAAGGGGAAAGTGGCTCCCAAGTTTTATGTTTGGTCGCGTAAGTGACTTGCGCGGCAGAGACTAGGGCGGCGAGACCTATGCTCTAAGGGGATACTTGAATGTTGTCATGTAGGGTGTCCAAATTCATATAAATGGAGTTCGACCCCTCATCATTCTATGTGAGTTCAACACTTAGAGAAAATCAGAGCTCCTGTCGCGCAGGTGTGATGGCCGCGCAAGTGGTGGTGTGGTCGCGCTGGTAAAAGTTGCATTCCAGTTTATTGATGTGAGTCCAGAGTGGTTTGGGTGAGAAAAGAAGGGAGTCACCCAAGTTTTGAGTTTAAGATGGGGGTGTCATGAAATTGGTTTGGTGACACCTGCAGACCAGGTTTTGAAGAAGCGTGACAGTTGATGTTTTCACGCAAAAATTGGTTTGGGTGTAAAAGGGTGTGAGTCGCGCATGTTTGGAGTTGCAAAAGCTAGTGTCGCCCAAGTGGTTGAGGTGAAATTTCATGCGAGTTTTAACTTGTGCGCCAGGACTAGCACACTGGCTTGGAGAAGGGCACCAGGTATGGTTGAAGCATGACAGTGATTCAGGGCTGTGTGAAAGTTGAAAGATTGCTCGATACCGTCAGTGCAAAGTGAGATTCATCGATGGGTGAAAGTTGGACTTCAATTCCATGGATCATTTTTTGTAGAACTACTGGTTAGAGGTTCACCATCAGTTTATTCTCTTTAGTATGTTTTTTCATCATTGGAGTGAATTCTTGGATGAGTTTGGAGGAGAAAAAGGAAAAAATATGGAAACAGAATATAAAAAAATCATAACATGAATAGATTATTGAAAACATTAATTTGTGTGGGGATGATGCTCTTAATGGGTTTTTTACAGTGAATGGTTTTTAAAAGGTTAATGGAAGATGTATCTCATGATGTGAATCCAATAATGTATTGAAATGTTTTTATAGGGTATTAAGGAGGTACAACACAATTTTCTATGTAGATGACCCCACATCCATTAATAATGTGAATTGGGAATTTATGTCATGATTTTGTCTAGTCCAATATTTTTTATCCATTATTACAGTTTCAATTTCTCATTCTATTTGTTTCTTCACCCTCATAACTTATAGTTCTAGCCTAGGTGATTTTTGATGAACTTTTACATTCAAACTCTTATTCCAACAAATACTCAAGTGTTTCAGTGTGGAGATCATTGTTAGTATGTTGTTACTCATTATTGTCATTGATATCGTAGGATTTTTTGGAATGGAATCATATGTCAGTGTTTAATTCCCTTATCTATGAGAATTGGTTGAGTTTTTATGAGATATTCTTGGGATTTAATAGATAATTGGAAGGAAGGGGTGAAATAACTTGAATTGTATTAGATCCTTCATACTAAACAAACTCCAGGTTGGTGGTTTTTACTATATTTCGACTTTTATTAGAACTCAAACACCTATAGGTTTCTAAAATAGTCCTCCTATGTTTTAAATTTTTCCCCTAGAAAAACACTTCTGATGATTCTAATATAGGTGTTATAGGAAACTAGGTTTTGGGTGTCATCCACAATAGATTTTCTAAGTTAATTAAATGATATTTCTTAGATGGATGATGGTTTTGATGCATGTTTTGGAATAAAAAGTTGGTGTTCCATTTGGAAAGGCACATATTTATATTTTTTATGAATACATTGTATGTGGCCCTTTTGAAATCGATTGGGAGATCAGTTCTTACTAGAATGGAACAAGGGAGAAATATTCCACCAAGATGCCACTTATTGAATAATGTACCAATGTTCACTAGAATATGAGTATCTTTTGGAATTCATGGTTGTATGCATGTGATAAAATAGATGATTATTCTAAAATATAAATTATCATATACTTTATATTTTTATTGGGAAAATAATATCTAATATAAATTAATTTTAGAAAACCAATTCATTTGAAATAATTCAAATTTTGAAAACTTTTTACATCCTGGATATCCTTCCTACATATTTTATATCTTATGAGATAACCTATTTATATTATTAGTGGCATGTGGGAAAAATCTTGGGGGTTTCCTACTGGGTATTATTTCTCACCGCTATATAAAAACTATTGTTTTAATGCATATTTTCTATTACATGACATAGGAAGGGGACCAGTTTATTACTTTTCCAGTGGTGCTCCTTGATGTTTCCTTCATAGTTGGTGGAGTTGTAGCTTGGATTAGGTGTATTTATTGGTCAGGAGACATTCCACCATTACACTAGGGTATTTTTCAATATTAATTTTTGAGTTTATTTTTCTTACTATTCCATAGTTACTCATATTTGTTTCCCTCTTTGATTATCTATTATGGAATTGATAAAATTTATTATGTTTTAGTTTGGATCATGCCTCAATCATATATATGTATTTGGTTTTACTTATTTCTATCTTGATGTGTGTTTTTTGTGTGAGTGAGTCTATTAAATAGCGTAACATTACCCCATGGATCTTGTATTTAAACCAATGTAATTTATTTCCAGATATTATAATTCAATAAATGTCGCCTATGTTTTTTACAACTTCACCTCTTCTCAATCCAATCTATTGGGGGGGGGATGTTACAAATGGTATCAGTCTTGTTTGGTTTAGGGGTTGGAAACAATAAGATATATATTTTGGAACTAGAAACATATTTTTTTAAAATATATATCTAACCTTTTTGTGTTGTATTTTTTTTTCCAAGGTGGTTTGGGAATAAAAGTGTTCTATGAAACTTCTAGGAAAATTTTCACCCCATAATCATGGGTTTAACCGATGAGTATAGTGTATTGTATATTTATAAAGATGATTCTCACTAAGGAGTAATTTTCACATGGTTATTTGAATTTATTTATGTGATATTATGATTATATCGATGGTATATAAAATATAACCATGAATAGATAAATAATTAAAAGTGATAAATTGATGATTTATAAAATGGTTAGTAGAATACAAATTCCACAAGTATGAGAAAAATAAATCGATGAGAGGGAGAATCTCTGAACATGGGTGTGCCAGGACCACAAGTAAACCATGATTTGGTTCAATGTATTCTAAATTATTTTTATGTTATTGATAAGGAACCTTGGATAGAATAAAATCATCATGTAAAACACTCAAAATATTGTCTAAATTAGAATCCATAGATGTTTCATGGTTATTATGGACCTCAAAAACCATAGGTATGTCTGAGTAGTATGAATAATATTTTTTGAAATAATGGGGACTCTATATGAGAGGATAGTCAAACTAGAAATTCATATGCTTCGGGTCATGGTTTTACCATGGTCGTATTTATTCATTCAAGCTATGTTGGATCGAGACCTCACTTGGAAAGTATTTTTTGAATTGTTCAACAAATGTTATTCCTATAATCCTTCTTGATAGTAAATTTGAAACAATTATATCAATTAGAATAATAAATTTTTTCAGTTATTGATAAACTACTAAATTTATTAACCCTTTTCACTTGGAACCAGCGGTAGTTAAAAGAAACATACTGAAGGATCAGATCTATGAGGTGGGTCTCCATCCTAAGGTTATCTCAAAGGTAGTAATATTCTATATTAATAACTATAAAAAGTTTAGAATACAGAATTAGTGGGAGAAATAAACCATCTATGGAATCCCATTGGATATAACACCTTTATCCATCCGAGTGAGGTGGAAGTTTCAGTATAGGAAATAAACACATGAGTGGGAGATAATCCTAGTGTAGTAAAGAAATAGAGAATCAATCCACATATTTAGTCTTATCCACCACATGGAAATAATAAACTAAGCTATTTCCAGTTTTGTGTACTTTCAAACAGGAACAAGGAATGAAAATAACCCCTGAGAAATTTCCACCACCATGGAATGGAAGAAAATCTCCATAATTATTCTCATAAAATTATGGGGTTAGCAGGTGAAACATTCTCAATAAAGCCTCATATCTCACATGATCAGATGGAATAATACCATCTGAATAGTTTTCATCCACATATCCATGTAAAATAAAAAACCTCTTGGAACACTGTGGTTTCCCAGTTGACACCTCAGAAAAGAACAAAGATCTTTCTTATGACAATTAATCGAAACATTTATACATCATTCCACACAATCTCAAGCTAGAAACGATGTACATCCAAGGAATAATGTAAAATTTTTCTAATATCAACACTTTTGTATCACTTGTTGGATTTTGGTGCATCACACTCTTTCCTTGCCTCATCAATGCTTATAAATTTGGGACAACACATGGAATTAATGCCTCATATCAGGAGTTCATTACACCCCTCAGATAAAAAGAGTGAAAGGGATTGAAATGATTATCATGTTGAATTACTATTAATGAAATATTGTTTATCCAATATTTTATGGTCAAAGATATGAATGAATTTGATAAAATGTTTTGTATGGATTAGCCGATGGGATTTAAAGTCCACATAGAATTTTATGCATTGAAGGTGATGTTTACATAACCATATGAGTCTATTTATGTATTCATGGAGGATTGGGTTAAAAATATATCTAGAGTGGGACCTATAGTGATATTTGAAAGAACCTTCTATGGTTTATTATTAGTAATAACCTGGGAAACTACTAATAAAATATGAAATGTTATTTTTCTTACCATAGTGGATTAATACCCAAATGTCTTTCCAAATGATATCTGTAAGTCACTAACTAAAGGGGAAATAAAATTTTATATTGATCTACTTCCATGAACAAGCCCTCTTTATCTACACTCTTACATAATGGATCTAATAGAGTTACAATAGTTAAAGGTTCTATTATAAGTGTTTTATTATAATGGTTCCATCAACCCTAGTAAATTGCTTAGGGAAGAAAAAAAATTCACAAAGGAAGTGATTTCCCTCTTGTTATGTGTTTATTATCCTAATAGAATCACGCTATGATAAACAATATGTGTCATACTTCTCTAATTGATGATCTATTTGATCAATTAAAGGGATCCATGTGTCTCTATAAGATTTATTTTTGACCAGGGTACCATAAGATTAGATTCATGAAAATAGATATTCGAAAGATATCATTTAAGAGTCATTTTACAATTATAAATATATGCTAATTACCTTGGGTCAGAAAAATTAAAATGCTATCTTGATGTCCTTGATGAACTATATATTTCACAGAAACCCCTATTCTTTTTTGTGGTTTCATTTTTTTGATGATATTCTAATCTAGTATCAAAGCAGGAATGACCTCAAGGATCATGTGGAAATTGAACTAAGCACATTGTGGGACTTTCATTTGTATGCTATGTTTTTTAATTTTGATCTCTAGATATAGGAAGTCCATTTCCTTGGGAACAACATTTTTGAATAAGTCATATCATTTTAATAAGTAAATATATAAGTATTAGTCCAACAGATTCCCCTAAATAACGTTTATGATATATGTAGTTCTCTTGGATTATTAGGTTATTATCATCACATTATTCATGATTCCTCAAAGAATTATTCTCCAATGAACTATTTAACAATAATGGGTGTTCCATTCAAATAGAAAAAATTATTTTTGAAATGCTTTGTATTGATTAATGATCATATTACAAAGGCACTGATTATAATTATCCCTAAACTAGTTAGGGACTATGTGTCACATTGTGACGTTTTTGGATCATTTATTGGTTGTTTTTTCATGCAGGGAGATTATATAATGGCATATTGTTTTCCTTAGTATCTAATCATTTGAATAACATTCGGAAAATGACATGGAATTAAATGCAGTTTTCCATGTCTTAATGATTTTGTGACCTTAAATCTTTAGATAAAAGTTCAAAGTTTTCACTAACCATAAGTATTTGAAATAAATATTTTATTAGTGAAACTTGAAATTGAGAACACAAAGATGGATGGAGTACCTCCATATGTTTTATTTTGAATTGGTATTCAATACCATTAAATAAAATTCTATTTAAAATGTGTTGTGTCAAAATTCATATTTCAAAATGGTCTAAGAATCTCATAAACAATGATATTTTATGAGCATGATTATTGACAAGCACTGGGATTATTCTTTACAATATGATCATGTAGTTTTATTTCTAATTATTAGTGTACCTAACTTGATGGATTCAGTAAATGATGCCCAGATGTCGTTTCCATATTGAATCACCATTACATCAAATATAAATGGTGGGGATACAACTAATTTATAGAAATAGAATGAAATCTTCTTTTATGCTATAAAAAATAAAATTTTAGTTCCTTAGTCTTTCTTAAAAAATATTGTTTCAACAAATAACTATTTAAAATGTGTTATTTTGAAGATTTATAAGGAAATAAAAGAACATTTATAATGGTCAGATATGATATTAAATGTTATAGATTGTGTGATTAAATTCATAACTTGTCAATATATACAAGCTGAACATCAACAATTGGATGGTATGAAATAGTATATTCCTATAGATGTTTGGAAATGGGAACAAATTTTAATTTAATTTCTTCTTGATCTACTGAGAATATTGAAAAATATGGATTATTTTGGGGTTATTATAGATTGACTCACCAAGAGAGCACACTTACACCCGATAAGACAACTGAACACAGTAGAGGGTTTTGAAAATTTTCATATCTGATAAGTGTTCAGGTTGTATGGAGTTCTTATTTTGATTGCATCTAAATAAGACCCTCATTTCACTTCATGGTTATCGTGATCATTGCAATAGGATCTCAGAAGTCAAATAAACATGATCACAACATATCATCTATAGATAGATGGGTGGTTATAATGAAAAATTAGAAATATAAAGATATGATTTGAGCTTGTTTCATAGATTATTGAGGATCATTTGATGATCATATATATTTTTATAATTATCCTATAATATTAGATTTATGGTTACAATACATACTTCTCTGTTTGAGTCTTTATATGTCCATCATTATTATTATCTACTATTTTGTGTGATAATTAAGGAAATGAAATTGATTGGACAGAGTCTTATCCATGAGAGTTTGGGGAAAATCCAAATGATCCATAAGTGTATGGATAAGGCTTAGAGTGGATTGATAGTGTACATGTAAAATAATTATGGACACTTATCTGTCAATGTGAGTGACTAAATCTTCTTGAAACTATCACTGAGACTTGCTATTCAATGCTCGAAAAAGAAAATGAAATCAACTCCATGGTATGTTATATCATATGATGTTATTGAATAGATTGGAACATGTTACATATTGTTTATCCTTACTATAGAGATTTACTTCCATTCATAACATGGACAATGTTTCTCAACTGAAGAAGTATCATATATATCCTCTCAATGTGATTAGTTGGGATCATGTTACTCTTGATACTGATATAATATTTTCCAAGAAATGGTATGGATTCTAAATAGATAGGAAAATGAGTTTTTAGGGAGATCAATTTCTATACATAGAATTTTAGAGAATCATGGTCAGGTTCAAGAGGAAACATCTTAATGGGAAAACATTTCACAGGAGAAATGACATGAGTTATTTAAGGGAAACATCAGTTTCCCACTTCCCAATGATGGAAATTCCAATGGTGGGGATAATATAACTCCATTGGTTTGATATAAACCATCATGTTATGAACTATTGTTTATAATTAGAGTTGTTGGAGTACAATTATGGAGGAGTTTGGAGGATTAAAAGAAAAATAATATGGAAACTGGGATTAGGAAAATTTTATGATGTGAATAATATATGGGTGGAATAAAGTTTTATTGGGCTGATACAGTGAATGGTTTCAAAAAATGAATTGTTTTACCTTAGTGAATATTGGAGGAAGATTCTGAAATGAAACCCATTCATGTTGTGAAATGATTTTCCAGGGTTTTTAAGCAGAGGTGATATGATTTTAGGTTTAAGAGTCCATTCGACTATCACAACAAGAATTGGGAATTCAAGTCATGAATTTTTCTAAGACCATACAATTTTAGCGTGGATTACAGTTACAATTTATCATTTAGTATCCAACTTCTCCCTCTCAACTTCTAGGGATATGCTACATGACACTCATTGATCTTTGATATCTTTAATAAAATTCTAATGAATATTTGGGTGTTTGATTTTTCTAATCAAAGTTTAGGATCTCGTTCTACCATCTTATCTAGAATCTTTTCGATTGGTCCTAAAATGAACAATATAGAAGTGTATAAAAATAAAAAAATATGATAACTAGATGATTTTTGATGAAATATTCTTAGGATTTAATATATTAGTCAAATGAAGATGTGAATGGGTTGAACTGTCTTATATCCTTTATGCCAAACATAATCAGGTATGTGGCTTTCCCTCTTTCTACATTTATTATAAATCATTGACCTTTTGTCTTCTAATTGATTTTGGAATTATTTTTATTATTTTGAAGCCCAGTTAATCTTTTTTGGTGATTATCTTAATAGTTGGATTTAAAATTGGATAGTGAGTGTCTCCCACAACTTACTTGCTTTGTTGAATAAAAGAGTTTTCTTAACTAAATAATGGGTTTATTGCTTGTTTTGGAATAACAGGATGGTGTGAGATCTATAAATTCTCAAGTTGGTGGGTTTTCATGATTTCATTATATGTGGCCTTGCTAAAATTGACTTAGTTCTCATTGATTGCTGGAAAGGCATAATAGGGAAATATTTCACCTAGATATATATTGGTGGAGGATGTACCACCACATATGAGAATAAGGGTTCTATTCAATAAGAATTGGTTTGTGCATGTGAGAACAATGATGATTACGCTAAGATAGAAATTATGAATTTCATCATATTTTTGAATGAGAAAACTATTTATGGATAAAAATTATTTTAAAAAAATAGTTCATATAAAATATTATAAAATTTGAAAACTAGTTACTACTTTGATATACTTACTACCCATTATATATCTAGTTAAATAACATGTTTTTGGTCTTAGAGTTATGTGGGAACAAAATGGGGGTTTCTTACAGGGTATTATTTCTCTCCCACTTCATATTCACTATGGTGAATATATAGATTTTGTTTTATGTGATATAATATATTAACCATTTTCATACCTTTATAATTAAACTCCATGATTTCTTTGTTATAGGTGGAGGATTTTGAGCTTATAGTTGTTTCATATATTTCTCATGAGTGGTACCTCCTTGGCACCTGAGTTTTTTTTGCTTCTTTGAAATTTTAGTTTCTATCTCTTATTATTCTATAGTTCGCTAATATTCATCCATGTTTTATTTTATATTGACGGATTGATCACATTTATTACTGATGTATTTGGTTTTATATATTAATATCTTGATTTTTATGTATTTTGAGTGTCATTTTATTAATGTGTACATCATTCCCCCATGGATATTGTGTTCAAACACAAGGGGTTTATTTCCACCCTTTTTTGTATGGTGAATGTTACCTATGATTTATAGCACTCCACTTATTCTCAGGCTAATGAGTTGGGGTGGGACATTATATTTTGTTTGTTATTACATATATTTCAAGATATTCAATATAGTATTTATTTAAAGGAAAATAAGTATGAAAATATTAATGTGTTATATTCTACCCCTAGTATAAATTGAATCCTAAAAAAACCGTTATTACTTATGAATGAAAATTTCTAATTGTAATAATAAGAAAGATAAGAATCGATAAACAATTTTTATTAAGATATCAACCTCAATTTATTAGTTGAGATTAGAAAGCATATCATAAATAATTATTAAATCATATGTATATCCTCAAAAGACTTATAATTGTAAATGTGTTTCCAATTTTGGATAGTTATGTTATGTTTCCAACATAACTGATATAGATTTTTCTAGAATAATGGTGTATGAAATATATATATATATGATTCCTTTCAACTTCCCAAGTGAAAACTTACCATTTTATTGACTATATAAATTAGTTTTCACTTAAAATTATAATAATAAATGACTAAGAGGGCCTTTTCATTCATGAAGTACGAAATATATCCAAGGATAAAAAAGGATCCAACAATTTAATTTTATTTGGAGACTAGATATGTACACAATTCCCATAATACATGTTGGAAATTAATTATAACTTATAAAAATAAAAAAAAAATTATTTCCTTTAGTAAATCCTTGAAATCATTCCAAGTTCCCTTCTTGGTACCTTTGGAAAGAAAAATAAATAATGGTTGGGTTTATATGTTTAGTAAGGATTGAGTATATTGGATAGTATCAGGATTACTTAAGGTATAAATAATTTTCCATGTTGGTAAATCAATAAATATTCCATATAATCAATAACTTGAGCATGAAATATATCAAAGGATAATGATTTAAATAATCACATGGGTAATAACAACTAATTTTGTTATAATGGAATGTATAACACTGTATATCTTAATTCTCAAGTCGAGAAAAAATGATCTTACCATTATAGAATTATTACAAGAAATCATGAATCTTATCATTAATGTATCCTTCCATGACATCAAGATCTTACCATCAGGGTCTTGGGAAAAGGTATCATGATATTTCGATCAAAGACTCGTTCCAAAAACCTTACATGTATTAAAGTCATACACCAAGAAATACCCATTATTTTTTGTCCCATGGGACCTATTGATTCATTAAAAGGGATATAATAGACCCCACACATCCCTTAAACATGTACAATTCATTACTCATGTATTTAAAAGTCAATAATTTTTATCATTAATATATTTTAAAATCAATAAATAACCATATTAAATCAAGTATTCAAAACATCTATATTTCTATAGTTAATGGAATGACTTTCTTAATAAGCATCCATTAATTCAAACCATATAATATAATGTGTATATAGTTTAGTAAACATTGAAATAATTATAAATTTATTGATTATATAAAATCAAAAAAACATAAAAGAGAGAAATAATGTTTAAAGAATAAAGGAGTGTGATATATAACTGAAAATAAATCCATATGTATTCAATGAGGTGTAAACCATAAATCTATAAGTGTTGAAATGGGACCATAAATTCATTATAAATAATGGTTTTTAGTGAAGTAATGTACTTGGTAAAATTCATGATAAAAATGGAATCAAAACATTTAATATAGATATAAATAAAATGATGAATAGATTGTAACACACATGGCACCAAATAAAATGTAATCAAAATATACTAATATCATAAAAAGTATAAAACCTAATAAATAAAAATAGAATAATCAAATAGAATACTTAAATTACACTATTTTATTTTAATTGATGAAATTTAATGATTATAAAATAAATAATTTATATGATATAATTAAAATACTTCATTTAAAAAAACTATTTTATTCAAAAAACTATTTCTGATGTATTATTTATGTTAGTAAAATGAAAATTTTTAATAATATTTAATGTATTAACTAATAAATTAACACTCAATTAATTATAAATTGATATGAAATAAAAAAATAATAGTAGATTTTTTGAAAGTTCATTTTTATATAAATCATGGTTTTCAATTAATTTTGTGTACTTAGATTAAAATTAATTTTCAAATCTTGGAATTTAATATTATAAAATTAAATCCATATTTAGAATCATCATATTCATATTATTTGACAAGTAAAATTTCATTTTTAAGAATATTGAATAATTACCATGGAAAAAAGTCTTTCACTACAATAACTATTTAAAAGGGTTATTGAGGGGGTTAAACTATGAGATAAGGAATAAAATATCACTAAAATATCACTAAATATGGTTGGATAATTTGATATTGTCCCTACCATATCTTATATTCAAAAATATTTTCATATATCTCCAACATCCAATGAAAATCACATTATATTATTTTAATGTTAAGGGTATTTACTAGGGTGCCACTCTAATTATTTATAAAAGGGAACCACCTGTCCTCACTTATTCACTCACATAGAACACTTTATATCAACCATGATATAGCCAAATAACTTCTTAATTCTCTTCCCCATGTTATATAGGTATAGGTCTCACCAATAGACAAAATTATTAAGGATTATGGTGTACGACAAAAGGAGTATATCCAGGGAAGAGGTAAAGATATTCAACAAATTATTTCAAGTTACTTTATTCTTCAACCTATTTAAAAAATATTCCAAATGAACTAATATAATTCTATTAGAATCATTACTATACTGATTGCTTCTATTTTTAGATAATGACCATTTTATTTCTCTTTTCCATCCAATAGAAACTAAAAATGTTGCTCGTGTGTATGTGTGGATTAGTTCCTTTATGAAGTGATGTATTTCATTTTTCATCAATTCATCACATGGATGGTAATACTAATAGAATTAATGAATAAATATATTTTTTATGAAATAAATATATTTATATAAATATATGCCATTATCTACTTTACTTTATTTCTCTTTTTTGAAAAATGAAAATATTACCCCAAGCGTATGTGCTGATTACCGATTCTATGAAGAGACATATTTAATTTTTCAAATCAAACATTCATAGATGTATCAAAAAGTATATTTATTGTATCAATATTGTAAATAATGCACAATTAACATTCTATATGTGATTATGTGATAAATATTGTAAAGGTTCCAAAACCACTGAATCAAAACATGCATGAGAAACCAAACTAGTAACACCTAAATGATTTATTTTAATAATGAATTAACAGAAAATGAGTAAACACACATTATGAATAAATGATATCAATAAAGGTGTATATAATTATTAATATAATATATACAAATAATAAATTTAAATTTATTATAAAAGTGGTTGTAATGAGTTCGACCAAGTGGGAATCAAAGATAAGGGATTTTGTTTCAATCTCACTTTTTACTAAGATAATTTATATAATAATTTATATTGAGATAATTGTTTTTTTAATGTCTTAAAATCCATCCATTTTTATTATAACCTATTATTTTTTATGTTTTAAAATTTTTTGTTACATTTTAAAACTCTTGGGTACTCAAAAACAATATAAAAATATTTACAAGAAAACTAACCTTATTCCTTATTTTTATTATTTAATATTTTTACTCTCTATATATATTGTTTATTTTTCATCATGAATGTTCTTTTATATACATAAATGATATTAAATGGTGTGTCTATATAAAAAAATTTATTTTATTTTAATATTTTAAAAGGAATATTCTAAATGTTTTATCTATAGGTTATTTTTAAAATTCATTAAAAAATGTGTAAATAATATCTTATTAATGTTATCCACATGGATGAATTTTTCTACTGTTATGAGAATTCGTCATTATATAGATTTCATTTCATGTTTTTATTATTTTCCAATGAAAAATATATTCCCATAATTCTTGTAATTTTTTATTTATATATTTAAAAGGATATTATTTTCTTAATATTTTTTAATGGATTTAATTTCACATATGTATATTTTTACCTTCGAGTCAGTATTTGCTAAATTAGGGAACAGAAGTCATAATAAAGGGTGTGAATATATTCTCATATTGGGATTTAATAAAACTAAATCTATCATGAAGTATAATTTATATATGTAACACCTCTAGATTTTAAAATAAGACTATGTTCAATAGTGTAAAACACAAGTAACACTATGTTTAAAAGAAAAATGAAATATTATTATTTATAAATGACCATTATAACCTATACATAAAATTGGTGGGTATGAATATGATAAATATTATTATAATATATATATATATATAATGGTTATACTAAATAAAAATTTATTTATTAATTCTTGAGAAAGAATAACTAATTATTGAGTAAATTATTTTATGCTTCGAAAATACATTTAGTCAATAAATGATTTTTTCTGTGAAAGAATATTATATTTAATTTATTTAACATTTTGAAAATTTATTTTATAAATTTATTTTTTATTTTTTATGTAATTATGTCAACATTTTTTAGGGTTATTATTTTTAATTTTTCTGAAAAGATTAATTTTCATATGAATATTGAAAAATAATGATTTTAATTGAAAACTGTATTTCTGTTTCAAGACTTCAAAATGTACAATTTATTTCTAAAATGAGTAAAATTTAAAATTAGTTCTATTATATTATTAATAATTCAATTATGTTTACTCAAATCATTTATTTTGAAATTTGGTATAAAAATATTTTTATACTTTAAAATGCATTTTCCAAAAAATCAATTTTTATGCATTTAATGTATTATAATACTTATAAATTAAATAAATTAATTTTTTTGAATTATTTTATTAAAAATTAAATATATTATATTAATTCATTTTTTAACATTCATCTAATATTTTTATTATTCTTGATATAAGAATAAGTCTAGTATTATGCTTAAAACGACATTTTTTAAGAACTATTTTCCTCATGTTTTTCAAAAATATTTTTAATAAATTTTTTCAACTTCTAGGTACAAAATTTTATGAAATTGATTCTATATTTGGATTCATGAGATTCAAATTTGGTAAATTGGCCTCTTTTATTTTTAAGAATTATGAATTGTAATCGTGATAAAATTTATCACCTGAGTAAATGGGTGAGTTGGGTAAATCTAGGAAAATATTAAATGATATGGCCATAATTTATCATTATAATTATTATTAGATGAAATAAATTTTACCTTTATCACCTTATGTAAGATTATTATTAAATGACACTTTTCCTTGAAAAAATATCTATATAATATTTAAATCATATAAAGTTACAAAATATCTCTCTCTTAGTTTTAAATATCTATTTTTGGATAAAGAAGGGAAATATTAGTTATGAATTAATATTCATAGTAATTATTCTAATAAAGAAATTATATTCATGTTTTAAATTTATTTCTAATTTTTAGTTATTATATTATTACATTAAAATAATATGCAACACAGATGTAATATATCACCAATCAATAGAAAAATAAAATCAATGATTTTAAAAATATTAAATGCAATATAATTTTAATGATTTATAGTGTGGAAAGATATTTATATATGACTATGACATTTTTTTGTCTTATTGGAGGATTATATGATATTTCAAAATTTTTCTTTCTGTCTTTTAAGTCAACTTAATTAAATAGTGTCAAAATTGAAATTAATGATATATTATCCAAATAATAATTAATTACATTATTTATAAATCATAAAAAACATGAATGATGGCAAGTTGGATAAAATAGGTTCTGAAATTTCACTAATTTTCCATTTAAGATCCAATTGTCTCATTATAGATAAAATTATAACCATTTAAAAGTGAAATAGATGTTACTGTAGTTAATGTAATAACAGGTTGACTAAAATATTAAATTGAAAAATATGGTTGAAACACATGTTAAACATATTAAAATTCGTTAAATTGATATGATTAAGACCAAATCCCACCTTATATTTGGATTTTTTCCATTTTGTATCATTTTTATTGTGATTGAATTTATTATAATTTAATCTTTTAAGAAATTCTACAGGTTCCACTCACCACAATTATAAATGGAAACCTCCTCCATTTATTTCATCAGACCTTTTAAGCTACATCACCTAAAAAATTCTCTTATCAAGTTACATATTCAAATTCAAGATGTTATGGTATTGAAAAAAATACCAACCCAAGTATCCTTAAGAGAAGATCCAAATGAGTTCTTTCAATGAAGAGACAATTGTTTTAACTGATCACATTATTATTAATTATTAATTTACCTCATATAAATATGCGGTATTTATTATAAAATAATAAATTTATTATGATAAATATAATTAAAATTTCTTATTTGTAATAAATCACCATTTTAATTTTTCTTTTCTATCAAATAGGAAATTAATGTATCGCTCATGCATATGTACGGCTTACCGTCTCCACTTAGGGATACACTTTTTTTTGCATCATAATATTTTTTTGATGAGTATTATGATAGGTAAAATTTATATATATTATTTTAATTAAATAATCATTATTATTAAATTATTATATCATTTTTATCTTCTTATATTCAAAACTATTGGAAAATAATAATTTCACTTAGGTGTATGCGTGGACTACCACCTCCAAGAAGAAATGTGATTTTTTTTAATTTCAATTTTACTTGGATGGTAATAAATATAAACATAATTAATATATATAATATATATGATATAATAATATTTATTTAGATTTAAATTATTATTTACCTCTTTTTTATTTTAATCATCAAAATGTTAAAACAACATTCATGTGTACGTGCAACATACCATCTCAATGAAAGGCGTATTTAAATTTTTACATCTAAAATATGTGGATGAAACTAAATATATTTATATAATAAATATATATTATATTAATATTATGGTAAAAAATCTAGAAATTATGGAATCTTAATCAATGTACAAGGACCAAGACTTCCAAATCAAAACATGCATGAAAAATGTAGTAGTTATTTCCTCAAACAGTGTTTTTAATAACAAATATTTAATAAAAGTTGTGATATGAGGTTATAATTAAATAAAAAATGGTATTATATATGTGATTATAGTTCTGGAATATATTTTTAATAAATACATATTTATTATACCATAGATTCAAACATGATTTTTGAATGTCGATACTTACGGTTAGGATTTTTTATCTCACTTTTATCACTGTCAGATATATGCCTTATTCACTGCTTGTTTCATTAATGTTGTGTATATAGTACCCATGAATATATTTTATGATTCATCTTATGATAATTATGGAGATTTATATATCCATCTAAATTTAATTATTTCATGGGTCATATAATTTACGAGTTACTAGAGTGGTGAGTATTTTTTTGTCACAATCTAATATATTATCAGGATTATATACTATTTAATTTCTGATAATGAATTGTTTATAGTACACCTCTAAATAAACAAATGAATATTATTCCCCTATAGTTATTTCTCAAAAATACATCTTTTAATTTCATTTCCCTCACTTTAAGTACCTTAAATACAAAAAAAATGGTTTTACGTTAAATTGACTTTATTTCCCACTCTTGTTGAATTTGTTTCCTTCCATATCCGTGTTTTCAAAAAAAATCAAAATAGGATTTTAATATTATACTATGGAAGTTTAAATTAATTTTTACACAATTTTTTCTTTTTTTTCATATTTTTTTAAAATTAATCTTCTTTTAGTTGTCCAAACAAGTTACTTTTTACTATTTACTGACAATGAGTACAGAATCCTTATTTTAATTTATAGGGCTTGAATGAAATTTTCCTATATCCTAACTGATTAATGTATAGGAGGATCATACTAGTACCAAGGCATGTAATAGAAGCTGGTGGGTCCTGGATTAAAAAATTTTCATCATCAGAGTGATGAAACATGTCTTCTCATATGATATGAAACCTAGTATGGTGTGAGGATCTCGTTTGAAACAATTATAGTAAAAAAATGAAACTGAGCAATTACCTTATTAATAAATGACATATACACAGTTATAGATCATTAGTAGTGACTATTACTAAAAGGATTTCAATATTCAACCTGATATATCATCCAAACGAGATCCACATATCTATGTGCTCTCTGTTAATTGAATTATTTGTGCAAGTATAAAGCGTTGATGAATTCTTCAGGGTTACGGCGATCACCACGATCTAATTCCTTATATCCGTCAAAGTTGTTCTTGGATAGATTTCTTAGAGAGACACTTTACCTACCTAGAATTTTGGAGTAGAAATAGAGTATCACATTTTGTTTAAATGAACACCACTTGGAATGAGAATCTCTTCCTACATATATAGTGGATGACTCCAAATACTTCGAAGGGTTCCCTAGTCCCCAAAATAAAATCACCACTAAATAAGCATTAAATAAATAGTTATCATAACATAAATTTTACATAAATATAATTTATATTTTATCTAATAATTTTAATATTTATTAAATATATTATGTGATAAAATGAAGCCATTTAACTCAACTCGAAATTATTGACGATATTAAACAGACCATGAATATCAAAATATTGTTCATTCATATAATATTTTTCTTGTATTCACTAAAAACCCTGTGAATAATTTAAATAAATAAATTCAACAAAATTATTCTATAATAGAATAATACTGAATTTATTTATCCATCTGTGATTGATTATATGGACCACACTTGGACCCAGGTTGGGGCCCACCATGTCCAACATACCTATTCACTAGAAAAGGGATGATTCTTAAATATGCTATTATTTCTGACCCCTTAGGCCCTTATATCGATATTAGTGAATATTATTCAAATGTAGAAAGTCAAATATAGTAACCCATCAAGGCCCGTAAATAAATAAGGAACTATTAGAAGAATGATTACGATCCTACGAACATACAGTGTTTAATATAATGTCTTTGTAGTTAGATATCTCATGAAGAAGGACAAAATCTTGTGTCATCATCTATTCTTAATTCATTATTTTCCAATCTATCTAGATAGACGTGACTTCTACTACCTTTCCATGGATTTATGAAGGTACTACCAGCCTCATCAATTACTCCCAAGATATTACTTCATCAACACATAAGTGGAAAATTATATATTGATCATTCATCCAATTCTATACCACCAATGATGCACCTAACACAAGATACCTCATGCTGACATAATTTTCTTATTTTTTTTTTCTCACATTAATGTGAATGGTGAAATGAAACACATTGATAATGATATCAATTTAGGAGACCAATAAACATGTCCATACATAGGAACTTACAATGACACCCAAAACATGTGGTGTTCTTATTGGCAGATCATTCCTCAGGATATCAGCAACTAGAGATTACCAAGTGTGAAATTCATGATAAGAAGCCTCAATTCTTATGAGACCCTTGCACATGATAATCAAACATCAAATATGTCGAGTTAGTATAATGTATCTATAATATATGACATATATTTAAGATTAATTTCTTAGTATCTCATGGTTTCTATTATTGCATGGGAAGTTGTATAACCATTTGTTACAAAAATTACTATTTTGATTGTAACACCCCATGTATTTACTAATAAATTTAATATACCATATAATGCATACAACACTGATTCTCTATGAAGCAATACCTTGTTGTTATAAGTATTAAAACAATATACTTATAACCTAGAAATTAACCATAGTTATATGAATAGTAATAACTACAATTAAATGTTAATTATAATGGTTTAACAAGAATAAAACAATATTTATAATGAAATGTATAATTTTTGGTAACATAAACTTCATTTTTGAATTTTTATTGTCAAAATTAACCTAGGGTGAATTTTTAGTATTTTTCGGATGTGTTTCATTTTGAATAGTGAAAAATACTACATTGTAGTTAATTATTGTTTTTTTGTTTAAATAATTATTAAATATTAAATTGATTTTTTAAGTCACAATATATTGATTATACATATATTAATCTAATTTAGATAATTGGAATCATTTTCATATAAAACATTGATATAAAGCTTTATTATATTTTGGGATGTTCTTTTTACCCACCATTTGGACAAACCTTTGGGATTAACATTAAACATAATTTTTATTAAATTTTTAATTTAATTTTAAAAAATGGAAATTCAAAATTCGATCAGTAAGATATTACGATTATTATGAGATCGACTTTATTTTTCGGGGAATAATAACTTGACCCTTTGGAATAGTAATTCTACCCTTATAAATTTAATATGACCCTTATGAATTATAAATCAACCAAAAGAATAGTTGCATCAACCATGAATGTATAATTTTTTTAGAAATATCATAAATTAAATTGTGATATAATTATTTCATATTATAATTAAATGAATATATAAAAATTATTAATTAAGTGTTGGTATTTTTTTGAGTCATAAATATTCAATTGCAGTTTTATAATTAATAAAATGATTTAAAAGAAAAATCATTTTCATAAAATTTATTCATAAATAAATAATTTTTTAAGTTATGATATTTGAATAATTTAATTAGACCATAGGTAAAATTTTAGAGTGTTATAAAATCAGTTATAATTTTAAAAACTATACTATTCAAGTAAACAATGATTTTAATTAAAAAATAAATTTCTCATATAAAAAAAATATTTACATAAATTAGTGTTAGTTTTTTCATTCTACACATTGAAAAATGGTTAGGATTAATTTTGTCATTTTTTTAAAATACTTGAATTTTTTATGAATAGTAAAATATGATAATTTATGATAAATACTACATACATGAATTTTTCAGTCATAGGTGACCTATGGCTGATGTATGCCCATAATATCAAACTCTATTTAATTATATTAATTTATTTGACGATCATTCTAAAACTATTCATATTCTTGATAAAAAATAATAAACAAATGAATGAAATATTCAAAAAACACCCCTATACTCTACTATAAATACCACCCCTCATCACACATTCCCCTCAAACCATCCAAGATTTTATACTTGTCAAATTTCCAGCCAATATTAATCCCATGCCTCACCCCCACATCGAAGATCTATTTTTCTCATCAAAAGTACAAAATAATTTCCCTATGGATATTCTCAATGAGGAGGATGCAAGTGGTAAAATCCTCATCTTTTTCCTTATAATTTATTTAATGTTCATTTCTTTTATTATTCTCTCCAGACCTACCCTCATCAACATATCATGATAACTCCAATACATTGCATATAATAGAATTTTATTATACTAATGGAATAATCTATCATCAAGCCCCTCCCCCTCTACTTTTTTCTTCTAAAAATAGAAATTTCAACCTTGAAGTGTTGTTTTGTTGCTATCAAGGATGAAAAGTTTACATTTTTCTTCACTGTCTTCATGGATGTTCATAAAACCATTTCATTTAGGGATTTTTTAAAAATTTATATTAAAACTATAAGGACTCGGCCTTATTACATAACATAATCATGAATTTTTTCAAGAACACACTTCCTTTCACATTTAAGACATTTTCATGTTTAGCAATTTAGAGAATTGGTACATAATAAACTCATAACATTCCACATTAATAAAGAGTGGATACCATAAAAACAATATTCATTTATTCTAAAATATTAAACATCTCAAAAACAAAACATGATTAATTTGAAAATTTTTCATAAAATTTAACTTGGCTTCCTTCTTTGTCTTACACATCCTTATAACCTGTGAAAATAATTTAAAAACATGTGATGAGCACAAAAATCTTAGTAAGAGATATAAAAAGAATGAATGAAAACATTAGTTCATGAATACATGTAATGTATGAAATCATTTTCCAAAAGACAAACTTGTTTCACATATAAACATACATTGTAAAACTTTATATTTCTACAAGATTCCCACAAAACATGAACAAAATAAATAGAACCATAAAGGTATCTTGTGTAAGTAGTTACATAATCTTGTAACCCTCTTGGCTACCTTATAATTTGTAACCCTCACAACTACCTTTCAATCTGTGTAACCATCATAGTTATACTTGGAGTAACCATACGACCGATATCCAACATACACATACCCAATAAATTGGAAGGATATATAGGTCCCACCCTTCATCATAAATAATTCCCAATAACTATAACATAATCACACAACATGAATAATTGTATAAATATATTGCATTTGAATTTTGTAAAATAGAATTTATGAAAGGGGATTTTAAAAGAAAATCCCCTTATAAATATCATATAATCGAATTAAGACTTAATAGAGTGAATTAAATATGTATATACACTATAAAAACACATAATTAATTATAATATTAACTAAATTCATTTCACAAACAATTTTAATACATCATAAATAATTAAGTAGCTGGTTAGCCCAAAGAATGGAAATTGGGTTAAGAATTCCCTTACCTCGGGTTTGTCTTACTTAAAACATGATTAAACCTATTATATAATGGTTAAAATAGTGTTAATAATATCTTAAATAAAAATATTCAACCTTATAATATCTTATATTATCATTTCATTACATCGTTTCACCCATTAATTGTTTTTGTTATGTTCTTTCCATTGTTTTGGGTGCGTACATTACATGATTTTCATGGCCATTTTGTATTTGATTTTCTTGTTATATGAAAATGAAATTATATATGTGTAATGAAAGGGTATTCATATGTGTTAATAATATATAATGATACCATAAATCATTTTTTAACATATATGATGACAAATCATTAGATAAAACATTAATGATGTTTGTTCAGATCATTTTTCATCGTTCCTCGATAATCATAAACTTGTTTCATTATATAATTTTATTACATCCATATAATTGAATTACATAACATGTAATAGGTAAAACAATACACTTTAGAATCTTATTCAACCATTATAATGTTTTTATGATAGTGTTTGAATTATGTAATGGAAATTTGAAACACATCGTCGACAATTTTGTTAAATCAGCACATCGCAGACGATGTTCTTATTTTTAGAATAAGAGGGTGAGGAGAGGAAGAATGATGGTGAATATTTTAAATGAAAATGATAAGAATCATAATATATAATATTATATGGATTTTAAACTTCATGTATAAGTGGAGGGAAAGAGAGTATAAGAAAAGAAAGGAATTGTAAAGAAAACACATGAAAAAGGAAGAGGAAACTTACCTCTTGATCTATTATCCTTGAGATCCTTCTTTAGGTCTTTGGTTTTAGCCTTTGGTGAGACTAGAAGGTCTTGGAAATGGTAAGGAAAAATTCATAGTTAATTGGAAGAAATTATAGAATTCTTATCGATTAAGATGTGTGATAGGAAGAGGGGAATGATAGAGGTATTTATAGTGGTGGAGTGGTGGTATTTTACATTATTTTAATCATTATTATAATATTTTTCTTACGACCATGAATAATATTGATTCTTGTGACCCTAAATATTAATAATTACATGTGAGTTAAAATAAAGGGGGCTTACATCCTCTACAATTTCATAAATAATGTATTTAACTGATTATTTGAATATACGGTATTTTACCACACTTCACTATTCATCAAAAATTAAAGGATTTCAATAAAATATGAAAAATTTACCCGAACTATTTTTTGACATTTAGAATTCAAAAATGAAATCCATTTTCTGAAAATAATTTTTTAATTATTTTTAATTTAATTTTTAAATAAATTCATACGTTATTCAAAAATTAATAATTTTAAATCTATAACTACTTTTATATCACATTGAAAAATTAACCACGATGTCATTATATTAAATAATTAATAAATTAAAATAATAATAAAATTTAATATTTATTTGGGTCATATTACTATTCATATTACTATTGATAAGTGTATGTTACTATTCACCAAGAAAACAAGTTGGTTCTATCAGACTCTAAATAACATACTTATCACAACCATAGATGACCGTTTTTTAAAATTAAAAAAATAGAAGTCAAAAAAATAAAGTTTAAAGGATATTTATAGATAACTACTTAAAAAAGTATCATCCATTTCGAATTAATTTTAGAAAACCGTGAGGTGTTACATTATCCCTACCTTCCAAAATTGTGTCCTCATAATATTATTTACTTATTAAACAAATGTGGGTACTTTTACCTCATTTCATTTCCAGATGCCAATGTTTCTTTTTCCACCAAGTGTTTCATCCACAAAACCATTACCTTATGGATTAAATTATTCCGTAACACTTGTTCCCTTCAATCAAGAATCTGAAATGGTTTCTCTTCATAAGAAACGTTCCCTTCCAATTGAACTGCTTATAGGATCAAGATATGAGATGAATCCGACACATAATTTCTCAACATCAAAACATGAAAAATATTGTGTACTTGAGACAAAATTAGAGGAACAACTGTTTTTAGGTTATTGGTCCAACCATCTCCAGGATTTCATAAGGTCCAATGAACCGTGGAATTTCCTTTACTTTATTAAAAAAACACATAACACTCTTCCATGTTGAGATTCTAAGAAAAACATAATCACCTACCTCAAATGAAAAGTATTTTCTCTTATTGTCTGCATAACTTTTCTGTCTGCTCTGAGTTTTCCTCATGTGTTGTTGGATCATCTTCACTTTCTCAGCCACTTCCCATACTAATTCTGGTCTCATCAACTTCCTTTCTCTGACTTCATCCCAAAAAGCTGGAGTTCTACATCACTTCCCATACAATACCTCGAAAGGTGTCATTTGTATACTGGAATGAAAATAATTATTATATGAAAAATCAACTAAATAATGATGTTGTTCCCAAATTCCCTAGTAGTCCATTGAACAAGCTCAAAGAATATATACCAAAGTCCAAATAATTCATTCTAACTGCCCATCTGATTGAGGAAAAAAACAGTACTAAAATTTAATTTTTGTGACCAACAACTTTTAAAGGCCCTTATAAAAGTTATAAGTGAAACTAGGATACTGGTTGGATATAATGGAAGGAGAAACTCTATGTAACCTGACAACCTCTTTGATGTGCAGTCAGGAAATCTGATCCAAATAAATTTTTTCTCGAATAGAAATCAACTGTATATATTTTTTCACCTGAACAACAACAACCCAAATTGCATTGTTACCTTGAGAAGTCTTTTGTAATCCCACAACAAAGTCCATGGATACATTCTCACATTTCCACTCTGGAGATGGAAAAGGTTGATGCATCCCCTTCGGTAACTTCTTCTATACTTTAACCTGTTAACAGGTCAAACATTTTATGGAAAAATCTGCAATATTTCTATTCATTCCATCCCACCAATAATAATCTCAAAGGTCTCTATACATCTTTGTACTTCTAGTATGAAATGAAAATGGAGAACTATGAGCTTCAAACAACAAATCTTTCTTCAACAGGGAATCCAAATCCACAAACAACCATTTACCCAATCTTAATTCACAATCATTGTCAAGGTTAAATTTTGGAAACATACCCATTTTAATCGATTCTACACTTTTCTATAACTCACAGTATTTATTCAGTGCTTGCTTAATTCTATATGATAACAGTGACTGCACTTAAACCTGATACAAAACATAGGTATTTCCTATATATACAACTTCTAATCCAAAATTCCTCAAATCATTAATCAAGGTATCTTCTTCCAAATATAACATAGTTAATGACGCATGATGTTTTCGAATCAATGCATCAACCACTTTTTTTCTTTTCCTAGATGGTAATTTATCATGAAATCATAATCCACTATCAATTCAATCCATCTTCTCTACATCATGTTTAATTCTTTCTTAGTAAATATATATACTTCAGACTTTTATGGTCAGTATATATTTGACATTTGGCTCTGTATAAATGATACCTCAAAATTTTCAAAGCAGATACCATAGATTCCAATTCCAAATCATATGTGGCATAATTTAACTCATGAGGTTTTAGTTTTTCTGAAACTTATGAAATCACCTGATCATTCTGTATCAAAACACAACCAATTCCCTTCAATAAAGCTTCACTATAGATGAAAAAATAACCACTTTAAGAAGGCAAGGCCCAAACTTGATAATTCACCAATATCATCTTAAATTCCTAAAAAAAACATCACATTCATCTGTCCAAATAAATTTTACCCCTTTTCGTGTTAAATTTTTTAGCGGTTTAGATAACTGTGTAATTTTATTAACAAAACATTGGTAATAAACTACTAATCCAATAAAATTATGAATCTTTATATCATTTTTAGGTATTGACAATTCATCAACCACTTTTTTTTTGGGTAGAATCAACTGTTATTATATCCTTATTTACAACGTGACAATGAAAAGAAATCTATTTTAACTAAAAATCAAATTTTCTGAATTTTACATATAGTTTCTTTTCCTTTAAGGTTTGAAATAAATCCTTTAGATGCTTTTCATGCTCCTATTTTATAAAGACCCGTAAATTCAAAGGAAATTTTTTTCTTAATTTTCTTTGGAATTTTACAAGAACGCAGTTTCTGATGGCACCTGATTCTGAGGCCCGGTGTGCCCGGAATCATTTTCCGAAGTTTGGCTCAGGTACGTTCAGTGAACAGACGAGCGGGTTTTTCTAACTTTTGAACTGGTGCTTGGAATCGAATTCTGAGGGCACCGATGGAATCGCAGTGCCGGTAATTGCTTAGAAACACCTCTTCTGAAGTTGTGTTTGCTCGGGTGTTTTTTTTTAATTTTTCGGATTAAAGTTAAGAAATAAAATAAATTGTACGACAAACTTTATTTTATTTCACTTAAGCTGCTTGGAAGCCACTTGAAGCCACTTAAAGCAGCTTAAGCTGAGTTGATGCGGATAGGGTGTTATCCAGAAATATACTACCCTCTTGGTAGGATATTTGTGGGGTGGGGCCCGCACGAGCCCAACCGTTTCTTTCCGCTAAGTAACGCACCGGAGAAAACCCGTCATTATGAAAGTCAACTGATGCGTTTTCTTAATTTCTTAATGCACCAATTAATTGGGCGGTTTTATTCGTTGAATTAATTCGATTAATTAATTTAATCGTTTCTTAACCTGTTTTCAATCCATTGGCGTAATAATAAAATAATACCAACGCGCGACTTCTGGAAAAATGCTCGTTGAGAGGTTTTGACAACTTTTTTCCTTCATCCTCCTTCACGAAGAACGCGAAGAACGCGAAGAACGCGAAGAACGCCGTCACCCTCTGAGATTGACGACGCTTCTTCCGAGACGTTCTTCCCCGCAACGATCTCCGATCACCAACTGATTGAGGTAGGAGATTTCGGGTTTCTTTTAAATCTTCTTTGTGGTTTATAACAACACATGGATTTAATCGATATAATTAAATCTTCATGTTCTTGAACCTCAAATTTTGTCGACGCGTCACCTTTCCGCGACGCGACGATCGCCTCTCCCTTCCGCGACGACGCGATGCCCTTCCGCGACGACGCGACGCCTTTCTGCGATGCGACGATCGCCTCCTTCAGCGGTGATCAAATCTGAGAAAAACGCGCGTACGACGACTTGACGAGGTAGGGATTATTATATTGGAAATACCTTTACATTCCTGTGAATGTTTCTTTAAAATTAAAGAAACGGTTTCATATGAACAATTTTAATTTATTAAAATTGTTGTTCCATGTGTTGAATAATTCTCCTGTTGTTTTTATCTAACGCGGAGGGTGCGGGCCAAACGAACACGGCCCGACAACCCTCCGCCGTTCTTTGTGGTTGTGCGGATTTGGTGGGAAACGACAAAATGTGAAGCAAGGGCAGTTTGATGATCCCGCAGTGACGAACGAAACCTGGGAGGGACAACGGTGCAGACGGGAAGGAAAACAGACAACCAGAGCAACTCCGGTGGCCCGCGGAAGGCGGCGGCGGTGCACTGCCAGAGGGTTGGCGGCCGGCGGATCCGCCGCCGGCGTCAATTAGCGGCGGGCGGGGGACACCCCGCTCCTCGATTTGGCTCGGCCACACTGGCCGAGCCGCTGCCGGCCGGTCGGGCCGGACCGAGCCGGACCGAGCCGGGCCGGGTCGCCCCGGGCCCCGACCCCCTGTTTTCGGACCACTTTCGGTCAAATGCTCGTAACTTGAGCTACGGGCCTCCAAACGACTTACCGTCAGCGGCAACATGATCCTTGGATCGAGTCGGTCGTTTTGATATATCGCACTCAAGGTTTCAGATTACTTTGGGTTCTGCCAGGTTGGTTCAGATACGAAACCAACCGGGCCCTCGGAGCGGAAACGCTCGTATCGTGAGCTCCGGATGTCCGATTGACGTGCCGTAGACTTTGATGGATTACTCTAAGGGAGACGGATCATTTGAATTACTCCGCTCGATGTTTGGATGTAGTTGGTGTATAGTCGGGTTGGTTTTAACTTAAAAACCAACCGGGCCCCGGGACGGAAAAGCCATTAACTTCCAGATCGGGCGTCCGATTGACGCGCCATCTATTGCGTTGCATTCCTGTTGACGATACGGAACTTTTGGCATCCTCCGCCTGAGTTTTGATTGCAGTTGGGTTATAGCTGGGTTGTATTGTGCCCGAAATCCAACCGGGCTCCTGGAACAGAGAAAAGATGATATCTTTCAGACCAGACGTCCGTTTGACAAACCGTCAACGGCGTTGGTGATCATGTTGAGAAACAGTCCCTATGAGTATACCCTATGAGTGTTCAGGGTATAGTTGAGTTACATCTGGACTGGTTCGCACACGAAACCAACCGGGCCCCGGGGACGAAAAGGATAATAACTCACAGACCGGGCGTCCGATTGACGCGCCGTCTGTTGCGTTGAGACCCCTATGACGAGGTGGTCCTTTGAGATACTTCTTCGTGGGACTTTGTGATACTTGGAGTATCGACCAGTAGCTCATGGAGCGGACCCTCCCAGAGATGAGCGTACGGAGTACGGAGACCGTATAGCTGGCTGAGACATGACGACTACTTGACCGACTCGACTTGGAGTGAGTCGACTAGCCCAGTGGACGGAGTGCCTGATATTTGGCGACAGACCCACGGCGGACGGAGTGCCCGGTAGTTGGCTGCAGACTCGTGGTACTCGACAGGAGGAGTACCTCTGTAGGCTATTAGGGGGAGCGCCCGGTATTTGGGGATAGACCCACAGCGGACAGAGCGCCCGATAGTTGGCCGCAGACCCGCGATAATCGACAGGAGGAGTACCTCAGCAGTATTAGGTTAGTGAGCAGTACCTCGGAGTCATGACAGGACCACTGTACACTCCAGAGACGGAGCTCTTCAGTAGTTATGGTTTTGATAATGAAAATACGGGTTTGAGCTGAGTCAATGACCTTTGTGTTTACCTCTTGATTGAGATGGGTCACTTGATAACTTAGGTATATGTATGGGCATATACCTGGGTAGTGGTTATCTGTTGATTTCACAATCCTTGTGTTTCTTCATGATAGAGATGTGTTATTTGATAACTTAGGTACATGTATGGGTATATACCTAAGTAGAGGTTATCTGTTGAGATCTTCTTTGTGGTTATCCTTTTTGGTTTAGTGAGACCTTGAGTGTCTCGGGGTCCCTACTGAGTATCGTTATACTCACCCCTGCACGGGCTATGCCCGCACCTCGTTGTGTTGGTTGCAGACGATGGGTAGTGCTGACGGAGGCCGAGTGTTCGAGGACTGGACGGTACCCAGAGGTAGACTACACGATGAGTCAGTACACAGAGGTGGACTACACGACGAGATGACTCACAGAGGAGGTTGATGGACAAGAGCGTGTAGGAGGCTATCTGTACCTACCCTTCAGGTAGGATCCGTGTTGGATGACCAGGAGCTGCGCTAACTGTACGTACCCTTCAGGTAGGATTCGAGGAGGACGACCCAGGAGATGCTTCCTTCTTCTACCTGTTTGTCTTTTTGCTGTTGTACCTTGTTCAGTTGTAGTTGTACTTTCTTTTGGGTTTGTATTCTGGACCATTTACTTTTCAGCTTTTCTTTTGTACTTAGTGTTTTGCTTCCGCTTGTACTCTGTGGTGTTTTGTTTACTTTTATAAAGGCAATGCCTTCCCAGTTATCGGGATTTACGCCTTTAGTGCTAGTCGCCAGCCTCTAGCCTATGGAAGGTGGGCTTGGGGTAGTCACGGCATGGGCCCCGAGGACGGGTCGTGACAAATTGGTATCAAAGGAGTTCAGTTCTACCCCAAAACTTATAACTATGATGTTTCTTTCTGTGAAGCAATAGTGTTAAGAGTACTGAGTGTGGTTTTTACTTCAGGGAGTCCAGTGTTGGTGCGGGCGGCCGATGTATCCATACACCAGGACCCTGACAACTGATTTCTAACTTTGTGAATGAAAACACTGATTGCGTGTGTGTTTCCAGATGTTTTTAAACGTTAGTTCAAACCAGGTCAGCTCACCAGGTATAAACCTTTGACCGTTTCACGTTGTTTCTTTCAGGATGCCTCCCCGTGCACGACCATCTAGATCCCTGAGAGTGGTACGTACTGACAGCCCACCGAGCGACGAGGCCTCAGTACAGGGCCCTATCGCAGTTGAGGAACCAGCTGAGGCACCAACGTTACTACTACCCGTTGGGCCACTGATGCCACCAGCCCCAGCAGAAGAGGATGCACGTTGCTTGAGCGCACTGCATGAGTTCCAGCGCCAGAGGCCACCCAGGTTCCAGGGAGGGACGGACCCGCAGGCGGCTGAGGATTGGCTGGAGGCTGTGGTGAGAGTCTTCAGGCTGGTGGGGACGCCAACAAATTTTATGGTGATCCTTGCTGCCATCCTTCTTCATGCAGCAGCAGGCAGATGGTGGAGCCTGATGCTTCAGATGCATTATGAGGCGACACTTCTATGGGCAGACTTCGAGAGCCTGTTCCGGGCAGAGTTTTTACCAGACACCCTTCGAGCGGTGCGTATACATGAGCTACTTTAGCTACGGAAGGGCAGCATTTCAGTGGCGCAGTAGTCAGCGAGATTCACAGACCTCTCGCGCTACTCCACAGATATGGTACGAGACCCGTTCTTCAAGGCCCAAACCTTTGAGCAGGGGATCAGGAGAGAGATTAGAGCTTCTGTTGTTTCTCACAGCTTTCCGACGCAGACAGGGGTGTTGGAGAGAGCCCTATTAGTGGTGAGTTTCCTTGCTGAGCAGTCTCCAGCAGCAGGACCGACCACTATCCGGCATGTGGCAGAGTCTTCTGCAGCAGGCATTAGACAGATGACGCAGAGGTCCAAGAGGACCATACCTACCGGTGGCCGACTGCACGACTCAGGTTCAGTTGTGCTGGGGAACTGGGGTGGAGTCAGAGCCAGACGTGCCGAGAGTGGATATTTTTACTCCTGCGGCGGAATTGGTCACATGGCACGTGACTGTCCGACCCGCCATGCAGATGACCAGTAGTTAAATGAAGAACCTCTGAGGCAGAGGCAGTGGTTCGATCAGGGAAGACCGCAAGGAGCAGGCGGCCATGGCAGAGGAGCTGGCCATGCAGCTGGAGGTGGACGACGCTTCGGGGTGTTACCACCCCCACCACCAGGAGGCCCACCCCGACCGCAGGGGACATGAGGACATGGGAGAGCTCAGCTTCACGCAGCGGAGGCCTACGGTCACGGAGCTCCGGAAGCAGATGGACAGGAGCGGGACTAGCTTCCGACCTGGAGGCTATTGATCCTGTTGCTTCTAGTTTTGTTGATGTTTGTCTGTAGTTGCTTTGTGTCTTTGTACTATGAGCTGCAATAATAAAAATACACTTATCTTGTGATGTTTTCCTTCCTGCCCTTTTTGTTTGGTTGATACTGAGTGGTCCTGGTTAAGACTGTTGACTTGACCCTCACTTTCGATATTTCTACTGGGGGAGACCTAGTGACCTCACACTGATGCCGACAGTGTGACTCGACCCTTGGAGGCGAGAGTGACAGTTGGATCTCTTGGTAGTTACGTCGAGGCCTTACGATGTCATCCATGGCATGAATGCATCATTAATGTTAGGATTGACTGTATTAGGCAACGAATGTGGTTCATCAAGGGGATGAGACCGGATTTATCTTATCGGAAAAGAAGAAATAATAGCAGCTCTTGTGAGACTAAATAAGGTCCAGGTCATCCATGAACGGATAAAGACTGCACAGTGCAGTAAGAAACAGGAAACTGGTGCCAGTCTTAGAGACTCGGGCGTGTTAAATGTTTCAAGATGTGGAAGCTTTAAGGATAGATGAGTCTACGAAGCAGCAGACGTGGAGGCAGAGCTAGGAGAGCAGTATGAGGTGGTGTACATCTTAACATGCTACAACCACCCGCCTTAGTTATCCCTGCCAGGCTCAGGGAGCTGGAGGGCGGTGGAAGAGTGCGGCTGTGTGCGGTCAAGGAATGTGACCCAATGGCTCTGGAAATGATTCAAGGGACAGTCTCTGTCCACTACTAGCTGATGTAGTAACGGACGTCGATATGAATCATTCCTTGCTTTCACAAATCTTGTTCCAGACCTAGAGTTTCCGGTAAGCCGTGGACTTGACCCTCATGTCTGGAGATACCTTGGGAGGAGACTCGATGATCACACTTATGCCGACGGTGTGGTCGGACCCTCGAGACGAGAGTTTCGGTTTGAATCTCTTGGTGGTAGCGTCGAGGCCTTACGACGTTAGTTTATGTATGGAACAGGCCATAACTGTTCATACTCAAATTGACAGTTTTAGGCAAACGTCGGGATGGGTTTTCCTTGGTCGGCGAAAAAGAAAACCCCAGGCAGCACGGGATAAACTCTTTCACAGGAGGGTGTGACTGATCACTCTTGAGTCAGTCAACCATACCCTCGTGGCAGCAGTCTTTTGAGTTCCAGTTCTAATAGGAAATGGAGACCTCTGGAGTTCGAGGATAACGATCACGTCCTTATACGGGTCTCACCTCGACGAGTTTTACAGAGATGTGGCCAAGGCGGCAAGTTATCTCCGAGGTTCAACGGACCTTTCTAGGTCCTCAGCTGGGTAAGCGGGGTGGTTTACTGCTTGACCCATCCACTTCAGTTGCACCAGGTGCACAGCGTTTTGCAGGTATCTCAACTGAGGAGATACAAGCTCGACCATGAGGAGATGGACAATGGCGATGTGGTTACTTCCACGAAGGTTCTAGTGAGGATCAAGGATCGATAGGAGCGGATCCTACGGGGACGATCGATTCCTATTTTTCACTTTCTTTGGTAGCACGGGAACCTCTAGGTGAGCACATGGGAGGGGAAGGCTCAGATGCGTGCTCAGTACAGCCTTTGTATCCCTAAGTTTGTGGTGAAGCTTTACGGGGATGTAAAGCCCTGTGGTGAGAGTAATGTAAAGACCTGTAAATTCAAAGGAAATTTTTTTCTTATTTTTCTTTGGAATTTTACAAGAACGCAGTTTCTGACAGCACCTGATTCCGAGGCCCGGTGTGCCCGGAATCATTTTTCGAAGTTTGGCTCAGGTACGTTCAGTGAACGGACAAGCGGGTTTTTCTAACTTTTGAACCGGTGCTCGGAATCGAATTCTGAGGGCACCGATGGAATTGCGGCACTGGTAATTGCGTAGAAATGCCTCTTCCGGAGTTGCGTTTGCTCGGGTGGGTTTTTTTAATTTTTGGGCTTAAAGTTAAAAAATAAAATAAATAGTACGACAAACTTTATTTTATTTCACTTAAGCCACTTGGAAGCCACTTGAAGCCACTTAAAGCAGATTAAGCTGAGTCGATGCAGATAGGGTGCTATCCAGAAATATCCTACCCTATTGGTAGGATATTTGTGGGGTGGGGCCTGCACAAGTCCAACCGTTTCTTTCCGCTAAGTAACGCACCTGCGAAAACCCGTCATTATGAAAGTCAACTGACGCGTTTTCTTAATTTCTTAACGCACCAATTAATTGGGCGCTTTTATTCGTTGAAATTATTTGTGCGGTTTTATTCGTTGAATTAATTGGGCGATTTTATTTGTTGAATTAAGTCGATGAATTAATTTAATCGTTTCTTAACCTGTTTTCAATCCGTTGGCGTAATAATAAAATAAGACCAACGTGCGACTTCTGGAAAAATGCTCTTTGAGAGGTTTTGAAAACTTTGTTCCTTCATCCTCCTTCGCGAAGAACGCGAAGAACGCGAAGAATTCCGTCACCCACAGAGATTGACGACGCTTCTTCCGAGACGTTCTTCCCCGAAACGATCTCCGATCACCAACTGCTTGAGGTAGGAGATTTCAGGTTTCTTTTAAATCTTCTTTGTGGTTTATAAAAACACATGGATTTAATAGATATAATTAAATCTTCATGTTCTTGAACCTTGGAGTTTGTCAACGCGTCACCTTTCCGCGACGCGACGATCGCCTCTTTCTGCGACGACGCGACGCCCTTCCGCGACGACGCGACGCCCTTCCGCGACGACGCGACGCCTTTCCATGACGCGACGATCGCCTCCTTCCGCGGAGATCAAATCCCTGAAGAACGTGTGTGCGACGACTTGAAGAGGTAGGGATTTTTATTTTGGAAATACCTTTATATTCCCATGAACATTTCTTTAAAATTAAAGAATCGGTTTCATATGAACAATTTTAATTTATTAAAATTGTTGTTTCATGTGTTGAATAATTCTCCCGTTGCTTTTATCTAACGCGGAGGGTGAGGGCCAAACAAACACGGACCGACAACCCCTCCGTCGTTCTTCATGGTTGTGCGGATTTGGCGGGCGACGACAAAACGTGACGCAAGGGCAGTTTGATGATTCCGCAGTGAAGAACGGAACCCAGGAGGGACAACGGCACAGACGGGAAGGAAAACAGACCACCGGAGCAACTCCGGTGGTCCGTGGAAGCCGGAGGGGGCGCGCCACGCCAGCGCGGCGGCGGTGCGCCGCCGGAGGATTGGAGGTCGGTGGATCCTCCACCGGCGTCAATTAGCCGCGGGCGGGGGACACCCCGCTCCACGATTCGGCTCGGCCACGCTGGCCAAGCCGCGGTCGGCCGGTCGGGCCAGACCAAGCCAGACAGAGCCTGGCCGGGCCCAGCTGGGTCGGGCCTGGGTCGGGGCGACTCGGTTCGGCCGACCCAGGGGGGTCGGGCCGGGTCGCCCCGAGCCCAGACCCCCCGTTTTCGGACCACTTTCGGTCAAATGCCCGTAACATGAGCTATGGGACTCCAAACGACTCTCCGTCAGCGGAAACACGATCCTTGGATCGAGACGGTCGTTTCGGTATATCGCACTCAAGGTTTCAGATTACTTTGGGTTCGGCCGTGTTGGTTCGGATACGAAACCAACCGGGCCCTCGGAGCGGAAACGCTCATATCTTGAGCTCCGGATGTCCGATTGATGTGCCATCGACATTGATGGATTCCTCTAAGGGAGACGGATCTTTTGGATTACTCCGCTTGAGGTTTGGATGCAGTTGGAGTACGTTCGGGTTGGTTTTAACTTAAAAACCAACCGGGCCCCGGGAAGAAAAAGCCAATAACTTCCAGACTGGGCGTCCGATTGACGCGCCGTCTGTTGAGTTGCAATCCTATTGACGATACGGAACTATTGGCATCCTTTTCCTGAGTTTTGGATGCAGTTGGGTTATAGACTGGATGGATTGTGCCCGAAATCCAACTGGGCCCCTAGAACGGAGAAAAGATGATATCTTTCAGACCATACGTATGTTTGATGAACCGTCAGCGGCGTTGGTGATCATGTTGAGAAACGGTCCCTATGAGTATACCCTATCAGTTTTCGGGGTATAGTTGAGTTACGGCCGGACTGGTTCGCACACAAAACCAACCGGGGCCCGGGGACAAAAAGGCTAATAACTCACAGACCAGGCGTCTGATTGACGCGCCGTCTGTTGCGTTGAGACCTCTAGGACGAGACGGTTCTTTGAGATAGTTCTTCATGGGACTTTGTGATAGTTGGAGTATCGACCAGTAGCTCGTGGAGCGGACCCTCCCGGAGATGAGCGTGCGGAGTACGGAGACCGTGTAGCCGGCTGAGGCCTGACGACTGCTTGACCGACTCAACTTGGAGTGAGTTTACTAGCCCAGTGGATGGAGCGCCCAGTATTTGGAGACAGACCCACGGCGGACGGAGCACCCGGTAGTTGGCCGCAGACCCGCGGTACTCGACTGGAGGAGTACCTCTGTAGGCAATTAGGGTGAGCGCCCGGTATTTGGCGACATACCCATAGCGGACAGAGCGCCCGGTAGTTGGCCGCAGACCCGCGATACTCGACAGGAGGAGTACCTCAGCTGTCTTAGGTTAGTGAGAAGTACCTCAGAGTCATGACAGGTTCACTGTACACTCCAGAGACGGAGCTCTTCAGCAGTTACGGTTTCGATAATGAAAATCCGAGTTTGAGCTGAGTCAATGACCTTTGTGTTTACCTATTGATTGAGATGGGTCACTTGATAACTTAGGTGTATGTATGGGAATATACCTGGGTAGTGGTTATCCATTGATTTCAAAATCCTTCTGTTTCCTCATGATTGAGATGGGTTACTTGATAACTTAGGTACATGTATGGGCATATACCTAAGTAGAGGTTATCTGTTGAGATTTTATTTGTGGTTATCTTTGTTGGTTTAGTGAGACCTTGAGGGTCTCAGGGTCCCTACTGAGTATCTTTATACTCACCCATGCACGGTCTATGCCCGCACTTCGTTGTGTTGGTTGCAGATGATGGGTAGTGCTGATGGAGGCCGAGTGTTCGAGGACTGGACGGTACCCGGAGGTAGACTACACGACGAGTCAGTACCCGGAGGTGTACTACACAATGAGATGACTCACAGAGGAGGTTGACGGACGAGAGCATGGAGGAGGCTATCTGTACCTACCCTTCAGGTAGGATCCGTGGTGGACGACCAGGAGCTGCACTAACTATACCTACCCTTCAGGTAGGATCCGAGGAGGATGACCCAAGAGCTGCTTCCTTCTTCCAGCTGTTTGTATTTTTGCTGTTGTACCTTGTTCAGTTGTAGTTGTACTTTCTTTTGGGTTTGTATTCTGGCCCATTTACTTTTCAGCTTTTCTTTTGTACTTAGTGTTTTGCTTCTGCTTGTACTCTGTGGTGTTTTGTTTACTTTTATAAAGGAAATGCCTTCCCAGTTATCGGGATTTATGCATTTGGTGCTAGTCGCCAGCCCCTATACTATGGAAGGTGGGCTTGGGGTAGTGACAACACGGGCCCTGAGGACGGGTCGTGACAAAATTGGTAACAAAGGAGTTCGGTTCTTCCACAGAACTTATAACTCTGATGTTTCTTTCTATGAAGCAATAATGTTAAGAGTACCGAGTGTGGTTTTCAGTTCAGGGAGTCCAGTGTTGGTGCGGGCGGCCGACATATCCATACACCAGGACCCTGACAACTGATTTCCGACTTTGTGCACGAAAACACTGATTGCGTGTGTGTTTCCAGAAGTTTTTAAATGTCAGCTCAAACCAGGTCAGCTCACCAGGTATAAACGTTTGACCGTGTCACGTTGTTTCTTTCAGGATGCCTCCCCGTGGACGATCAGCTAGAGCCCCGAGAGTGGTATGTACTGACAGCCCGCCGAGCGATGAGGCCTCAGTACAGGGCCCTGTCCCAGTTGAGGCACCAGCGGAGGCACCATCAGAACTACTACCCGTTGGGCCACCGATGCCACTAGCCCCAGCAGCAGAGGATGCACGTCGCTTGAGCGCACTGCATGAGTTCCAGCGCCAGAGGCCACCCAGGTTCCAGGGAGGGACGGACCCGCAGGCGGCTGAGGATTGGATGGAGGCTGTGGTGAGAGTCTTTAGGCTAGTGGGGATGCCGACAGATTTCATGGTGATCCTTGCTGCCATCCTTCTTCAGGCAGCAGCAGGCAGATGGTGGAGCCTGATGCTTCAGATGCATGACGAGGCGACACTTCTATGGGCAGACTTCGATAGCCTGTTCTGGGTAGAGTTTGTAATAGCCACCCTTCGAGTGGTGTGTATACCGGAGCTACTTCAGCAGCGGCAGGGCAGAATGTCAGTGGCACATTACTCAGCGAGATTCACAGACCACTCGTGCTACTCCACAGATATGGTACGAGACCCATTCTTCAGGGCCCGAAACTTCGAGCAGGGGCTCAGGCGAGAGATTAGAGCTTCTGTTTTCTCTCACAGCTTTCCGATGCAGACAGGGGTGTTGGAAAGAGCCCTCTTAGTGGAGAGTTTCCTTGCTGAGCAGTCTCCAGCAGCAGGACCCACCACTAGCCGTCTTGCGGTAGAGTCTTCTACAGCAGGCAGTAGACAGATGGCGCAGAGGTCCAAGAGGACCAGACCTACCGGTGGCTGACTGCACGACTCAGGTTCAGTTGTGCGGGGAAACCGGGGTGGAGTCAGAGCCAGACATGCCGAGAGTGGATAGTGTTACTCCTGCAGCGGAATTGGTCACATGGCACGTGACTGTCCGACCCGTCATGCAGATGACCAACAGTTTAATGAAGAACCACTGAGGCAGAGGCAGAGGTTCAATCAGGGCAGACCGCAAGGAGCAGGCGGCCATGGAAAAGGTGCTGGTCGTGTAGCTGGAGGTGGACGACACTTCGGGGTGTTACCACCCCCACCACCAGGAGGCCCACCCCGACCGCAGGGGACATGAGGACATGGGAGAGCTCAGCTTCAGGAAGCTGAGGCCTATGTTCATGGAGCTCTAGAAGCATATGGACAGAAGCGAGACTAGCTTCCAACATGGAGGCTATTATCCTGTTGCTTCTAGTTTTGTTGATGATTGTCTGTAGTTTCTTTGTGTTTTTGTACTATGAGATGCAATAATAAAAAGACACTTATCTTGTGATGTTTGCCTTCCTGTCCTTTTTGTTTGGTTGATACTGAGTGGTCCTTGTTAAGAATGTTGACTTGACCCTCACATTCAAGATTTCTACTGGAGGAGACCCAGTGACCTCACACTGATGCCGACAGTGTGACTCGACCCTTGGAGGCAAGAGTGACAGTTGGATCTCTTGGTAGTTACGTCGAGGCCTTACGATGTCATCCATGGCATGAATGCATCATTCATGTCAGGATTGACTGTATTTGGCAATGAATGTGGTTCATTCAGGGGATGAGACCAGATTTCTCTTATCGGAAAAGAAAAAATCATAGCAGCTCTTGTGAGACTAAAGAAGGTCCAGGTCATCTAAGAGCGGATGAAGACTGCACAATGCAATAAGAAATAGGAAACCGGTGCCAGTCTTAGAGACTCAGGCGTGTTAAATGTTTCAAGAAGTGGAAGCTTTAAGGATAGATGAGTATGCGAAGCAGCAGACGTGGAGGCAGAGCTAGGAGAGCAGTATTAGGTGGTGTACATCTTAAAATGATACAACCGCCCGCCTTAGTTATCCCCGCCAGGCTCAGGGAGCTGGAGGGCGGTGGAAGAGTGCGGCTGCGTGCGGTCAAGGAATGTGACCCAATGGCTCTGGAAATGATTCAAGGGACAGTCTCTGTCCACTACTAGCTGCTATAGTAACAGACGTCGATATGAATCATTCCTTGCTTTCACAAATCTTGTTCCAGACCTAGAGTTTCTGGTAAGCCGTGGACTTGACCCCCACGTCTGGAGATACCTTGGGAAGAGACTTGATGATCACACTTATGCCGACGGTGTGGTCGGACCCTCGTGGCGAGAGTTTTGGTTGGAATCTCTTGGTGGTAGCATCGAGGCCTTATGACGTTAGTTTAAGTATGGAACGGACAATAAATGTTCATACTCAAATTGACGGTTTTAGGCAAACGTCGGGATGGGTTTTCCTTGGTCGGCGAAAAGGAAACCCCAGGCAGCACGGGATAAACTCTTTCATAGGAGGGTGCGACTGATCACTATTGAGTCAGTCAACCATACCCTCGTGGTAGCAGTCTTTTGAGTTCTAGTTCTAACAGGAAATGGATACCTCTGGAGTTCGAGGATGACGATCAAGTCCTTATACGGGTCTCACCTCGACGAGGTTTACGGAGATGTGGCCAAGGTGGCAAGTTATCTCCGAGGTTCAACGGACCTTTCTAGGTCCTCAGCTGGGTAGGCGGGTTGGTTTACCGCTTGACCCATCCACATCAGTTGCACCAGGTGCACGACGTTTTCCAGGTATCTCAACTGAGGAGATACATGCTCGACCATGAGGAGCAGGACAATGGCAATGAGGTTACTTCCACGGAGGTTCTAGTGGGGATCAAGGATTGATAGGAGCTGATCCTATGGGGACGGTTGATTCCTCTTGTGCACTTTCTTTGGAAGCATGAGAACCTCTAGGTGAGCACATGGGAGCGGAAGGCTCAGATGCGTGCTCAGTACCGCCTTTGTATCCCTAAGTTTGTGATGAAGCTTTACGGGGACGTAAAGCCCTGTGGTGGGAGTAATTTAAAGACCCGTAAATTCCAAGAAAATTTTTTCTTAATTTTCTTTGGAATTTTACAAGAACGCAGTTTCTGACGGCACCTGATTCCGAGGCCCGGTGTGGCCGAAATCATTTTCCAAAGTTTGGCTCGGGTACGTTCAGTGAACGGACGAGCTGGTTTTTCTAACTTTTGAACTGGTGCTCGGAATCGAATTCTGAGGGCACCGATGGAATCGCAGCGCCGGTAATTTCTTAGAAACGCCTATTCCGGAGTTGCGTTTTCTCGGGTGTGTTTTTTTAATTTTTGGGCTTAATGTTAAGAAATAAAATAAATTGTACGACAAACTTTATTTTATTTCACTTAAGCCGCTTGGAAGCCACTTGAAGCCCCTTAAAGTAGCTTAAGCTGAGTCGATGCAGATATGGTGCTATCCAGAAATATCCTACCCTCTTGGTAGGATATTTGTGGGGTGGGGCCCGCACGAGCCCAACCGTTTCTTTCCGCTAAGTAACTCACCCACGAAAACCCGTCATTATGAAAGTCAACTGACGCGTTTTCTTAATTTCTTAACGCACCAATTAATTGGGCGGTTTTATTCGTTGAATTAATTGGGCGGTTTTATTCGTTGAATTAATTCGATGAATTAATTTAATCGTTTCTTAACCTGTTTTCAATCCGTTTGCGTAATAATAAAATAAGACCAACACGCGACTTCTGGAAAAATGCTCGTTGAGAGGTTTTGACCACTTTGTGCCTTCATCCTCCTTCGCGAAGAACGCGAAGAACGCCATCACCCTCGGAGATTGACGATGCTTATTCCGAGACGTTCTTCCCCGAAACGATCTCCGATCACCAACTTCTTGAGGTAGGAGATTTCGAGTTTCTTTTAACTCTTCTTTGTTGTTTATAACAACACATGGATTTAATCGATATAATTAAATCTTCATGTTCTTGAACCTCAGAGTTTGTCAACGCGTCACCTTTCCACGACGCGACGATCGCCTCTTTCCGCGACAACGCGACGCCCTTCCGTGACGACGCGACGCCCTTCCGCGACGACGCGACACCATTATGCGACGCGATGATTGCCTCCTTCCACGGCGATCAAATCCGCGAAGAACGCGCGTGCAACGACTTGACGAGGTAGGGATTTTTATTTTAGAAATACCTTCATATTCCCGTGAACGTTTCTTTAAAATTAAAGAACTGGTTTCATATGAACAATTTTAATTTATTAAAATTGTTGTTTCATGTGTTGAATAATTGTCCCATTGTTTTTATCTAACACGGAGGGTGCGGGCCAAACGAACATGGCCCGACAACCCTCCGCCGTTCTTCATGGTTGTGCGGATTTGGCGGGCGACGACAAAACGTGACACAAGGGTAGTTTGATGATCCCACAGTGAAGAACGGAACCCGGGAGGGACAACGGCGCAGACGGGAAGGAAAGAGGACCACTGGAGCAACCCCGGTGGCCCGCGGAAGGCAGTGGCGGCGGTGCGTCGCCGGAGGGTTGGCGGCCGGCGGATCCGCCGCCTGCGTCAATTAGCGGCGGGCGAGGGACGCCCCGCTCCGCGATTTAGCTCGGCCACGATGGCCGAGCCGCGGCCGGCCGGTCGGGCCGGACCGAGCTGGACCGAGCCGGACCGAGCCGGGCTGGGCCCAGCCGGGTCAGACCCGGGTCGGGTCGACCCGGTTCGGCTGACCCAGGGGGGGTCGGGCCGGGTCGCCCCGGGCCCAGACCCCCTGTTTTCGGACCACTTTCGGTCAAATGCAGGTAACATGAGCTACAAGACTCCAAACGACTCGCCGTCAGCGGCAACATGATCCTTGGATCGAGACGGTCGGTTTGGTATATTGCACTCAAGGTTTCAGATTACTTTGGGTTCGGTCAGCTTGGTTCGGATACGAAAACAACCGGGCCCTCGGAGCGGAAACACTCATATCTTGAGCTCCGGACGTCTGATTGATGTGCCGTCGACTTTGATGGATTCCTCTAAGGGATGCAGATCTTTTTTCTTACTCCGCTCGAGGTTTGGACGTAGTTGGAGTACGTTCGGGGTGGTTTTAACTTAAAAACCAACCGGGCCCCGGGACGAAAAAGCCAATAACTTCCAAACCGGGCGTCCGATTGACGCGCCGTCTGTTGCGTTGCATTCCTGTTGACGATACAGAACTTTTGGCATCCTCCGCCCGAGTTTTGGATGCAGTTGGGTTATAGCTGGGTTGGATTGTGCCCGAAATCCAACCGGTCCCCTAGAACGGAGAAAAGATGATATCTTTCAGACCAAACGTCCGTTTGACGAACCGTCAGCGGCGTTGGTGATCACGTTGAGAAACAGTCCCTATGAGTATACCCTATGAGTGTTCGGGGTATGGTTGAGTTACGGGCAGACTGGTTCGCACATGAAACCAACTGGGCCCCGGGGACAAAAAGACTAATAACTCACAGACCGGGCGTGCGATTGACGCGCCGTCTGTTGCGTTGAGACCCCTATGACGAGGCGGTCCTTTGAGATACTTCTTCATGAGACTTTGTGATACATGGAGTATAGAAAAGTAGCTTGAAGAGAGGACCCTCCTGGAGACGAGCGTGCGGAGTACGGAGACCGTGTAGCCAGCTGAGACCTGACGACTGCTTGACCGACTCGACTTGGAGTGAGTCGACTAGCCCAGTGGACGGAGCGCCCGGTATTTGGCGACAGACCCACGATGGACGGAGCGCCCGGTAGTTGGCCGCAGAACCGCGGTACTCGACAGGAGGAGTACCTCTGTAGGCTATTAGGGGGAGCGCCCGATATTTGGCGACAGACCCACAACGGACGGAGCGCCCAGTAGTTGGCCGTAGACCCACGGTACTCGACAGGAGGAGTACCTCAACAGTCTTAGGTTAGTGAGCAGTACCTCGGAGTCATGACATGACCACTGTACACTCCAGAGACGGAGCTCTTCAGAAGTTATGGTTTCGATAATGAAAATCCAGGTTTGAGCTGAGTCAATGACCTTTGTGTTTACCTCTTGATGGAGATGGGTCACTTGATAACATAGGTATATATATGGGCATATACCTAGGTAGTGGTTATCCGTTGATTTCACAATCCTTGTGTTTCCTCATGATTGAGATGGGTTACTTGATAACTTAGGTACATTTATGGGCCTATACCTAAGTAGAGGTTATCTGTTGAGATCTTCTTTGTGGTTATCCTTGTTGGTTTAGTGAGACCTTGAGGGTGTCGGGGTCCCTACTGAGTATCGTTATACTCACCCCTACACGGGCTATGCCCGCACCTCATTGTGTTGGTTGCAGACGATGGGTAGTGCTGACGGAGGCTGAGTGTTCGAGGACTGGACGGTACCCGGAGGTGGACTACACGACGAGATGACTCACAGAGGAGGTTGACGGAAGAGAGCGTGGAGGAGGCTATCTGTACCTACCCTTCAGGTAGGATCCGTGGTGGACGACCAGGAGCTGCGCTAAATGTACCTACCCTTCAGGTAGGATCTGAGGAGGATGACCCATGAGCTTCTTCCTTCTTCCAGCTATTTGTCTTTTTTCTGTTGTACCTTGTTCAGTTGTAGTTGTACATTCTCTTGGGTTTGTATTCTGGCTCATTTAATTTTCAGCTTTTCTTTTTTACTTCGTGTTTCTCTTCCGCTTGTACTCTGTGGTGTTTTGTTTACTTTTATAAAGGCAATGCCTTCCCAGTTATCAAGATTTACGACTTTGGTGCTAGTCGCCAGCCCCTGGCCTATGGAAGGCGGGCTTGGGGTAGTCACGACACGGGCCCCGAGGACGGGTCGTGACATCTTAACTCTTAGAAAATACCATAATGTCATCAATAAACACAATGACAATCATATCCAAGAACTCATAAAATATTCTATTCATAAGATCCATGAATATAGAAGGTGATGTAGTCTACCCAAATGGCATAACAACAAACTCATAATTCCAATATCTAGTATGAAAATCTATTTTTGGGATGTCATCCGCCTTCACCTTCAGATGATGGTATCCGGATCCAAAGTCCATCTTGGGAAAGTTCTGATCTCCCTAGAGAAGATCAAACAAGTTATCTATATGAGGAAAATGATACTTTTTTAATAATTATGTCATTCAAGGATCTATAATAAGTTAAAAGTCTCATTGAACCATATTTATTTTTATCGAACCAAATTGGAGCACCCCATAGTGATGTGCTAGGATGAATGAAGCCTTTATCAAGAAAAACCTACAACTATTATTTCTATTCAAGAAGTTCCATTTGATACATTCTATATGGGGGTTATGAAATTGTCTGATCATCAAAAACTAAGTCAATTGTGAATTTGACTTCCCGATTTGGTATGACACTGGATAACTGATTAGAATAAACATCAAGGTATTAATTTACCAATGGCAAATCATTAATATAAATAGTTCCATTGTTTTCCACAACACGAAAATGATAACTTTCATTTTCATATTTCAATAGTCTCTCATCTTTCTGATATGTTATCAATTGTATGGGTTTTTTCTTATATATAAACTGAAAAACTTTCTGAAAAAATAATGTTTTTATCTATACAACCAATCTTAGCATGATAAATAGAAAGCCAATCCATTCATAGAATGACATCAAACTCTACTAATGAAAAAACAAAAAGGTTTGCTCGTAAAGTATTTCCACATGCCATAATAGAAATACAATAATAATAACTCTTTGATAAAATATTTACCCTGATGTTTTATGAATAAGTTGTTGTTTCTTTTGTTGTGGAGATATTTTCAATTTACCAAAAAATTTCTCAAAAAATAAAAACAATGTGTTTTCCTTGTATCAAACAAAACATTAGAAAAAACTTTTTAAACAAACAAGGTACCTGATACAACTTAATTTGATAGTCCAAAATCTACTGACATAGTTGCAAAGGATCTCACTACACCTTTATGCTTATAGTCTTGATTCTTTGCATCATTCAGATCTCTCTTGGGGTTGAAATTTGTATAATGAACCATATTTTCACATTTAAAACACTTAACATTTTGAATATAAGGATTAATATTAGGATTATTTTCATTAAAATATATGGTCATATGTCCAAACATACCACATGAAAAACACTTCCCATTTTTGTCAAGGCATTCCCCAGGGTGGTTTTTTCCACACTTTTCACAAACTGGAATCTGGAATTTCTTTGGTTGATTCTTACCCATCACTTGCAATCAAGAAATATTATTCTCCTTGTTGCCCAAGATCATGTGATAATCACCAAACTTCATCTCTACCCTCTCATCACATCCAAGAAGTTTCTCATAACATTTTAATTAATTAGAGGCCAATTCCCTTTGATACATTGCCTTTAATTCTGAGTAAAAGCGTTCAATTTTTCTATCAAGATCCAGAATGAGATTTGAAGTATAACTCACTAGTTGGGTGATGTTTTCTTCATACAAAACCATTAAATCTTCCTTCTTTTGCATCAACTTAAGGAATTGATTCTCTATCCTATGTCGCCCCACCTTATTAAAATAATTTCCAAGGGAAATAATTTTAAATTTGTTCCACTCTAAGGCATCAATATCATATCTATCCCTATTATTTTTTACCATTGACCACCACTAATCATCTTCACCTTAAAAATGATAAATGTCAAGACTTACCTTTTGATTATCTGAATATCCCATAACATCAAATATCTTTTTGAGGGAATCAATCCATCCTTCAGCCGCTACTAGGTCAGAAGATCTATTGAAAGCAAGAGATTTTTGTCTCCTAAAATGTTCCACTATCAATATGTTCTATTGTAGAACCTTTATTGTTACTCTCACATGGATTCCACCACCATTTATTTTCTTCTTTAGTTGATCCATTACTTTCACAAACTATTCGGTTCTTATCACTACCATTCCGGGCAACATATTCAGAATGATATCGTTCTATTAGTGCCTATCCTCTTCATCTTCCAGGTTTCTTTTGCGGAAAACCATTCTAAATATACATATCTTTGTCAAAGAAAAATGGTAATATTTAAATGATATATCATTTGAAATTAACCATTGATTAAAAATAATTTATTGTATTCTGTTAACATCATCCTAATGCCTAAAGTTATCTAAACCATCATCTGATACAAACTATATAACATGACATTAATACATTACAAATCTTGAATTGTAGTCAAGAAATCACTTAATTTCACATTGAGGATATTTTAATGTTTATAGATATAGAGAATTGGGACACAACACATTCATATCATTCAATGTTAATATGGAGTGGATACCATAAAAATAGTATTTATTTCTTCCAGAATATAAAACTTTTCAAATAAAACATGGTTCCTTTGAAATATCTTCATAAAATTTAACTTAGCATCCTTATTTGACTTACACATTCTTATAAACTAAGAAAATCATTCAAAAATTTGGGATTTTCACAAAAAAAGTGTAGTGAGGGATATAAAAAGAAGGAATGAAAACATTAGTTCATGAATACTTGTAACATATGAAATAATTTTCAAAAAGACATACTTGTTACCCATATAAACATACATTATGAAACTTGATATTTCCACAATATTAAAAAAAACAAATAATAACATAAATAGTACACTAAATTTATCTTGGGAAATTACATACATAATATTGTAACCCTCTTGACTACCTTATAATTTGTAATCCTCATAGCTACCATATAATTTTTGTTACCATCGCAGTTATACTTGGAGTAACCATACGACCGACCTCCAACATACACATACAAAATTTATTGGATGGAGATATAGGTCACAACCTTCATCATAAAAAATTCTCAAGAACTATAACATAATCATAAAACATGAATATTTTTATAAAAAGAGTGCTTTTGAATTTGGTAAAATATAATTTTTAAAAGAGGATTTTAAAAGAAAAGCCCCTTAAAAATATCATATAATCAAAGTGATACATAATATAGTGGATGGAATATGTATATACACTATAAATAAACATAATTAAACATAATATATACAAAATTTATCACACAATCAATTTTAATACATCATAAATAATGAAGTAGAAGGTTAACCCAAAGAATGGAAATCGGGTTAAGAATTCTCTTACCTCAGGGTTGTATTACTTAAAATAGGTTTATAACTCATGTATAATTGTTAAAAGAGTGTTATTAATATATTATAGAAACATATTAATCTTCATAACATATTTTATTTTCATTTCATTACATCATTTCACCCATTAATTTTTAGTATTTTGTCCATTCTATTGTTTTGGGTGCGTTCTTTACATGATTTCTATGGCCAATTTGTATTTGATTTTATTTTCATATGGAAATGAAATTCCTGAAATGGAATGAAATGGTATTCAAATATTTCAATAATATATAATGATTCTATAAATCATATTTTATCATACATGATTATGAATCATTAGATAAAATATTACCGATGTTTGTTTAGATTATTTTTGGTGGTTCCTCGATAATCGTGAACTTGTATCATTATATAATTTCATTTAAGGCATAAAAGTTCATTACACAACATGAAATAGATTAAAAAATACAATTTAAATTCTTATTCAAAAATTATAATGGTTTTTTGATCTTATTTGAAGGATGTAATGGAAATTGGAAACCCATCATCCACGATTTTGGGAAATCGACACATTGTGGATGGTGTTCTTATTTTTAGAATAAGAGAGAGATGAGAGGAAGAACGCTGAATAATATTTTACCTGAAAAAGATAACATACAGAATATATAATATACTTTATATTTCATACCTCATGGATAACTGGATGGAAATAAAGTATAATAAAATAAAGAAATTGTAAGGAAAACACATGAAAAAGGAAGAGGACTCTTATCTCTTGATCTCTTCTCATTGAGATCCTCTTTAAGGCCTTTAGTTTTGGACTTTTGGTGGGACCAGAAGGTCTTGAACGTGGGGAAGATCCTTGGGGAAGTAATTTTGTAGAACATAAGAAATATTCAAGGAGTGATAGGTGTGAGAGGAAGAGGAGTATGAGGGTGGAATTTATAGTGTAGGAGAGGAGGTATTTTACATTATTTTCATCCTTATTTTAATATTTTGGTTAAGACCATGAATAGTCTAGATTCATTTGATCAAAAATAGTAATAATTACATGTGAGTTCAAACCAAGTTTGATTAAATTAGTTATGATGAAATAAATAGTGTATTTAAAAAATAATTCAAACATACACTACTTTACAATATTTCACTATTCATCAATTATTCTAGAATTTTAGAAAAATCCCAAAAATACACTATAAATTTTTTTCAATGTGTAGAATTGAAAAATTAAATCCATTTTTAAAATTATTTTTTAAATATTATTAATTTAATTTTTAAATAAAATCTTACTTTATTAAAAAATTAACAATTTTTATTCTATAACTGCTTTTATATCACATTGAAAATTTAACCAAGATGTCATTATCTTAATTCGTTAATAAAATAAATTAAATATAAATTTAAAATTCACTAGGGTCATATTAACCTTCTTATATACTATTCATAAGCGTTTGTAACTATTCACCAAAAAAAGTTGGTTCTATCAGACTCCAAATAACTCACTGATCACAATCGTAGATGACTGTTATTTGAAATTCAAAACATAGAAGTGGAAGATTTATATTTAAAGACATGTTATAAATATATACATTAAAAAAAGTTCAATTAATTTGAATTTATTTTTACAAAAACTTTTGGTGTTAAAAAAACAATTTTTATGTTATGCATTTAGTGTTTTACATAATAGTAAATGATTAATCAAAACAAGTTCATTGTGATAAAAAACCACCATAATAATCGAAATGTTTATCACTAATGTATTATCTAATTATTCATCCTAATACCTCATAAAAAATAACATTTATAAAAATTTATTATTTAATATGTTCATCAATAACATATAATTCCATGTCTAGAGAATTATTCCCATTTTACATGAATTCCATTACTAATAAAAAAGCAAACAAATCATCGAAAGTAAGAAAATTAATTCTCCTGAATGATGAAATTAAACTCTATAACTCATCCATACGGCCATAAATGAACTTAATAAAACAATAATAAATCAAATAAATATAATTATGGTTCTGAATTAATTAATTAATGGATTTAATATTTTTATTCAGGACATTAAGGTCAAGTGCAGAATACATTCATACATAAGTTAAGGGTTTTCCCACCTCACTTTTATTTTCATGAGATATGCCTTATTCACCACTATTTATGATGTGTGGTGTATGTATATATCCCATTATTTATCCTATCATAAATATATTTACATTCATTTTATTCAATGTCTTATTTTATGATCATTTATTTTATGGGGCATTGTTTGGATCGTTTTCGATCTTGTAAGGGATTCTACCCGAACCTTTATTTTTTTCTTTTAGGTTATTCTTTCACTATATTTAACCCAATATAATGATTAATTATTTTTGGTTTATTTATTATATATTATATTAATATGTACCATAACAATATATCTAGATCATTTCATTTTCCTTTTATGATGAATACATGTTTTACAAACCTCCCTTCACAAATCTTCCCGATACACAAGCCCGATTAAAGAGAATTTTTTGATTTCTAACACATTTTCATGTACCATCCACAATCTAATTTAAGAGACTAATATTTTTATTAAATAAATAATTTTGTCATTAATATTTATCTTTTTTAATTTATGGTTTTATAAAAACACTAATTTATTTTTCCATTTTAAACACTCTTTAATATTTTCCTTCAACCACATTAAAGAGGCTTGTTTCTATAGTGTTTTAAAAACACTTTTTACATGTTTTCAATTCAGTGGGACATTGTTAATTCCTAAAATTTAATTTCATTATTTTTAACTTTAATTTTATGAGATAATCATGATTATGATCTATTTTTATGAGAAATAAAAATTATTTTCCAAAATAACTCTTCTTTCCAATGTAAAAAGGGTTTTTATTGCCTCATGTTTACTTCTATGAGATATATTCCTGGTTCACCACTTATTCCTTTAATGGGGTGTGTTTAATGAACTTTTATGTATAAATTCTTAAGTATTATTATTCTTATGATATTATATTTTATTCCTTCCGATGGAAGCATGAGAAGAGGATGATAAAATGTAAAAATTCTGGAGAAAGGGATGAAGGGAAAGAAGTATTTTTCGACATGTGATAATTATGGAAGGAAACATCATGGTATATGCCTAACCAGAAAGGAAGTATGATTCAAGTGTGAAAAAAACACCATTCCCATTATTGAAACAATAAGAAAAATATTTCTAATATATAATGCTTTAACTGCAAATAGACGTGACACTACAAAAATCAATGTCCCATGCATTAATGAAATATAGCTCAGAAAATCCAAAGGGATCATGGTCAATAATTTTCTATTACTACACCTAAAATAGAATAAGTAATGTATTATTGTTATTAGATCCAATAATTATGTTATGATTGTAATATTTTTAAGAGAAAAAGGATTGTACTTTAGCAGAGTTTCATTAAGGATATTAGAATGTCTGTTGAATGTTACTAAGACAAAGAGAATCAATATCAAGATAATATATTGGGAAAGTATGTGGTTGAGGGAATGAAGACCCATATTATGTTCCTGAGATATTTATTTCAGAATAAAAATATGATTTATTTGGATAATGTAAATTGGATAACACTTACTCTCTTTGATCTAAATAATGGACACTTGACAAAGTGGTCTATGCTATCGTTGGTAGAGTCTACATCATTTTGGATTTAAAGAATATTTTCAATTTCCTATGTTTTATATAATTAACAAGGAAGTGTAAACATACTCAATAAGGTTTTATAGTAATTAGAGTATTTACCATGATTCAAAATAATAAAAATAGAATGTACTCACATGTTTGTACGTGACGATTAAGTGCAACTACATGTTGTTTAATAAGTTAATTTTTCGGGACCTTGTTTCTAAAGTGTTAGATCTTGATATTTTTGCAAATTTAACCATTTATGAAATGGTTGAATTTGATATTTGTACAAGGTTTTAAATATTATGGTATTACATCACTAAATGGTACAACATGTTCCATTAAATGAAGTAGGAATAGTTAAATTCAAAACCGAAAAATAATATTGTATTTATAAAAATGTATCAAGTACTTATATTTCCTTAAATTTTTATAGGGTGAAATAATATACTAAATTTAGGGAAAGGATATTGAAACCCAAAATAAAATAAATTTTATCCATGTAATTTCATTTCCGATTAATCAATTGGTCCATTATATCATTATGGAATTATGTATTTGAGAATTTTAACTTCCTCCTAACCATGTTCTCTATCCATAAGAAATTCATAGTTAGATTTCTCTTCCATGTCCGTACTTTCACATTCCAATAATATCCTCATATTCAAAAGTCTAATTTAGTGGTGAACTTTTCATTCCCTTTTCCCTCTAGTTAAGAGTATATTATATTAAACTAATTTTCAATGTGGTTTTTACTCAATGGTATTTCCTAGTATAAATATTTTTTTTTTTCAAAGTTAAATTTCAAATTTCAAGGACGAAATTTATTAAAGGAGGGGATAATGTAACACCCTAAGTAATTAAGAATAAATTTAATATATCCTCCAATGTACGAAACACTGAGTCTCTTGAAACAACAATTTGTTATTATAATTATTTAAACAAGATATTTCCAACCTAGTAGTTAAACATTCAAATATGAATAGTCATAAAAACTGTTTAATGTTATTTATAATGGTTTCACATGAATAAAAAATATTTATAATGGAATTTATAATCCTTGAAAAAATAAATATCATTTTTGAATTTGGATTGAAAAAATTAACCTAGTGTGAATTTTTAATATTTTCTTGGGAATTTTCATTTTGAATAGTTAAAAATATTGAATTGTAGTTAAAAAATGTTTTTTATTTAAAAAATTATTATACTATAAATTTATTTTTTAAATTCACAATAGGCCAGTTATATATATATATATATATTAATCCAATTTAGATCATTGGAATCAAATTTATATTGAACTTAATTATAAAAAATTATTGATCTTTTTAATGTTCTTTTTACCCGCCTTCTCGCCACACTTACAGGAATATGATTAAATTAAATTTTTCCACCTAAGAATTGAATTTTGAAAAATTGATTTACGAAATTTGGATTAGTAATATATTTATATTCTTAATTGATCAACATAATTTTTTGTCTAATAGTATCCTCACCCTTTGGAATAGTAATGTCACTCTTATGAATAGTAATATGAACCTTATAAAGATTAAAATAGATATATGAATAGTAAACTCACCCATGAATGTATATATAAAATTTATTCATCTCAAAAATGAAATTATGATATGATTATATCGTAGTATAAGTAAATGAATACTTTAAAATTTATTAATTATGTGTTGGTATTTTTCTGAGACATAAATATTTTATTATAATTTTATAATTAATACAATTATTCAAAAAAAAATTCTATTTAATTAAATTTATTCATAAATAAATATCTTTTGTATTTTGAGATTATGATTATTTAATGAGACTTTAGTTAATTTTTCAGAGTGTTATAAAATCAATTATAATTTTAAAAACAATATTTTTCAAGTAAATAATGATTTTAAATAAAAATTAAATTTCTCGTATTTGGAATTTTTTTTTCATAAAATGTAGTTCATTTTTTTATTCTACTTATCCAACAAATTTATTGTTATTTTTTGGTATTTTTCATAAATACAAGAACTGTTTATGTATAGTAAAATAGGATAATTTATGATAAATGATAAATACATGAATTATTGTGTCATAGTTTATGTATGACTGATGTAAGACAATAATCCCAAACTATCATTCATTATTCTAATGTATTTGATGATAATTCTCAATCTATTTATAGTCTGGAGAAAAATTAATAAACTAATGAATAAAATACTCAAAAAACACCCATCCCCTCCGCTATAAATACCACCCTCACCACGGCTTCTCCTCACACCTTCCAAGATTAGAGACATGTCTAATTTTCTCCCAATATTCTTTCAAATCCTCTCCCTCATGTCCATGATCTCATGTCCTCATCAAAAGACAAAAACTAGTTCCCCAAGGAGGTTCCAAGGAGGAGAATTAGGAGGTAAAATCCTCTTCCTTTACCTTTTAATTTCTTTCCAAGTTTATTTATTTTATTATTATCTCAACACATAACCTCATAATAATACAATTATAACTCTAGTACGTTAATTATACTTTATGTTTTTATTATAATGGAATAATAAATCACCAAGCCCATTCCCCTCTCCCTTTTTATTCTAAAACTGGAAACATCAGCCGTGAGGTGTTGTTTTATCACCTTCAAGGATGACAAGTTTTTATTTTCCTTAAATGTATTCAAGGTTGATCATGAAACCATTTTAATGGTTTCAAAATATTTTAAAATCTATATTAAATCATTTTTTATGTTCTGGATGCAACATTTTTACATAACACTAAATTATTAAACAAAACTAGTTTGTTGTGATGAAAAATCACTGTAATAATCTAAATGATTCCCAAAAATATCTTATCTAATTATTCATCCTCAAAATATATTAAATTTTTTTATATATAACCATTTACAATTATTTATGTTTATAGAAAAAATTTAATTCCAATTATATAGAATTATTTACCCATTTTACGTGATTTCCATTAATAATAAACAAGCAAACTGATCCTAGAAACAAGAAAACGAATGCTCCCAAACGATGATATTAAACTCTATAACTCATAAATAAAGACATAAGTGAACATAATAAAATTATAATAAATAAAATAAATGTATAAAAGGTTCTTAATTAATTAAATAATGTATTTAATTTGACTAAACAAGAAATTAAGGTCAAGTGCAGAACACTTTCAGACATATAGTAAAGGGTTTTCTCATCTCACTTTTATTTTCGTAAGAGATGCCTTATTAACTAATATTTCTTGGGTGTTGTGTATTTATGATTCCTTTAATGTATAATATCCTGAATATATTTATATTCATGGTATTAAATGTATTATTTTATGATCATTAATTTTATGGTGCATATGGTTGGACTATTTTCAAAGTTATAAGGGATTCTACTAGAACCATCATTTATCCTTCGGGTTATTCTTTCACTATCATTACCCCAATGTAATGGTAATTTATATATTTATACTATATTCTGAATATATCTTCCAAAATGATATATCTAAATAATCTCATCTTCCTTTTATGGGAAATATATGTTTTACAAGCCACACTTCTCAATTCTTCCCGTTTTGCAAGCCCGGTTAAAGGGAACATCTCAATTTCTTACCCATTTTAATGTACCATCCATATTATGATTTAAGGGAACATTATGTTTCTAAAATAACTTCAATTTCATGAAAAATTATCTTTTTTTCATTTCATTTTTTATACAAAAAATTATGCCCTTTTCCATTTTTAACACTATTTAATATTTTTCTTTAAACCGCATTAAAGAGGCTCATTTATAAAGTGTATTAAAAAAATATTTTTATATTTATTTACTTATGTTGGACCTCATTTATTCCTCAAACAAAATTTCATCATAATTACCTTTTATTTTCTAGGGTATACTTGTTTACAATATTATTTTATAAAAAATACAAATGATTTTCCAAAATAACTCTTCTTTCAAAAATAAAAAAGGGGTTTTCTCATCTCAGTTTTACTTCTATGGGATATATTCATTATTCACCACTTATTTATTTCATGTAGTGTATATATAACCCTATTATGTATCAAATACCGAGTCTTTTTATTATTATGATATTATATGTTATTCCTTCACAGTGATTAGGATTTAAATGTTTCAAAGTGGTATGAGACACTTTAGAATGATTATATATGATTTTACTAAAAACAATTATCAATAATTTTATTGGAATATTTTCATTTATGGTTATGATTCAAATATTTAAAAGTTGTATGGGAAAAGATAATTTAAAGGTATCTTTTTATTATACATATGAGGAATACATTTTATTTATCATGTGGTGGGTGAGGCTCAGTATAGCCCCTCGATGCATCGATAGGTCTCCTAAGACACAACAAAAATGGATTTTGGACGAGGCCTTAACCATTTATTTTTATAAGAATTGACTAAGGCCTCGACGATAGGTTTATTTTTTCTGACCTATGCATTACCTCATTATGATTTTATTAATTGATAAATCCTGTGATTATTCTACATATAGAATATCTATGGTTAAGTTTCATGTGATTATTTATATGGAATTTTTTATTCAATTTTTATTAATCCAAATTATGATCAAGATTATGATTTAAGGGAACATGTCTTTATTAATTCATTATGTATTATTGTTTATGTTATAGGTTTTATTGTATTTCTAACCCTTATTGAGCATCTAAGAAAACATATTTTCTTATATTTCCTTTTCCCTAGGATTCAAAGATGTATATTTTGAATTATTTGTAGGGTTAATATAGGATTACTACGGTGTTACCAATGGAGTTTCCATGTTTCCTTTCTTATCAATTTGTAATGTAAATTTCATATATGTAATATGGTTTCCAAAACATCTAAACTTATTGTCCCTTTGGGATGTGATTCCTTGTAATCATACCAATGTAATAAATGAAGGCACCGACTTTGGGCTACTAGGGTCAAGGACTTTACAGGGAAATTACCATTTAAATAGTGGGTGAATAAAAATCTACACTATAATGAAAAGTGTACCTCATGCGTAACTACTTGTATCCATGATATAGTAATTGAAATTTACTATTTAGTTGGGACTATGGAACCCATTATTTTAAAACTCCAACTTTCAATAAATCTAACATGCTAACTATCCTTTCTATCTCTAAGATGATTAAGATTATGTTTCTACAGAGTCAGAGATTTAGTTGTTGGGTATTCTATGTCTCTATTTCCTGGATATTCTGCTATGTGCGACCTCAACTGCTTGAGTAAGACTACTCAACAGATGTAGACTATGATTATATATCCTTTTGTCCACTCTTAAATCATGTTTTATTTTGTCGTACTTGTAAATAATTAACAACATAACAAAACATTACTTTTTATGTTGGATTCTATGAACTTAAACAAAAATGGTTCATTTTTAATACACTATTTATTTTCTACCAATGAAGCTGTAACAGACTCAGTAATTGTAGATATGGCTAACACTTTCATGTAATAGATTTCCTCTCTAATTATCTTAGCCTGACTACAATATTATATCACATTGATCCATGAAAGTCTAGTTTACATCCCTTGAAAAACAACTATCCTTTGTTCTCCATAGATGAAGTACATATCTTTTATACTTTCTCAAGTACAATTAGATAGTTCTAAATTCTTACCTTATATTAATCCATTATTTAACTGATATTTTACTACCATAATGTTTATGTCAGTAATATAATTTCTTGTATATACCATTTCATACATGATTGATATATCATAGAAGCATATAAAATTCAAATCACTATAATAATATCCTCTTATTCCCATGTATGTATTCAAGGATAGATTTATTCTAGGTGACTATGGAAATAAATCACTCTCAAAATTTTAAAACATTTATTTTTCAATAAAATGTTAGTATATTCACATTGACTTATTCTAAGAAACCTTTATATCCACCTTAGTTTATGATATTTCCTAAAACATTGGTTTCTACTTTATATCAATATCTATAGAGATTATTTCATTCTTTTCTTGACTAACTGTAACACAAATATTAGTTTTACATGTGCTACCAAACATATTATTTTAGTAAACCATGTAAATACCACAAACCAATTATGGAAGCATAAAAATAATTAATTATAAATGCATACTCTATGATCTTATTTCTTATATTAATAGTTAAATGTATTTGAGTGAATTACACCCCTTATTGGAATTCTATGTTGTCACCATTCTTTTGTAGTCACATCGTTGAAACGCATTCCATGATTGGTGGTCTTGACATCCAATGATCAATAATATGATCATAAAAACTATACATGACATGTAACATTTTAATGGATTTTGGAAGAACACATTTTTTTACCAATTGAGCATTATTGTTACTTTTGTAATACCATCCATGTATAGTCTCACTTGAAAAGCCATCATAGTATTCAAAATAATAAGCCCCATGTACTTTGAGACATGTAATTCATTATTCAATTTTATATTAACTTTCCAATTTAGCTTATTTCCATATATTGTGTACATAGATGAATTATTGTAATCAATAAATAATGTATTGCTGACTGCAGTGAATATAAATCCCTCAATATGGTTCCATCCTTCTTACGTATTATGTGTCTCTAGAACATTATTTTTCCCCAGAATCTTGTGCAATATATTCCTATGACAACTATTTGTACATGTATTTCATTGATTAAACACAAGTTAATCAAGCTCCCACTATCTAAAATAAAAATGTGCACCCTTATATAGAAATATAATCAATTACTTAACTATCACATTTCTTGTCTTAGGGATTTCTATAATATCCTAATAAAATTATAGGATAATTACTTTAGAAGCACATTATATTTTTCGCGATGCATGTTTATTTATAAACTTAACAAACACTTTAAATTTAAACAGAATGTTCTTATTAAATAAATGGATTTACATTATAATATAACTCACATGATATCCATTTGACATGATAGTTTGTATATGGTTATAAGATAACACCATTATTTTCAAAGAAAGTATTTAAATAGAAGTTTTTCATAATGAATATAAATATCAACATTGATGATCCTTGTACATACATAATGGCTCTGATGTGTATAAAGAAAATGTTCATTTACGAACTATTTCCTGCTATAATTTATTGATTAATGTTAACATGAATGACTCATATTTAGTCCTCCTTATTAGAATCATATATTTGACGTGGATAAGGTAACGTTTGTTTTGGAATAATTCCATGCTACATTATATTGAACGATGGAAAATTGGTCAAGATATTCTTTAACACACCATCCCGAAGAAACTCATTTCTTTTGACCATGAATATTAAATACTTCACATTCATATTATTTAAGAAGCACTTAAATTATTCTAATTAATTATATTATTTCTAGACTACTCATCGAATACTTCACAATCTCTAGATGAACTAATTCTATAAGAAATGTGATGTACCTTTTTTCAAAAGTTTTCTTATTCCAAATTAAATAAGTTTATATGTTGATAACACCAAATATATTTATATACACTAAGGCAAAATACCATAGTTGGTATATCCTTGAATTCCACTTTTATTTCTTCTTTATAATTAATTATATTTCCAAAATCAGGTATATAAGTCTTACATTTTATATTCCTCAGGTATTGCATATGATTCATGTATCACTGAATTATTGATTGAGAAATAGAAACCATAAAAAACATTCATTCCAATACTGAAATAGTGTCTCATTATGTCTATTCATCATGTGATATTAATTTTATTGTAATACTAGACAAATGTTTTATTGGAACCAATAATATTGGAAATATAGATTTCATGTACTTCTCACTACTAACTAAGGAACCACCCATTCTCTATTGCTTGGATAAAATACCTTACTAATTATAAATTTTCATTTATTAATTTGTTACTAAATTTAAATACACATATGTGAATGAAATATTGTATTCAACACCGAAGATGTATTATAGACTCATTATTTGAAAATGAGGAATATATCTGAAGAATAATTGATTACATGCATCTTTAATTCAATTCATTTCATTTAAACATATATATATTTTATTTCATGATATGGGAAAAATTTGCCTCCTATTTTAATAAATCTTATTTGATGTTCATTGAAAAGGTGAATTTGGTTTTTCTCTGTCAATTGGCCTTTTCTCCTTGTCTTTTGACATGTTCACCATAATAATTAATGATTATAATTTCTTATTTACTTGGAAAAACTTACCTTGAAGGGAAGAACTTTTTTATCCATATTATTCGTTTTATAATCCGAAATGAAACTAGAGTTTATGGGTTAAAAATTTATAATAATGGGATGTATTGAAAGATCATGATTCTCCTTTCATTTTTATATTTAACCTGTGTAATTATCAACAATTCATATATCAATTCTCTTTATCCTAGAAATATTTCCTAATATGTGACAAAACAATTAATCATAAATATCTGGATATTTTATCCATAAATCACATCGTACATTGATGATTGAATTATTTCATAACCATCATATTCATTACACATGAGTCTCTTGTAATAATTTTTAACACCCTATCTTCTTGAGGTGGCTTACCAAGTATTGGGGACTCTAGCACCTTGAATTTCTTATATCATAGTGTTATGATTGGGGACCTATAATACGTGAAAATTCATGTAATTTTGGACATGTACTTTGTGCAATAGTTACAAAAATGTATTTTTTCTATAACTTTCCATTTTCAACATAAATATAATCTTCCAGATTATACTTTTATCTTTATAACTAGTAAGATATTACCTCTTTAATCATTAAATGTATCCCACTATTTTATTAAATTTAGTAACCCTATATAGTTTAATTTGAATAATCTATTGGTTGAGTACTCTAGTGGAAAGGATCCTTGAACCTCTCTTTATAGTATATGGCTACACCACTACTTTGAGAGTTTAGTTAGTTATTTCACTGGGCAAATCATATTAACCCATGGATCATTGATATGTTTTTTCTCATGATTTACAATTCTCATGATTTGGTTTTGGGTGTAGATGAACCATGTTGTGTCTTACTTGCAGACTGGGGACTAGCATCAGAGGATAAGGTTCTTGGCAGTGGAATTCTAATATATGGAAGCAAAGGGATTTTAGTTGAGGTGTGCTGGTGTGGGTTTTTTCTCATGATTTTCTTCATTCTGGTTGTTGTTGTATTCAAAATATACACAATGAAAATGGATTGGTGTTTTTTTACTGATGCTCGATGCAGATATTGAGATCTTTAGGTAGTGGAGATAACACATGGTGATGGAGGTTCTTTAGATCTCTGGTTTTGTTTTGGTGTGGTGATAGATCTGAGGTTTTTGTTATATGGGTAGAATCCGATGGACAATGATGGAAAGATGGAAATATTTTAGAGAGAAATTTAAATTTAGCTAAAATAGTGGTAAATGGATGGATCCATGGAATACCTCAAGAGGATGGTTCATCATATGGATGGGTTCTAAGAAACAGTTGGGGAATTTTATTCATTTTAGCATTTGATGGTTTGTATTTTGGATGATGTCTTGGTAAAGACATTCTACAAGAAATTGATTCAGATGAGGATTAAGAGAAAGTTGTGATAAAACACATTTTTATTGAATACTTTATTGATAATAAATTATATAATTACCTCACATTGTGTTATATATGTTTGTTTATAAAATATTTGGGATTAGATGATTCATTTGAAAATATAGTGAAAATTCCAGTTTTACCCTTTTAAAATTAACAGTAGTATTTCAAACATAAATATATTAATATGACTTATTGGAACATATAATTTTGTAAAATTTTTCCCCACATAATTTTATAGAACTTTTATTCAGGACACTAGAGCTAAAGAGTGCATTGAGAAATAGTAAATGTGCCATTAATTTTATCATGGGTTGGACACATGATATTAGTAATAACATTAGTGTTTGGGACATGTATTCTACATCCGTGAATGAATTGAGCCCAAATGTTGAGAGGGGTTCTAGAAACCAATTTCTAACACATTATCCTTCTAGATGGACAGCTAAGTCATGCGTTTTGGTGGTCAAGAAGGCTGTGTAAGTGGGATTAAAATATTTGGCAGAATCTCCTCATTCACACTTAAAACCACTTTTAACCAATCCTCCCCTCTAATCTATAAATATTTATTTTTCTCCTTTTCATGGGTGGGGAAGTGCATTGGTATGTTTAGTGAAGAGGGGAAGTGGATACACTCCAATCATCCTACCATTTCAATAAGTGTAGCTCTTGAATAAAGGATCCCTTCGATAAAGCCTTCTTCATCTTCTTCGGGTTGTAATACTTTTATTTGTGTAATAAACTCCTTAGTTCCTCTTTAATTTCTTCTGTTTTCCACTATTTTGTTCAAATTTCTTCTTATCTTAATCTTCCTTATTGGGCTGGAATCAAGAGTGGAGAAGAGATCGGGTTCTACCCTTTCAATCCTTTGCTCATGCAAAACGTCTCCATGATGACTATGCTGCCAATGGAAGAGTAGTTTTCTTAGTGATTGGTCTATCTTCTACCCTCTTCATTTAATTATTTTTAATCATTAAGATACATTAATTAACTTAACATGATCCATGAATTTAGTTTTTAAATTAGAAGAAACTATTAAAGCAATTGAACAATTAACACAAAGACGTGCGTGGTCGAGTATTGTGTGAATTGTGAGAGTGCGATCTTAATCGGTAATACAAGGCCACACGGGATAAATTGGTAGAATTAAAATATAATCCCAAAAAACCACTCAAATTAATTTTCAAGAATAAATATTTACCCTAATTTACTACTGAACATAATCTATCCTTAGAATATCAATCAAAGTATGGTGTTGTGATTGCAGGTTTTGAAGGTAGCCTAGGGTTTAATTCACTTCCTCTTTGTAGTAAAGTTAATTCTCATAGGTTTTTGGGGTTAACAAGCTAGGGGATCATAATTAAGTGGATGTAAATTTAGATGAAAATGATAAGTAATTGAGTGAAGAGGTATATTTATATTGATTACACCTTTTAATATATTTTCTAAAAAACATCTTATTGTGGTGCCTTTGTAATCGAATTTCAGTTCAAAATTAAAAACAAATAAATGCAATCTTATTCAAGAAAACTTCTTTTAGTTTTAAAAACAATAAAAAACCCCCATACTTTCATGTATTGTTTTTATTCTCTTTTATTTTATTTGTATAATTACTTTAAGAAGGTTATTTAATTTATTTCCTCCATTGAGAGATGACCTTGGTCAACCACTCTGCTGCATCCAAGTACCCCAAAAAACCATTAATCATTTGAGGGCTCCAACGACAGTGCCTTGAAAATTGGCACCATTTATGGGGAGGCAAGTAATTATTTCAACCTTTTAGTGGTATTTATTTTATTTTAAATTTTATTCTCTTCTTCTCTTCTTTCTTCCTTATTTACATAATCTGAGTTTTTCTTCTTCTTCTTTTATTTTCTTCTTCTTATTTTTAGACCCTCAACTCAAAATTATCATTTTTATTATATTCCACTCTACTTATTTTTATTTTTATATTATTTATGACATGAACTAATCCCGAAGATCTCTTAGATCTTGATCCTGAGATTGAACGCAGCCTTCTGGCTTGAATCAAATATTATCTGTCAATGAGAAGTTTCAAAATTCAACCAGTTGTATAATTCCTCCACTCCCAAAACATTAAAATGATAAGAAATTCAAATTCAAACATAAAACAATAATTGAGGGCTACAAATAATGGAAATGGACTTAATAGAACCATTCTAGAATTGGCTCCACCTGATATTAACTATCAACCAAATTGCATTGCATACCCAAATATTGAATCAGACTTTGAACTGATATTTGGGTTAATTAGTCTTCTTCCAATGTTTCATGGATTGTCTGGGGAGGATAAAAAACATTTTAAATAATTTAATTTGGTTTTCTCAACCTTAAAAAAAGAAATGTTTCTGAAGATCAAATCAAACTAGCATTCCCACTCTCACTTGATGGAGCTGCAAAAGATTGGATGTATTATTTACAACCTAAAGATGTAACTTGTTGGAACAATTTTAAACATCTTTTCAAGAAGAGATTTTTCCCTGTATTAAGGACCACATCCATTAGAAAAGAGATCTCGAGGATAAATCAAGACCAAGGGGAGTCAATTGGTGAGTACTTAGAGTGATTCAAGAAGTTGTGTGCAAGATGCCCATATCACCAAATTAGTGAGAAACTCATTATACAATAATTCTATAAAGGACTCACACCTATGGAGAGGATCATAGTGGATGTTTTAGCTCTAGGAGCATTGGTGGACAAGACACAAGTAGCATCAACGCATTTATTGACAAAATTTTCCAAAACTCCGAACAATTTGGTGATCGAGGTACACCGCATGTCAGGGGAGTACATCAAGTAAGTCATTTTTCTATTGAGGGTCATTTAATTGATACAATGTTGGATGAAATGACCACTATGGTGAGTAATATTGAATTGGCTCAAAATACATCCCAACCCCCTCCTTCAAGGCCATGTGACATTTGCACTGAAACAGACCACCCAACTGACTATTGCCCACAACTACAAGAGATAGAGAATTGCGCAACATTATTCCCAGGGAGGCCATATCAGTAACAAAAACAGAAATATCCCCAAAAGAAGTTTGATTCAATTTCTCCAATATACAACCAATGGTGGAAGGATCAATCAGACTTGAAGTATGGATCTGTACAACAACAATGGCACCCTTTTCAACAAAACTTCCAGCAACCTCCTCCTTACCAGCAAGGTTTCCAATAACCCCAAAGTAGATTTTAAGCCGAAGAATCCCCAATCCAAAAAACAAGGGAATCCCCAAACTGAGGTAGATTTTAAAAATGATTATCTTTTGAAGCAAATTGTTCTTCGTCAATAGAATGAGATAAAGATTCAAGGTTTGATATGGAGGGAATTGAAGACTCAAATGAGCCAGATTGCCACCACCCTCTATGAACTGGTAAGTAAGAACTCCAGAAATCTTCTTTACCAACATACTTCAAATCCCAAGGGGAATGTCATTGCCAACACAATGAGAAGTGGAATGTGAAAAACTGATACATCTGCACCTATCATTCCACTGGGATTCACCTCAAACCTGGAGAAGCCCCATTCAAAACTAGTTGATTAGAAACCCAAGGAGATAGATTGAGGTAAGAAAATGATTGATGATATTTCTCATAAACCCCTTCCTTTTCCAAATATCTTTGTTCAATCCAAAAATATGTTTGAAGATGTGATGAAAAAAGAGGTTTTGGACACATTCAACCATGTGGAGATCAACATCCCTTTACTTGAATCCATTAATCAAATACCAAGGTATTCCAAATTATTTAAATAACTTTGTACCAATCAAAGAAGGCTCAAAGGGAATAAAAGGATCAATCATGGAACTAATTTTCCATCACTCATTACACCAAATCTAGAAATACGAACAATGTCCAAGGATCCATGGACATTAACTATCCCATGCACCATAGGGAAGTTTCAATTTGTTGATGTTCTTTGTGATTTGGGAGCTTCCATAAATGTGATGCCTCACTCTGTATTCTCTTTTTTATTGGTCAATGAGTATAAGTCGATGGGAGTACTAGTGCAGTTGGCGAATAGAGTACGACATATCTAGTGGGAGTCCTTGAGGATGTAATTTTTTGGGTAAGAGGCATGATCATTCCATCAGATTTCTACATTCTTAACATGGAGGATAATAAATTAAGTTCTCATTCTCCCATTATCTTAGGTAGAAACTTCCTCGAAATTGAAAAAAATATCTTAAATGTCAATGCGGGTACACTTTCCATAGAGTTTAGTGATGATGTTTTGGTATTTCATGTCATGGAATCCATGAAGTACCCCTCATAATAAAGTTCTATTTTTGTTATCTCTCTTTCTGAACCACCAAATAAAAACCCCATGGAATTTTATTGTCCTATTCTCCGGGAGATTATGAGTATTGGTTCAATCTTGTTGTTTAAGAGTACCTCCAAACCTATTTATAATGCATAAAACTCTCTTATATTTTATTTTGAAATGGATTCATATTTAGATTTTGATAATGTTCAATCTTATTAATGCATGGCTATTAATTATGATGATGGATTTAATACTTTACTCTCTGATTTTGATTATGTATATTCTGATACTGATGTTCATTATGTACATATTTATGTTCCTTCAATTTCTCTATCTATACATCACCCCCTTTCATTGGAACTCAATCCATTTCCACTTAATCTCAAATACTCATACTTGTTATGTAGTGAGATATTACCTATTATAATTTCTAAAAATATTCCTTTTGATCCTAAAGAAAATCTTTTGAAGATTTTAAGAGAGAATATCAGGGGGTTCAGGTGGACCTTGGAAAACATATCAGGTATTACCCCCTCCATTTGCATGAATATCATTCTTTTCGAGGAAACCAGTTAGGCAGCCACAAAATAGACTCAATCCAACACTTTTGAAGGTTGTTAAAAAAGAGGTTGAAAATTTTATTGAGTCAGGTATAATATTTCCCATTTCAAAATCTCATTGGGTAAGTCCAATTCAGGTCGTGCTTTAGAAAAGTGGTGTTATAGTTGTTTAAAATGAGAAAAATGATTTAGTTCCAATGAGGGTGAAAAACAGTTGGCGTGTATGAATTGATTATAGGAAAATGAATATGTCCACTTTTACGGACCATTTTCCCTCCCATTTATTGATAATATGCTTGAGAGACTAGCTGGGAAAATCCACTATTGTTTCATGGATGGATTTTCTTGATATTTTCAGGTTCTTATTGCTCTAGAGGATTATAAGAAGACAACATTCACTTGTCTATTTGGTACATTTATCTACTGAAGGATGCCTTTTGGACTTTTCAATTCCCGAGGTACCTTCCATATGTCACGACCTGTCCTCGGGGCCCATGCCGTGACTACCCCAGGCCCGCCTCCCATAGGCCAGGGGCTGTTGAATAGCACTAAAGGCTTAAATCAAGATAAAGGGGAAGGCATTGCCTTTATAAAATAAACAAACACCATAGAGTAAGCTAGTAGATGTATACACTAAGTAAAACTGGGTACAAAAGTAAGTGGGGGAAGTAGATGGGCCAGAATACAAACCCAAACTGAATGTAAAGTACAACTGGAAAGAAAGTACAACAACTGAAATGAAAGCAGCAATGCCGAGCCGTCCACTGGAAGTCCCACCTGAAGGGTGGGTACATATAGCCTCCTCAACTCCTCGGGTCCAACCATACACTCCGTGTACGTCCCGCCCAGTGGTCCACCTCCATGTACCGACTGCTCCAGAAGCCTCAACCACGATCAGTGATGTCCGTCGTCTGCATCCAACACAACATAGTGCGGGCATAGCCCATGCAGGGGTGAGTATACGCTACTCAGTAGGGACCCCGAGACCCCGAAGGTCTCCCAGAATCCACAAAGGATAATACACAAGGAAAGATACAATCACGAAGTAACATCCAACACTACTTAGGTATATGACCATACATATACCTAAGTCATCAATTCCAATTCGGCTCCAACATCCGAGCCAATGTTCGATCACGTCCACACAGGATAGTTCAACCCAATCCACATAGGAAAGCACAACACAATCCACATAGGAAGAAAGTCAATCATATAAAAGATAATTTTTGAAAGTAAAGACTCAGCTCACATAGGTATACTTCTTCGTAAGGTGATAGAGATGATCAGATGATGCCATAGATTCATCTAATATGGGACCCACATAGGATACTAAACCAGCTAAGCTGTCGGACCGACATAGGATACAAGACCAGCTACTCTGCCAGACCCACGTAGGATACAAGAACAGTGTCAAACACTACCGGATCCACGTAGGATACAAGAATAGTAGTACTACCGGACCCACGTAGAATACAAGAATAGTAGTCATCGTCGTCGAACCCACGGAGGATTTCAGTACGGTCGGCGTCGCTGCTGAAACCATGGAGTATTTTAGTGCAGTCGTCGTCGCTTCCGAACCCACGGAGGATCTCAGTGCAGTCATCATCGTCGTCGCAGTCACAACAAGCTCTAGGGTTCCCACACACAGCATGCTCATTTCCGGGAGGGTCTTCTCCATGAGCCAAGGGTTAGATACATCAACTGAAATGTAGTCTGGATTTGATGTATCCCAAAGTTCCGTCTCGTCTATAAGAACTCAACACAATAAATGGCGTGTCAATCGGATGCCTAGTCTGAGATTTATTGGCTTTTTCGTCCCAGGGGCCTAGTTGGTTTTTAAGTCAAAACCAACCCGACCGTACTCAAACTACGTGCAAACCCCGATCGGAGTAAGACAAAAGTTCCGTTTCACTGAGATGAATCCAACAAGGTTTACGACACGTCAATCAGACGTCCGTAGCTCATGTTATAAGTGTTTCCGTCCCGAGGGGGGCCTGGTTGGTTTCGTGTTCGAACCAACCCGGCTGTACCCCAAGTTCTCTGAAACCTTGAGTGTAATATACTGAAACGACTCTCTCGATCCAAGAATTGCATCGCAACTGACAGTGTGTCGATCAGAGGTCCAGAGCCTATGTTGCGGGCATTTAAATGAACATGTCCAGTATTAGGGGGTTTTGGGCCCAGACCGACCCGACCCAACCGGCGTGGCGCGGCCCGGCCGGCATGGCCTGGCCCGGACTGGGTGGTCGGTTGGCCTGGCACAGGTGAGGCCCGCATGGCCAGCTCAACGCTGGCCGAGCTGTCGTGAAAGGGGGGGGGGCAGGCTGCCCCCTGTTTTGAAACGACAGCCCCCACGTGGGGGCCACTCCTTTTTCCAGCCGAAGGTTACAACCCCCGACCATCTCCGAACGGCTGGCCCGGATGGCCGGCCGGTGCCACTGCCGCGGGACCCTGCTGTCCCACCCCTCCGACGCACCGGCGGCCGATGGTTCCGGCCGCAGCTCCCTGCTCTGCCGCGGCCAAAGGCTGCGGCCTTGGTCCGACTGGAGTGGGGCGGCGACGCCGTGCCCCTGCACCATGGCCCCGCTCCGGCCGCGGTGTCTTCGCGGTTCTCCGGCGTGGTGCGACGACACCACTCCCCTTTGCTACGGCCCGACTCCGGCTACTATTTTGTTTGGCCTCAATGGCGCGGCGCGACGGTGCCGCACTTCTTCACCGCGATTCTCCATGTTCCCGCGCGGTGTCGTTGCACCGCGCTGCCTTTGTTCGTGCCACAACAGGAACAACAACAAAGAGGAAGGATGGTCGGCCGTGTTCGTGCAGCCCGACCTCCTCCCATCATAACGATAATAGGAAGCCCAAAAAGAATAAATATCTTCTTCAAGCAAGCGCAAATTTAATCCATAATATTTGACCTCAAACCCCTACCTCGATAACGAGTTGACGATCGATGATCGTTGTGGAAAGCGGCGTTGCGGGGTGTGGCTCCGTACACTTCGTCGGTGTTCACCCGATGAAGAAAACGATGCATTTTCATTCTCTGGAAAAGGAATCTCTCATCGGCTGTAGAGAGGAGAGAAGATGGCATGACGATCATCCTTTGCGGTGACGGCGTTCTTCGTCGAGGTCTTGATGTTCTTCACGTTCTTCAACGTGGAGGACGATATTCTTTGAGACCTCGGTTATTTTATCCCCAGAATCCACACAACGAACCAACCAAAAACAAATTAAGACTTTTTCTTAATTTAACCACAGTTTCCAACATTTTTTAAAATTCAAAAACATCATTTAATTAATTAATGAGATCCAATTAATTGAATGGGTGTGTGGGCCTTCAATTAAATAGAGAGAGAAGGTAAAAAACTTAAGGGGGATTGCTAACATTAAAGAGGGGGTTTAGGGGATTTGAAGAGGTGGGGGCTCGTGTGGGCCCCACCTCACTATTAACCTCACATGGGTGGTTAGTTCCACCCAACCTCCATCCTTAGGATTTAACCACTTAAAAGAAATAAAATTAGTAGCACAATTTTATTTCTCTGTAGTCTTAATCCACAAAATTTAAACAACTCTTCCTGATCTAATGCAACTTTGGAAAAGGTCTTCGTAAGAAAAAATCGGCATTGCGGTTTCAACGGTGCCCTCAGATTTCTATTCCGAGCACCAGTTCAAAAGTTAAAAAAACCTGCTCGTTCGTTCACTGAACGTACCTGAGCTAAACTTCGGAAATTGATTCCGGGCACACCGGGCCTTGAAATCAGGTGCCGTCAGAAACTGCGTACTTGCAAAATCCCAAATAAAATTAAGAAAAACTTTCCCTTGAATGTTATGAGTCTTTACATTACTCCCACCTCAGGGATTTACATCCCCGTAAAGATACATCACAAACTAGGGAAACAAATGAGGGTACTGAGCACGCATATGAGCCTCCCACTCCCAAGTGATCTCCTGGAGGTTACCGTGCTGCCATCTGATGTGCAATAGAGGAATCGACCACCCACGTCGGACGCACTCCTGTCGATCCTCGATCACCATTGGGACCTCCGCAAAAGTTGCCCCATCGTCAATTCCCAGGTCCCCATGGTCGATGATATGCGTCGGGTCGTGCACGTATCTCCATAGCTGAGATACGCGAAAGATGTCGTGCACCCGGTGACACTGAGGTGGTAGATCTAGGAGATAAGACACCTCGCCTATCCTATAGAGGACCTGGAATGGTCCGATAAAGCACAAACATAACTTGCCGCCCCGGCCAAATCTCTGTAATCCATGTTGAGGTGAGACCTACAAAAAGACATGGTCACCATCCTCGAACTCTAGTGGTATCCACCTCCTGTAAGCATAAGAATTCTGCCAGCTCTGAGCTGTCCTCATCTACTCCTGCATGACCTGGACCTTCTCTGTCGTGGCCTGGACCATCTCCAGTCCCACAAGTGATGACTCCCCAGGGTCTGTCCAGCATAGAGGTAATCTGCGAGGTCGGTCGTACAATGCCTCGTATGGCGCCATCCCGATGGTGGAGTGGTAACTGTTGTTGTACGCGAACTCCACCAAGGGTAGGTGGTCCTCCCAGCTGCGACCAAAGTCGAGGACACATGCATGGAGCAATTCATTGAGAGTCTGAATGGTCCTCTCCATCTGACCATCTGTCTGAGGGTGAAAGGTGGTGCTCATATATAACTGTGTCCTGAATGCCTCTTGCAGCCCCTTCCAAAACTGGGAAGTAAAGCAAGCATCTCGATCAGAGATGATAGATGATGGAACACCATGAAGCCGTACAATCTCCTGAACATAGAGACGTCCCAAACACTCTACCGAGCCCTACTCTCTGATGGATAAGAAGTGGGCCGACTTGGTGAGTTGGTCGAAAATCACCCAAATAGAGTCGTGACCTATGGAAGTACGTGGAAGTCCAGTCACAAAATCCATAGATATCCCGCCCCAATTCCACACCAGGACCTCCAAGGTATATATCAAGCCTTCTGGTACCTGGTGCTCCGCCTTCACCTGCTGGAAGGTGAGGCATTGAGAAATGAACTCTTCCAGAACCTTCTCCATACCCGGCCACCAGTGCTGACGTCTGAGATCATGGTACATCTTCGCCACTCCTGGATGTACCACTAAAGGGGAAGTGTGAAAATCTCTAAGAACCTCCTCCTTCAAAGCAGCTGGTACCATGGTACGTCCTATGAGGAGGATTACATGCTCTCCTCTTACAGAGAATCCATCAGGTTCCTGTCCTGAGGATATCTGTGCACGCCGCGTCACATAGTCAACGTACCCACACTGTGCCTCTCAAACCCACTAAATAAGAGGAGGAGTGAATATGAGTGACTGAAGAAAGGCTCCTCCATCTCTAACCATGAAGGATATCTACAAAGCGGCTAGGTTCTCTGTCACCTCCCCAAGTAGCTGAATGCCCTTCCTCCTGCTGAGAGCATCGGCTACTACGTTCCCCTTTCCAGGAGTATAGACTATCACAAAGTCATAGTCCTGGAGGAACTAGAGCCACCGCTGCTGTCTCAGATTCACGTCCTTCTGCGAGAAGATGTACCTGAGACTCTGGTGGTCAGAGTAGACTATAAAGCGCTTGCCCATAAGATAGTGTCACCACATCATCAGAGCGAAGACCACTGCTGCTACCTCCAGGTAATGGGTAACGTAGTTCTGCTCATGTTGCCTCAACTGTCATGACCCATAGGTGATCACCACCCACTCCTGCATTAGGAAACATCTGAGTCTGGTCCCTGATGCATCGCAGTAGAATACATACCCTACCCCTTCCTCTGATAGCCTCAAGATAGGTGCGTTGGTCAACCTCTGTCTTAGCTCTTGGAAGCTATGCTGACATCTGTCTGACAACACGAAGGGTTTCCCCTTCTTCTTCAAAGCTGAGAGCAGTGCCGAAACTCTAGAGAAGTCTGGCACGAATCTCCAGTAGTACCCAGCTAGCCCCAAGAAACTCTGCACCTCCGTCATGCTCCTGGGTGGATCCCAAGCTAGCACTGCCTCGATTTTTGTAGGATCCACCGCAACTCCCATCTCAGAGATGACGTGTCCCAAAAAGTGGACCTCACGTAACTAGAAATGAAACTTCAAGAGCTTACCATAAAGCTGGTGCTCTCAGAGTGTGTCCAGTACAACCCGCAAGTGGTAGGCGTGCTCCTCCTCAGCGGTCGAGTATATAAAAATGTCTTCGATGAAGACCATGACAAATCGATCGAGGTATGGATAAAATATCCTTTTCATGAGACCCATGAACATTGCTGGAGAGTTGGTTACACCGATAGGAATAACCAAGAACTCATAGTGGCCATACCGACATCTGAAGGCCGTCTTCTGTACGTCCTTGTCCCGAACTCTGAGCTGACGATAGCCTGACCTGAGGTCTATCTTCAAGAACCAACGTGCTCCCTTGAGCTGATCAAAGAGGTCGTCAATGCTCGGTACCAGATACTTGTTCTTCACGGTCACATGGTTCAGGGGACAATAATCAACACAGAGTTGCAAGCTCCTGTCCGCCTTCTTGGTGAACAATATCGGGGAAGCCGAGGGTGAAACCCTGGGTCAGATGAATCCCTTGCCCTGCAAGTCCTCTAGCTGTACCCGCATCTCTCGAAGCTCAACGAGAGCCATCCGATATGATGGAGTGTATATCAGGGCTGCCCCGGGGTACAAGTCAATATAAAAGTCCACCTATCTACAAGGAGGTAGTCCTGGAATGTCATCAGGTAAAACGTATGCATACTGATCCACCACTGCAGGAAAACTAGGACTCCGCACGTCAACTGCTCCAAGGATGAGGCTAGCCAACTGAAGAGTGATCGACTGTCCTCTCCTCTGCGTGAGTCCATCATGCACTACTAAGGCTCCCTTCTCTCCGGTGAAGGTGAAAATGCTCCCATCGGTGCGAACACATCACATCTTGTGCCTATTACAGTCGATCTGAGCATAGACTGTAGATAACTAATCCATGCCCAAGATGACGTCGTAATGCCTCGACGTTGCTACAAGAAGATCCCAGCCAAAGATATCGCCTCCTAGAGTAAGCTCACACTGCCGGAACTAGTGCGTAATCATCGAGTCTGCTCCCGTAGGAGTCTCTATCCGTAAGGATCGAGCCAACAGCTCCGTCAGAATCTTCGAGCTCCGAACAAGGGCAGCGACAATAAAAGAATGACTCACTCATGTGTCTATAAGAACTGCAGCAAGGGTAGAGTAGACACAGTTAGTACCTCGAATCATCTTTGGTGCGCCGGGGATGTAGGACTCCACTTCCTGAAGTTGAGCCTTTCTCTGCCCGCCAGCTCCCTGGGGTCGGGGTGGACCTTCTGGTGGTGGTGGTGGTAAAGACTCAAAGCGTCGCCCACCACCTGCTGCTCATCCAGCTCCTCTGCCTCATCCACCTACACCCTGAAAACCTCCATGGTTTACCCTAGGCCCTTTCCTGGGTGGACCCTCAACCGTTTGATGCTCCTCTGCATGGCGGGTCGGGCAGTCACGAGCCATGTGACCCTGCCCTCCGCATGCGTCGCACTGTCTGCTCCTTGGAAGGCTGGCTCTGCGCCGTGTGCCCTGCACCTCTGATCCAGTGTCCTAAGGTCATCCACCTGATGGTCTGGTCTGCTTGGACCCCTGTGATGTCCGTTGACTTCCAGCTGTAGAATACTCTGCTACATGCCACCCTGCGGTAGGTCTCACTGCTGGTGTAGGCTCAGCAAGAAAGCTCTCTACGAGAAGGGCTCTCTCCAGTACTCCTGCCTGTGTTGGAATGCTGAGGGAGATCATCGATTCCGTGATCTCATGCCTCAGTCCCTGCTCGATGGTCCGGGCCTAGAAGAATGGTTCTCGTACCATGTTCGTTGAATAGTGCGAGAGATCGGTAAATCTCGCCGAGTACTGGGCGACCGTCATGCTGCCCTTCCGTAGTTGTAGTTGATCTTGAATGCGCACTACACGGAGGGTGGCTGGGACGAACTCCGAGCAGAAGAGGCTCGCAATGTCCATCCAGAGGAGAGACGCCTTGTCATGCACTTGGAGCATCAAGCTCCACCATCTCCATACTGCCGCGTGTAGGAGGATCGCTTCAAGGATCACCATGAGGTCAGCTGGTGTCCCCAATTTCTTGAAAACTCGAACAACCTCCTCCATCCAATCTTAGGCTGCCTGAGGCTCCATCTCCCTGCGGAACCTGGGTGGTCTCTGACACTGAAACTTGTGCAGTGCACTGAGGTGACGTTCACTCTCAGCGGTTGGGGCTGGTGGCATCGGTGGCTCGGCAGGTAGAGGTACCGCCGGTGCCCCCGCTGTAATAGGGCCCCACACTGAGGCCTCGTCACTCGGTGGGATGTCATCTCGCACAAATATTGGAACCCTAGCTGGCTGCCATCGTGGGGCCATCCTGAAAAGAAACAGGTGCGCCATGGTTAAAACAGTATACCTGGTGAGCTGACACAAATTAATCACAAAGAAAACCATTGAAACACACATGCAATCAACGTTTTCATGCATTGAGTCGGAAATCAGAAGTCAGGGTCCTGGTGTATGGATACGTCGGCTGCCACACCAACACTGGACTCCCTAGACTGATAACCACACTCAATACCCTTAACACTATTTCTTCACATAGAAGAAAGATCAGAGTCCTGAGTTCTACGGTAGAACCGAACTCCTCTGATACCAATTTGTCACGACCCGTCCTCGGGGCCCGTGACGTGACTACCCCAGGCCCACCTCCCCTAGGCCAGGGGCTGGAGACTAGCACCAAAGGCATAAATCCTGACAAAGGAGAAGGCATAGCCTTTATAAAGTAAACAAACACCACAGAGTAAGCTAGCAGAAGTAAACACTAAGTAAAACTGGGTACAAAAGTAAGTGCGGAAAGTAGATGGGCCAGAATACAAACCCAAACTGAAAGTAAAGTACAACTGTAAAGAAAGTATCTCAACTGAAAGTAAATCAGAAAAGTCGAGCCATCCAGTGGAAGTCCCGCCTGAAGGGTGGGTACAGATAGCCACCTCAGCTCCTTGGGTCCAGCCATCAGCTACGTGTATGTCCCACCCAGTGGTCCACCTCCAGGTACCGACTACTCCACAAGCCTCAACCACGATCAGTGTTGTCCGTTGTCTTCATCCAACACAATGTAGTGCATGAATAGCCCGTGCAGGGGTGAGTATACGCTACTCAGTAGGGACCCCGAGACCCCGAAGGTCTCCTAGAATCCACAAAGGACAATTCACAAGGAAAGATAAAATCACGAAGTAACATCCAACAGTACATAGGTTTATGCCCATACATATACCTAAGTCATCAATTCCAATTCGGCTCAATCATCCGAGCCCAAGTTCGATCACGTCCACACAGAATAGTACAACCCAATACACACAGGAAAGCACAACACAATCCACATAGGAAGCAAGTCAATCATATCGAAGATAATGATTGAAATTCAAGACTCAGCTCACACATGTATACTTCTTCATAAGGTGATAGAGATTATCAGATGTTGCCACTGATTAATCTAAAATGGGACCCACGTAGGATACTAAAACATCTAAGCTGTCAGACCCACATAGGATACAAGACCATCTACTCTGCCAGACCCACGTAGGATACAAGAACAGAGTCAAACACTGCCGGACCCACGTAGGATACAAGAACAGTAGTACTGCCAGACCCACATAAGATACAAGATCATTAGTCATCACCATCGAACCCACGAAGGATTTCAGTACGTTCGTCATCGCTGCCGAACCCAAGGAGGATTTAAGTGCATTCGTCATCGCTGTCAAACCCACAGAGGATCTCAGTGCAGTCGTCATCATCGTCGCTGTCGCAGCCAGCTCTAGGGTTCCAGCACACAGCTTGCTCGTTTCCGGGAGGGTCCGCTCCATGAGCCAAGGGGTCGATACATCCACTAACATGTAGCACGAAGTTGATGTATCCCAATGTTCCATATCGTCGATAGGAACTCAACACGACAGACGACACGTCAATCGGACGCCTGGTCTGAGAGTTATCGGCATTTTCGTCCTAGGGGACCGGTTGGTTTTTAAGTAAAAACCAAACCGAACATACTCCAACTACGTCCAAACCTTGATCGGAGTAAGACAAAAGGTCCTTCTAACTGATCGGAATCCATCAAAGTTGACGTCACGTCAATCGGATTTCCGGAGCTCAAGTTATAAGTGTTTCTTCTCTGAGGGCCCGGTTGGTTTCGTGTTTGAACCTACCCGACTATACCCCGTGTTCTCCAATACCTTGAGTGTAATATACCGAAACGACCGTCTCGATCCAAGGATCTCATCGCAACTGAAGTTGCGTCGATCAAAGGTCTTTAGCCCAAGTTATTTGCATTTAAATGAAGCTGTCCGGTATTAGGGGGTTTTGGGCCCGGACCGACCCAGCCCAAGACCCCCTGGGTCGACCCGAAATGGGTTGACCCGACCCGGGTCCGGGTCCGGCCCATTCAGGCACGGCCCATCCCGGCCGGCGCGGCCGGTTGGCCTGGCATGGGCGCGGCCCGCATGGGCAGCTCGAAGCTGGCTGAGCTGTCGCGGAAGGGGGGGGGGCAGACTGCCCCCAAGTTTTGAAATGGCGGCCCCCACGTGGGGGCTGCTCCTTTTTCCAGCCGGGGGTTACGACCCCCATCCCTCTCCGAACGGCTGACCCGGACGGTTCTGCCGCTGCGGGACCCCGCGGTCCAGCCCCTCCGACGTGTAGGCGGCCAGCGGTTCCGGCAGCCGCTCCCTACTCCGCCGCGGCCAAAGGCCACGACCTTGGTTCGACCAGCGCGATGCGACAGCGCCACGCCCCTCTACCGCGGCCCTGCTCCAGCCGCAGTGTCTTTGTGGTTCTATGGCGCAGCGTGACGGTGCTGCGCCCCTTCGCTGCGGCCCAACTCCGGTCGCGGGTTCGTTCGGCCTCAATGGCGCGGTGCAACGACGCCATGCTTCTTCGTCGCGATTCTCCATGTTCCCACACGGTGTCGTTGCACCGGCTGCCTTTGTTCATGCCGCAACAAGAACAACAACAAAGAGGGAGGAGGGTCAGTCGTGTTCGTGTGGTCCAACCTCCTCCCATCATAATGATAACAGGCGGCCCAAAAAGAATAAATATCCTCGTCAATCAAGCAAAAAATTAATCCATAATATTTGAACTCAAAACCCTACCTCGATAATGAGTTGATGATCGATGAGCGTCGCGGAAAGTGGCATCGCGGGGTGTGGTTCCGTACACGTCTTCGGTGTTCGCCCGATGAAGAAAATGGCGCGTCGTCGTTCTCTAGAAAAGGCGTCTCTCACTAGCTGCGGAGAGGAGTGAAGACGATATGACGGTCTTCCATTGCAGTGACGACTTTCTTCGTCGAGGTCTTGACGTTCTTCACATTCTTCAATGTGGTGGACGATGTTTTTCGACACCTCGGTTATTTTCTCCCCAGACTCCACACAACGAACCAACCAAAAAAAAATTAAGACTTTGTCATAATTTATACACACTTTCCAACATTCATTAAAATTCAAAAATCTCATTTAATTAATTAACGATATTCAATTAATTGAATGGGTGTGTGGGCATTCAATTAAAGAGAGGGTGAAGGTCAAAAACTTAAGGGGGTTGCTAACATTAAAGAGGGGGTTTAGGGGATTTGAAGAGGTGGGGGATTGTGTGGGCCCCACCTCACTATTAACCTCACATGGGTGATTAGTTCCACCCAACCTCCATACTTAGGATTTAACCACTTAAAAGAAATAAAATTAGTGGCACAATTTTATTTCTCTCTAGTCTTAATCCACAAAATTTAAATAACTCTTCCCAAGCTAACACAACTCTGGAAAAAGTATTCTTAAGAAAAAATCGGCGTTGCGGTTTCAACGGTGCCCTCATATTTTGATTCCGAGCACCGGTTCAATAGTTAGAAAAACTCGCTCGTTCGTTCACTGAACGTACCCAAGCTAAACTTCAGAAATTGATTCCGGGTACACCGGGCCTCAGTATCAGGTGCCATTAGAAACTGCGTAATTGTAAAATCTGAAAGAAAATTAAGAAAAAATCTTCCATGAATTTTAAATTTCTTTTGACCATAAATGCAAGGTGAGTATTATTTATGATTTTATTGAGACCTGAAAGGTTGTATTCATTGATGATTTTACAGTGTATGGGTATTCATTGAAAGATTGTATATGTAGTTTGGGAAAGGTTTTGAATTGTTGTGTTGAGAAGAATCTGGTCTTAATCTTTGAAAAGTGTCATTTTATGGTAGATAATGGAATTGTCTTAGGGAATGTAGTGTTAGAACTTGGGATAGAAGTTGATAGATCTATGGTAGATATCATGTCATCCTTACCCTATTCTTCATGTGTATGTGATTTTAGATCTTTCCTAGGGCATGCATGATTTTATCGGTGCTTCATCAAATATTTTAGTAAGATTGCTCTTCCGATGTCATGATTAAATCAAAATGATTCTAATTTTTTCTTTATAATTCATGCAGGGTAGCATTTGATGAGATAAAGAAGTGGTTGACCACTCAACTGATCATTGTTATGTCCCCATTTCAGATTGTTTTTGGTAAAGTGTGTCACCTCCCCATGGAAGTTGATCATCATGCTTATTGGGATATAATGAAATGAAACATGGATTTGGCCCAAGATGGAATTCAAAGGAAGATAAAAAATCAAGATCTTGAAGAGATTAGATTATCTTCATATGAGAACTCAATGTTCTATAAGGAATAATCAAAATCAGCTCATGATAGAATGATCCAACAAAGACAGTGTCATGTTGGAGAGAAATTTCTTATCTATAGTTCACGACTAAAATGAATGCCTAGTAAGTTGTGTTCCAGATGGTTAGGTCCTTATTTTGTATCTAATTTTTTTCCTTATGGTTCAATAGAGATCGCATAAGAGGACATTGGAAATAGCTTTATATTCAATGTGAAATGTTTGAATAAATACATTGTGGGACTTCCAACTGATGCAGTGGATTTCATCACACTGCATGAACGCATCATCACTTGAGTATATCTAGTTGTTCCTAACACATTCAATTTTATATCCATTATCATAATTAAAATTATATATTTCATGTTCATATGTCATCTCATATGTTCACATTGAAGACAATGCAGTATTTTATGTGTGGGGGAGGGGAAAAAAATTTGGGGTAGGTATTTAGGATTTTAATTTGATTGTTTTATGTGTATTATATATTATGTTTTGGCTTAAAAGTTTAAAAAAAACAAAAAAACAAAAAAACAAACAAAAAAATCAATAAAAAAAGAAATAAATATATCATGGAACTTTATCATGTGAAAAATATAAAAAATGTATGTTTTCAAAATTCATTGGTATAAATATAATCATGATTAATATTTCATCATCAAGGGTTTACTTTTAAAATTTTTTTTGACTTCAATGATATGAATGGTTGTTTCATTACAAAACCTTTTAGACTTTGACATAATTATTTGTGATATTTTTTATGGTAAATTGTGTCATTGATTTCTCCACACAATATTTCACCCAGTCATGACTTGTGAGTTTCTCTTACCCAATAGAATGTATATTTTGGGTAAGTTATTCTTATTATCATATAACATGGTTTTTTCATATGTTTGTGTCTCTTCCGACCATTACCATCACTGTACCCGATTGAAAAATAAGTGTGCACCTAATATTTCACTCTTATACACCCTCTAAAATAATTCCAAAAAAAATCAACAAATTAAAAAATCAAAAAAAAACAATCAATAAATAGGGGATTGAAAAAATTTACAACATGTTGGTATATTTAGGTCGGGAGCTCATGGTTTCCCTTTTGGGAATACTTAAATGTGTGGGTTTTGGAATTTTATTGCAAATGATGTTGACTAGGTTTAGTGGAATAGAATTAGGTAAGAAGAATATTTTTTACTTGATCTAGATATATAGAATAGAGGATTGACTTATGAGCTTGGAATGGTTGGAACACACACACACACACATGGAGAATTAGTGGCACGATAGACCCATGACTTGTTTCACTATGATTAGTGTAATGAATCTCACTTGATTTTGTTTTGAAACAATTTATGAGGAAATTAATTTAAAATTTATTGAGATTTAATATTTATGGGATTCTTACTATGCCTATATTTTCCCTAGGGATTGAGAAATTTAAATATGCATTTCTTATCACAATTTTTTTTCGAATACATGATATGAAGTTTTTTTGAGGAGTGCAAAAGGGTAAGTATGGGAGAGTTGATAAAACACATTTTTATTGAATACCTTATTTATAATAAATGATATAATTACCGAAAATTGTGTTAAATATGGTTATTTATAAAATATTTGTAATTAGATCATTCATTAGAAAATATGGTGAAAATTCCACTTTTACCCTTTTAAAATTCTCTATAGTATTTCGAACATAAATATTTTAATTTCACTAATATGAACATACAATTTTTTAACATTGTTCTTCACATAATTTTATACAACTTTTATTCAGGACACTAGAGCTAAAGAGTGCATTGGGATTGAGTAAATGGTCCATTAAGTCAATGGTGGGCTGGAAACGTGGGATTGGTAATATCTTTAGTGTTTGGGCCATATCTTCTACATCCATTCATGCATTGAGCCCAAATGTTGAGAGGTGATAGAAAACCTAATTTCTCACATATTATTCTACTGGAAGGACAACTATTTCATGCATTTGTGTTGTTAATAAGGTGGTGCAAGTGGGATTAAAATAGTTGGAATAATCCCCTCATTCACACTTGATACCGCTTTTAACCTATCATCCCCTCTACTCAATAAATATGTATTTCTCTCATTTGGATGGGTTGGGACTTAATTGAGAAGTTTAAGTTATAGGAGAAGTGAATCCAATCTAATTATCCCACCATTTTAATAAGGGTAGCTCTTGAAGTGAAGATCCCTTCGTCGAAGCCTTCTTCTTCTTCTTCTTCATGTTGTAATAATTTTTTTGTGTAATAAACTCTTTAGTTCTTCATTAATTTATTCTATTTTCATATTTTTTGTTAAAATTTCTTCTTCTCTTAATATTCTTAATTTGGGATGGAATCAATAGTGGATAAGTGATTGGGTTCTATTATTTCAATCCTTTGCTCATGGAAAATGTCTCCATGATGACCACACCTCCCATGGATGAGTAGTTTTCTTAGTGATCAATCTATGTTTTACCCTCTTCATTTAATTTTTTTGAATCATTGAGAAAATGAAATGAAATTAATATAATCCATGAATTGAGTTTTTAAATTATAATAAACTAATCAAGTAATTGAACAATTAATAGAAAATCACATGAGGTTCAGTATTTCATGAATTGTGAGAGTGCGATCTTAATCGATAATACAAGGACACATGATATAAATTCATAGTGTTCAAATATAACCCCTAAACACAACTCAACCTCATTTTACATAATTTCTATGTTCACTAATTTACCACTGACCATAATATATCCTTAAAACATCAATCAAAGATGGGTGTTGTGATTTCATGTTTTAGAGATAACATAGGGTTTAATTCACTTCATATTTGTGGTAAAGTTAATTATCGTAGGGTTCGGGGGTTAACAAGTTAGGGGATCATAATTAAGCGGTTGTTAATTTGGATGATAATGATAAATAATTGAGTGAAGAGGTAGAGTAAGAAAAATTACACATTTTAGGATATTTTCTAAAAAAACATCTTCATGTTGCGTCTTTTTAATCTAATTTAATTTCAAAATTTAAAAAAATGCAATCTTCTTTCAGCAAACTTCTTCTAGTTTTATAAATGATAAAACCCCTGAACATTTTTAGTGTTCTTATTCTATTTTGTTCTATTTTTATAATACCTTGATGATGTTGTTTTAATTTACTTACTCCTTTGAGAGATGACCGTGGTCAGCCACTCTAATGCAACCATGTACCCCACAAAACCATTAATCATTTGAGGGAACCCACAATTGCACCTTTCAAGTAGATTTCACTATAAATGGATATTCAGATTCAAAATATTTATAGGGTATGACATAGCCATCGGTACTAGGCCCATGCATTTTTTCACAGGATAGCTCACTGAGTAGCCATGCCTTGGTGGAGGCTTGTCATAATGATGTTGATGCTAGGTAGGGGAATTTTTAGTAATGTTGTTCTGGGACCAAGTTAAGGTTATGTATCTATGTCTTTAAAGCCATGTGAGGTTCCCCCCCTATATCCTTCAAAGGGGGTTTATCAAAAAATAAATAAAAATTTATGCCTTCAGGCCATTCAGGAAAAAAAGAATGCTTGATATGGATACTCCTTTGCATCCAACATCAGTTAAGTTAACACAACATTCTCATAAGAACTCATAAATATTAGGAGGCACTATCAACAATGGATAAAGTGCACACTGAACACTTTGTTTTTTTCAAATTAAAATAGTGGATGAAATTTATAATTTTTATGAGGGTTTATAATATTTTTTCATCAATGTAATCTATTTCTATTAATCTGTTTATTCTATATTGTCTCTTTCATAATAAAACATATATAGAAAAAAATTGTCTTGTCTTTATTAGTCGTACTATTTTTTATTTTATGTGTTTCCCAATATCATGAAAATGCATAAAATAATAAACAACACATACACAAAATAAAAATGCATGAATGGTCTTGAGAATCTAATATTTGTTGATCCATTTATACTCAATGAATCAACAATGACCTAGGGGAATCAAACTTGAGTCATAGCTTGACTCATGATGTAGATCATCGATGTATACTGTGTCCACTTCTCGTTTGGATTTCGCCTTGAACTAATGTGGTTTGTGACTTACAAAATCCTTATCATTGTTAAAAAATTACTCACAGGTAGGTGAGGGGGTCTCAAAAGTGAAAAATATAGATAATTCAATTTTATCTAGGTACCCAAACATTTATGCATATCAAATGAAGAAAAAATGATGATCCGCATACCATCTTAGTTAATCAAAATTACTTACATCACATGCTATTAAAAATTTAAATAAATAAAAATATCCATACATGGTCGGTCAATGATCAAGACTCGTCAGTGGGTAAAAGTAAATCATGAAAAGAATCTAATGCTATAAATGTATGTATTTCGGTATTTATTAAATTAAATGAATTATTCAAATTCGAATAATTTAATTCTATTCAGTCCTGATATTAATTTAATTTTAATTCCAATAAAAAAAATAAAAAAAAATAAATTTAATTTTATAAAAAATAAAATTAATTTCTATTTATTTCAAAAATACATTTTAAACAAAAAATTATTTAATTAATTAATTAATAATAAAATTAAATTTAATTAATTAATTATATTTTATATAAAAAAATTATTCAGCACTGAAACCACGTAGGGTCAATACTGATGGACATGATTTCTAGCTGCCTTGGCTAGTGGCTGGTGCACCAACCCCACAAGACCCTTGGCAGCTTGAATTCAGGCTACTGCACATGCAGAATATGTTGGCCACTATTGTAAAGTCTAATGGTTGGTAAGGGACTAGTGGGACTAGTGTCATAGATGACACCTCCCACCCTGTCTATTTAAGGGGGGCCAAGTGATCTTCCATCCTAATAAAATCTAAGCCAAGAGGGATCTTCCTTTCAAGAGAGACTAGAGAGCTCCATGTGAGAGAGGAGTAGAGAGAAGTTTTTGTAATCTTTATTCTTGGTGAAATAAAGACCATTTTTATTCCATTTTCATTCTTTGTTATCTCTCTTCATGGTCAATGAACCTCAAAAAGTGGTATCAGAGGATGTTCCTATGAAATAGTGATGAGAATTTGAAATTTTTCGATGAATATTAAATTAATGTTGCTCGAAATCATTTTTTGAAGGCATATTCTGAATGCCTATGTATAAACGATTCCAAGGACACAAATGACATCAGAAACAAAGCTAAAATGGGATTCCTAGGATCATTCAATGTATGTTCAATCTTTGGGTGCTTCAATACCCCCTTTCCAGAGAATAAGTTTGTTTTCTAGCACCTGTGACTTTTCTGGCGTGTTTTCGGCAGTTGCTCTCGTGTTCCACATCATTGACACGTCATCACCACGTCAACAGACGATCTTAGTTGTTGATACTATTTTGATCATATTTTTATCTATCGGTATCAAATTTCAATGATCTAGGAGTTTATTAAACCTTTTTCTATTGTTTCAGATGCAAAATTGAGTTCCATTTTTCCAGATTCTGCATCAATTTTAACTGAATTGAAATCAAATGGAGTGATCATTCAAGGGAGGGATGATCATATTGACTTCTTTAGAATAATCCATTTGTATGTCTTGAATAGAATATCTCCTCAATGGTAAGGATATTTTTTACCCCATTGATAGTGAGGTGGTAACCCTTGATGCCACCAAGAAATCAAAGTGAAAAAAGATGAATAAGAAAATGATCGGTCAAATTTTTCAATGGATCGATCACAATGTTTAACGACATGTTGTCCAAGATACTAGTATGTATGAACATTGAATAAAGTTGGAAAAAAGTACTAGTCATAGAGTGGTTGAAAAAATATCCTCTTGTTGAAGCGGTTGATGAATCATTTACTACAAAGTGAAAGCTCTATAGCCGAACACACTAGTGAGTTACAAATCCTGGAGAACCAGTTGGTGTTTGCCGGTAAGAAACTAAATGATAAAGATCAGTAAAACCACTTACTCGACACATTTCTCGATAGATTCAATACACTTGTCATCTCACTCAACAACTCAGCACCTGTAGGTAAACATACCATGGTGATGGTAATGTATGCACTTTTCAACGAGGTGACCTGAATGAAGGATGTACATTACATCTAGACGCAAGAACTTGTCCTGGATAAGTGAGGGATATTACAAGGAGGAGGTCATGGGGTAGGAACTAGATGAAAAAGCAAGAATAGAGGAAGGTCCATAGATGGCAGGAGGACAACATTTAAATGCAACAATTGTGGCATAGAGGGACACATGAATAAGAACTTCTAAAAGTTTCCACAAGAAAAGGGTTAAAGTAGAAACCAGCAAAGAAGAAATGAAGACCCATATGTGACCATCACACAAGAATTTGTTCTTTTCTCCAAATATGAATAAGAGAATTGATTTCATACATCTAGACAAGATAAAAAATGGGTGGTCGATACAACAACATCATACCACGTCACTTTTCTTCATGAGTATTTCTTGACTTACCAAACTGGTGTATTTGGTGCAGTCAATATGGAGAATAACAGTTCGGTGGAGATTGTTTGCATGGGTGATATCCATTTCAAGATGAATGTTGGATACATAATCACCCTGAAATATTTTTGGCATTTTCCAAGCCTTTGTCTCAACCTGTTATCAGGTATATCCATTCATCAACAAGGTTATGTCAACATCTTCACTAATAGAGCATGGAAGATGAAAAAAGGATCCAACATCCTCGCTCGATGACACATATGTGGTACGTTGTACAAAAATCATGTGAAGATATGTGTAGAGAACCTCAAAAAGGTGGAAGGAGAAATTTCATCCAATATGTGGCATAGGAGACTCGACCACATGAGTGAAAGAGGGTTATCTACACTGATGAAGAAGAAGTATATAAATATTGATAAGGATGGATCACTTGATCCAAGTAAATACTACTTGTATGGGAATAAGCATAAAGTCTCATTAAATACTACTTCATCAAGGAGATCATAGTTGCTAGATTTGGTGAACTTTGATGTATGCAGACCAATGGAGGCAGATTCCCTCATAGGTAACAAAAAATTTATACCCTTTATAGATGATGCATCTCCACAGGTGTGAGTATTCTTCCTGCAGATGAAGGACCAAGTTATTTACTACTTGAAGATGTTCTATAACATGTTGGGTTGTGAAAGTAGAATGAATATGAAGTTTCTTTGTTCAGAAAATGGAAGGGAGTACACATTCAAGGAATGTGATGCGTATTGTAGGAGTCATGGAATCAGACATGAGAAGACGGTCCCTCAAACCCCACAACAAAAAGGTGTTATAGAAAGGATGAACAGAAGCATCATGTGAATGTTAGAAGCATTATGAGTTTGACTAATCCCTCAAAGCCCTTCTAGGGAGAAGATTTTTAGGTTTCATTCTACCTTATCAACACATCACCATCGTTCTAGCTGAATTTTGAGATTCCACAAAAGATATGGTCTGGTAAACAACCCTCTTACTTTCATATAAGTGTATTTAGATGTTTGAAATTTGAACATGTATTCGTTGAACTCAAACAGAATCTAGAAAAGAGATCTACTCCATGAATATTCATTAGCTATGAAGATGAGTAGTTTGGATAAAAGCTTTGGGAATCAAAGGAGAAGAAGGTGATCAGAAGTAGAGATGTCATGTTCCATGAGAACCAGATGATCGAGGACATTAGAAATCCTAGAATGTCTCGAAGGGAAAGTGTTGGGGACTCAATTCATGATCCAATACCTATACCTGCACCACCTTCCATTGAAGAAGAAAGGGGGGAGGGAAGAAGACTCATTGTTAGAAGAACAAGAGATAGTGGAGGTGGATATTGAGCATGAGGAGACATAATTCTCTCCCAAAAGAAGTTTCCAAACCATCATAGGAGCTATGTGATGTTATACCTCCTGAACATAACATTTCTAAGGTTTGAAGAACTTCATGAGGAAAGACTCCAATAGCAAAATATCTGGAGTCTGATTACCTGTTGTTGACTAATGAGGGGGATCTATAAGGATACTAGGAAGTAATGTCTCATCCCAAAATACTCTATTGGTTACATGAAATGAATGATGATATGGAGTATTTTACGAAGACCCAAACATACGATTTTGTGGTATTTCCCAAAGGTAATAAGGTACTAACAAAAAAAATGGTTGTTCAGGATAAAGAAGGATGGAAACAAAAGAGATGTTAAGCCTAATGTTCAGTTAGTTTCTAAGGGACTTCTTTGGAAGAAAGGATATGAATTTGATGACATATTATTACCCATGGGGAAGATGGATTCAATCTGAGTCATTTTCATATTAGTGGCTAGCATGGACCCCGAGCATGAACAGATGGATGTGAAGAAAAATGTTCATCATGGTGACCTCTCTATGGAGATCTATATGAAGCAACCTAGAGGATTTGAGTTTTTTGGACAAGAAAAACTCATTTTCAAATTGAAGAAAAGATTGAATGGATTGAAACAGGCTCCCAAACAGTGGTCCAAGAATTTTGACTCATTCATGGTGAGTCATGGATACATGTAGACACTAGAAGACTAGTGTGTCTCCATCTAAAGATTTTAAGATGATATCTTTGTTTCCCTGCTACTTTATGTTGATGAAATGTTGATCACTAGGAAATATGTACTGAGGATTATCCATTTGAAGAAGGAGTTACCCAAGGCTTGTGATACAGAGTACTTGGGAGAAGCTCAACAGATTTTGGAAATACTAATCATTTGTGACATAAAGGGAATGTTTTTATTACTATCTCAGGAGAAGTATGTTGAAAGTGTTCTAAAATATTTCAACAAGGGAATAGGAAAAACTATGAGCATTCCTCTTCCCAACCATTTGATGTTGAGTAAGAGTTCATTCCCGTCATCCAAGGAATAAATCGAGACGATGGAGATGATATCATATTCCTCAGTAGTTGGAAGCATAATGTACACTATGGTGAGTATGGGACATGACATTACCCATTAGTAGAAATATTGTTCCAGTTTCACTCCAATCTCATAAAAAACACTAGGATTAGTCATGTTGATTCTAAGGTATCATAAAGGTACTTAAAAGTTATGTTTTTCTTATGGGAGGATGAACCTATCTTGGAGGGCCATAAAGATGCATATATGGATGGAGATCTGGATAGAAGGGTGTCTACATCAGGATACATAAATACTTTTTCAGGACAAGCTGTATCATGGTAGTCAAAATTGAAAAAGTGAGTTGCTTTATCCACGACTGAGGTAGAGTAAATTGCTACTTCAGAAGCTGGCAAGGAGAGGTTGTGACTAAATCATTTTCTGCCCGAGATCTGATTCATCTAGAAGGAGTAAAAGGTTCATTATGATAGTAAAAATGCTTTGGACTTGAGAAAAAACCCCATGTACCATTCCAAGATGAAGTACATCTACATTCTCTATAATTGGATATACAAACAGATGGATCAACAACTAATGAATCTTGTGATGATCCACACGAAGGAGAACCTAGGGGATGTTTTGAAAAAGGTGGTTGCTCGGGAGAAGCAAGAAATTTGAAAATGCTCGAGCGTATTGCACCAGGAGGGGTAGAATTGACGGGGATATTTTCTAGATACCTTGGTAGATGGCTGGAACACCTACCCCACCTGCCCCTTGGATGCTTCAACACATGCTACTGCATATTCAGAATATGAAGGACAACATTATTGAATTCTAATGGTTGTTGGGGGGATTGGTGGGTGTTGTTCCAAACATGACACCTCCCACTATGACTATTTGTGGAGGGCCAAGGGAGCTTCTTGCATCATAAATTTGAAGCTAAGAAATATTTTCCTTTCAAGAGAGCCTTGGGAGCTCCATGTGAGAGAGGTGTAGAGAGAAGTTTTTTATGATTTTTTCATTGTGAAATGAAGCTCATTTCTCTTTTCAGTTTTTCTCTATTGTCTCTTTCAAGGTCAGTGAACCACAAAAAATATTGGCCACTCCAAACCTTCCTAAGCCCATTTTAGGTTTGGTAGACCTAGTGCATGGGTGTTTTGGGCCATACATACCTTCCTCGAGCCATTCTAGTTTGGGATGATCTTCCCATGTCTGTTTCTAGGCGTGTCGAGTCAAAATGGAACCAAGAATCCAAACTTCTTGACCGAACAGGGATGGGGTTACCTCTGTAGGGTTTCAATCATGCCGCTCAACATTGGTTGAATTTGTCTAGTGGTTTTCATGGGAGTGTCTTGGTCTGGGTATGTTGGCATGAAAAGGATGTGGTCCGAGGTGGATGGTCTTGAGCGATGAGGTGCCACCTGAGGAGGCTAATCTCGGGGGGTTGGTTGGTGCTAGTAGGGGGGGGGGTTGCTGACATTTTGGGTATGGGCAGTAGCCTACTTCACAGGTGGAAATACATGCAGTTGTCATCCAGGTGGTGTAGTGATAGCTAGGTCTATTGCAGATGGTGGTCATGCTCGATCACAGGAGAACTCAGTGACGACCATCAGAGGGTTTTTTGGGATCTTTCCATGATGGGAGGTGATGATATGTCAATGAAGAGGAGGATTCCAGATTATATTTTAGTGGAATCGGGGGGTGGGGGATGAGACCTTGGTTAGGCTACAACCAATAGGAGAGGTGTTGATGGTCCAGGACCTCAGTGTGGTGTGGTGGGTGGTGACCATCTTATAGTGGCTAAGGATTATTGTATTGGGAAAGCTGACATCACAAGATTTCCAGTGCGACATAGATAATGATTGACCAGCTGGGAGGGACGTGGGTAGCATTTTGGCAGTGGTCGGCTTGGGGGGAGGCATCTTAAACCAAGATATATTCATAGGAAATCATTTATTTTTTTAAATATATTTTATTATTATTCTTATTGAAAATAAGAAAATATCTGTTACACCTAATTCATCATTTTATTTTGGTTTTTCGACATCAGTTTCTTAAATGGATATAAAAATATTGAAAAATTTAGTTATGGTTTCTCAAAAGAGGCCACTGAATATTTTTCTTTTGTTAAATATTTATCAATTACCCTTATGAGTCCCCCCACTCCCCTATCCCCCAAATATAGAGATCCCCAACCCCAAACCCTTGTTCCATCCCACCATTTCCCCTTATCCATAGCCCACAGATCTACTTCCCCCCTTATCTTCTAATACCAAGTTCGTGACCCCCTTCTTCCTAAGAAATTTCCACCCCCTCTTTACATTATACCTTAAACCTGAGTCGCTGACCCCCACTCCCCCAAACCCTCACTGCCACCCCTTCCCCACCACTTCCCACCTGCTTTTCCCCCTTTCCACCACCCCTTAACCCCAAAATAGACCCCTCCCTATCATCTCACACTCTCACAACCAACATCCATCCTAGAGAACCCACTAGAATTTTATTCTTTAATTTTATGGTGGTTGATCACCTCTTAGAACCTTCCACTACGTGTATTTAAGTGTTTCACATCATCTTCTTAGTTATAGATAGTTGTTTCCATGATTTCTCTTTTATTAAAAAAAGATGTCTGATTGGGTTTGATGAGTTGTTTTTTATTCAAATTAATAATGTTAATTAGTTTAATTAATTTAAATATATTTATTGAACAAGGTTCTTTAAAATTTATAGTTGATTCCATTGTGTTTTTTATAGATTTACCCCTATTGTGTGTCAGACCCAAAATAATAACTACATTTTTTGATATAAAATATCTATAGTGAATTCTATATGCATATAGAGTGATTTTTTTGTTTTCAATTATTAATGTGATCATATGTATTATAATATAACTTTAATATGTTTATTTGGTAGGTTCTTCATTGTTTGAAATATTATATTGAGTTTACTTATTTTTCCCTTGTGTTATTCACTTGTGATTGGTGTATGAGTGTATTATGTTGTGTTTGGTGTCATACACATATGTAAATGTGTGTATATTTTTATATGTATCTAGATACATATTCACTATAGAATATGTGAATATGTATGTTGGGAGATGTATATATACACACATATATATATATGCATATGTTTAAAATGAAAAAGGGAAGTCTGAATTATAAATTTGATGTTTGAAATTTATATTGAAATCTATTTTTATAGGGACATTTATAATGAATTATAAAGACCCATTAGGTATCTAATAAAGGGACGTAGAAAAGATTTTAAATTTAAAATGTTTCCAGTAGAGCTTTATTGTAAATGTGAATTTCTAATGATGGATTTTTATAAAAAAGAAGTGTGTTTCTCTAGAAATTTTATCATTTAGAGAGTATAAATTGATTGAAATGTGTTTTAAAATGGGACTTGTTCATTTACTTATTAATGGAATAATTTATATTATTAGTTGTTATTTTATGTTAAACCTTATAAGAATCATATGGTTCATGGCTAGGAAAACATATAAAGGAAGAGGTCCTCCACTACTAGAAATGATAATTTAGTATTATGTGACACCACCTATAGCTAGATGTGTGTTAGAAATCTAAATACACTACTAGGGTGACATATAATTTTTAGGTTCACTTATAATTAGTGACACAAGGGTGATTCTACCATGATGATTGTTTTACATTAATGATTTTAGTGGTTTTATCTTGCATCTATTTTGTGTTATATTATCCTGTATTGAATTTACTATTTCCCATTGACCATTTTAGTACATATATGACACCTCTTATAAGTAAAATGGTCTTTTTTTTTCACCTCCATTTATCCATTTTCATACATAGTAATACTAATGTGTTTTCGGTTTCTTTAATGAGGTGTAGACACATTGTGACATATATTGATAAAGGGTTAATCACATTACTGGGGAAAAAACCTTAGTATTCTAAGGGTTTGGAGGAATTTTATATTTTTCAATTTCTAATTTATCTATTGGTGGAAAAATTAGATGGCCATGATCTAAATGTAAATTTAGAAGATGGTTGATGAGACATGAAGTTTATGAACACTTGATATTTTAGAAATTCCATTCTCAATATTTTTGTTTTACTTAGAATAGAGAATCAAACTGTAAAGAATATTTGAGTGATAATGTAAGTCAATAGAAAGAGATCACAACTTCATCAACAATGGAAAATGAAACACAAAACCTTTTAAGCGATGTATTTTTTATTTCAAGATAACAAAATCAATATCAAAAAAATTCAAAACAACAAGTTGATGGTGCAACAACTTGTAACTTGGAAAATGATGTTTTTGGTATTATAGGACAACCAGATGAAAATCATATCATATCATTGGATAATCTCATTTATTATGGGAAGAATAATGTAAGAGATAACTTCACTGAGTAGAAAAATGTGTCTAATTGAGTTCATGATGAAAATCAAGAGATATATAGTGGGTGTATAAAATATTGAAAACGTTATTTTCAACAGAATTTTTACAATATTAAATTACAATGTGGAATTATAAATAATTTGATGTACATGATATTGGAACTATTTCATGACACATTTACGAAATCTAAGATCCCTGAGTCCTTTTATGGTATGAATTTTTTTTAACAAGCATGGTCTGAATTATAAAAAAATACATGATTGGCCCATTGATTGTATGCTTTATAGGGGAGAGGACTCAAGATGACCAAATTGAAAAAAATGATAATCTTCTAGAGGGAAGTAAATGGGTGATGTTGGTTGTCAGAATCAACACCCAAATATAAATGAGAAGAAAAAAATACACCCAAAAATGATTTTCATTACTTCCCTTTAAGACCTCAATTAAAAATATTGTCATTGTCATCGAAAACTGCTAAGAACATGAAGTGGAATTATATATATAATAAACATTATAGGTTAATGCGACATTTAAGAGCTTTAAAATCGTGGAATTCATTTGATTAATTATATATATATTCTTCTTATGATCACAAGAATGTGTGATTGGATTGGTTTCCAATGGATTCAACCCATTAGGGACTTCGAGTACCCATTTTAGAATTTGGCCTCTTGTTTTGATCCCTTAAAATCTACCTATGTGGAGGTGTATGAAATAAATGCATTTTATCATTTAAATGAATATTTTGGAAAAAAATCCTTGGAATGATATTTTTGTATACTCGAACCCTCTAATCTAATAATTACAATATTTATAGAGCCATGGTGTTGAGACATATGATGCATCCTCTAGAATAATGTTCAAAATACATTCCTCTCTAATATAGACCTTTTTTGAATCCCCTTGACTTTGGAACTTGTCTTGTAAGAAAACATACATGGATTTTCCTTATCCAATTTTTAAATTTGATTTAGAGTCCAAACTACTACCTTACAGTAGAAATATTGCATCTTGTGTTATTATTAATTTCTTGACACGTCTTATAGATTTTGGTGGAAAATTTTAAAATTCAATGGCTCTAATGATCATAAAACACTGATAATTTTTTGATAGGTTCTTCAATACTGGGAAAACTAGTAAATGTTGATATATAATTTTGCATAGTACATAATTTTAATGATTGAGGGAAATGAGTTTGAAGTGCATCATCAACTGAAATCAGATCACAACAATGGAGGGAAAATTTTATATTATTCAAACATTAGTTTTGGGAAGGTAATTCCTTTCATCATAATCTGAATATTATGTATATTGAGAATAATTTTTGTGAAAATTTTATATTTAAAAAACATAAAGAAGAAGGAAAATCTAAAGACGATACGAATGCAAGGAAGGACTAATAAGAAATTAATATAATGTGTGATCTATGGCCAGTTGAGAATCTAATTTATGATTCAAGAATTTTTTTAATAAAAGATATGGATAAAAACATGATCCTTCAAATTTTAAAATATGTGAAATTATCAGATGGGTATTGAAGTACCATATCATAGTGTGTGGACATAATTCATCAATGGTTATATGGATTTAAAAGTCACGATTGAAATATTTTGTTCCAACAGTTACTAACATTGGAGTTGTATACCTTGTTTCATGAAAAGTTTGCGGTAATTGAACTACAATATTTCACATTCCTAAGAAAACTATTTGCCAAAAAATTTACATCAAGATGATCTTGAAATCATCCATGAATTATTTGTTATGACACTTTAGGAAAATTTTATGATGTTAACTCTACAATGTTTTACTATCATGACACATTTAACTATGAATTTGGTTGAGGAAATTAAATTAGGAGGTCCCACACATTATTAATGGATTTATCTAATTGAGAAGTAATTTATTTATATGTTTTTTAACAAATGTAAACTATACTTGGAAATTAATTAAATATTTAATTATGTTTATTAATTTTATTTAACTAATTCCATGGTCATTTGAAATCATATAGGAAACATAAAGCTCAACATGACAACTAAATTTTTGAATTCTATTTAAAAGAGGAACATCTTACCTTTTTTTTTCAAGATACTTTGATGATATTGGGACAAAATTTAATTAGGTGGGATGTGTTAAAGATAGATTGACTCAATATAATCTACAATGGAAATCAAAATTCATTCCAACTATTGGTCAATCGATTGGGAGGATCTCAAATATTACACTAATTTAAATGGAATTATTACTTACACATTGATATGTGATACTGAATTTTGAAATTACAAATATGTTTATTAATGATCTTATGAAACAGAGATATAGTCAAATTATATTCCAAACATAAAATCAGAAAGATATAAAAAAAATTTAATAAAGATATTATATAATGGTTTTTATATCTTATATATTCATTAATATAACAATCAATATAGATATTATGTTGAAATATATATTCTGTAATTCTAGGAATGTATATTACTTTTTTAGATAATGAATATTGATACTCAGGCTGAGTTTTCAAAATATTTGATGTTTCTAGATCGAGTTCCTCTAATATTGGCTTGAAATGTTGATTCTTACAATGTGAATAGATTCATATTTCGTACAGTTGATCAGGAAGAGGGTTTAAAAACATAAAATAGAGGTATATTTATAGATTTTGAATTGGGATATTGACTGATATTATCATATTAAACTACAACAGTCATTTTTTAGTTATTTTATTTAGATTAAAGTGGTTTTATATTACCTGGTGTATTAAGAGATTCCTTACAATTTTCCTCTATGAGCTTCACTCAATTTGTGGATGTTGGTGACCATTAGCTACATGATTTGTATATATTATCATGGAAAGTTAAAAATGGTATATAATGTGGATGACATCATGGATGAAGTGTGAAGTGCAGTTTTTTACATAAAAAAGAGACTTGTATAGTATGGGTCATGAAGTGGAATATTTGACCTCTTATATTTAATACCATCAATAACAAAAAACTGACTTATTTTTTATTTATAATATTTAAAATAGTTTTCTTTCAATGGTGGAAGTATTAGATGGAGTATAAATGTTGCAGCATAATTAGTTTATTAAAGGGAAATAATGATATTTTGTGCATTTATCAATTAACATATCAACCACCTATGTTATATGTTATTAATTTCTTGTACCATTGATTTGTTATCATATTTAAATTGATTTTTATGCGTGATTTGTTTAATTATGAAAAATAAAATTTTATATTTATTTAGTAGTCTAGTAACTCATTATTATACCCATGTATATTTATCCTGTTAGTACCATGCATATGTTATCATTTCTAAATTTCTTTTTCAACCTGATTTTTTAAAAATAAATGTTATGAATTTATTTTTATTTATTTAAATGATAGTAATTCATAGGATGAAGCCTTATATGTCCCCAATTGACTCTCAATTGACATTTTCTTGGCCACACAGACACCTGATGATCCATCAGGCTCCCTCCATATAACATATAGGATACCCACCATCCGCCCCATCAGTATTTTCCATACCCTCCACCTCTCTCACTTATCAGTGCTTGAATACCCTCATTCTTTCACCCATCAACAACTTCCACATTTCCTCCAGATTAAATAGGTTCAGCACACAGTGACACCACAGTGACGGAACATGTGGTTACTCATGTTTCATAATGATTATTTTAGAGGGTAATGGTTTAGTTATAAATTTTAATGTGAATTAAGTTATTTTAAAAAATTTATACTAATAATTATTTTTCCATAGAATATGGAAGAAATATTACTACCTAGACAAATATTAATACATCAAATATCAGTAATCTGAACAGATTGAGTATATTTTCTCCATTTGATTTATATGGGGTTCCCAATGATGATTTTATGGGATTATTTGGCCAAAATCTAGGTTTATTAGTGGCTGATCTATTTACCATTTGGATTACATAATATGAATGGAGGAATATGCCTCAATCTAAGAAGAATAAAATATATGTCTCCAAAATAATGAAAATTTTAAAACATTATGGGTCCAATGAGTGCTATTAGTTAATTAAATTCTAATATTTTAAAAATTAATCTCTTTTTATATATGTTATTCAAAATTACAATTTCAGATTTTATCATATGAAAGTGGAAATTGAAAAATATGTGTAAGAAATAGAAATGGTTTAAATGGTTTTTAGGGAATGGATTCAACGATGCATCATTGAATACTCATTAATAGTATGATAAGGTATAAGAAGGGGTACCTAGAGAAAAGTGGTAGGTGTTTGTTGATATCCACCACCAAGAGAAGAAAACGGTATTTAAAAATATAATATTATATCAATGTCATTTTACATATATAGATGCATATGACAAGGATATTACATTGAATACATTACAATTAAATTTTATGTTTTTTATTTCAGGATGTTTCAACAAGAAATGCATCAATTCAATATAAAAAAATTATACTCCACACTGCTAGTTGAAATAGTTTTTTTCTTAAAAAGATTAACTATAGTAATATATTAATTGATTTTTATATTTATAAGAAAAATTATCCATTTCATATATTAAATTATATATTTATCTTTTTCTAATATAGTAAAATAATTTAAAGCACTTAGTCTCCCAATATAACTTTGGTTAGATGTCTATAAAAAATATTTTGGGAGTGATGTGAATGATTCTGCCATAGAAGATTGGGTATGAATTGGTTTTTCATTTTAATAACTTATTATTTTTTCACTTTTTAATTTGTATTGCTTTAAATATGACCAAAATTGTATTTATAGGTAAAAAGGAAAGAAGATCAGGATACTAATACCACATTATCCATCATGGTCTCCCAGGAAGATCCAGTTGGTCATGTCATTAAAAAGTAGCATCCCATTCACGTGTGTGCAAAGAGTTTATGACCACTACCATATATGAAATTTGGAAGCTTATCGAGGATTGTTTATCCCTCTACAAATGGTTGTAGTTATTACCTACCCTAAAAATCTCATGTGGTGTTTATGGAAATGAAAAGGCACAATTTAGGTAAATTGGAGAACAATCCATCAATGGGAGGATCTTATAAAAATGCATGATGCAATGTTAATTGCTCTATAGAATGAATTAGATGATTTATAATCGAATATTGATGGATGTTACCTCAGGTATATTGAACCAATGTATAGTTTGGATTAGAAGCTAAATAAAAAAACTTCATAATCATTTAGTACAAATTTTTTTACTATTGTTAACTTTAAATTTAAACATACTTCACTTTTTAATTTTCAATTAAATTTTCATACAGGTGTTGGTAGTAGGGAGTGGATATGGAAATAGAGATGGTGTTGATATTATTTCATCTAGTAGTGATGAGGGTTGACATTGGATTTGGTGATGGTGATGTGTAACTAAACTATTGACTGAAAAACATAATGATATGGTGATAGAGAAGCATTGTTTTGGTTTTAGGTATTGGATATCTATTTTCTCTTTGATTTAAATTTTTATGATGTTTAATTGTTCATTTTATTTTCTGTTATTGTTTATTTAGTATTAAATAAGGACTCAAACTTGTCTATGTTTTGAATTTTATTATAAATAATGGAGCTTTACATTTGGAAATTCGATTTATAAATGCTTAATCATAGGTTTAAAAATCATTTAAAAGGAATTTTAATGATATTTTGGTTGATATTTTAAAATTTGAGTCTTCATTTTTTTAATTACCACATTAGATTATGGATTTATCAATTATATAATATTTGTTGTATAATAGTTGTTTCATTATTATAATCATGTTTTCATTCAAACTATATTTATAGTTCTTCTATAATGGTTCATTTACAGGTTGGTGTCTATCATACTACTGACTCGTGGTCTTATAATGATTTTATATTCACGCTACATCATTATTATTTTTGTCTATATAATTCATGTATTCAATGAGTCTTCCCATAATATTTCTAGGTTATCATGTTATCATATTAGTAAACATGGAACACCTAGGATTCTAAATAGATTGATGGTGGTTCCTTGGTTGAATGAGTTTTAGTGTCCCTTTTTATAGATTAATTATAGGCTTGTATAGGATCATAAATGTAAATTGGGTTTTTAGTTGTTCAAATGTGATTTTTGAATGGTTAATTGTTTCTATGAGGAATTTAAAGGGGAAGTTGTTATATATAAAATGGGGCCTAAAATGGTACATCAAAATGAAAAATTGGGGTTTTAATGAATTTTTTATAGGATTTCATTGAGGGTCTAACATGAGTAAGATGACATTTTGTGCCTTTTTGAAAGGACTTGTAAAACGGATTTGACTTGGTTTCTAGAGGAAATTCAAAGTGGCTTGATTAATCCTATTTCCATGTGATTATACTTTTCAGGGTGATTCCATGGATCATTAAATTCCTATGTGTTTCTTTATAGTGGTTCACTGGTTTGTATGTTGGTGAATGATGATTTATGCTATTTATATATATTTGTGAGATATTTTTTTATGCGTATAATATTGGGTTTCTAGTAGTTTAATATTGATTTTGATTGTGTTTTAATTGAAACACCATTTATAGTTGGTTTGTTAAGGTTTATTCATAGTTGGTTTGATTCTTTGAATAAGAATGACTATATTTTGTTTGGAAGGGATATTTATTTTATAGTTTATTATTTTTTAAATAACATTAGTAATGGTTTAAACAGCCTCTGGATAAGGTATTAAAAATTAGTGATGGATAAAAATGAATCTATATATGATATCATATTTTTAGTGGTAGTTTAAAATACAATTATATGTTATAATTTGTTCTTGTGGTTTAAATCACCACAAAATAGTTCTAAGAGGAAACAATTCCACTAAAACAATAACCTCCACTGAAAACCATTCCAGGACACTACCCAAAAATCACTGATAAATGAAAAAAATTGATTAATGTTGGATGCTAACAAAAAATAGCTGTAGTTTTAAAAAACCTTCTCAGAATCCTTTAGTGATGATGTAAACCACCACCCAATAAAAAATCATATCTATACCACTACTATTTATATATATATATATATTCAACTAACAATGACCCCTCACACCACGTAGAGGAATTTATTCAAAAAAAGATTCTAATTATATTAAGAGACCACTCAAGGTGGCCTAAAATAGTGTAATATGAGGGAATAAGACCTAAGAAATCTTACCCTCTTCTGAGAAAGGGAGTTTAACTGCTTAAAAAAGGTGATGTCGGTGCCAAAAGAAGTTGAGGAAGCTAGAAAATCCACAACTTTGTTCACCCCTTATATGTTTGGAGAACCTCCATTGTGAAACTAAGACACCTTATATATCTTCTAATAACATAGGTGTTAGACCAAGGGATATTACCTACACTCATCAGGGATTAAAAAAGTACTAAGGAATCTATATCAATATCCTTAAGAAGATTCCTCCTCATGTGACAAAGATGGATCCCTGTAAGCAGCGCCATCACTTCAGCATGGAGAGCATGTCCATGTCCAAAGCATACATTGAATGAAAAAATTACAGAACCACAATAATCTAGATGACCCCTTCCTCCATGTGAGATAATCGATATGAAAGATCCATTAGTATTGTGCTTGAGTCGTCAGGGATGAGGGGACTGACAAATCCAATTCACATAGTTGCATCAAATAGAAGAGAAAGATCCACCAGCTCAGATGTTCCAGAAAGTGGGAGAATCTACCCCACTCTTAATAAAATGTGTTATGTAAATGAATATATATATATTTTTTTAATGGTCAATGAATCACTCTGGGTGTCCACCCCTTCAAAGCATACTAAATTATAGGTCTTCCAAATACACCTGATACCCACCAACAAAACAAGAGATCTATCATTTTTCTACAGACAACTTGCACTTGATCCATGATCTCAAGAATCAAGAAAGCTAGAAGAGTCTACCTCATAAGTATTGGTTCCAGTGAACATTTCAAGAGAAATCCATAATAAGAATCCCCAATATCATTCGATGAAGAGGTGATGGTCCATCTCCACCTTGCATGAACTCCAGAAAGTACATAGAGAGGCCATGAATATTTCCATAAACTGAATATTATTATCAGTATCTAGTGCCTGGTTCCTAAATTTCCATAAAAGGATATTGATTTTGATTGGAATTTCATATAACCACGATGTATCTACCCAGGCATCCTCCTTCCCCTCACTAGTTCGAAGTGGCCTGTGATATTCCCTAGATGAAAAATCACCAGAAGAGAACTCTAAAAAATTTCTTTCTCTGGACTATGATCAATGCTATAAAAAATTTATTGATTGTGGATATGAATAACATCAATGAAACTCATAAAATTACTGGCCTCTTTGAACGTGAGCTCCATAAATAACCATCCAGTAAACACAAGAATAGTTCCCCTAGTTTTAGAACCAAAATGATATATTGCCCCCTCCAAAAATCCAATGGGAGAATCTTTTTAGATCCTATATATGATGAAAAAACAAGGGACCAAATAGTAGATGAGATCCCCCTGCAACTATAAGTTCCCCACATAATTTGCCTCTCATATGTCTAACCCAAATCGAGATATCCTTTAGATACTTGCAAGCAAGACTCCACATGCTTATATTGCAACATGATCAATAAATCCCTAAAATTAATTTGCCCTTCTCTTTTTGGCTTGTCCATCCACCCCAAGACTCCCAATTATGTTTTTTATATGCATGAGCATCCCAAAAAAAAGAGACTAGGGTTCCTTAAATGGAATAAATCACCTGCTTGGGAGCCATTACACCTTATTTTAAAAAATGAAAAACCATTATAAGACTCTATTTATTTCTACAAGACAATAATAACTATTCTCCCAATCAAGAATCCCAAATAATAATATTCTTAAGACAAATTTTGAAAAATTAATAGGCTTCAATTGTTTTTCAGATAACTAGATAAAAATAACTATTCTATCTGCAAGTGGATTTTGGATAATAAAAACATAAAATTATTCATAAAAATTAACAATGTGATATTATATATATATATATTGAGTTCTTAAAATTTTAATACCAAAAAGGTAAAAAATTACCCATATGAAAAATTTTGGATGGTCATAACATTAGCGTTCGAAATCGGAACGATGCACAGTTTATTCCTTTAGGACCAAAATTAAACGCTCTTCATAATTTTATAAATATTAATTTTTTTTATCATGGATAATAAAATTTATGTGATATATATTATAAAACTATTTGGTATTGGGAATGAAACAAATGTTGGTGTGCTCTGGATTTAAATATTTTCATCACTGGAATGAAGAAACATTCCTTCTCTAGTGATTTGAGCCCTAGTATGTTCTGACGATCCTGAATGAATTAATCAATAAGTTAAAATTAAAAATAAACAACTACCTTGTTTATAAAAAAATATTTCATGAATATAAATCTTTGTCGATGACCATTCGTCAGAGGATACAAATATTAACCCCTCTAGATCATATGCACATTCTCTAAGAATCTACGCATTCACCATTCACGGAAGTTCATGGTCTATAGTAGATACCTGATGAATATTTTAGCTTCTTGACAATAACCTCAATCTCTTTCCTTAATTTTATCAATGATATTATTGTATTGATCATTTAGAGAGATAATATCCCTCTCTATAATGTGCAAGGGGATAGATAGGATCTTATTCTGTTGAAATGAACAACATACACAACGAGCCTATCCTCTTTCTTATATAGTGGAAGGCTATAAATACCAAACAGGGTTCCCCAAACACTAAAATATAATTCCCAAAAAATAATAAATAAATAAATAGTTATGATGAAATAAAAATAAAATACAAATTATTTATAATTTGTCGCATACTTGTAATATATAATAAATATATTTGGTGTTAAAATGAAGTCATTTAAAAAGACTCAAAATTCCTTCTAATATTAAACGAACCATGAAAATTAAAATAATATTTGTTCTTATAATATTTTTCATGTATTCACTAAATACCTCACAAATACTTTTAATAAATAAATTTAACCCAATTATTTTGTACTCTAATAATAATGAATTTAGTTATTTCTAAGTGATCGATTACACGGGCCACTCTTAGACATCAGGGGGGTTCCACCATGTCCAATATTCTTATTCACAAAAATATGGATATTCTTGAATATGCTTTTATGCATGACCCAATAGTTCCATATATCATAGTAGTGAATATTATTCATAGACCAGGAGTAGATTTTCGATACCCCTCAAGGACCCTAAATAGATGAGGAATATTCATAGAAATAAAAACTATCTTTCAAACACACAATGTGTAATATAATAACTTTTTATTTAGATATCTCATAAAGTTGGAAATTCACTTGTGTCATCATCATTTATTTATGAATTATTTTTTGATCTATTTATATGGAATTACTCTCAAGTACCATGGAAAATGATTTATAATGGTGGTATTATCCTGGCCAACCAGGCCTGAGATATTACTTCCTCAAATTAGAAGGAAAAAATTATATCTTGATCATTCAATAAAATTCATACCACAAATGTCACAACTAACACAAGATACCTTTTAATGAAATAAGAATAATGTTTTTTTGACTCGAATTAAATCAAGTGATCAAATGTCACACCTTGATTATGATCTCAATTAAAGAGACCAGTACACATTTCCATAGAATAGAACACCCAATGAAACCCAAAATATTCAGTGTTTCTATTAGTGGGACAGTCCTCATGATCTCATATATTAGATATAACTAATTGTTAACTTCATGAGAATAAGTCTCAATGGTTATGATCCCCCAACACTTGATTTTCAGAAATCAAATGTGTCTATCCAAAATGATGTATCTAGTCTATATGAAATTTATTTGAGATTAATGTCATAGTATCTAATGGTTTAATTATATCCTAGTAACAACTATATATTTTTATAAGGAAAATAATATATGAACATTACCATTTAAATAGTATACACAAAAATATATACACGTTAATGGTTAGTGTAAATCATGTATAACACACCGTACCCATGATATGGTAATCAAAAATTATTATTTAGTTTGTGTATAGGGTACCCAATACTACCACACCCTCATTACATCTTTCTATGATTACTTGCAATGAAATTTCTTTTAATTTGTATTTTTGAAATTAATAATTTTTAAAGAGGTTAATTCAATGTGAAAAGAATATTTTCTTGATGAAAATATCTAGTGATCCTTTAAACGAATTATTTCAGCTATGATAGTATTCTTTGATGTTACAGATGATTTACTAGGGATACGATCCAATTAAATTTTTTTATTTATCTGGATGGTTTATGATTATAATGTTGACTTTTTTGTAAAAAATATTTATTTTCCATGGGTTATTCTATGATGAATGTATGAAATTTTATTGAAACCAATTTTATTATCATGTATTTTGATATGATAAATGCTTTTTGATCATCTGGAAAAAATATTTATTATTTTAATAATTTGATAAGCAGGATTTGAATTATATAAATCTCCAATGAATTAGGTATAGTTATATATCTCATGAGATAAATATCGGAATAAAGTCAATGTTCTTGATCCATTATGGGAAATAAGTTGACATGCTTGATCCATTATAGGAAACAAGTCAATGCGCTTGATCCATTATAGAAAAAATGTACATGTTCTTGATCTATTACAAAAAAAAGTCAAATTCAAGATCCAATATAGAAAATAGGTGTTGAGGCCACATCTATTACGATTTTATGGTCACAGTAGTTAACCCTGAAAAATGAAAGGTTTCTATATCTATGATGATTCCACACTTTTGTATCAAGAACTTATGGTTCATGATTGATGATAATTTCAAAGTATTTTGATTCATGTATTTTTAAATAATAAATATTTTTTTCCTTGACTCTTATTTATGTTCTCTGATATATTGTGAATGAATAATTTATTTTTTGGTCCTGATCTCATACCATTATTCTTGTCTTATGCTTCCATATAATCATCGATTTATACCTCCCATATTTACCGATGTTCAGTATCTAATGTCACTGTTTCATATGCTTATTTTTATTAGGTTATGAATAATGGTTTTAAGTAGGGGTTTTTATTTAGGAGTACTAAATGGGAATGTCATTGTGAGATATTTTAAGGATCATTCACAATATAATAAGATTGTATATCATGTATCCAAATACACTAAACCTTGATGGTCCTTGGTTATTTTTTTGTGAAATGTGTCAAATATTTATCTAAAAAAATATAATATTTTTATTTTTAAATCCCAGGACTCAATAATATTTTGTATGAAAATCAATATTTCTATAATAAATAACAAGTGGATAAAATAAATCCAAGGATAAAAATTTATATAATAATAATGGAAACAGTAAAAAATTTCTTAATGATGCCATACATCAGCACATGGATATTTATTTGCACATAAATTTATCCTGAATATACTATCATCGATTCATTCTAAGAAACCATGGTGTTATATTCATGGGATCATATGAAGAAATTATGATCTTAATATTAAGGCCTCCTTCCATGATATCATGATCTGGCCATCTGGGCCTTATGGTAAGGAACGTTACATATAAAAATGGAATAAACCAATAGATATCCAGTTTTCTCATGTGACATACTAATGAAAAAATTGATATTTTGGTTTCCAAATAGTACTAAAACATGATTAATTCATTCATCAGGTATTTTAATAACAATACAATTTATCATCAATATACCTAAACAATCAATAATTAACTGTATTGAATTGGTTATACAAAACATCAACATTTTTGGAGTAAAGAGAATACATTTCGCAATAATATTAATTTAATATACATCATATATAATCATGATTATATGATTTAGTAAACATTGAAATGATGCTAAATATATACATGGTATAAAAGAAAGAAAACATGAAGGGGTAAAATAATTTCAAAAGAATAACTAAGAGTGATAGAGAAAATAGAATAAACCCTTATTCATAAACTAATTCAGTAGACATAAATCTTGTACGGGATGAAAAGACACCATCAATTCATCATTAAATAACCTTTTTTATTTAATTCACAACCTTTGAAATAATTGGGAGGAAAACAAAATTGAAATTTGAAAAATAAATTTCTTAAAACTTTGGAATTTTTTTTGTTAAAACTAAATTATAAAACACACATATAAAAAATTTCATAAGGTTTAATAGATAATTTTAGGATATATTTTTTAAAATGATTTAAAATAATGGAATTTTGAAAATAAACCATTATTATATAAGATTATTTAGAGTGGATGATAAGAATATGCATATGTGGAATTAAATATATTTTAATACTTTTAAGAGAATAATATTCTTTTTACTTGATATAAAAAATTAAAAGTAAAACATGAATAAATATTACTTTTAAAAAAATATATATGAAGATAAATAATGAGGAAATTTCATGATCGTGGGGAAACCTATTCATATAAAATATTATAAAAAGAGATTTTTTTCACAGTATTACAGAGAATGGAAACAATTAATTTTATTGAAAAAATTAAAAATATTCCATTTAGAATTTAGAAAATAAAGAATAAGTTTATATATAACATTATTTTATAATAATTGAATTTTCTAAAATAACATTCTTGAAAAAAAATTTAGATATTTTGGAAATATATTGACTACCAAAAGGATTAAATATGGCCAACATTGCTTATAAAATGTTTTTCTATGGTTTTGAGTAAAAAAGAGAGGAAATCTGTAAATAATAGTTTTAAAATAATTATATTACCATATAAAAATAAAATCTATGATTCTAAATAGATACAAAGAATATAATTATCTTAACATAGATTCAAAAATAAAAAATCCTGATAAAAAGTGAGATTGGAACAAAAACCCTTACCCTTGATTATTGCTTAGTTGGATGCATTAAATTTTTTTTATAATGATTTATATTTAAAATTACTATATTTCACATTAATATTTATATATAAATTTATGTATATCAATTATTTAGAATTTAATTTTACCAATTTTATCAAAATTCTTTTTTAAAAGAAATTATTTTAGTTCTAACACATTTGTTTCTCATGTATGTTTTGATTCAAAGATTCTATTATGTTATTTGTGGTCATGATTTCATAAAAACAAGAATTTTAATAATTTAATATATATAATATTTATAAATTAAATATAATTTTATAACTATCCCTATGAAGAGGTTATGAAAATGAAATACGTCGTTCGTGGAGGTGGTAGTCTGTAAGGGCGCATGGGTGTCATTTTATTTTTCCAACGAATTAGTGGGGAATAAGGTAAATAATATTTTATCTTAAAAGAATAATATTAATATAATAAATATAATTTATATTCATTAAATTCGTAATTATATCCGTATATTTGAGGTGGTGATGAAAAATGAAATACGTTGCTTCATGGAAGAGGTAGTTTGCAGGTAAACAAGATTAACATTTTCATTTTCCATCAGATGGGAGGGAGAAAGATGACAATTATTTAAATAATATAATAAATTTTTATGATTTTAATGATAATTATTTCAATATTATAATATTTTTAACTATGATCTATAAATGTTTTAATAATAAAGAAACTTGAAAATTCTTGGTAAGAACATTTGCCTCATTCTTGGAAAATGTTCTTCAAGAAACACATTAATGTTTCTTGGATGGGTATTTTGAAATGAATATAATATTAAGTTAATGTATAAGATATTTATGAGTTTATTTGGGAGGATATTTTTCGATCTTATGGAGATTGTGGTGTGTATAGAATTGAGGAGATGAGTTTCCCTTTTATTAGCGAAGAGAGTTTAACCATTTTAAATATTGTAATAATCAAAATAATATAAGGTAATTTTTATGGAAAAGTAGAACAAAATGTGAAAAGTTAAAATATAATATAACTTATTATACAAATAAACTGAAAAATATAATTTATAATTTTTTTAGTTATATTTATATGCCATATTTTTTAGTTTAACCACAATGTCAATGATTTTAATCCTTACTGTGGTGACAAAATTTTAATATAGAAACTATTCACTATAAATAAAAATTAAATGAAACTATTAACATAATTTTATTATAATTATGAATAATATTAAATATATTTTTTAATATATTGTTCTTAAATATGATAAATATATTTTTATCAGAAGTTATCAAAATGCTATGAAAAATAATTTTTAGAAAAATAATTTTTTTTGCATTAAAAAATTACACCAAAATCATTTATTGAATTGATTCTCATGAAATTTATTAATTTTTGAAAAAATAAAAAATATTTTTTATTTGTATTTAAATCCAATTCAAAAGATATTGTTACTTTTTAATTAAATAATTAATGAAAATGAGTAAAAATATGTATTTCATTCGAATAAAACATTACATAGGGTTTAAAATATCAATCATAGGTTTATAAATAAAAAATATTTTATAATTATTTATTTTATTTAATAAATATATTTGTGGTCTATAAAAAATTATTTACAATCTTTTATGTCTTTTTTATACAATTCTAATGTCATAAAATTTACAATTTTTTATAAAATTTGTATTTTCACTATTCACCTAAAAATCAACCATTTCAGAAAGATAAAAAAGAACTCTAAGATAATTTTTCCATTATGAATTCAATAATAAATTTAATTTTATCAAATTAAAATTTTGAATGTTGGGGATTTAACTCTTCAACAAATTTCTGAATAAAGATATTTCTATTATTCTATAATAGTGAGATAATAAAGAGTGCATTAGGTTATAGTTTAGGAATATAGTGTTTAACTACTATAGTAGAATTCCATGTATTATATTCCCTCACATTATATAATTTTATCCTTAAAAATAGTGATATATGTTAGTTCATAAACATATGTGGGAAATTCTTCATCATTTATTCTTGGAGTTCCAATATTTATTCCACTATTATCTTGACATCCTTAAAAGACATTCCCTAGTCCAGTCATTCAATTACAAAAAAATTCTCTCTAGAATCACTAATATTGAAAGGCTCTTACTTATATGATAATTTAGTTTCCATTGATATTACCTTAAGGGTGAGTACATGTATTGGGTCTAACATGTACATTCTCAATAATGAAAAATGGAGGATGTTATATAGTTTAGAGAGGATGGGTGGGATTTCTAGATGCTAAGACATATATCCAATTCTTTCAAAAATCTCAAAAAGTCATTTTCTATCTTTTAATTAGTTTCCCATTCTTATAAAACCATATAGAACCCTTCTATGAATATAATTTTAAGAAGCTAAATCCCCCCTTAAAATTCTATTTCATTACTCAAGTTTTTTGTAGAACTATTTTACACACTTTGAGCTATCAAAATATGATTTTAAATAGTTATTAGTTTTATCATTGTGCACTAAATTATTTATGGGCATATAATATTCATCTCTCTAACTTAATCTAAATAAGCTGGTTTACGAAATCAATTCCCATATAATGCTACATACGATTCCTTTTGAATGCTTGAATGAAAGAAATTATTATAATAAAATTATACTGAAGGTAGATACATATCCAACATACCTTGAAAGTTATGTTATCAAATAATTATCATGTGTTTAAATGTTTGTATATTCATCTTAATGTATCCATTTTCTTAAGTATGGTAGGATGTTATCCAATATGACTTGATGTAGAGGGATTTTTGAAGACCATAAATAATTTGGATGTGATCTATGGGACGCAATATAATATAATTGAATGTAGTATACCAAAATGTCTCAAAGATTTATTAATATAGAGTAGTTCATGTTTCTCAATGGGTATATATTTTATTATAGTAAGAAAATGAGAAAATAAGGTAAGGTAATCCTTAATTACCCATATAGTATCACTATTCCTAGGAGTAGTTGATAGAAAAATAATGAAGTAAATTTTAATACCATCCCACTTCCATATATGTGTGTGGATCAGTTTCCTTGAACATTTTTGATGTTCTCTATCATCCTTTACCTGGTGGAAAATTCCGAATCGTGATACATAATTAGTAATTTCTCAATCCAATTTTTTTATTTATTCTTGATACATTTTGGTACTACTTGGGTGTATAAGGAAAGTTAATCTATTAGTCTCATCAAATAATTCTTACATTAGAAGAAGTGTATATTCAATACATAACCTACCATAAAATTTTAATATACCATCTTTTTAAAGGAAGTTTTCCATCATCACCTCATTTACATCATTAATTATCTATTGTAAACTTTTATGGGGCCTTTTTCCCTCTCAGATAAATAGGTTTTGGAGTTTCATTAGAAAAGGAGAGATATTTCCCCTACCCTAATAATTACCATATATAGAATTATTAATCCATGAATATAAAATATTTTTCTATCATTATCATAGTAATAACTCCCTGATCCTTCATACCAAATGCATTGTCAACCTTGTTTCCTTTCCCAGGGGCTTCATTTATAGAGAAATAATAATCATTGACAAATTACTACCATTATTTCTATATCATGTTAAGATATTCATAGAAGAATATGTATTTCAAACTCCTATGATCCAAATATATTTCACATCACTCACCATAGAGACGGTGCCTCCATATCTAAAAGGAAATATTATTTGTTGTAAAATCAAAATCTTGGTTTTCTAATTTTTATTATTAGAACATTATCTGTCTTAATTCATGAGAGACAACTCCATTATTATTCCTAATGGGACTACATAGAACATTGTTTGTTGCATCACTATATATTAGAAATTATTATCTTCTTGATGATAATGTAAATAATGGTACATTAACCAATCTCATCATTATATCCTCAAAACATTCATTAAATAACTCTGACCATATGGAAATAACCCCATTATTTATTATCTTTGTTAATATTTTATTTAGTTGGGATTTGTTTTAAAGAATCCCTGATAATAATAACATATTCCAAGGAAAATACATATTTTAGTTATACTCATTATCTTAAGCAATTATTTTTATACTTTTTTCTATGTATCAATTGTTATCATATCTTTAGAGACAATATAGACAAGAAAAAAACATCATGTAACCAAAATTCACACTTTATAAATTTCCAATAGAACTCATTTTCATTGATAATATCATGAATAATGCTAAACTATTTGTCATGTTCCTCATATCATTTAAAATTAACCAAAATATCATCAATATGTACAACAATTAAATTATCAAGAGAGTCCATGAAATCTCCATTCACGGTATCTGTAAACAGATAGGGTGAATTAGTCAACCCATAGGAAACTGTTGTATGTTCGTAATATCCAAAACTTTTATGAATTTTCAAATTTATTATATCATTATTTTTCCCTCTCAATTGATGATACCAATAAAAAAGATGAGTCTTTGAAAAATATTGATGCACAATAACTTGATCCCAAATTTAATTAATATAAGGAATATATTATGTGTTATTTTATAGTGATAGAATTGATATCCCATTAATAAATAAGCAATTTCATAGAATCATACTTATTTAAAAAAAGAATAGGGGATCCCCAAGGTGAGAGACATTGTAAGATCAACCCCTTATCACAAACCTCCTATAGTTGTTTCTTCAGTTCCTCTAATTCCATTGAGGATATTATGTAGGGAGTTTCTGAAATTGGTTTTGCGTCAAGAATGTGTTTCAAGACCCAATTATGGTAGGCAGTGATGGATCACCATGAGTGTATAGTCAAGACCAAAAGTTGGAGTTCCATTTATAGGAGATAAAGAAATGGGTTTTTCAATTTCAGGGTATTGGGGTTTGGTCCTATAGCTCATGTACATGGCATCTGTGTCGTTGGGCATCTAGGATATGTTGGTTCCCTATTACAATAGTCTTTTGATCCATGTAAGGGCTCTCTCTCAACACAATTACAAATTAGATTATCTAGAAATAATTAAAAATCTATTCCTATGGTAATTTACATTCCCACATCAAGAAATTGTTCAATGTAAAAATATACTTCTTTCTCTAGATATCCATGTAATTATTTAAGAAAAACATCAATATATTCTTTCACAATACCCACATACTTTATTTTTTGTATTCCTTTCCTATCCATATCGTTAATCGTATCTTATTCGATATGAATTTCATTAAGGTGATCCATTTGAGGTGTATCCAAACATGAATCAGATTATAAATTATCCCCACTAGAGAAAATTAATAATATAACTCCTTTATAAATTATAATTTCATTATATTAGTAATAATTTTATTTCACCATACATTGAAATATTATGAATCCTAATGGGGAATTACTAACATATCCTTATTGTATAATATTTTCCTGGGGTGTCTTGATTGATGAAAACATTCTCTATAAACCTGCATATTTTTTTATATTGTCAAAAAATAAGAATTATATAAAAAACTAAGAGGACCCAAAATCAAATCAATCATTATATATAGATTTGAGATTACAATCAATATGCCCACTATCACATCTTTAGGAACTTCAACATTAGGCATATTTATTAGATAAGATTGGACATTTACCCTTGGCATATTTTGAGGTCAATTGCCTTTACATTTAAGTAATTTATTTGAATAATTACCCTTGTATAATTTCTGAGGACTAGATTTTAGCGGATTATTTATTTCTCTTACATTCAAGACTTAGTTTCCCATTTTCTAAAAACTTGTAACAAACTCCCATTCCCTTTAAAAAAGTTCCTGTTTACTTTTTCCAACAATTATCACATGTTTTAGGTAGTACCATTCCATTATTGTTATTTTATACATTTATATCTCTAGGGAGTTTATCCATTGTAACATCTCGACCTAGGTTCTAAAAAAACGGCACCATGTGCTGATTCATTACAAGATCTCATGTGAGCCTTCCTGTTCTCTATAGGTCGCCTTCTAGTACCTAGGTTCTAATAAGGTATTTTGGGAGACTATAACATATTTACCAAAGTAATATAATGGAAAATATCAACATAAACAATACGCAAGGAAATAATAGTCAATAACCCACAATAACCGTGCATCACATATAAAGATCTCTAAGACAAGTTAAATTCCAAAAAACCAATACATCAAATATGTAATGACATAATAGTTCAATGTTTTGAAGGAATCCCAATATAAGTAAATGATAATAATACTCAAAATGGGTCCCAAAAAAACATAAATCCCATCTTCCATGCTGCATCCCAATCCTCAACTCAGCCATCTAGCATTAAGCCTTTTTTATCCTAACTTGTAGCCATTAAGTTTGTTCGGGTACCCACATCATCCTGAGCAGGGTGGGAGTATAAATCACTATGCTTCCACAAACTATGTATATTAAAAGATATATTCTAACAACATTTTATAGTATAGTACACTTTAATAATAAAAAATACACCACATTTAAAAAGAATTCACAATTTTATATTTTATCGACTAAACATTTTGGACATTTGGTTTTAAAAATACCCAAAACCAATCAAACCCACATCATCCATTCCATTAGTTTAATCCGTCAAATTTAAAGTAGAAATACTTAAAAAGGGAAATAATTAATCATTTCAATCATAAATAATAGGGTTTATTAGTCCCATTACCCATTCCATGTCAAATTCTATGAGTGATGAAATCATCATTCTCATACTTTAGCCAAAAACATAGAATGCCTTGTCCATAATTTTAAATCAAGTAGGTTTAATTTCATGTCTATCCAACCAATATCATAGATAAATAATTCCATGTCCAATATCCATACCCCTGGGTGTAGAGAATCATGTCCACCATTCTCATTTTGAGGATTTGGAGTGTCATTTCCATCATTCCTAACCATTTCATCAATTAAAAAATTCCATGATCCTACCTATATAGCCATTTTATCATATCAAAACATCAACAATGGACCTATTCCATTTTCAACATTCACATGGTTTATATCACTCAACATCTTTATCCCATTTCCATTCTCAAACCATTTTACCATGTATCTATTTCACAAAACTATAAAGGTTCCTTAAAACTATTTGACAATACAATAAACCCACTTTAATGATTTCCCCATTATTTCTCTTCATTGGAATAACAATTTTAAATTACCATTTCCTGAAAAAATATCCCTTATATCATGCTACTTTCCCAAATTATAATCAAAAGCGGGTTAATAACATAAACCCCCAATTTTAACATTTATAACCCATTTTACAATTTTAAGGGATTGAAAAAACCCATCGGTGGGCTTAAGATCTGTCTTAAAATCATCAACGGACCCAATGGGGTTCGTGATGGGTCTCAAAAATCAAATTAAACCTTAATTTAATTTTATTAGTTAAAGAGAAAAATGTAAAACCTGAAAACTGAGTTGAACAACTGTATACTCAAGAAAAAAATCCATAATATGAGGGGATGATTATAGACTACCTACGATATTCATGATGAAAACCTATCACCCATCATTGATCCATAATTCAAGAAAAAAACCACAAACACAATTGAAAATAAGTCCCTACAAATAGGACTCATGAGATTCGAAAAAATATAAATAGAAAACAAATTCTACTTTCTTAAAATAAATTAAATATCACTAATATACATACTAGTTCCTTCAAATAACACAAAAAAACACCTTAAATTCCATATAATTTATAGAGAAGGAACCTTGGAAGAGTTGGGAGGTATTGGTTCACACCACATACTAATGTAAAAGAAATGGGGTTGAAAATTGAGCTAGATCATATGAAGGTTGGGAGGAAGAATGGTAGAATACCACTTTTTAAGAGGAACATCCTTTAACTTAATGTTTTTCCATGCCATGTTCCTAAAATGTGATCTCCTCTATGTATGAGGAAACATGGATTCAAAATTTTCTATAGGAACAGAGATGATTTGAAAAATCATGTTAAAGATGTGTGGTTTCCTCTTTCCAAGAGGGTCTTGAGATGAATATTCCACTGGGCCCTCATATGGTTTTATGATAGTGTTTCTCCCATCACCAGGAAATATAGATATTGAATAGGGTTAGTATTAACTATAAACCAATCCTTCACCATGCACATTATTGATGATTTTCACCGATATTCTTGTCTTAAACCACTGATACATCCTTGATACCCTGCATACTCATGGGAGGGATTAAATTAACTGATTTAAAAAGAGTTTATCCACATTCATAAAAAAAATTACCATTTCAAACATGATAACATTAAAAACTACCCACCTTATAATAGAACACCCTCAAGATACTCATCCAAGCATCACTATACCTCAAGGTAATGAAATTGGGACATTGGGCCAACATATGAGATTCTCTCTCCCTTGTTACCTCTTAAACATGGAAATTCATCCAACACACATGGGGAAAGAGAATGGTCATTCCCTGAAATAATTTATCACAATGAACTACAACATGAGTGAAATTTTACTTAAAGGATGTATCAACCTCAAGATTAATAGCAACCACATTAATCACAAGAAAAGGTTCATGGACATATTGAAGATGTTTTGACACATAAAAAATGTCATGAATAACACTATACCAATATTTAATATCCAAATGATAAACTGTCAGTATGATCCTCCCAAAAATATCAAATTATCAAACATAACTTGGTGAAAAAATTCCCTATTTTTAAATCCAGGAGTGACCCAATCTCACCAACACCTAAAGGAACACACAATCAGCTTTTACAAACTCAATAGGTCTATTATTCTGATTAGAATATGAATTTTCTCGACCTTACTAAATATCCTTATGCTTCCACATCAACTAAACATGCTATGATGTCTTCTACATGAGACGCATGCCTATAAACAATGATTCCCCTACTTCCATCCAAAAAAGGTGATCAGAATGGCCTACCATATTGTGCTTCATATGGTGATATTTTAATTTTCACCTAATAACTATTTCCATAAGAGACCTCAAAAAGTTATTTTTTCATTTCCTTGTCCCATAAAAAATTACAAAATATTCTGTTGCCATTTCCTTTAACACTAAGATAGAATGTTTTGATTTCTCGTCTATCTATGGATGAATAGTTATACTCAAAAGAACATGAGTCCCTAGAACCTTATGCAATTCTTTCTATAAGAATGAATTACCACACATATCATGATATAAAATAATTCTTTGAGGTACCCCATGAAAATATACTTTCTATTGAACATACAATTCTTGCAATTGGTCAATAATGAATGTCTACCAAATTATAATGAAGTGACACACCTTTTTCAACTGGTCCATGATCTCTCAAATCACTAAAATTTTCCAAGGAATTATTAGAATTCATGCAATAAAATCTATGCTAACATTATCCCCTTACACTCAAAAATAAGAAATGGCTAGAACAAACTCTAAGAACTCTGATGCATAGCCTACACCAGAAGGCATGTGTAGCATCACATCACATAGCCCTTGAACCCTTTAATCATTCCCAACAACCAACATTTTCAATTATGATTATGATGCATTTTGGTCATACTGGGTGCATGTCACGACCCGTCCTTAGGGACCGTGCCTTGACTACCCCAAGCCTGCCTTCTATAGGCCAGGGGATTACGACTAGAACCAAAGGAAAATCCCTGATAAAAAGGGAAGTAATTGTATTTAAACCTATAACGCACAAAATCTGAACACAAGAAGTAGAAGAAACAAGTACTAATATAGAAATGAATGGTGTGCTGAAAGAAACCGGACCAGTATAAAAACCCAACAGAACAACAAGTACAAGTACATGTATAAAAGGAAAACAGCTCCTGGATCATCTACCGGGAAATCCTACATGAAGGATAGGTACAAATCTTGAATAAATCATCCCTGAGGTACGTACCATCTAGTCCAACTCCAAGCAGTCTCTCAACCATCACTCTTTTCCTCGATCACTAGTAAACATCTTCTACACAGAACAAAAAAAGGTGAGGGTGAAGCCCATGCAGGGGTGAGTATAACAATACTCAGTAAGGGACCCTGAGACCCTAAATGGACTCCCAGAATCCACTAAGGATAAAACAAAGTAGTAATATAGAATCAAGAAGAATCAAACTTCCCTATATAGGAATATTCCCATACATATACCTAAGTTACCAATCACAGTCCGACTCCAACACTCATGCCCAAGCACAACCCATTCCACAAAGGAAGTAAAGTCAATCATTTCTACCATAACAACTGTAAGTCAAGGCTCAGCTCACTCAGGTATAAAAATCATGTTGAGGGGTAGAGATGATTAGATGTAGCCACTGAATGATCTCCTCTGTTGAACCCATGTAGGATCCTGGAACAGTATCAGTGTTGTAAAATCCACGAAGGATCCTGGTAAATAATTCATCACAGTCGAAACCACAGAGGATCCTGGTCCAGTACTGTCGTCGTCGAACCCACAGATGATCCTGGTATAGTATCGTTGTTTTCGAACCCACAGAGGATCCTGGTATAGTATTAGGTCTGTGTAGGATCCTATCATCTCAGCCGCAACCAGCCATAGGGTTCCCGCACAAAGTATGCTTGATTCTGTTAGGGTCCACTCCTTGATCCAAGATTCGACACATAAAATACCACAAAGTCTCTATTTGATGTATCTCATAGTTCTGTTTCATCATAAGGACCCCAACGTGATAGAAGGTGCGACAATCGGATGCCCGGTCTGTGAGTTATTATAATTTCTGTTCCAGGAGCCATGTTGGTTTTTAGGTTCAAACCAACTCGAACGTACAACAACTGTGTCCAAAACTCATGTAGGGTATGCCGAAAGTACAGTCTCGTTCTAATTTTTTTGTCACCACAGACGGTTCGTCGACCAGACACCCATAGCCCAAGATACAAACAAAAATGTGATTTCAGGTTAAACGGGTCCAGATTGGGGTCCGACCCGGTCCGCAGGTCTGAACCGACCAGATGAGGTGGCCCGACCCGGTGGAAACCCAGCCCGAGGGGGCGGCCTAGTTTGGCGGGATGGCCCATGTGGCCTGGCTGGCTGGCCCATGTCGCCTGGCAGGCCACGCCGTGGGTGGGGGGGGGGGTGTCGCGCCCCCTGGCTTACAAAGGAACCAGTGCTTAGCACCGGTTTAGTGAACCGCGGGACCCAAAGGGTCTTGCCTTCTCCGACTCGTTGTGGGACCAGCCCGTTCTACACCACTGGGGGTCGGCCCAATACCGGCCTCCCCTATATCCTCTTCCGCGGCGCGATGACACCACAGTTCTGCTCCTCTACCGCGACCTTCCCTGGCCGTAGCTCCCTACTGTCTACCGTGTGGCGTGACAATGCCACACCACCTCTGCTATGACCTAGACTAGTCATAGCCCCCTGCTTCTATGCACTTCACGACGGCGCTGTGCCCATTTGGCGGCCCGACTAAACACTGTACTCCACCGTGGCCCGCCCTCTGCGCAGCATGGCACTGTTGTGCCCTTGTGGGGACCGATCAGCCTTATTCCGTCGGCTTCTTCACGGTCAACCTCCATCATCAACAAAGAAGAACAACCAAAGGGGGAGGGTCGGGCCGTGTTTGTGCAGTCTGAGCCCTCCACATCATGGAAATAACAATTGGAAAAAACAATCCAAGGTTTGTGCATTAAAGGATGAAAAGAATTTCAAACATAAAATCCCCTACCTCGCTTTTCTTTCATTGACAGTGGAAGGAGAGTTCGGAGTAGTCAAAGTCGAAGAAAACGTCGTTGACATTCTTCATGGGTGACGGTTTGGTCCCTCGACAGAAGGTTCTTCCTTGGAGAAGGAAGAATTCTTTCATGTTTTTCCTCCTCTCCCAAAGGTTCTACTAAAAGAGTTTCCAACAAAAAATAATGGGTTATGATACCCAATTATTTAATTTGTTGGAAAAAGAATTCAAAATAATTCAAAATAATTAATTAATGAACCATTAATTAATTCATGTGGAGGGGCACCATAATGAGGGGACCTCAAGAGTTTTCCCCACATAAATGAGGGGTTAAAGGGGTTTCATTGCCAGTGTGGGCCCCACCTCTTTGATTCCTAGAGGTGTTAATCTTTGGGTGGGACCCACCAAAAATATCCTCCCAAGGGAGGTTGTGTGTGTGTGGGCCCTACCTCTAATATCGACTTGGAGGTTTTAAGCACCAACAAATAAAAATAAGCACTCTGTATTTTTATTTTATTTTATTTAAAAACCCCAAAAACTATCGTCCATTCACAACAGAATGCAACTGCAGTGAGGGTCTCACTAAGAAATCACTAACGTTGCGAGTTCAATGGTGCCCTCATATTTTAGTTCCAAGAAACGGTTCAAAAGCTATAAAATCCTGCTCGTACGTTTACTGAATATACCCAAACAAAACTTCAGAAATTGATTCCGGGCACACCGGGACTAGGAATCAAGCGCCGTAAATTTTCGCAGACTCGTAAAAATCCCATGAATTTAGGAAAAAAATTTCCATGAAATTTCCGAGTCTTTATATTCTCCCACCTCAGGTCTTTACGTCCCTATAAGCTATAACTCACACTAAGGAAACAAAAGGGGATACTGAGCATGCATCTAAGCCCCCCGCTCCCAAGGGCTCTCTAGAGGTTCTCGTGCTGCCAGCGAATGCGCACCAGAGGTATCGATTGTCCACATAGGACCCGCTGCTATCGATCCTCAATATCTACTAGAACCTCTATGAAAGTATCCCTGTCATTGATGTCTAGCTCTCCATGGTCGATGATGTGAGAAGGGTCATGCACATATCTCCTTATTAGAGATACGTGGAAGATGTCATGCACCAGGTGAAACTGAGGTGGAAGAGCTAAGCAGTAAGCCACTTCACCTACTCAGTTGAGGACCTGGAAAGGTCTGATGAATCTCAGAGATAACATTTAACCTTGGCCGAGCCACCATAGACCGCATCAAGGTGACATGCATAGAAATACATGGTCTCCATCCTCAAAATCTAGAGGTCTTATTCTCCTATCATCATTTAACTTCTATCTACTTTGTGAAGTCTTAATCCACTCTTGGAAAATCTTCACCTTCTCCGTGGTAGCCCGTACCATCGTTGGTCCCACTAGTGCTGACTACCCTGGGTCTGTCCATCACAGTGGTGATCTTCATGGTTGACAATATAAGGCCTCAAAAGTTTCTACACCGATGGTGGTGTGATAGATGTTGCTGTAGGAAAATTCTACCACAGGAAAGTGGTCCTCCTAGCTGCCACCAAAGTCAAGGACACATGCCCGGATCATGTCCTCGAGGGTCTAGATGGTTCTCTCAGTCTTACCATCCATCTGAGGATGGAAGGCGGTTCTCAAACAAAGCTACATCCCAAAATCCTCCTGCAACCCATTCCATAGTTGGGAGGTAAACCGTGTGTCACGTTTGGAGACAATAGAAGAAGGTACCCCATATAAATTCACAATCTCTTGCACATAGAGGTATCCCAAGTTCTCTACTGAACCTTTCTCTCTGATCAGTAGGATGTGGGCCAACTTGGTGAGTCGGTCAATGATCACCCATATAAAGTTGTGTCCTATGGATGTACGTGGATGTCCTGTCAAGAAATCCATGGATATCCCATCCCACTTCCACTCTGGGACCTCTAAGGGATGAACCAATCATGCTTGTTCCTAGTGCTTCACCTTAACTTGATGAAAAGTGAGGCATCGAGAGACAAACTTTGCTACCACCTTCTTCAAATCAAGAAACTAGTGCTGTCGTCGAAGGTCCTGGTACAGCTTTTCCACTCCTGGATGTACCACTAGATGGGAATTGTGGAACTCCTTTAACACTTCCTCCTGCTATGCAATTGGTACCAAGGTACGTCCTCTAAAGATGATGATTTGCTCCCCACCTTCAGAAAATCCATCAGGTGCCTGCCCTGTGGATATCTAAGCACGTCGCATCTCACAGTCAGCGTCTCCATGTTGTGCCTCCCTAACTCACTAATGAAGTGGAGGAGTGACTGTAGATAGGCTGCTCTATCTCTATCCACAAAGGATATATATAAAGCAGTCTGCTACTATGTCACCTCTCTTAATAGTTGAATACCAATCCTCTTACTGAGTGCATCCACAACAATGTTCCCCTTCCCATGAGTATAGACTATCTAAAAATCATAGTCCTGGAGGAACTCAAGCCATCGATGCTATCTTAGGTTCAGGTCCTTCTGAGAGAAGATATACTTGAGACTCTTGTGATGAGAGTACATGGTCAAACGTTTTCCCATCAGATAGTGCCGCCACATCTTCAAGGTGAAGACCACTGCTGAAAACTCCAGGTCATGGGTAGCATAGTTCTTATCATGCTATCTCAACTACTGAGAAACATATGTGATCAATACTCACTCATGCATCAAGACACACCCAAGTCCGGTCCCTGATGCATTGCAGTAAACTACATACCCTACACCCTCCTCTGGAATCCTCAAGAAGGTGGCACTAGTCAGCCTTGACATCAGCTCATGAACGCTCTGCTGGAATCTCTCCGACCACACAAATGGTTTCCCCTTCTTCACCAAGGCTGATAGTGGTTCTGAAACTCTAGAGAAGCTTGGAACGAACCTCCAAAAGTATCCTACCAAGCCCATGAAACTCTGTACCACCATCACACTCTTTGGTGGCTCCCAAAAAGTACTACCTCAATTTTCTCTTGATCCACTACAACTATAGCCTCTGAGATGACATATCCTAGAAATTGTACCTCTCGGATCCAGAACTGGCACTTTGAGAGCTTACCATAAACATGGTTCTCTCAGAGTGTGTTTAGTACTACCCGCAAATGGTAGGTGCGCTCCTCCTTGGTAGCTGAGTAGATAAGAATGCCATCGATGAAGACTACCACAAACCGATCAAGGTATAGATGAAAGATCCTATTCATGAGTCCCATGAATACTGCTAGTGCATTGGTTATGCCTAATGTAATAACAAAGAACTCGTAGTATCCATACCGACGTGTGAAGGTCATATTCTACACATCCTCATCCCGTACTCTGAGCTAGTGATAGCCCGAACAAAGATCTATCTTCGAGAACCAACGTTCTCCCTTTAGCTGATCAAAGAGGTCTTCAATCCTCAATATTGGGTACTTGTACTTCAAGGTCACCTGGTTCTGGCACTGATAATCAACACACAGACGTAGGCTCCCATCTGCCTTCTTGGCGAACAAAATCGGGGTTGCCCAGGGTGAAACACCAGGTCTGATAAATCCCATCCCCTACAAGTCCTCTAGCTGTACCCACATCTCACGAATCTCCATGTGAGCCATCCGATATGCTGGAGTGGATATCGGTGTCGTACCAGGGTACAAGTCAATGTAAAAGTCTACCTAATTGTGAGATGGTATTCCTAGAACGTCATCAGGGAAGATATCTGTGTACTAATCCACTACAACAGGAAATCTCAGACTCCGCACATAAAGCACTCCGAGAACGAGGCTATCCAACTGATGTGGGATATGCTTCCCCCTCCTTTGGGTAAGTCTATCCGGTGCTGCAAAGGCACCCTTCTCGTCGGTGAATGTAAACCTCAACCCATCCTCACAGACACACCGCACTTTCTTCCTAATGCAGTCAATCTGAGAATGAACTGTGGATAACCAGTCCATACCAAAGATTATGTCTTAAGGCCTCGACGCTGCTACGACAAGATCCCAGCCGAAGCTCTCACCTCCTAGAGTAAGCTCACACTGCTGGAACCAATGCAAAATCATCGAGTCTTCTCCCATAGGAGTCTCTAACTATAAGGATCGAGCCAACGACTCCTTCAGAATCTCTAAGCTCTGAATGAGGTCAGTGGAAATAAAATAATGACTCACACCTGTGTCTATATGTACTGCAACAAGGGTGGAGTAGACACAAATAGTACGTCGAATCATCTCAGGTGCACCGTGGTCGTAGGCCTCGACTACCTGGAGCTGAGCCTACCCCTTTCCGCCAGCTCCCTATGGTTGGGGTGGACCTCCTGGTGGGGGTGGTGGTAGGACATCGAAATTTCGTCCACCACCTGCTGCTCGACCATCTCCTCTGCCACGACCACCTGCTCCTGACAGACAACCACGGTCGAACCTCTGCCTCTGCCTAGGTGGTCCCTCTACTATCTTCTGCTCATCTGCATGGAGTGTCGGGCAGTCACGGGCCATGTGACCCTACCCACCACATGCATAAAACTTATTTATCCTCGCATGGATGGCTCTATCTCGTGTGCACTACACAACTGAACTAGTATCATGGGGCCGCCAACCTGATGGTCTGGTATGCTTGGACCTCTATGACATCTGTCTACTGCCGGCTGTAGAAGACTCTGCTATGTGTCGCCCTGTGGTGGATCTCGCTACTGGTGACTTCTCATTAAGAAAACTCTCCACTAGAAGGGATCTCTCTAGAACCCCCGCCTATGTCGGAATGCTGAGGGAGATCATTGAAGCCCTGATCTCATGCCTGAGTCCCTGCTCAAAGGTTTGGGCCCTAAAAAATGGGTCCCGTACCATATCCATGGATTAGCGTGAGAGGCCGGTGAACCACATTGAGTACTGAGCTACTGTCCTTCTACCCTGCTATAGATGCAGTAACTATTATATCTGCACCGCATGAAGGGTGGATAGAAAAAACTATAACTGGAAAAGACACTGGAAGTCTGCCTAGAGTAGTTATTCCTCGTCTTGCACATGGAGTATCACGCTCCACCATCTACCTACTACTGCCTGCAGGAGACTCGTGACAAGGATCAACATGAGGTCATCTATTGTCCCTACCAATCTGAAAACTCTCACAAAAACCTCCAACCAATCCTCAACTACCTATGGGTCTGTCTCTCTCCTAAACCTGGGCGGCCTCTGATGTTGGAAATCGTGAAACACACTTAGACAACGTGCACTCTCTACTAATAGATCTAGTGGTATCGGTTTCCCAGTGGGTAGTGGTACCGATGGTACCTCCACTTTGATGGGGACCAACATCGAGGCCTTGTCGCTCGGTGGGCTTCCATATCGTACAAAACTCGGTACCCTGGCTAGCTGCGTACGTGGGGCCATCCTGAAAAGAAACAGGTGCACCACAGTCAAAACAATATACCTGGTGAGCTGACATAACGTAATCATGAAGAAAATTATTCAAAGAAAACACACACATAATAAGTGTTTTTGTGCACTGAGTCAGAAGTCATAAGTGAGAGTCCTAGTGTATGGATACATCGACCGCCGCACCAACACTGGTTTCCCTAAACTAATAACCACACCCAAAAAACCGATCACTGTTTCGATTAAAAGAATTAGAGTCTACATTCTATGATAGAACCAACTTCTTTGAAACCAATTTGTCATGACCCGTCCTTGGGGCCCATGCCGTGACTACCACAAGCCCGCCTTCCATAGGCCAGGGGCTGGCGACTAGCACCAAAGGTGAATCCCTGATAAAAAAGGAAGGCATTGCCTTTAAACCTATAACACACATAGTCTTAAATCAAGCAGTACAAGCAACAATTACTAATTTAGAAAAGAATGGTGTGCTGAAATTAAGTGGACCAGTATACAAACCAAACTGAACAACAAGTACTAGTACAAGTAAAAAGGGTAAACAGCTCCTGGATCATCCACCGGGGAATCCTCTCTGATGGATAGGTACAGATATCAAAAAACATGTCCCTGAGGTACGTCCCATCTAGTCCATCTCTGAGAAGCCTCCCGTACATCACCCTCAGCCTCGATCACTACTGACCGTTGTTTGCACAGAACACAACAAGGTGCGGGTGATGCCCGTGCAGGGGTGAGTATAATAATACCCAGTGAGGGACCCCGACACCCCTGAAGGTCTCCCAGAATCCACTAAGGATAAACCATAGTAGTAAGATATAAACATGAATTATCAAACTTCTGAACTTAGATATATTCCCATACATATACCTAACTTACCTATCACAGTCCGACTCTAAAACTCGAGCCCAAGAACAACCCATTCCACAAAGAAAGTAAAGTAAATCATCTCGACTATAACAACTGAAAGTCAAGACTCAGCTCGCATAGGTATACAACTAATGTAGAGCGGTGGAGATGATTAGATGTAGCCACTGACTCATCTCCCCTGTCAAACCCATGTAGGATCTTGGAACAATATTAGCGATGTCGAACCCACTGAGGATCCTGGTACAGAAGTCATCACTGTCGAACCCACGAAGGATCCTAGTCCATTACTGTCACCATCGAACCCACGGAGGATCCTGGTACAGTATAGTAACTGTTGAACCCACAGAGGATCCTGATATAGTAGTAGGTCCACGTAGGATCCTATCATCTCAGTCGCAGCCAGCCATAGGGTTCCCGCACACAGCACGCTCGATTCCGAGATATTCCACTCCTCGAGCAAAGTATCGATAAATCAACTACTGTGAAGTCTTTAGTTGATGTATCTGGTAGTTCTGTCTCATCACAAGTAACCCAAAGCGACAGACGGTGCGTCAATCGGATGCCCGATCTGTGAGTTATTGGCATTTCTGTTCCAGAGGCCCTATTGGTTTTTAGGTCCAAAACAACCTGACCATACCCCAACTATGAAAAAACCTCAATTAAGGAATTACAAAAGTACCGTCACAATCTGAGATTTTATTTTCTGCAGATGCTTTGTTGATCAGACACCCGTAGCCCAAGATACAGACAAAAATGTGATTTCGGGTTAAACGGGCCCGGACTGGTGTCCGACCCGGTCTACGGGTCTGACCCGGTCCGCAGGTCCGAACTAGCCTAATGGGGTGGCCCGACCAGGTGGCAGCCCAGCCCTATGGTGGACCGGCCCGGTGGCGGCCCTGTGCGTTGTGGAGGCCCGACCCGAAGGCAGCTCGGCCCACGTGGCTTGGCAGGCCATGCCGTGGGGGTGTGCCACTCCCCCGGGTTTCCAAAGGAACCAGCGCAAGGCACCGGTTCGGTGACCCGTGGGACCCGAGGGGTCCCACTTTATCTGGATGGCCGTGCGGCCTGCCAGTTCCATGTTGCCAACGACTCGCCTGACGCTGGCTGCCCCTGGATCCTCCGGCGCGGCGCGACGGTGTCGCGGTTATGCTCCTCCACAGTGGCCCGACCTGGCTACGACACCTTGCTTCACCGCACAGCTCGATGGCGCCACGCCCCTCCGGCGGCCTGGCTGGCCACTATGCTCCACCGCGGCCTGCGCTTGCCGCTGCCCACCCTCCGCGCGGCACAGCGGTGCCACACCCTTGTGGAGACCCGATGACCTTGTGCCGCCAGCTTCTTTGCGATCCGCCCCCATTGTCAACAAACAAGAACAACCAAAGGGGGAGGGTCAGGCCATGTTCGTGTTGTCCGAGCCCTCTACATCATGGAGAAAACAATTGGAAAAACTAATACAAGATTTGTGCATTGAAGGACATAAACAATTTCATACCTAAAATCTCCTACCTCGATTATCGTTCATCGACTATGGAAGGAGAGTTCAGAGTTGTCGAAGTCGAAGATGACATCTTCAGTGTTATTCCTGGGTGACAGTTTCGTCCCTCGACCAAAGGTTCTTCATTGGCGGAGTAAGCGTTCTTCCATGTTCTTCCTCCTCTCCCAAAGGTTCCATGAAATGTGTTTCGAACCATAAATATTGGGTTTTGATAACCAATTATTTATTTTGTTGGAAAAATAATTCAAAATAATTCAAATTAATTATTTAATGAACCATTAATTAATTCATGTGTAGTGGGACCTAAATGAGGGGATCTCAAGAGTTTTCCCCCAAATAAATGGGAGGTTAATGGGGGTTCAAAGATCATGTTGGACCCACCTTTTTAATTTCAATAGGTGTTAAACTTTGGGTGGGACCAACCAAATAATATCCTCCCAAGGGAGGTTATGTGCATGTGGGCCCTACCTCTAACCTACACTTGGAGGTTTTAACCCCCAACAAATAAAAATAACCACACCTTATTTTTATTTAATTTTATTTTAGAACCCCAAAAACTATCTTCCATTCTCAGCAGAATGCAACTGCGGTGAAGGTGTCACTATGAAATCACTGGCGCTGTGAGTTCAACGGTGCCCTCAGATTTCAGTTCCAAGCAGTTGTTCAAAAGTTTTAAAATCCCAATCATACATTTACTGAACATACCCAAAAAAACATCAGAAATAGATTCTGGGCACACCGAGCCTTGGAATCAAGGGCCTTAAATTTTTGCAGACTCGAAAAAATCCCATGAATTTAAGAAGCAATTTCCATGGAATTTCCAGGTATTTATAGTGCACAACCCACATTGAAGCATGAAAATCAGGCATAAATTTTTCACATAGAAGTATGAATAATAATAAAACCAAGAACATAGATAATCCCATCCTCATCAATGGTCCAATCGAGAGGAAACTCCCCCTTATTAAAGTTGTCCCTCAAAGACATTCATTATGAATCCTCTTACTTCCTCCTACTAGACTAGATCAGAATATAGGTCACAATAGATAATGAAATGGGAGTCATCTTTTCTAGTCCGCCTGAATATTTATATGAATCTCAGTATACAAGGCCACTATCTTCCACTTAGAACTACAATCATGGACTACCTTATTATGTATCTTATAACTCAATTTAAAAAAACACTATTATCTTTCTCAGTGGTATAAGAAAGATAAATGTAAAAAATATTACATATACTGAACCCACATTCACTACTAAAGATTTAAACCACACTAAGAAACAGATATATTTAAGGTTCATATGATTATATAAATAATTAAAATATTATCTAGAAGATAATCCGGTTATTATTTTGAAGCATAAGCCACTATAGCCAACTAAAGATCTTGAATTGGAAAATTATAATGATGCGACTTTAGTTGATGTGATATTCACTCCACATTTGGAACTCTATGAATTAACTATAACCCAAGTCTGATTCTGGAAGCATTGGAAATAAAGGTATACTTCTTACCCAAATTGGTTAATACTAGAATCAATGTTGTTTTCAAATACCTCTTTAGATATTGAATGGAATCATCTCATAACTCAAACCACTCAAACATCTTACCCTTCCAGGTTAGGCCTGGGAGTGGTGCTTTCAAGAAAGAAAATCCATTATATAACCTTCAATAATAACCCTTCAATCCCAAAAAACATTGAATAGCATAAAAATTCATTGTCTTCCCCCAAGAAACAACCACCCGGGCCTTCTCAGGTTCTACTTATACAAATTATTCTAAGATTATGTGACATAATAAATGTACCATGTTGATCCATAAATGACATTTATAACTTGGAAAATAGATAATTACCTCCCAATTTACTTAAGTTTTTATCATGAATTTTGGAATGGTAGTCATGAGTATGGGAGTACACTATGTTGACATTAATGGAGATGACCAAAAACTGATCCATGTTTGGGTGTAAAAATCGGTTCATTAAGTTCATAAACAAATTTGGAGAATTTTACAACTTTAAGGACATCATAAAAAAAATTATACAATACATATATAATTATAAAAATAATTTTTGGTATATATGAAAGACTCACCACCATAATATGATACCTTTATCTTAGATAAATATTAGAGAATTCACAAGCACCCCTTAACTTGTCAAAACTCCATCAATTCATGGTAGAGGATATTGGTTCTTAATCATCATATGATCCATATTCTAGTAATCATTAAAAAAATGTTGCACTCTATTTACCTTCTTATCAAACAAAAATAGAGGGATCCATGGTGATTTACTTAGAAGGGTGAATCCTTTATTACTTTAATCCTTTAACTAAGTAATTAAATCAAATATAATATGTTCCCTCTATTATTTAAGGTTTAATAGAAACAAGATCAGCTCCAGAAATCATCTAAATCATGAACTCAACCTCTCTCTATTTGGTGAAAACATAGAGAAACCCTTAAAAACATGTCCTGGAACTAATCCATGTCTAGAGATAAGACTTCATGCTCTACCCCCTCATCATCTATCAATAAACACAAAATATGGGTTTTTATCTCACTCAGTTATTAAAGAACAAGTCTAGCATGGACTACATGAATATCAACATCTCCATGATAAATCAACATGTCACCATTAGATGATGTGAAGGTATCTATCAGATGTTAAAAATCAATGTGATCATGATAAAAAAACAAATCAATCCATACCTTGTATCAAGTCAATGTCTAACTTGTCAGTCATGTAAAAACCCCAATGGAAACATTACTCACCAAACCTGTGAGAAGACACCTTACAAAGACTAATCACATCTAATCATACCCTCATTGGAATGTTGATCAACATGATCCCACACAAGAAATCCACTTCTAGAATCAAAATATTTAAAAATTAAGATGATATTAAATAAAGTGAGTATACTATATGAAATAAATCACTAGAAATTATACCGGCTACAAGAATCATTCTACAGATCGTCAATGACCCAACCTCAACACCAATAAGTGTAAAATAAACTACATTCATCTGACCTATTCTTCTACCTTGGGCTCATATCTAAGGTCCATGTGTTGTGTCTCCCTATTGATATTATCAATCGTGTCCCAAAGAACCCCATCCTCTACTCCAAAATGCATGACATGTTTAACTCTCAATGTATGAATAATAAAAGAAGTAGATCCAAAACCGGTGGTTTGTTTCAACCAAGATCCTCTATCACCACTCATCTATCAGGGTTTACAGAAGATCCCTATAAGCAATTCATACCACCACAATCGCATCCCTCTACTAGTGCACACTATCACTAACCATACAGGTGACCAGGTTTTCCACACCATTAGAAAACCACCAATCCACTTCCTCAAGAGGCTTATAGTCTTCCAAGGCTAAACTGTGTGTCAATACATTGGCTAAAATTCTTGTGGAACCACTTTTTACCATCATTGGATGTACCCCCAGTTTTCCCATTTGATCCTACTTGTATACCATTTGAATCCTCTTTATGGTTCCTCTTAGAATTGAGAGCCTAATTCCCCACCTTAGTAAACTTCGTCAAATGGAAGATATTCATATAGGACATGATTTTGAATTTAATTCCTTCATAAAAAAATTTCACCTTATCAAATTCATCTCATACCAATGTTGGAACATAGTGATGAATGTTAGTGAAGAAGCCAACATAATACATCACTAACATATTCCATTTTGTCAACCGTATATACTCTTAATCTCTTTACTACCTTTGGGTCTCTTGGTAGAATTGGACCATTGAATTCTCTTGGAGTTCCTTCAATGCCATACCCTCTAACTAATAAACATGGGCCTAAATATCCCACAAAAAATTCAATGGTTCTCACAACATGTAATCTTCTAGCTTATCTCTCTTCTCCAGAAGAATCTCATTGTGATCTAGAATTGTCTAGATATACTACATCCAAAACATAGCTGTCTGAAGACCACCCTCTTTGGAAAAATGTTGGAAGATGATGTATATAAAACTCTCTATTAATATCATACATACTCAACACTAACCAACCTAGGTCCATTTCCATAATCTTTATCAAATAATTAAAATTATCACTAAACATATCTTCTACCATATTCCCCAAAACTAATAGGGGATTTGGTCCGACTATCAGAGGAAAATTCTCAAAAATGTCCTCTTGTTTTCCTATTAGTAATAATCACTATGGATTCATCCATCTACAATACCAAACACATGTCTTAGGAAACATAAAATTTCACTTTTACATTTATGAAAAAGTGGGGGCCCAACATTCAATAACAAAACCATTCCACAAACTCTATCCATATGGTCATAAACAAAACACTTTTAATACGTCCAATCATCTGTATATATGGACATTAGGTAACTCTGTGAAGACCAAAAATCCAAATTTACAAATATATATTTGAATAATTAATGACCATTTCATTCATCATATTTCAATTTAAATAATCGAATCATTTTCAAAAGTAACTATTTTTTATAACCGTCAAGAAATAGAAAAGTAAATCCATTTTCACACAACCTAACCATAACATACATTTCCATGCATGCCTAATATAATGCATTTCACATATATCCATATGTTACTAAAATGGTGCATGAATACAAAATTTCTTACCATGTCATCCCATGAGTAAAATATAAGTAAACAATAACATCAGACAACAACTGATCCACAAAATGTGAAATAACATCCAACCATAATTGTAAAACATCAAGAGCAACATTACCACTATTGTAACATAGGTTTTACATCACACACGATTTAGATAATCCCACAAAAAATATCATTACAAAGGCCTGACACATCCTAGTCTCCTGTATACCTTTCCCAAATAGTATTTCCACAAAAATAAAAATCACTCTTATAATAAATTATAATATCCCAACCCATGATCTAATTAACTAGTGCCCCGAGATGGTTCACTACACAACCTCTAGTTCACCGCCCCACATTGCAGAGGCATGCATGTAGTAGTGAAGGATTAATAAGGTATGTGGGGAGAATATACCAACTTTTCTAGAGTAGGAGACCAATGGAAATCAAAATAAACTATAAACAAGGTAACAATGATCAATAACTAATAATAACTATGCATTTCATATAAAAGATCCCATATACTGGGTAAATTCTCACAAACTAATACATTAAACAAGTCTTTTCTTAATATCCCCACATGTGTATGGAAAACCAAAATAAATAAACACTAAAATTTACCAAAAAAGTCCATATAAAAAGTTTGTTCTCCTTATCCCTCTTTCATCTACTATTTGAAATTTTTACTTATCCTGACCTTCAACCATAATGTGTGAACAGGTACCCACAACAGCCCAATCAGTATTTGATTACAACTTAGTAGGCCCTCACTAATAGTTTCTAATTTAATATTTAGTCTATTAATATTGTATATATAAGTACATATGAATAATAAAAAAGGCACAAAATAAAAAAAAATTCACAATAAAATATTTAATCCGCTAGAGACCTGGGCCCTCTAGTTTTACCATGACTCCCAAGTAATAAAATCCATCTCGGTCGTGCTGGAAGTCTAAGACCCCAAAAAAATGTTGGTAACTTTAAATAAATACTGAAATAATTAATAATTTGAATCACAAATATTGAGGTGTATTGGTCACATTACCCACACCATGTCAAAAGCAATTAGTGCATGGGTTGTCATGCTGAAACCCTAGCTAAGAACATGGAACACCATGTCCATAATTTCTAATCAATGATTTAGAACATCATTTCATCACATACTATATCAAGGATAAGGAATTAAAATTCCAACATCCATACCCATGTTGTGGATCATAATGTCCTTCATTTTCATATATGATATATGGAGTGATATTTCCATTATTCCTAACTAGTTCATCAATTCACAATTTCCATAGTCTAACCTTCATGGCCCTTTAAAAATATCACCACATCAAGGGTTTATCTATTCTATTTATCAACATTCACATGGTTTATCTCACTCAATATCTTTAACCCATTTTCATTCTAAAACCATTTAACCATTTATTCATTTAATACAACCACAGAGGCTCTTTAAATGAATTTTAAAACATAATAAATCCCCTTACACAATTTTACCACTATTTATCTTCTTTTAGATAGCACTTTTAAATTTCAATTTCATTCATAACAATCACTTATGTCATGCTACTTTCCTAAATGTAATGAAAAAATAGTTTAATCACATAAACCCTATATTTCCCCATTTACAACCCATATTACCATTTTCAAGGGATTGAAACACCCATGTGTGGCCTTAATCTCAGTACTATAATCATGAATTGACCTAAAATGATCTATGAAGGGTATAACACATCACACTAAGTATCAAATTAGTTTTCCTAATAAAATACACAAATTCATAGCACAAAAGCACAATGAAAACCCATACATGTAAGAAATATATCATGACTATGGGAGAAATATTACTGAAAACCTACATTATAGTCAATAATAAACACTCATCCAAACATGGCCCTTGATTTAAGCTAAAAAAACCTCAAAAACTAATTATTATAATTTCTGTAAATTGGTTCCATGAGATTTGACAAAATAAAAACAACTGGTGAATTATTATTCAAAAAAATAGAATAAAAATGACTCATAAATATAATCGGGGCATTAAATTTCACTAAATAACACATTAAATTCACTAAAATAAAAGGAAAATGATCCTTGGAATATTTTTTAGGGTTTGGTTTACACCCATCACTACAGGAGAATAAATGGGGGTAAAAGATGGGTTAGATTGTATATATTTTGAGAGGAAAAAATGGTAAAAATCCCACAAATTAAGAGGTTCACAGTTTCACCATAAAGTTCTCCAAACTTTTGGTCAAACTTTTGGTCTCCACTTTTTCTATGGAAATACGTACACATGGTTTGATGGGGACACCTATTGAGTTAGAATTCTATTTTTGAAATTTCAATTTCTTTTGTTTTGGAAATCACAAACTCTATCTTAAATACTAAATTACAAACTCTTTTATATCCAACCCATTATTTATCATACACTGTTTTACAAAAATCAATTACTATTTTATCATTAAAATTTTCATATATACTTACGATAAAAATAAAACTCATAAAAATTATAGTAATGATTAATTCGAGGATTATAATAATGAGCCCAGAAACAATTTATATTATACACTCCAAATATTATTCATATCATACACATTATCCACTCTCTCATAATAAAAATAATTTTGAAATAAAATTAATTATACTGACTCTCATAACAAAAATCACTGGACTCATTCCGAATCATTTTTTATTATGCCCAAAAAACTATATCGTAATGAAAGGTTTTCTTTTAAATCAAAACACTGTCATGTATTATAAACTAATCAACATGTTTTTGGGATTTTAGTTTCAATTGGACTATTAGAGTGAAATGATTCCAAGTCCCTCTTAGTTTTTAGGAGATAATACAACCGTTAGTGATCAAGATGACTATTGGGACAAATGACTATAAATACCAGGTCATTTGAATGAGCTCACACATACATTCCATTTTAATTTGAAGGCACTATTCTTGAGCTATGAAAATTATGGTAATGTGAAAACTCAGATGCTTACAAGTCATGAAATTATTTTTCCAAATACCTGTAAATATCTTGTGTTTTTTTCATTGTGCGACACCGATTTTTGTGATTAAGTTTGAGGTATTCAATGGATAAGAAGAAATTTTTACTGACCTTTTACAGATCAAGGTATTTTGAGGCTAGGGAGATGGAGGTTCCCATCACCTTCCTACTAGATGGCTTCCGGGGATAGAAAAATAGATGAAAACTGATAATTGTATCAAGGACACAACTTTCTATGGGTAAAAAAACCTTCTAGAATGTATAAATTAATGGAACTTTATCCCAGGTTATTGGATACACTACCCTTTAGGTTATAATAATATTATTAATTTACTTGAATTTCATTTATGCTATTGTTATAATAAAAAGTGATTTATTTTATGTATTTGTTTTTTTTATTTTGTACTTTATTTATCATAATTGATCTGATTACGATACATTTGTAATAATTTGTGATTATGATTTATCTGATTATGATTATTTCGATTACTTAGTATGATTTTATATGCTATATTATAGAATAATTTAATTTACTCTAATTATCATAACCATTGTGATTATGATACATACCACTCTTACTGTGAATATGATATATTTCTTAATATGAACTATGGAATACATAACAGAATCAACCTGATTATGATATATTTTTTTTAATCATATCCAAGGTCGAGTCCTTTTTCCTTTATAAGATGATTTTCTAGTTCCATTAGTTTAAATACTTTTAAACTAAATTCAATTACGGATAAAAATGAAAGTTTTTAATCATACAATTCACCCATCTTGTAGTTTTTCATCTACATACACATTATAATCCAAAAATTGGTATAAGAGATAAGTTTGTGTAATACTGACACTCCCATTTGGTATCATAGGAGGATTCATCTTCATTTAATAATTGATTAGTTAATTCTATTTTGGAAGTTATTTTTATTTATTTTATAAAATATTTATTTGTAAATACTTGTTATTGTAACGTATATTTTGGAATAGTATTTTTTGTATTATTTTGATGATGACATGACTCAATGTAGGTTCAATTAAAAATCCCAATCCCACAAGTCCACAAATTTCTTATGGAAATGATTTTTAATATTGGAGAGTTAGAATGAAGACCATTATAATCAAAAAATTATTTGATAATTTTTTTATACTCACTGGTTACCACAAAATTCATGACAATGAGGTTAGAACCTTTACCATTCAAGAAAAGTAAGAATATCAATTGAATAATAATGTAAAAAATACAATACATTGTTCGATGAAAATAAATAAATATATATACAAATTTCATATTGGGATACAGAAAACATCATTTGGAAGAAGCTATAGATTACTCATTTCGGTACTTATAATGTTGTTGAAACTAGAAGTGCTATATTGAGAAAAGATTATCATGCTTTCAAATTCCCATGTAGAGAACATATTGTTAAAGTTCAATAATGGTTTATGAAAATTTTAAATAGTTTACAAGATATGGATGAAAAGGATTAGATTAATAAATCATGGAGGAAATGATATAGACATCATTCTAAATGAATAAGAGTCAAAGAGAATGACAGTTGATAAATCAAGATAGATTAGTAATGTCACTATTGATGATCATTTTGGAACTCTTTTTAAATACAAAAATAGATTGGGAAGAGATGATGAAAAATTCAAAAGGAAGAATGGTGGAGTTTCATTTACTTCTACATCATATCAAATGAAAGATAAAACTCTTGAAAGGATAGTCACGATTAAATATAAAGTGGTCATTCAATCAAACTCAAGTGATTAAAAACATTCAAAGAATGAGTTATCCAAACATACATAAATAATGGAAAATATTGTTCAAAAAAATTATTTTTAATACGTATATATAACAAATTTAACAACGATAAGATACATTATGAAGTTAATTCTTATGAATGTAAAATATGTGGACACATAAGACCCGATTGTCCCAAACTCAAAGGAAAAGGAAGAAAGGAAAAACATTATAATTGAAATCAGAAAAATTATTAAAATACAAAATGAAATAATGTCTTGAAATCCAATGACTCATAGTGTTCTATTATATGAGATTCTTCTGATGAATTTTCAGACAATGAAAATTATAGATAAGAGAATATTGGTCTCTATTCTATAATACCTGTTAAAAATAAATGTTTTATGGATAAGGTACACCTTTTGATTCATTACAAATTTGTATTTAAATGAAAAATATTCAGATGAGAAAGGTTATATTTATTTTGATGAGTAAAATTCTTCAGGAAAATGGAATTTTTTACAATCATATGAATAAGTCTCTAGATTTTATAAATTTCTTGAAAATGAGAATTTTAATGTAAGTATGAAACTTGAGAAAACATTATGGGATAAATTTTTTGAAGAAAGAAGTTTTAAATATCTCAAAATATCTTGAAATGAATATTGTTTAAACTGATTCAATTTCTAAAAACCTTGAAAAATCTAATTTCGAGAAGGATAAGATTTCTAATGAATTTTGAAAAGTCATTTCTAAGATAAATATTTTAGCAACAAAACTCACTTCTGAAACTAATACTAAGGTGAATATAATTTGAGTTATAAAACTATAGTTTGAATTTTTTTTGTAAAGAATCATTTTAAAAACATTACCACTCATAAGGAAGGATTTGATAAAATGTACAAAAAAATCTGTCCACAAGGTTATATTTCAGAAATATGATATACTCATTCAAAACAGTTTTTTAATAACAGTTATTTTGTTCATGAAAATTCCCTATTTTTAACTAAATAACAAAGTGGAGGTCATTGGAATAAAAAAATTTCTTTAAATAAAATTCAATCTTTAAGATTTCACAAAGAACATTTTTCAAAATCAATGTGGATTTCTAAGTTGTTTCTTCTTAACATTTCCAGATCCAATAATGTTTGGATTGAAAAAGTATAATTATTTTTTAGGGGAAAAATGGATGTACTAGAAATAAGAATATATGGTATATGGATAGTGGTTTTTTCCAACATATGAAAGGTAAAAATGACTTCATTAAAATGATTATAAAAATGAAAGGTGGAAGATTCACCTTCAGATACAATACTCAATGAACGACTATTGGTAAAGGTATCAATTTTCTTATTGAAAAATAATTGATTTCAAAAATTTTATTTGGTAAAGGTATTATGAAAAAACTTATAAGAATTATTCAATTATGTGATGATGCTCACCTTGTGAATTTTAAGAATGATAAATGTACAGTTCACAAATTGAATGGTGAATTCATTCTTTCTACCCATCATCATGAGAATATTTATACACATGACATATAAGACGATAGGGGTCAAGACCTACCATAACGTAGTGAAACAGAAGATAAATATTGGATATGACATAGATGGTTAGGACACTAAAACCATAGGAACCTATGTAAATTAACTAATAAAATAATTGTTATTGATATACTAGAACATAGATTTGATTCCTCAAATGTATGTGATCCTTGTAATTATGGAAACCAACATAATTAATGATTTAAATAAATTAGTGACGTATCAACTACTAATTCTTTATAGTTAGTGAACATGGATATTTTTTCCCTATGAAAAAAAGATGTATTGGTGGAGATTAATATGTATTAGTTTTAGTTGATGAATATACAAGATATACTTGGGTCTATTTTCTTGTAATTAAATTTGAATGAAATTCTTATTTTAATGAATTTTAAGACTCAATTAAGATTGAGAAAAAAACATCCATTTATAACTATTCATAGTGATCATGGTGAAGTTTTTTTAACTTCCAATTTTCAAAAAATTTGTATTAAGGAAGGCATTAATCATAACTCTTCATCTTCGAGTACTCTTCAATAAAATGTTGTTGTTAAAAGTAAAAATTGCATTCTTCAAGAAATAATAAGAACCATGTTGATTGAATACTCAATTTATAAACACTTTTGGGATGATTATGTTAATAACTCTTTGTATACTATAAATAGAGTTTTAATTAGACCATTTCTTAATAAAACAGTTATGAGTTATGGACATGAGAAAAAATAGAAGTTTCATACGTCAATGTATTTGGATGCAATGTATAAATTTTTAATAAAAAATATAATTTACATAAATTCTCACCCAAATCTGATGAAGGTATATTATTATGAAATTCTACTTCTTCTAAGGCATATAGAGTTTTCAACAAAAACTCTTGCGCTGTTGAGGAAACAATACATTTCAAATTTGATAAAACCAATCCTTTTGTTTTTAAAAATACCAATCTACATCCTCTGATGTGTTTTCCAAAACAAATTTATGAACCTATGATATTAGATTATTCTAATAAAGAGAATACTTAAGAAATAATTTCTAAAGTATCCACTCGGGAATAATTTCAATCTTATGTTGATGAACATGTTTAACAAAACTGAAGTCATTTTTTTCAGAAGAATCATCCTAGTGATAGTATTATCAGTGATGTTAATCAACTCACAAGGTCTATAAGTTCTTTGAGAAATGAAGTGGAAAATTATTTTTTCCTTTCCCAATTCGAACTTATATGTCCTGATAAGGCTTTAAGGGATGAAGATTGGATTAAGGTTATGTAAGATAAACTAAATTTAATTTGGAAGGAACAAAGTCTGGATCTTGGATTAATGACCTAAAGAAACTTCTGTAATTGTATATAAATGGTTATTTAGAAAAAAATGCGATGAAAATGGAATAATCATTAGAAATAAAGAAATACCAGTTGATAAAGGTTATAATCAACAAGAGGTAATGGATTATAATGAGACATATGATCTGGTAGTTATAACTGAATCTATTCATATTATAATAGACTTTATATCATTCTTTAATTTCAAACATTTTCAAAATAGGCATGGAATATGATTTCCATAATGGGTATGTCAAGAAGTTTTTTTTGTTGAAAAAAATCCATGAATTTAATATATAAAACATCCTGAATATGTTTTAAAACGTTCCAAAGAATTATATGGACTTAAACAAGACCCTAAAGGCTGGTATGATAGATTAACAAGAATTTTTTACAAAAAAAATGTGTTAATGGAACTTCTGATCCAACTATTTTCATAAATAAATAGAACAAAATTTTATTTATTGTTCAAATTTATGTTAATGACATTATATGTGGATCAACTTGACAATCTTGAGTCTTATTAAATCTGAGTTTGAAATGAGTATGATGGGTGACATAACATTCTTTATCAGTTTTTATATTTCTAAAAATATAGATGGGTCATATATCTATCTACATAAGTATATTAAAGATCTTATTAAAAAGTATGGATAGGAAAATACCAAAAGTACTTGTACTCTAATCAGAACATAAAAAACAATTGATCTTAATGAAGGAGGGAAATGGGTTTATTTAACAAAATTTAGTGGTATTATAGGAATTCCACTATAATTAATAGCTAGTTTTCTATAATTAATTTTTTCTGTATTCTTATGTGCATGATATCAAGAAAATATAAAATAATTCCATTTAAAATCGTTAATAATAATTTTTCATTATTTAAAAGGAACTAGGGATTTAGGACTATTCAATTTTTATGGAAATGATTTTGTTCTGAAAAGTTTCTTCAATGCTGAAATTGGTGGTGGTAGAATAGATTGGAAAAATACATCGGGAAACTGTCATTTATTAGGATTAGTTTATTGTTCTTTTATGAAACAAAACGTAGTAGCACATTCCACTATTGTAGTAAAAATCATGGCAGCCAGAAATTATCGTGCTCTTTTGTTGTGGATACAAAACACACTCATTGATTATGGAATGAGTTTTACTAAAACTCAAATACTAAGAGATAACACAAGTTCCATATCATAAAGTATTAACCCGACACATCAATCTCAAGAAAAAAACAAAGATATTATACATCACTTTTTAGGGTCACACACTTAAAGGCGATATCAATTTATAATTTATTAGAATGCAAGAACAACTTGTTGATATATTTAGAAAACAATTTCCTTTTGATAGATTTGAATAAATTAAATAAAATCTAGTAATGATCACATTAATGTAATTAGTCATATAGAATTTTTGTTTAAACAATCTACATACATTATGTTAATCATTTTCCAAGGGGAAGTAAAAATGTTTTTCAGTTTTTAAAAATTTTCAAAATCAGACATTTTTCGTACTCCGAAATCTTTCATACTCAAATTTTTTGTACATAGAAATTTTTCATACTCAAATTTTCCATACTCCAAAATTTTTAACACTCAAATTATTTTGTACTCAAACATATTTTATACTCAAATTCTTCATAACCAATTTTTTTGTAATCAAAATTTTCGTACTCAAAATTTATTGAAATCAAAATTTTCATGTATATTTTTTGAGGAATAAATATTAAAACAAATAGATCTATCTTGTGACTTTGAAAGGTATGATTTCTAATATTGCAATTTTTTTAATTCAATTTGGTTTTTTGGTATTTTATTTTTCATTTAAAGCATTATCAGAGTCATGATGAATATGATAAATTTATTAAATAAAAAAATAACAAAATCAAGTGTTCAATTTTCTCAATTGTTAGATTTTTTTGTCGAATTTGATATGTAGAATCTCAACTATCACATTTCTTCACCTTTATAAAAATCCCCCCTACCCTGTCTCACATCGATTCTCTCTTCTTTTCCCCCAAAACACTTCCATTCTATAAGTACCCAAGACTTTTTTTTGTGCCCAAATAATTTCAACATACTCATGTCAAAAACTATTTAAACCACTCACAAGATGTATCATAAAGTGAAGGGTTTGGTTTCTCCGAAATATTTCTCATCTGTAAATTTCTTCACAGAATGGTTTGTAAGAAATGATTTTTATGATTAATTCAAGTCTTATTTGAAAATAATTATCACTTTTCAAGGGTGGGAATATGTTTGCATAGAAAACCCCATAACCAATCAAGATCCTATTCTTATTGATGAATTTCTAAAATTTTATAGTTCTATGTAGACTGATAATTATTTAAAAGTATCATTTCACATGTACAATAGAGAGATTAACATCCTAGTAAAATAAGCCACAAATTTTCTTAGTGTAAAATCAGATCATGATTTCTTTTCCCCTTATAATAAAATATTGGAAGAAAAAGGAACCATCAATAAGAAAATATCCAAGGAATCTTTTTTTTGGTTCCTGAGGATAAAAGGAAAAAGGCTCATCTTTCATCGAACTATAATCATGTTGCTCTCTGGATGCAAGGCTTCTAAATACCTCGAAAAGGTGACAGGGAAACTCTAAATGTCTTTGTTGTTTTTATTCCATCTTACCTTTTCAATCATAGAAATCTAAATTTTATGGTTCATATTTTCATAACATTCAACAATTTAATATCTGGTTCTATTAAGTTTTAGTTAATTATGTTTCCAGTGATTTTAAGTTCGTTTATTTATATAATTTTGAAGCATTGTAATCTCACAATCAAATAAGTACGAAGGAATATAAGAATCACCATGATCAGTAACGATACGTTAAAAATAATGAAATTTCATTTTGATTAGGTATTAAAAAAATTTGTGAAGGATGCTAAAGATGAAGTTTCAAATGATTTTTTTGGAGGAATTAAGGGTGTTCCAAAATAATCATTGCTGATTGTTTCTAAAAAAATAAATAAATACAAATTTGATTCTACTTTAAAAATGAAAAAAAATTATAATGATTAAATATTTTCTCAGTGGATAAAAATAAAATCCAAATTAAAGTAAGGAGACCCTCAGTCTGGTCTTGACCATATCAAAGCCCTTATTAAAGCAACTAATACTAAATATTCTCTAAAAGATGTTGAGAATAAAATGAGGGTGAAAAATAGAAACTATGATGTTTTTGATGGTTATAACTTGTTGAAAGTATTTGAAAAGGAGAGTGCTGGAATTGTTATTTGGGAACCAATTAAAGAAGAAACAATCACCCCCTCTATCCAATATAAGGGAATGAATAAGAATAAAGGTGGGGATGAATCTGCTTGACCAAAAGATACTTAAGAATAATTATTATAAGAATAGTAAATTTGTGAAATGATTGAGATAGATCAATATCTTGATGAATAAGAAGACAGAAATGAAGAGGAATAAAGAGTGGAAAAAAGAGAGGAAAAGGTAGAAGAATTAAAGGAAGCGAATTACAATGAAAAAGAGGATGGTTAGGAAGAAAATATAATTCTAATATAATACCAGTACGATCATTAGAAGGTACTTCATAAAAATTAGTACCCCTAGGAGTATAGTATTCAACAAAATATGCTCAATGAAATATAGGTGAAAAAGTCATTCACATTTCAGATAAAGAAGAAGAGACCAGTACCAATGAAAATCACAACACGAAATTGGAAGAAGATTGTGTCAGAACTCATTATAGAGAGCTTCTTGATTATGAGGAAGATATTAAATCCAAAAATATAATCTCATTAAAAATATATCATTATACTGTTTAGGATCTAAAGATAAATCAGTTGAAAATTCCATATTTCTCAAGGAATGAAGGAAACACTGATTTGGTTTTAGAAAACCAAAAAAATATCAGATTCAATCAATGTTTTAAGAAAAATAATGATCCAACTTGAATCCAATTATAAATTTTTTTTTGAAAGTTCTATGGAACACAAAAAAGGCTTGCAATAAAGTGGTTATGTGGTCTCATAATTCTAATGAAAGTATCAAAGTCCATGAAGATTCAAATGAAGATATGAAATAGAATGTGATTGAGGTCACTGTTGATTTCAACAAATTGGCAAGTGATACTAATCAAAAAGTGAATGTTTTCAAAATCCCAAATATAAGCCAGTCCAAAGAAGAAAAACAGATAAAAAATAAGTTGAATTTCATTTAATTGGAAGTTTCAAAGTTGATTTTTTATGAGGATGAGATAATTGATGTGGAAAATAAAATTGTTTTGATTAATGAAAAGTTTGAAGTTAATGAAAATAAAATTAAAGGCTAGGAGAAAAATATTGTGGCTCAAAAAGAAAATACTAATTTTTGTGAAGAAAAACAACTCTCCTAAGAATAATTGAATCATAAACCATATATATTGTTTTCAGAACAAGAAGAGAATCTATGGTCTTAGAAGGAATCTCTTGAAAACCTCATCGATGATATAAAGGATTTCAAGAATATGAATACAATCCTATTATAATCTTAAATAAGTAGAATGAGAATGATAATACATGATTTTTTTGAACTATTGTTGAATTTATTTTTGAAAACATTAATGAAAGAATTCTTTTTCATCTACATATAGTTTGATTGAATGTTTTTCCATGTATTATGTATTACTATTCCTTCATTTATTCTGGATGGTAAAATTATTTATTACTTCACATATATTTTTTAATCTAACCCTTTTTAGGTATTAAAATACTTTCCCAATTACTTTTTGTAAATCACAAATGGGAAGAATGATCTAAATAGGGGATGATTTTTTTTTTAAAAGATAAATTGATATATTTTGTGGGATAATGATTTAGTAATTGGGAGTAATTTTTTCTAAAAGAAATAGAATACAATCCTTAGACATTTTTTATCCAAATGGGGAGTTAGTCGTATTCAATATCACAATTAAAAGTGTTTTAAAACTATTGGAGAGATAAGTATAAGTTCTTAAATCTGAATAAAATAATTCCAAATATTTTAGGAAAGAAATTTATCTGTTTAATTTTAAATTTAAGTCTTATGGTTTGTACTTTCAAAAAAGGGTGATATTTTTGAGTGAAAATAATTTTTTTTACTTTTCTATTCATTTTGTTTTAGAAATATTAAACTCTAAGTTAAGTACACAATTACAAAATCTTTTATGTAAAATCATTTTTTATCAAATTTTTTTTTATGAAATCTAGTTCATATTTTATCATTACGATATTCATAAGTGATTGAAATAAAAATCATACTTTGAAGAATTGCAATAATTATTCTTTCCATGATTTTCATAACAATCTTGGATATGATTTATATCGTACACAACGAATTTGATTCATATCATTCAAAATATCCAGTATTTCATAAGGAAATTATTTTTATAATAATATAAATCATACATACTCTTGTAAAAAAAATATTCAGACTCATTCTAAAACATTTTTTATCATACCCAAAAAAATTGTACCATAAATAAAGTTTTTCTCTTAAATCAAAATGTAGTTGTGTATTATATAAAAATCAAAATGATTCCATGATTCCGGTTTCAATATAACTGCCAGAGTGGTAGGTGTCCATGTCCCAATGAAATTTTAGGAGAAAATCCGACCATTGGAGAATAAGATGACAATTGGTACGAATGTCTATAAATACTAGGTCATTTGAATTTTCTCACACATACAGGATGTTGGAATTATGAGACACTTTGCGAGAGATCTAAAAAGTCTTCAAAGTGTGAAAAATATATAGTTTAGTAGATGGGAACTTCTTGTTCCATATACTTGTAACTCTAAAGGGTTTTTGTGTGACACTGATCTTTGTGATTAAAATTGAGGGCTTTAGTGGAAATAAATACAGTTAAGATGATATTTTGTGGATTGAGGGCTTCCAAGGCTGGGGAGATAGAGGTTACAATCACCTTCTTGATTTATGGCTTCTCGGGATAGACAGACATACCAATGCTAAAAATTGTATCAATGGATTAACCTATAGTTGGTGAGACATAACTTCTAAAAAGTATAAATTATGAGACCTTTATCCTAGGTTACTATATTCCATACTCTATGGGTTAAAATAATTTTAATCATTTACTTGTATTTAATTTCTAATTCTATTAAAATAGAAATTTAATTGTTTTTTATAATCATTTTTACATTCTGTACTCTATTTATCCTATTGATTTAATTATGATGCATTTGTAATAATTTGTGATTACGATTTATGTGATTATGATTATTTAAATTACTTGGTTCGATTCTATATGATTTATTATAGGATAATTTTATTTACTCTGATTATCATGACTGTTGTGATTATGATATTCACCGTACTTACTTTGAATACAATTAGTTTTTTAATACAACCTTTAGACTACATATTAGAATCATCCTGATTATGATATTTTTTAATCAGACAAAAGGGCCAATATGTTTTTCTTTATAAGAGGTTTTTTGAATTCCTTTAGTATAAATCCTTTTAAAATAAATTCATTTAAGTTTAAAAATGAAAGCTAAAATTCACCCCCCCACTTGTAGTTTTTCATATATATATACATTACGATCCAACAACATCAATATGGTTTGTAAAATATCACACGAGCCATGTGGTTGATTATGTTCAAGAGTGGATTAATCCACATAGTCCCATGGGATCTCGCATAGTATTCCAACTATTCTCCTCTATTCCCCATGTCACATAGTTATGGAGCATGGTTAGTACTACTCATTCCCCTACCATGAAATATGTATAATATGTCACCCATTCCTCTGTTTCCATGTCTTGAATCCTCGATACACTCTCAAGACCCTTCCTACTCCCGGGAGGAATTCTATTAACAAATTTTAAATGATTTTAACAAAAAATAAAATGAAAATATACCAAATAAAACATCTATATCTTACAGTCATCCTCTTAATTTCTTAATTTCCCATATAAATAAAAGACTTTGTGAATTATTTTTTATTTTAATGGGACATGATACTATATCATCATTTAATGAATTTTTATGAGAGATTAGTTCACTTTGAAGGATTAGATTAAGCACATCAAATAAATAATAAATATTAATTTTTGGAATATATATGTATTTTATAGAAATCATGGATAATATTGTAAAATAAAATTTAAAAGTCAGGAAAGTGTCAGATAAATTTATCAAGTCATATGTGGGAAAAAATTATGATATCTATGAATACCTCTTGAAACTCATTCAAAAGTATGGGCATTAAAATTGTCTATACATGATTTTATAAATTTTTAATATGATGGTTCTTACCTGATTTTAGAAATATTTAACTAATAAATACTAGAAATTCTATTATTATATTAAAAACAAATATAAAGACAGGATCTACATATGATATTATACCTATTTCAAGATATATATTTTTTATGAAAAATAAATCAAAATTTTGAGGATTGAATTTTTATAATGGGGAGAATATAACACTTTGATATTTTATTACATACTTACCTTTAAATAAACACTATTTTGAATAGATTATAACACGCAAAACACCAAATTAAAATGAATCAGGACATATTACAATATGAGGAAAATAAAAATTTTATAAATTCAAAGATTGTAATATGTTATGATACTTAAATTTTATAAACACTTATGATTATAAAATAATTAATTAATGTGATCTCAACAATATAATTCAATGTTAAAAAGGTGTGTTTTTACTATAAAGAGTTTTTATGTGTTTTTTATATGGAAAAATTATTTTATTTTAAATTTATTAAATGAATAAACTAATAAATTAAATCAAATTTATTATAATTTTATGTCAAATAATATTAAGAACACATAATGATTAAAATTTTCATTTTCATATAAAATTTGGTTCTCCTTATATTTAAAAATTCTTATCAGAATAAAAATATATATAAAATATAATTTCAATTTGATTAAATAAACTTATTTTTTGAATATACCATTTTTAAATTATATTAGGGTGATTGTTTATTTTTCCAAAATTGTTTATTTTTATGTGAATAGTAGAAAATATAATTTTACATAACACTCTGAGTTTTATGAAATCATCATGATATATGAATGAATTTGAAGTATATGAAACCATTTTAATAAAAATAAACATTTAATATTTGAAATAATGAATTTAAAAATATTATGTTTAATTTGGAAAACTATGTTTGATATTTTAAAACCCATGTTATGTTTTATTCTAATAAAAGAAATATTTATGATCATTTAATTTAATTTTTATTCCAATAAAAGAACTTTTTAAAATAATTCAATTTAATAAAGTAATTAAAACATTTCATTTAAATTTTTATTGGGTTTAAATTTACATGAATATCTTTTTTTATTTATGAACAAATAAATATTATCAGAATCAATTCTATACATAATTTTGGTATAAATTTCTTTTTATGGTTAAAACATAATTGTTCATAAAACTATTTTTTGATGCATTTTTCATAGTTATATTAAAAATATGTTCTTTAAAAATACTGAAATTGAATCATGTTATATATAATCCATATTTGGTATAATCATATTAATATTATTTAATTAGTTTAATTTAATTTTTAAGTATAATAAATAATTAAGATAGTAAAAAACTTTCACTATGTTATGGGTTACCAACTAAAAGGAGGCGGTTAAAATAAGATATAATTAAAAAAATATCACTGATATATATCTTAATATTATTGTTTTATTGGGTTTATACCTTAATATATTTAAAATTTCAAAACAATTTGAATCAGATCCATTATTGTTGAAAATGACTTTATAATATTTTAAGAGTTAAGAGTATTTGCAATATTCCCAGTACTCTCACTTAAAAAAAGTTCTTAATCTCATCATATAAACACAATTATTGAGCTCATTAGATTGATCAAGATATACCGAAATCAATTACAAATTATCTTCTCGATTACCTTGAGTTTTCTTTCTTCCTAAACCCCATCGATTAAGCTTCAATGTGGTACTAAAAATCCTTCCAATATTCTATAAACATATTAAATTAATTAAATCAATATATTTACTATAATAAACTTATTTTATTATAATTTTATAACTTTTTTTATACCTTTCCATTTAATGGGAAATTAAAATGACACACCTGGGTACATGCCCTCTCCCACCTCAACGAAGCGAGATATTTAATTTTTCCTCATTGAATCACATTAATCACTATACATATTGATTAATGAATAAATATAATATTTATTATATTATTATTATTCAGAAAAGATAAAATATTACATACCTTTCCCCCCCATCCATTGAAAAATGATAAATTAACCTATGCATATGTGCATACTACCACCTCCAAAAATGACATATATAATTTTTCAAAAATTAATTACATGGATACTTGTTAAATTATATTTAATGTTTTAATATTATATATATTAAATGATTATTTTTTTGATTTGATGAAATCCTTACTCTGGGTAAAGGATCAGAACCATCAAATCAAACATTCATGAGAAACATAACAATTGACACCTAAATAATTCATTTTAACAAAAAATTATGAGTAAATGGGTAAAAATAAGTTATGAATAAATTATATAAAACAATATTTAAATAAATATTCATATAATATATATTAATAATAAATTTAAATTTATTATATGTGATGTTTAAACACTTTCCATAGAGCAGGTATCTGAGTTAAGGGTTTTTGTTCCAATCTCACTTTTTAATGAGATTGTATGTATTTTAATTTTTATTGAGGTAATTTTTTCTTATTTATCTTTTAAAACCCATATATATTTTTTATCCTCTAGTTATTTCAGGAATATAAAAGTATTCATTCAATTTATTATCTCTCTAGAACTCAAATCCACTTAAATACTGTTTATATCAAAATCCAACCTTATTTCGCATTATTTGGTCAGAAATTTTATTTCTCCATATCAATATTAATTATTTTATTTCAAGAAGGTTGTTTTATGTACAAAAATTATTACTTAAGGTCAATTTATATAATCATTAACTTTATTTTTAATTTTTTTGAAGGAATATTTTAATTCTTTCAATATTTGTCTTTTTTTGAATTTATTTATAAAAATGTCAATATAAAATATTGTTATCATTTTTCATATAATTGAATTTTACCATCGATATGCATATTTCTAATTATTTATCATATATACATGTTTTTAGGGTATTAAATTGTAATGTCTATTCACATTATTCTTTCAATTCATTGTTTTTATTTGAAGATAAAATGATATTAATTTCATAGATATTTTTAAAATGATTTCATTTCACTTATTTATATTTTTTACATCCAATCCACAATTTTTGACTTAGGAATGTTGTATTTTCAATAATAAATAATTCTAACCAAATTTAAAAATATTTTTTAAAAATTCCCATTGAAACTTTTTGAAATATTTTCTAGAATTTATTTATAACATCTTTTTTTATAAAAAAGTTGCAATATATTTATGAATTTAATTTTGACATTTTTAGTTTATTTTCATCTATTTATTACAAAAGACATGAATTTACTAAAAATAACTATTTATAACAAATTTATGGTCTCATTTCATTCATTGATGATTTATTGTTTATAACTAATTTTGTTCATAAGAATTTATTCTCAGATCACTCACTTACCTAATGTTATTTTTTGTATTACTCTCTATCATTTGTGGATATTATTTTTTCTCTTTCATGTCCTTTTTATTTTTTAAAAGAGATATATTTATCATTATTTAAATGTATCATTAATGAGATATCCCTAATAATATAAATTTTGAATTGTATTATTCTTACTAATAAATTTATTTCGTTGACAAGAAAAATATTGACATTCCATAATATGAGATTCATTGAAAATATTTATTAATTATTAAGGAATTTTAAGGAAGAATATTATTCTTCATTAAATATATGATGAATACATAATACATGTTTATTTTATGGGTGGGATCCATTATATCCCCTCGATGCATTGGTACGTATAATGAGAGAAACAATAATGGGTATCTCTTGGTGCATCACATCCCATACATGTAAGGTTTCTTCATAGAAGGTATTACTAGTAAGATCATGATGTCTTGGAATTATGCCTTGATTGTAAGATCATGAAATATTCATAGGATATCATAATGGTAAGACAATGATTTCTTTCCCTGACTCCTTGATGGAATGATCATGATGTTTTGGATTTAGAACTAATAAGTTTACAAATATAATTTCTATCATTAGGAAATCACTTATTATTTTACATATGTTTTTTACCCATGAATATATTTCATGCTCATTTAATTGATTTCTGGGAATATTTAGTGATTATTCAATAAAATATATTTATTATTCCATATATATTTGTGATAGCTTCCATTTTATGCTTTCCCTTAGTAAGCATATGAGCTCACCCTTTATTATGTTTTCCATTTCCTAGGGTACCAAGAAAGAATCATTGAATTATTTTAAGGATGTAATAAAGGAAATAATAATATTTTATGAATTTTAAAATCTATGATATATGCTTCAATGTATTATGGAATCATGTATGTGTCTATTCACCTATGTCTATAGAAATATTCGATCCTTTGTGATGAAATACCTTGTTTCTAGTATTAATGTAATAAATTAACCACCAAAATTGGGTAACTGGATTTGTGTTTGTTTCAATTGGTGTCAAATAATGTTTAGTAAGTGACTTGTGAACTAGATTTAGGAAGAATAAATCTAAAATGAGCATTAAGATAATCCCTTAGAACGTTCAATAACTTTTACCAACATAGGTTTTTTGTATTATTGATCAATATTTATAATATTATAAGCTAATTAAGTATATTCAATTATTTATAAATAGTAATTATTAAAATAAAAGTAAACCATTTAAAACTCATTATCTTCATGGGTATTTAGTTCCAATGGATTTTTATAAGACTCTAGTTGGAGTTATATTGATTTTAAATATAATAAGACAATTCATGAAAAATTATCATGGATATATGAATTAACATATGGCTTCAAATTATGATGCAATGATTCCGAACCACATTATATGGTTGAAAAATCTACCCTTTAATGGAACTAATAATCCATTAGTTGGTGAAGAGTTTCTCAAGTCCCTTGAAAAGATTTTTCTATATTTATAATAAAATTAAATTGAAAATGTTATTCTTATAGTGTATTATTTAAAGGGATATTATAATTAATTATTGTAATTGATTCGTGATGATAAGGAGGTTGGTGAAATATATGTAATCAAAGGAGGGGATTTTAAGGTGATATTAATTGAAAAAACATTCCCCATGAGAAAAATGTTTATTCGGAAAATAATTTATTTTAATTTTAGAAAAATTCATGAGGAAAATATTTCTAAGAATGACGATAAATTTAAAAGATTATAAAGTCGTGTTGTAGACTAATATGTAATCTAGAATTTATGATTATTTTTAATTTGATGAGATAAAAGTAACCATTCAGAGGGTGTTACTCTATAAATTATTTTCAATATATAAAGATATGGAATTGAGTGCCATCAAACCGGGGAAGAAATCATCCAACTCCTATATTTTCCTAGGAAGGAAAGAAAAATGGAGAATGAATGATTAATATGTAATGAAAAATAAGAGAAGGGAATTAGGAAAGAGTGTAATTAACTACATGTAATAATTATGGAAAGAAACACCTTGTAATTCTCTTGAATGGAATGAGAGTTTGTTTCATGTTTTGAGATATAAACCCTCAAGTTGATGAATATAAATGAAAGGTACAACAATTAAACTATAAGGACACATGAACTATGAATATCAATTCCCCATGTGTCAAGGGAATCAATATTATATGAGGTTACTGGAAGGGGAATATCAATGTTTATGTGATTACCTCAACTGATATCAATGTTATTAAGGATAGGATAACATGTATCTTCATCATACTCTCAAAGTTATATAATGCATTTCTATTATGTATTCACATGCCATTTCATATTTTTATGGGATATTGAACCACTGCATTACCCTTATAGTGAGGAGTTGTAAATTAAGAAACCTAATGGGAATATGATAACAGTAAGATTATATCTGGAATTCTCCAATAAAATGCATAGATATTCTCTAACTGAAAAATTGGTTGATAATCATGTGGTTAAATTTAACATATTTATGATTTTTTTTGGATGATGAAATGAGTAATTGTTATATAAAGTATAAAATAATCAATTTTTAACTATTGGTATTGCTTAAAATGAAAATTTTAGAGATTATAGTTTAATAAAATTTTCCCTGTGTCTTATTATTGATGTTTTATAAATTGTTGTATTTATTATTCAAAAATTGGAATATTTATATTTTTTATTATCTTAATTTATTATAACCATTTTTTAAATAGGAATATTTCATATTTATAATGTATATCTTATGATTCTTTAATGTTTCATATTCTTTATTCAAACATGTAAATAACCTCTTAGTTATTCATCACTATAACCAAAAGTGGAAATTGATTAAAACACTCAATCAAGAAAATTTGAACATAAAAATTGGGAAGGAATTTTTTTTCATGTTTCTTATCTTCCTTAAAACCATTATTGGGACTAATAAATAACGTGTAAAACATATCTCAATTGTGCACATTAAGAAACTCATTCACAATTTTATGTTTTTTAAAGACATACCTGGTTTTAGATGTATTAATGATATGTTCCATTATATAACCTAATATAGTGGGATTGATGTAATTGTAAAAATAATATCTCGAATCATATATTTATTATGGTCACCCTTAGATAATTTAATTAGTATGTAATAATTGAAATCATGAGGATCGATTTTGTATAAGGAGATAGAATATAACAGCACAAGATTTTAGTATGAATTTTCAGTAAAGTTAATACTATCTTTAATAGCATTAAATAGATAAAATAATGAAATAATATGATCGCTGACATAGAAGTGTGATCCTTTAAAAAAATAAAAATGTAATAATCAACTAAGATTCTTATATAGTATTATTGTGATAATAAGATATGATGCAAATCATTCAATGTTAAGAAGGGGTATTTTTTAAAATAAATATTTTTGAACTCGTTTGTAATAAATTTATAACATATAAAAGAATATAATATGAAACATTTTGAATTTATTAGATAATAAAATTACAATCAAATTAATATTAAATAATAATAAAAACACATAGAGTTTTAAATATTTATTTTTTCAAAAGTAGTTTCTTGTTACATTTTTTATTATCATTTAAAAGACAAATTAATATATTCAAAATGTTAATTATTTGAAATTAAATTATTTTTTGAATTTATAATGGAAAAATTATCCAAGGGTTATTTTATTGGATTTTTCTAAAAATCATGATTTTTAGGTGAACATTGAAAAAAATAGATTTTATCGATACTCTCAGATTTAAGGCATCATTATAGAATGGGAATGAGTTGAATATATTTAAAACCATTTAGATAGACAAAATAAATATTTAATAATTAAAATAAATCATTTTAAAATATTATGTGGAATTTATAAAGATATTTTTGACTATTTAAATCCAAAGTTAGGTTTTATTAAAAAAAAGAACTACTTTTGTTCCTTTTATTTAATTTTGTAATTACATTATTGAATTTAGTTTTGATTTTTTTTTAAATTTAAATAAGTATAATTTCTATTTATAAATAAATAAATTTAAATATAATTATTTCAATACATGATTTTTGTATGAATTATTTTTTGTTTTTAGAATGTCATTTTGTAAAAAAACTATTTTTCATTACATTATTAATTATTTTATTAAAATTAATTTTTACCACCTCTATAAACTGGATAATATGAAATTGATTTGAAATTTATAAAAAAATATTCCATTTATGTAGTAAGTATGATTTTATTAGTCATAATGAATAGTTACCATGGTAAAAGTTTCTAACCAAGATAAGGATTTAAAGGGTATATAAGGGTTTTAAACTAAGAGATAAGGTGTAAAATATAACTATTTTTTTTTTAATTTGTTTTTTTGGGTGGATTTAAAGAATAATATATCTTATATTAAAAATAATTTACATTTCTTTCCTCATTACAATGAAAAAGGCTTTATATTATTTAAATTTTTAAAGTAAATACAAACATACCACTCCTCTCACTTATAAAACAGAAACTCATATCATCACTTTCCAATGAAAAAATATTACATATGTATAAAAATATATAAATAAATAAATCCCTAACACCATTATAAATTAACTATAGTTTATGTGATTTCCAAAAGAATCATTTAAAAATTATCAAGCTGTTTTTCAATTGAGATTATCCAAGGAAGATGTATATATTCTTACCAAGCTCAATCAATTTTACTTTTTTGTTAATATTCATTTAAATATTATATACAATACTAAAATAAATAAATAATTATCTTTAATGTACATAATTGTTTTATGTAAATGTTACACCCATTTTCTATCTGACATTTATTTAATGGAAAATGAAACTGTCACCCATGCGAACATGAAAACTATAACCACCATAAATCGATGCATTTCATCATCCATCTCAACCTCACATGGATAGTGATATAGATTTTTTAATGAACTAAATGAAATTTATTAAATACCTAAGGTCCCTTTAAGTGAAATTATTATCTACCCCCTTCTTTCTATCTGTAGAAAAATAAAAACATCACTTATGCATAGGTACAGACAACCATTACCATAGTGTGTCCTATTTCATTTTGCACAACCTCCTAAAATAAATTGTTATAAATCGATATTTAATGAATAAATATGATAGATAAAATATTATTTATATTATTTAGGTAATGAAACCATGAAAAATGAGAAAGGATCCAAATTGTCGAATCAAATCATGCATGAAAAATATAATAGTTAACTCCAAAATAATCAATTTTAACAAATATTTTATAGTAAATGATATGAATTTTTTTTGAAGTAAATGATATAAAAATATATAGATACAAATATTTATCCTATATATATTGATAATAAATTTAAATTTGTTACATATGAGGTTGGAAGAATATTGACATAGTGGGAATTTAACGTAAATATTTATGTTTTAATATTACTTTTTATCGGGATTTTTTATGTTTCAATTTCTATTGAGGAAATTTTAAATTCATAATATATTAACATCCATGTATTTTTAATATCATATGGTTATTTTTGAGGTGTAAAATTATTCTTCTAATGTTTCTAATCATTGGTACTCCAAACCATAGAAAGAATGTTTATAAGAATAACTGACCTTATTTCTTCTTTTTGGTTGAGAATATTTTTTCTACAAATAAAAATTAATTAGTTTACTTAAATAATGTCATTTTATAAAATTAAATGATATTAAAAGGATATTTTCAAAAACATGTGACATGAAATTCAAATTTTTCCAAGCAATCATCTTCATGTTTTTGATATAAGACATTTTTTACATTCATTACACTAAGTGATACCAATTATTATTTTTCTCATAGGACATACTAATACATAAATGGGATATAAAATACCCTAATAATCACATAAAAATTTACAATAAATTGATGATATATTAAATGAATAATACAATTCATCATTAATGTGCCTTAATAATAATAAAAATCCATATTAAATCAAGTAATACAGAATTTCATTATATCCTAGTCGATCGAATAACATTATTAGTTGGATTACATTAATTAACACCTTATATAATAATTTTTGTATGGGTTTTTATAATTTAAATATTGATAAATATATCCATCATATAAAATATCAGGAAATTAAATGAGAACAATAATATAAATGAATTGTAGAGAGTAAATGAAAACATAACACCAGGAATATTAATGTCATGATAATAAATTGTTATGTGTAAAATTATTTAAAACAATAAATCTTTAAGGGATGAAAAAAGGCCATAAATTCATCATAAAATAAATTTATATAATAACAAACTTCATTTTTATAACTAGAGAAGAAGCTGAAAGTACAACTTTGAATAATAAATTATCTAAATTTTTTGCTAAATTGTTGAAAAAAAGTTAGAAATCACTTCTAGAATTAATTTAATAAGGTTTAAAGGGAAATTTTAAATAATTATTTGAAAAATAATTTAAATGAATGGAATCTGGAAAATAAAATATTGTTAGTAAAAAAATGTGGAGTGGAAGATAAAAATAGACATAAGTAAAATGAAATTCATTTCAAAAATATTAAGAAATAATATCCTTTTATTTTAGTATAAAAACAAAATATTCCAGGAATAATGGGAGTATAAATTACTTATTAACACCACTATAAATTAGATTGGAATATATTTATTGTGAAATGGTTAGGATGGTGGGAAAAACATTCATGGGGAAAATGTTAAAAATTTATTATTTTCACACTTTTATTAAAAAAGTAAAAAATTAATTATATAGAAAACATTATGAAAATTATATTTAAATAAAAAAATGTGAATGTTTATAGTAACTAACATTTTAAAATAATTTGTGTGTATATAAGAATATTCATGAATTAAAATAAAAAATATGGAAATAGAGTAAAATGATTCATGACTAAAAAGATAATGAAGGTTGGTTTTATTATAAACATTGTTTCAGTTGTTTTATGTACCAAAGAGAGGGAAACTGTAATTAATAATTTTAAAACCCAAAAATGACATTATTATAATAAAAAAATTATGGATTTTAAGAAATTAAAATCCTGAAATTCAATCAATAGAAATTAAAACACAAACAATCAGGTTAAATAGTGATATTAGACATAAACCCTTATCTTGAATTATTTCTTGGTCGAACACATCTCAACCTCATAAATAATATATTTATATTTATTATTAATTTATATGAAATCATTCATTATATCTATATTATAGTATAACATTTATTAAAAATTCCATTTTCCCATTTACTCAAAATTATTTGTTAAAATCACTTATTTAGGTGTTTACTATTATATTTCTCATTCATGATTTGATTTAGTGATTACATTACTATATCAATTGTTATATTTTTATCCTATACCAAATTTTAATAATGTTTTATATATCATATTTATAAATTATATATGTTTTTAATACCCTACATCAGTGATATTTTTATTTTTCAATGGATTAAATGAATGGATGTTAGATAATTATTTTCCTCATATAAATTTAAATATCTCTTAAATAACCCATTTATTCATTAAATATATCTAGATAACTATCCATGTGATTCAATGATGAAAAATGAATTGCATAACATTAGGGAGGTGGAAGTCCATATATACAATGATATATGGTTTCATTTTTCAATAGTTGTAAATAAATTAAACCTTACATAGAGATAATTATATTATAAGGATAATTTATATTCATTATATAATTCTTTATAACCAAGTAATAGAGGCGGTGATGAAAAAGGAAATGTGTGGCTTAATGAAGGTAATTATGTGTTTATACTTATGAGTGGCATCTTCATTTTTCTTTTGATGAAAGATATATAAATGATGGTTTTCCCATAAATATAAAAAAAATTTAATTATAGTAAATAAAGTTATGTAATTTTTTAAAATTTTTTTATACAATGTTTGGAAGAAGTTTAAGAAAAAAACGTAAATAAACTTGGTTAAGATAATTTCCTCCTTTTGAATATCCTCATTTGGAATACACTTTTAACATTCATAGTTAGGTATTTTTGTGAGGATCAGACCTATAGTATGTTTGTATTTGAGTTGGAAAGTGATTTGGGATGATGTTGGTTTATTTAAGGTGATAGATTTTTGTTTAGAGTTAAGGAGAGAAGACCCCATTTTATAACTGTGGGGAGTGTAAAACTTTTAATTACCCTTAAAAAATACAGAAATCTAAAGTCATTTTCATTTAAAAGTGGAATTAAATGTAACTTTTAAAATAAATGATAATAGAGGGTCTATATAAATTCATAAAATCAACTTTCATAACTTTTTAGTGATATTTTGAGCCTTATCTCTTATATTAACCCCCCTGGTTAACCCTTTTAAGCCTTACCAAGGTGAATTTTTTTTACCATGATAACTATTCATTATGAATAAAAATGAAATAAATGTTATAAAATAATATGAACATGTTGATTCAAAGAATGGAATCAATTTAACAAGATTAAATTACAAGATGTGGTAAAATTTAATTTTAATATCAGTATGAAAAATGCAATAAAAATTGTTTAAAAATGACTTTTTAGATATAAAATATATTTTACTGAAAAATATAGTTTGGATTTTATTTTCATAACATTAATTGGATAATTATTAAATAATAAAAATTTAATTAATTTTAAAACCCGTCTAATACAAAATTTAACCATGTAATTTCTTAGTTAAATAAAAAGTTTAAAAATATTTCATTCACTAGAATAAAACATCACTTAGGGTCTAAATTTTCAAACACATGTATATAAATTACACATAATATTACTAAACTATTGAATTTATTTATTAAATCTATAATTAGATTCCAAGAATTCTTTCTAAATTTTTTAACTCATTCTTATGTCAGGATGACGAAATAATTGTAATAGTATATTGTGAAACTGTTATTTTAAAGATTCACCGAAAAAAATCCTTTATTTCAAAAAAAATCAATAAAATTTACCTTAGGATAATTTTGAAATATATAACTAAAAAATGAATTTTATTACATGAAATTAAAATTATAAAATTTCTACATTATACCTTTAAATGAAAATATTTAATATTAAGAAAAATAAATTTTATTAAAAAAGGACCATTTTAAAGTTCAATTTTTCTTGATATTATTTCATAACATTTTATAATTAATTTATAATTTATTTATTAGTTAATACAAGGAATAGTTTTAAAATTTATTAATTTATTAAAATACATGATACTTAATCCTTTGAAAAATACAACTTTTTTAACATGGAATGATTTTAATCACAACACAATAATTATTTATTTTCAAATCAATAAATTGAAGTAATAAAAATATAATATAATGAAAGCATGAAAATTTATTAATTTATTTTAATTTAATAATGTATTACACTTCCTATATGGGTAATATATTGTAAATATGTATAGTTTATTATTTCTTGTGATATAAGATATTAAAAATTGTATTTATTTAATGTAAAATTACAACTAAAATATTTTGGAACTATATTCCCCCCTCTTTAAATAAATTACATATTCATAATTTTATATTATTATTATAAAAAATATATATTGACATTGGTATAATATAATATATAGATATTATCCTAAAAAGTATTTCCTAATTTTATTTTTGGAATCGTAATATTTATTATTTAAATATTACCAAAATCTTGTATGTTCCATTATTATACCCATACCTGTGAATGATTTTCCATAAGAATATTTTAACATGACCATGCTCTACACAAATAAGTTATAAACTCTCCTCACCATTTCCCCTATGTTTTTGTCACCCAAATTCCAAAACTAAGAAAAATTATGATGTTTTCTAAAGAAGGATACCCCATGAAAAGGTAATTTTCTTAACTGAGTTCTTACATGTTTATTTATATATTAATTTTTTTTGAATATATTACTTCCTTTATAATACAATGAAATTAGTGAGATAACTATGATGAAAAGCAATTATTTCAGTGGAATAACTGTAAGGCATGTTCCTAACTCACGTTGAATAATAGATGGACTAGACTGCCACATTACCACAGACATTCCCCCTTAAGCCAGAGATTTCTGACTAGAAATAGGGATCTAAGGAGATACAATGGGGAGAATATACAACAATATTATGTTGAAAAATCTAAATATAATAACCATGTATTATAAAAAAACAATAACTGTTTGAGTTTGTAGATAATGATATGGTAGCTTAAAATTATTATAACCAAAGAAGTGGTGAAAAACAATCATAAAAGACCAATTCCCTACAAGTCCTATCACATTTACAAACTTAAAAAATAAAATAAATAAAACATTATATGAAAATGATAGAGGATAAACTATAATAATTGAGCCTCACATCATCCCGATCTTTAAATCTCATCCGTGTTGATATAACTTGATCATGAAATCTCATGCCACAGCCAAACCACATACTGCAACCATGTGAGAGTATTCTTGGGTACCTAAGTGAAATTTCATCCCAAGAAGGCTATGATTACATTACTCTTTAGGGAAGCACCAACATCATACCTTACTATACCTACAATGAAATTATATGTACATGTGATATGTTCAGAATAAATAAATAAACTACATAAAAAATAAATAAACTCACCAACAAAACATACTTTGTCCCAATCTAGGATGGTTTTGAGTACATTGTGGGGACTATGAAGACCACTACATCAATAAATATAAAGGTTTATCCATATATCTTGAGCCAAACCCAATAATCAGTGTTGATCTTTAGGTCAATGTCATCGCTCTACCATACCAACATTTTCTAGTTCCTAAATGTATTTGAGTATGATCATCACCTTTGGGGACCTCTGTCCATACTCTTGGGGTACCAAACCCACAAAAATGGCGAGGTGTAGTTGATCATGGTGTGTCACCAGGAATCCTTCATCCCCAAGCCCTAAGTATGAACCCCGTAGTAGTACATTGGAATTCTCAATGTTAGGTCAACTTCAAATTCCTAGCAGGGGGAGGCTCTATGATGTCCTATTCATATAAGTGTGACTGATTACTATGTGGACTAGAAAATAGAATAAAATTCTATATTGTATCCCATAGTCCATCATATGGGCATCCAAAACATTAAAAACTTCAACAAATCCATATTTGATGTATCCAGACAATGTTAGTGGCTATACTAAGAATCGATCGAGGGGATCTAGTAGTGACTTTCAAGATGTCCATCATCTGTGCTCAAGGATATACATCAAATGGGAACCTAATTTTTCCATTAAAATATTGGTATTTAATAAAATTTTTAGTTCCCTACTTGTATCATCAATAAAATCCAAGGAACCTTGAGCCTTCACAATGGTCTCAATATATCAAAAGAATCATAGGAATCTAGTGAAGTCTTGTATTCATGTGATCATTGTATTTGATGAAAGACCCGAAGAACTGTATCTAAGAATCAATTATTGCAACATCTATATGTAATGGATTTGGATCAAACATGTCATATAACCACAACAAGTTATGAAATCATATCCTAAACATTCTTAAAATCCAATGGTCTCATCCAACCCATCAAGTGATTCCCAAGATTCAGGGGATATAAAAATAGAACCACACATATCGGACGATTCCTAGGATTACTGAGAAATCAAAACTCAAAACATTTGTATATTAATCAAAATAATAATACCCTAATGTATTTTTTAATACCCTGTCCCAAAACCATTATCCGAACCCCATTGAACTAACGTGTCAATTTAGGTTCTAGTGTGAAACATACAACCATCTCTACCCACATCCATACACACCCGCACATTGACAACCTATCAATGAGGCGCCCTCTTATGTTCCATTGTTATGTATAATGAAAATTACTCCCACTTGGAATACTCATCACATATTAGTATCTTGGGTCAATGTCCATATTTCTAAGGTCATCATTAACCCATGTGGTGTCATAAGTGCAATAAAACCTTATAGGCACTATGGGTAGCTTCACATCCCATGGTCTCATGAGACATCCATGGACCATATAAATATATTTTTCATATAAATTAGTTTCCTTATACAATAATAATCCTAATAAATTCTATATATATTTTTCCACCTATGATAAAAAAGTCTCAAAATGGGGGGATTTATTTCTCATGTTTTTTTCAAAAATCCCAATGACTCTAAGATGCTACAAAATACCTAGTATGGATTAATTGCTCCATTCCCCCCATGTAATTTCAAAAACCCCTCTATTAGAGGTGTCCGAGGATACATTAAAAAGGAAAATAAAATAAAATCATTCTTTTCAAAACCCTTAAGAGTTATATATGAAAAATGGTATCACGTCAAATTTGTGATCCTGGTCATCAGTGTCTGGGTAAAATAACTAGTGCTCAATGGTCCCCTATGTCCCATAACACTTACTATGTCAATTGAATTAATTTAAAATTAATCCTTTAATAAAATTTTAGACCTCAATTATTCATTATATATTGTACAATTACCTCAGTGGTGAGGCCACACATCACATGAACCATAACCTAAATGAATTAATCCTTAGGGAAAGTAATGAGGACCACATACCTCAAACACAAGTAATTTCCCTTTTTAAACATAACCCAATTGCTCTCCCGAAGATTATCCTTGTACAATGACCTCCTACAACTCTTTCAAGGACCTAAATCAAACCAATAAATCCAAAAAACAATAATTACAAATGATTTATAATTAATTTAACAAATAAATTTAAAAATGTATAAATGCCTAAAACTAAGCGATCAACCTCATCATGCTGAAAATTTATTATGATGTGGTTCATTCCACTAAAATCACACCATCCAGACTAAAAAAATGCAAAATACTAAATTAGAATTGTTGGTTCAATGGATGGATAAAGAAATTTAGGGCCAACACCCATAAAAAATCCAAATGATGAAACTCCTTTTTCTAAATAACTCATGAAGACAAGTTGACATCATCTTGGGTTATACTCCATCTAGACAGAGTAAAATTATTCTTCATTAGGGAAATTTCCAAACTGAACTGAGGGAAATCACTAACAACCCTAAACTAAAACCAAGTAAATTTTGTGGGAATAGAGTTATAATAACATCAATGGATGGTAGAAAAGAAACCTACACAAAAATGTTGTTGAAACGCATCAATTATCACCGTCAATGAAAGGAGTAATGGGTATGTGAGGTCTAGTTGAGACCCTCCATATAAACTCCTACCATGTGAAGAAAAAGGGGGCCAATACACCCTCTTTAGTTTTTATAAAACATTGACGATGTGTCTTATTCCAGGACCAAAGTGTTCATGCCATGTTAACCCATGGAAGAGGGACTACTGACTTATTCTTTGAAAAATCATCATGTGATTGATATAATCACACCCTAAAACTAATAATGCTTATAAATTAATGAGTCTCAATCGACTAGATCCCTTTCTATGCTCTCTTGAACCCTCAGTCCATCCAACAAAGCTCAAACTGCATCTGAAACCCCCCTTTTAGGACATTTAAATCCTTAGAAACTCATTCTGAGTCTTGGACAAAAAAATAAACCCAGAACAATGTCAAAAATGTTAAATTCCCATAGTTTTTTAATGTTTTATATAAATAGGGTACGTAAAACCATTATCTAGTTATCATCTATATTATTGAAAATGAAAGCATCATTCAAGTGTGTGTGCAGACTATGACATCTATTATGTGACATATTTCATTCTTCATAACCCAATCATAGGATTGTTATAGATATGTTTTTCTATCAATATATATGATATTTATAAATTAAATATAATTCTTGAAAGAAATAATATTATTCACCTTCCATTATTTCCATCAATTGTTAAGTGATACCATCTCTCATTGGTACATGATGACTTCCACCTCTAAGAATTGATGTATTTTATTTTTCATCACCTCTTTTAATGTCTGGTTACAAAAGTGTATTAATGTATAAATATGTAAAATATAGATTGATAATAATTCTTGGATTAATTACACCATAACCAAGATAAAATTTATAAAACCACTGAATCCAATCATGTATGAGAAAATATAATAAACTCATAGATACTTGATTTTTATAATAAATTATGTGAAAATATGAAAAATAAATTATGAATAATTTTTGATAGATATATACATATAAATATAGATCTTGTATAGAATAATAAAAAATATAAATATTTTATACTATAGGTTGGAATATGTATGAACAAGTGGGATCCCAGATAAAGGATTACGTTCCAATCTCACTTTTTATTAGGTTTGTTTATGTTTTAATTTTCATTGAGGTAATTTTTTATTATTACCATCTTACACCCCATATATTTATCATATAACCTATTTGTTTTTAATTTTATGTATTCTTTATATTTTCCCACTCTTTGGTACCCAAAACATCTAAAAGAATGTTTACAAGAAAAACCAACCTTATTTCTAATTTTTTTATAGAGAATCTTTTTTCCTCTTGTCAGTATTCTATAATTTACTTCAAGAATGTTCTTTTATATACATAAATTATTTTAAAATATAGTTCAAGTAAAAATTAAATTTTTTTTAAAATCATAAAGGTAACATTCTTAATGTTTTCCATATAATACATCTTTGACTATCATTACAAAAGTGTGAAATGAATCAATTTTTAATGTTTCCCACATGAACATATTTCCCACTTCCATGACCATTAATCATCATTTAGATTCCTTTTGATTATTTAATGGACTTCCATAGTAATATATATTCCTATTATTTTTGGATTTTTTTGTATTATGAATTATATTATTTTATTAAATGTCTTGAATGGGATTTCTTTTCACATATTCGTATTTTTATCATTCATTCCACATTTTAATAATTATGCATGGTTTATTTTCAATATCACATTATTTTAAATTATCATAAAAATAATTTTTTGAATTTTTCTTTAACACCTTAAAAATTGACTTCTGTAAGTGATTTATATCATTGTATTAAAGAACGTTTCAACAGTTATAAGATAGTTATTTTTAAAATTTTCACTTCAATTTTCCTCTTTAATATTCCAAAGGACATTATTTTATTTTAAAATCATATTTTATAATGAATTTATAGTCTCTATTAATCCCTTACTGATTTATGTATTGTCACTCAGTTTGTGAAAAATGATTTATTCTTATATCATTCACATCCTTAAATATATTCTCTATATTACATGTCATAATTCATGAAAATTATTATTCTCAATCATGTCTATAATATTTTATTCCACATATGTATTTACAACCATTTTATTATTTACTAGACCTTATACCCATTATTATGTATGGTCTGAATTAATGGGAGACTATAAATAATATTCTTCCATTAATAGGGAAATATTTTCATTTTTTAATACTTGATTCAATTTGAATAATTATTGATTGTTAAGAAGTATTTATGATGAATTTTAAAATTAATTTAAAAAATTAGGAATACATTGGACATTTTTAGGTGATGAGTGGCATCTTTTATATCCTCTCAATTCCTGAGGAGGTCTCATGAGTCAGAGAATAATGGGTATCACTTGTTTTATATCATACCACATATGTAAGGTTTATTTTCATGATTACTTTATGGGAAGATCATGATTTATAGTTAAGATCCCTTGGTGGTAATATTTATGTTTTATTGTCTTGATGGACTTGATTTTAAAATCATGATTTATTAGCTTGCGAATTACGATGTCTGACATTGTGAATTCCATCATTATGAAATTAGTCATTATTTTCCATGTGACTATTTACATAATTATTCAATGATACATTAAAGGACGAAGTTAATGGTTATATAGAATAATAATATATAATCCCTCTATCGTAGTACATATTTCTTATGTATTTTTGATAACTTTCATTATACACATTTCATTACTATGCATCTGAACTCACCTATAAGGATGTTTTTTCTAGGGTACTATGAATGGAACTTTTAAGGATTTTAAAGACGTACTAATGGAAATAATTTTTTTATGATTTTTATATTCAATTATTTCGGATTCTAATGTATTATGTTAACATGTATGTATCTAGTCTCCTAATATGGATAAACTATTGGACCAATTATAATTCAATTAATTTTATCTTATACCAATGCAATAAATTAAAAACCAACTCTTAGTTACTGGATTCTAGGTTATTATAGTAGATACAAAAAGAATTTTTATTAAGACCCTTGGGAACTAGATTTTAGAAGAACACAATGAGAATTTTTATTATAAGAAACCCCAAAATTTTCCAAGTAATGTTAAAGGATTTTTATGTTATGGGACAATATTCATAATTGTTTGAGTTTATTTTTTGTATTTAGTTATTTATAGATGGTTCTTAGAAGAATAAATGGAAAATTTATCAACCCTCCTAATAAATGTAGGGATTTACCTCCTAAAATTGTTAACATGTATTGTGTTGAATATGAGAAGGTTATGAAAATATTTTGGATGTAAACTCAGGTTATGTCCAATAACTTCACTTGCATGGAATAACCTTTTAATTCATAGTATAATGGAATAATTCAGAACCAATTCATGTTTAATAAACCATTAACCATTAATGGAACTAATAATACATTCATAGCTCAACAATTAACCAAATACCTTCAAATGATATTTTTGTCTTTGAGAAGAAATAAATAGGACAATGTTATCATGGAATCTTATTATTTAAAGGTATCTTTTAACCAAAGGTGTTCAATGATTTATAATAAGAATTGTGAAGAGATATAGATTATAAAATTATATATTTTTAAGGATATATTATTTAAGAAATATTTTACATGAGATTAGTGAGTAGATATGGAAACATAATTCCATAATTTAAGATATAATGAATAGGAATGTGTTTTTTAGAATCTGGAAAAATTTATAAGATTATGAAAGCATGATATGGGCTACAAACATTATCCAAAAGGTAATTTTAATTATTTATTTTATAGAATTAAGAAAATACTATGAAGGGAACAACTATCTCAAACTTTTTCATCATATAATGACATGGTATCAAGTTACATCATGATAGAGAAATAATTCTACCTGTCTTATTTTTTCCAATTAAATTAAGAGAATAAAAGGATGTATGTGAACCATGTAAAAAAATGATGTGATTGACAAGTAAGGATGATGGAACTTCAAATATGTGATAATTATAGATAAGAACACCATATTACTTTCTTAAACTAAATTAATATTTATTACAATTATATAGATATGGTAAATATAGATCATGAATGCAAGGGAAAAAAGAAGCTATTGATATCTAATGTTTTAATTATAAGGAGATGAGAACTTATTCATAGAAATTAACCAATCTTCAACGTAATTTACCTTAACATATGTAGAGAAATCAAGGAAAATATTTATAATTACTATAGTTTGAGTTAATATTCCTTAGGTTGCGGAAACTGCTACTTTGGTAATTAATTCGTTGTTTATTTGATTCTAGATCTACATAGATGTTTATAATTTCCATTTATATTGCACCACCCCTCAAAAATACGAGGGAAGAGATTTAAATTATGACAGATAATGTGAATTTGGTTACAATAATAATATATTTGGTTTTCATTAGTATGATAAATATTTATTCACCAGTTGCAAAAATGGTATTATACCTATGATTGACATTGACATAATCATGAGTGTAAGGGGTTTAATTAATTTTTAGCATTTGAAATTTTTAGATAATATATAAACTAATTTAGGTTTAATTAGTTTCATTTCATTATAATAATGTATTTGAATGTAATCATTTATTTGAATGTTTTTACTCTCACTCGCTCTTTTTATTTTAGTAAGTGGATAAAGATAGGATGGATAAATTATCATTATTTAATGGATATTGTGATCCATTAAATATTGATTTTTGTGGTTTAGGAATGATATATTATCTAAAACATCTATTTACCTTTATGATAGGCACATTTTTAAACTTTTCATGATATTACTTTTTTGTTGTCTATCTAGGTTCAAGAAGAAATTGGGAGGATACCTATAATGGTGATGTTAGAGATATGTTGTATTCTCACCAAGAAAACCTACATGTTCTTCAGTATTATGGGGATTTACACACCATGTAAAATTTTTATACAATGTTTAAATTATAATGTAATAATAAATATTATTTTTATCAAGAGGTGATGATTTTTTCAGCGATTTTGGTATTTGTCAATTATAGGACGTGTAATTAGGTTACACGTCATGTAAAGTCTCAATGGTTGTGTTTTAATAGCTAGATTGTATGAATTTTATTTTCCACCTCTCCATATTTCATTTCTCTCAACCCAAGATCCATTCACATTCAATTTTGGAGCCCTCAATCCCTTTTAGAATATTTTGATCAATGATTTATAATTATTGATGTTGCGGTGTGACTCACCAGTTAAGGATTATCTATATCTCTTCCTCACATTCTCTTTCTTTAATTGGAGTTTGATAGATCATTATGGAAATTATGGACCTAAAATCTATGTTTTTGAATATTTTTTCTTAGTTGAGTTCCTAGATCTTTGGTTCTGTAGTTCTTATTGGTGGGGTTCTATTGTGGGATTTCTGTTTTTGTGAGAAAGGTAGGTGGTTTAGTTATGATAACCAAATTCGATTAACCCTAAATTTCTTGATTTAAATTCAATTGTTTGATTTATGTTAAATTACATGAATTTCATTAAATTGGTTTATTAAAAACCTTATTCCATTGAATTGGGGGATTTGAATGTGAAATTATATTTCTGGCACATAATGGAGAAAAACCTATAATTCCATTGAATTAGGGTGTGTTTGAGAAATTGATGTAAAATGGTTGAATTTAAATTATTGATTTTAAATTATGAAATTGAATTGTTGAAATTTATAAAAAATTTATATAATAGAATATGGTATGAAATGGTTTTTTATTGAAACCTAGTAATTTTATCTTCGAAAAAGGTATGATTTCATTAAAGTTTTTGGGGTTTAAATTGAAAATTGGAAGTTTCAGAATAGGGGAATATGATGAATTGCATCTTTAAATATCTTCAAAATAAATTATTGATAATTTATTTTACTAGAGAACATGAAAGCCTAAGTGGTTAGTGAGTTATTTGGATAACAACATTTTGACTCTTTACAACTGAAAGAAACCTAGTGCAGTAGGTCACATCCCCAATAGGATGGTGACAAGTAACTTTTGTGTAGTGTCAGATAGAAATTTGTATAAATATATTTTCATGATCATCATTGAGTGTGTGAGGATCCCATAGCTTATAACCATCATACCTTTTGGAAAATAATAATGTTGCTTGCTTGTTTAAATATGATATATAACTATGATCCAATGTTTATAAACTATTTTACATGCCAAATGAATTTATATAAAATATTTTCTAAAAATTGTTTGTGTAGCCATTTTTTGAAGTATTTCCATCATTAGTAATGTAATGCATGAATTTTTTTAATTATTATTTGAACTTCCAACCATTTTATTAAACGAAATATTTATTTGTTTAACTAAGTGTTGGAATCTTATTATGGAATCATTGGTGTGACCATACTTGGATTTTACCTCACACCGTTCCCCTGACGTCAGTTGTTTGTAGATTATCTTATTCCAGTTTTGAGTAAGGTTAAGGTACCACATGGTGGTAGTAGTTGTTGATCCTTGGGTCTTGGATATTTCTGTTTTTTTTTGGATTTGGGAATTTATCATATATTTTTGGAACATTGTGGTAGTAATTTTGTGTTTCTTATCTTTTTAAATTATATTACACTTATTCGTGTGTATTTTTTCTTGTATTAATATTGACTTTTTTATATTATTTTGTAATGATTTTGAAAAAATAATCATTCCCACATTCATGTTTTATGAAGCCCAGTTCTAGTCACCAAGCATTTGGATCAAGAATGCCCTTTAGTCCATGTCAGGACTAGCTTAGTTATTGGGTTAATAGGGTACTCAATATGGATTATAACATTGTGGTATCAGATCTCAAGGTTGGGGTTATTGTATTGATGTCAGTATGAAGCTATGTTTTCTCGTTGGGATAAAGGAGGTTATTACGATTGAGTGTCTGGCTAACTCTTGTCTCAAAGAACATTGAGTAACCAGGGGTTGGTTTGATAAAGGAATATTGAGGTTTAGTTCTAGAATTTTCTAGTACATTTCATTTGGATAGATTCAAATCCCAATATTATATTCTTATCTATTGGGATACATTTCCAATGTTTCTACATTTTATTGTTAAGCTAATTTCATAAATGTTGTCTATTGATATTTTGTTTCAGAATTCATCCATGAAGTTGTGTGATTAGTGTCTATGAGGATGATTCTAATGAATGATAGTGATAAAATCCTCTAGTGGACCTGAATATGGTTGAGGTGATTATATTTACTATTTGATCTCTATGATATACACCTCCACTAGTTCCCATTCAGGCTGTAGTTTTTGAACCTCAGTGGGATTTTATCCAAAATAGTTCTCAGGAGTTCTTTCACCAAAATCCACCGTCATTCAAAGGCTCCAATGATCCTCAAGAGTCTTAGGAATATTTGAGAAATATGGAGAGTTTGTTTGAATTCTTGGACACACCTAAGTAGATCAAGGTGAAGTGTTCCACCATTATGTTGGGGTGACCGAGAAGAAGATAATGGGGGAAAATGGGGACAGTGATGAAACATGAGGGTTTATAGTGGGAAGACATAATGTCTCTTTTCACAGACTGATTATATCTAGAATTGATGTTGTTATCAAAGGATTTAGAGTTCTTCAAACATGAACAGGCTAAAAAAGTATGAAAAAATATGTGAACTATTTTTCTAAGCTACTGTATCTTTCAACTGTTGTATTATCAAATGAGAAGATAAAGAATAAATGGTTTTATTTGGGAATTGGGGATTATATTATGTCCCATATTTAATTTCTAAATATTATTTTTTTTGAAGAAATGTTGGATATATAATTGATGTATGAAATGGACCTGGATACAAATTTTGTGTTGATAATATATTCCTTTAATCCTAGTGGAAATTTATTTTTCTCTAAGGTGAATATAAAGCATGAGGATTCTCTTGTTGGTTCTCAACATTAGGGATTTTATAGACCTAAATAAATTCCTATCATAGACCATTGTATTTTCTACTAGTGTAGTATCCTTGGGCACTAAAAAAGGGTTTTCACTGAGGCTCCCAATATTTATGGCTCCTAGAGACATACAAGCCCCTTGACGAAGTTCTATCATATAATTTACACTTCATCTAGTGTCATGGGATCATAAAAAACTACTAAATGTTTTGGGGAAATTAGATGATTGATGAGAAAAGGGGTTCTAACCAAAGGCATCCAAAATGAAACTTATTAATGTAATGGAAGAATGTCTAGATGAAGCAGACATGGTCTACTGACTATGAGAGTTACCATCATTATAAAATTGATATTATTGAATACTTTATTTTATATTGGTTTATATCATTAATTTATTTACAACCATATTTTTAATATTCTAAATCATATTATAACAATTTTATTTTATGTGATGGATATTACTACACACCTTGAAACAAGGAGGGAAAATGGCCTTTGTATCCCCTCTTGTAATTTATTCTTATTGGATGTTGAGCTTTCATAGATTTTTTTGGTTCCTAAAATGAAACCAATTGACATAATATTTGGAATGGATTGGATCATTTCCAATAAGGATCAAATCATTATTTATCATTGATGGTTCTCATTTACTACACCCAATGGAGTTCTCTGAATCCTTCAGGGATAATGGGACACAAGTTCAAGTGGAGTCGAACCTTCTTATATAGAGATGGGGAATGTAATATCAGTGTTCCCTTTTATCTGGAGTAATTTTCTTTGAGCCATGATCTCCCTTTAGTTGTCTTCGTGTTTCCTGAAGCATTTTCATCTCACTTATCTAGTCATCCATTATTAAAATAGGTAGAGTTTTCTATTTATTTAGTATCTAGCACTCAACCAGTGTCAGTTCCTTCTTACAGCATGGAAAAAGATGAAATGAAATAGTAGAAGATTCAATTAGATGATCTTTGAGAGAAAGAATTTAAAAACTTGAGTGTGTCACCTTGGGAGGTGCAGGTTATCTTTTCAAAGAAAGATGATACTTCACATCACCTTTCCATTGAATACTAAAAACTCAATAGAGTCATGGTAAACAATAAGTATCTATTACACTGATTGATGATCTATGTGATAAGTTGAAAGTGGCTAAACTATTCTTAAGGACTGACCTTCGATAAGGTTTCCATAAATTGGGAATAAAATAATCTGATATTCCAAAAACCTTTATTCCGAGTGCGTAAATCCATTATGAGTACCTTTTCAAACCATCTGGTCTAAACAATTCTCCTGCATTTTTTAGGGATTTGATGAAATAGATTTTCCACAAGTACCTTAATGCTTTCATGGTAGTCTTTGTGGATGAAATCCTTGTTTTCTTTATGTCCAAGGAGGATCATGTGTGTTATCTAAGATTAGTACTATAATTTATGACAAATTTAAAGACTCAGAATTTCCATGCAATTGTTTTTATTTAAATGTGAGTTTTACAAGTCCACGAAATTAGACGATGCACGATTCTGAGCCCCGGAGTGCCCGGAATGATCCGTTGAAGTTTTGTTAAGTTTAAATTAATTCACGTAATCAGTTTTCCTAAAAATGTAGAATAACACTTAAATGGTTACTCGACTCAGAAATATGAGGGCACCGTTGCACTCACAATGGCAGGTTTTCCCAAGGCACGACTTAAGTTTAGTCGTCGCGGACCACTTATGATAAATCCAACAAATGGCATAACTGTATATAAAATAATTAAATAAATTATTTTATTTTTCAAATGCTTATAAATCACAAACGGTAGCTTAGATTAAAAATCAGAGACCACCGTTGAACTCATGAGGGTATGATTTATTTAAGCAGATACTAACTTTGGCCAACACGAGTCACAAGAAAAAGTTAGTTTTTGGCCGCATATAAAATAATTTGGTGATAATTATTTTATTGTAAAATTCATAACTTATAAATGATATCTCGGACTGAATATCTGAGAGTACCGTTGGGTTCTTGGGGGAGTGATTCACCTAGGCAAAGCCTAACCATGATGGTAGTTGGTTGAGGGTGACTAATAATAATTTTCTGATCTTTTTTTCGGGTACGTTCAGTAAACGCATGAGCGGGATTTTATAACTTAAGAACAGGTGCTCGGAATTGAAATCTGAGGGCACCGTTGAACTCGTAGCGTTGGTGAATTCTTGTTGAGACCTTCACCGCAGTTGCGTTCTAACGAGAATAAATGTTAGTTTTTGGATTTTTATAAACAAATAATAAAATAAAGTACAACACTTTATTTTATTTTTAAGCAGCCATGTGTTGAGTGTGTTGGTTAAAACCTCCCCTTGGGAGTTGGTGGTGGGACTGCCACACCCTAACCTCCCATGGGAGGATAGTTGAGGTAGGGACCATTCGAGCCACATAAACTCCCGATTAATGATAGGGGTGGGGACCACCTGACCCCCTTTTAATGGAGGAGGATAAAACCTCCTCCAATCCTCATTACATGTGGAGAAAATCCTGAACTCCTCCACTTTATGTTTTGACAAACATTTATGGGAATCCTCTTGACCTTCCAAATTAATTGTTCCAACCTTTCGGGCAATTAATTTGGTTATGTTGGGTTAATTAATTCCTCATTTTTTGAATTGGTGTGGCAATATAATATTAGACAGCAAGTCTAATATTATTTTGTTGGCATTTCTCTTTTGGTGGAATTGAAAGAATCTTGGGAGAAAAGTGCTCCCAATGAAGAACGCGAAGAACGTGATGAATGTCGGCGACACTCTTTCTTCTTCGACTTCTTCCCTATCCACTTATCGATCAACATTGTCAACAAACTGACGCAGATTGGAATTGAGGACGTGCCACAGACGCGATGAACGACGATCTCCTCCGTCATCCTTTCGCGACTCCGACAACAAATGACAAGTGTCGTGTGACAAATCAAAATGTAGGGGGTTTATTTATTGTTGATGTAATATCTTTTTTATTTTTCTCTTCTTTGGAATTGAAAGGAATCATTGTCTGCTTTAAACACAATTGAAGATCATCCCCTTCCTTGAGACAATTGTTACCACACTAAACGCGAAGGGTGTGGGCCAAAAAAACATGGCCCAACTCCTCCATTGATCTTGTTGTGATGTTCTTTAGAAGAACGAAGTGGAAATGAGGAAACAAAGTCGAAAACGATAAAGGTTGTTCCACCCACGACCTCCTTGAACTATGGTGCCCCGGTGTGCTACCCGCACCCCTACGACCCTGCCGGCACCCCATGCCCCTGCCGGTGCGCTCCCGGCACCCCACGCCCCAGCCAGTGTGCTCCCAGCACCCCGCGCCCCTAACTGACGCACTACCCAGTGGCCCTACTGGAACACTATCGGCACCCCGCGCCCCTGCCGTCGTGCTGCCCGACACCCCGCGCCCCTGTCGGCACACTTTTGGCACACCGCGCCCCCTGCTGGTGCGCTGCCCAGCTCCTTTCACGACCATCCTGGTGCGCCCAGAGCCTGCCGAAGCCCAACCGGTCGGCCCGTGCCCCACGCGGCCTGCCCGCTGGCCTCCCAGCCACCGGCCTCCTGAGCTGACCCACGACGTCCCCCGTGATGTTGTTGGTCAAACCATCCTGGTCTTCTGGGCTGAGTTACCAAGCCGCCTACGTGGTGACTTTTGGGTCGAACCGCCCTTGCGTTCCACTGGGCCAGGCCCAGTAGACCGTGTCAAAACATAGTGGCCAGACCCGCGCTATGGGTCGGGTCGGCCTGGACTGGGTTGGGCAGAGTCAGTCTGACCGGGTCGGACCAGACCCAGGCCCATTACTGACCCTTCACCTTCTTGGGCCATATCTTTGGAACCAGACATCCATTTGACGAATCGTCTGCGGCATTGGTTTTCATGGAGCATAGTCATCCCTTTGAGTATACCCCACCAGAGTTCAGGGTATAGATTCATCACAGTTAGGTTGGTTTGTACATGAATCCAACCAGGCCCCTGGGTCTAAAATGATAAAAATTCATAGACCATGCGTCTCATTGATGCGTCATCTGTTGATTTGAGACCCCTAAGACATAGAGGACCTTTGAGATACATCTTCATGGGACTTCATGAAACGTGGAGTATCAAATTTTATCTCATGGAGAAGACCCTCCTAAAGATGAGCGAGCAGATTATAGAGACCTAATAGCTGGCTGAGACATGAAGACTGCTTGACCAATTCATTTCGAAGTGACTTGACTAGCCTAGTGTGGAACACTACTGTGTGAGGCGGCAGAACCATGGGGGAGGAGTGCCACTGTGTGAGGTGGAAGACCTACGGTACTCGATAGGAATAGTACCATTGTAGGCTATTTGGGGGGAGCGCTACTGTGTGAGCCGAAATACCCCAGGTGGGAAGAATCTCTGTGTTATGTAGTTGTCCCGCCATACTCAACAGGAGGTGTACCTCAGCTGTCTAAGGTTAGTGAGTAGCGCCTCAGAGTCGCGACAAGGCCACTACACTCCACAAATAAGGATTTCTCTAGCAGGTGTGGTTTCGATAATGAATATCCTGGTTTGAGCTGTGTCAATGACCTTTGTGTTTTCCTCGTGATTAAGATGGTTTACTTGATAACTTAGGTATATGTATGGTCATATACCTAAGTAATGGTTATCCGTTGAAATAATACTTTGTGGTTTAACTTTGTCAGATTTGTGAGACCTTGAGGGTCTCGGGGTACCTACTGAGTATCATTATACTCACCCATGCACAGGCTATGCTCGCACCTCGTTGTGTTGGAAGCAGACAAAGGACAACTCTGACAGAGACCAAGAGCACCAAGACTGGTCGTTACCCAGAGGAGGAACTTATGACATATCGGTACACAGTGGAGTCTGACAGATGTGGAGTGTTGAGGTGGCCATCTGTACCTACCCTTCAGGTAGGAACCCCGAAGGATGATCTAGGAGATGCTTTCATCTTTTTTTAGTTTTTCCCTTTTTAAGTTGTACTTGTTTTCAGTTGTATTTGTACTTTACAGTTGGGCTTGTATTCTGTCCCCCTTTACATTCAGTACACTTATTATACAATTCTTACTTAGTTTTTTGCTTCTTCTTGTACTCTAGTTGTGTTTTTTTATGATTAATAAAGGCAACGCCTTCCCAGTTTTAGGGAATTAAACCTTTGGTGTTAGTCTCCTGCCCTAGCCTATGGAAGGCAGGCTTGGGGTAGTCACTATGCAGGCCCCAAGGGACGATTTTTGACAAATTGGTATCAGAGGAGTCAGTTCTACTGCATAACTTGGGACTCTTATATTTCTTTTCTTTGAAGAAATAATGTTAAGGGTACCGAGTGTGGTTTTTAGTTCAGGGAGTCCAGTGTTGGTGCGGCAGCAGACGTATCCATACACCAGGACCCTGACTACTGATTTCTAATTTGGTGCATGAAAACACTGATTGCGTGTGTGATTAAAATTTTTTTATTTAAGTCAGCTCAAACCAAGTCAACTCACCAGGTATAATATTTTGACTATGTCGCATCTGTTCCGGATTCCTCCATGCAGATAGCCAGTTAGAGTTCCGAGAAAGTACACGATGATGGCCCATAGAGTGATGAGGCTCTAGTGAAAGGACCTTTTAATATATTGTAACCTTCGAGTGGTGTACCAGAAACACCACCATCGGTTGGGCAGTAGATGCCACCAACTGTACTAGCTAACGGCGCACACCGATAGAGCACATTGCAAAAATTATTGTAGAAGAGGCCTCCGAGGTTACGAGGCAAGACAAATTCTCAAGCAGCAGAGGACTGGCTGTAGGCGACTACTAGAGTTTTCTGCCTAGTTGAGACACTAGTATAGACGAATGTGATCTTATCTACTAGTCTTTTTAAATGAGTGACAATGAGGATGGTCCTGATAGTGATGAGGCTTCGGTATATGGACTGTTTTCCGAGATGGAACCTTCGGGAAGTGTGCCAACTATGTCACTGCCAGTTGGTCAGCAAACACTACCGATGATACAGATAGAGGTCACTTGTAGGCTTAGTGCCTTACATGTGTTTCAGCATTAGATACACATCATGTTATGAGGTGAGTACGACTCATAGGCGGCTGAGGACTGCTTTGAGGAGGTGGTTGAGATTTTTCAAGAGCTTATACAGCTTCGGCAAGACGACATGTCGGTAGCTGATTATTCATCGAGGCATACCGATCTTTTATGATACTCGATGAATATGGTATGATCAGTGCTTCAGGGATAGAAAATCTGAGTGAGGTGTGTTTAAAGGACATCCGAGCCAGAATAATTCCTCTACGCATTCCTACTTATGTCTGGATGTTAGATTGAACCTTTGTGGTTGAATGTTCTTTAGCTGAGAGGATATAGCTAGTGAATGTTAGCAGTGGGAAAGTAGGAATTCGACGGCAGTCTCAGAGACTTGAGAATTTATAAATGTTTCGATAAGAGGAAGTTTTAAGGACATATGAATCGGTAGTGTAGCAGATGTGGAAGCATGGCTATTAGATTAGGATGTGGAATTGTACTTTTCGACATGTTATAACCACCCACCTTTGTAGTCCCTAACAGGCTTAGGGAGCTCGAGGGATGGGGAATAATGTAGCTGCATGCGGTCATAGAGTGTGACCCAAGGGCTCTAGTATTGATTCAAGTTACGGTCTATGTCTAATACTAGCTGTCGTATCAATAGACATAGGTACTAATCATTCCTTCCTTCCATGAATCTTGTCCCAGACCTAGAGATTCTGGTTAAACCGCTGACTTTACCCTCACGTCTAGAGAATCCTTTGGGAGGAGACTCGATAATCACACTTACGTCGATGGTGTGATCTGACCCTAGATGCGAGGGTTTCGGTTGGAACCTCTTGGTGGCAGCGTCGAGGCCTTACTATGATAGTTTGGGCATGGACTTGGAAACCACAATTCATACATAGATTTACTGTATTAGGAAAAAACTATTGTGGTTTATCTACATAGTTAGGATGAGGTTTTCCTTGGTCAGTGAAAAGGAACACCCAGGCAGCACATGATGAAATCATTCTTAAAAGGGTGCACTTGATCACTCATGAGTTGGCCAGTCTTAACTTTGTTCCAAACTTCTCCATAGTTTCACCACCACTATCAGCCTTGATGAAGAAGGGGAAACCCTTCGTGTGGTCAGAGAGATGCCACCAGAGCTTTCAGAAGCAGAGGAAGAGGCTGAATAGTGCCCCCATTTTTAGGCTTCCAGAAGAAGGCATAGGATACGTAGTCTACTACGACACATCAGGGACTGGACTCAGGTGTGTCCTGATGCAGGATTGAGCTGTGATCACGTATGGTTCTCAGCTGTTGAGACAACATGAGCAGAACTATCCTACCCATGATCTGGAGTTAGCAGTAATGGTCTTTTCCTTGAAGATGTGGTGGCAAAATCTTATGGGAGAACGTTTTACCATGTACTCTAATCACAAGAGTCTCAGGTATATCTTCTCTCAGAAGGATCTGAACCTGAGACAATGATGATGGCTTGAGTTCCTCCGGGACTATGACTTAAAGATAGTCTATACTCTTGGGAAGGGGAACATAGTAGCAGATTCACTCAGTAAGAGATCAGACATTCAACTGCTAAGAGAGGCGATAGAGCAGCTGGCTGCGTTGCAGATATCCTTTGTGGATAGGTATAGAGAAGCCTATCTTTGGTCTCTTACAGTCACTCCCCCACATCTTTAGCGAGTTAGGGAGGCACAACATGTGGATGCTGACTGCAAGACGCGACGTGCTCAGATATCCACAGGGCAAGCACCTGATGGATGTTCTGAATGTGGGGAGCACATAGTCCTCTTCAGGGGAAGTACCATGGTACCAGTTTCACTTTATGAGAAAGTGTTGAGGGAGTTCTACACTTCCCCTATAGCGGTACATCCAGGAGTGGTGAAGATGTACAAGGACCTTCGACGATAGCACTGGTGGCCAGGTATGAATAAGGTGGTAGCAGATTTTGACTCATGATGCCTCACTTGTCAGTAAGTGAAGGAGGAACATCAGGTAGCAGTAGGATTGGTTCAGCCATTAGATGTCCCAAAGTGAACGAGGGATGATATATCCATTGACTTCATGACGGGTCTTCCACATACGTCTAGGAGAGATGATTCTGTTTTGGTGATCGTTGACCGAATCACCAAGTCTTCCCACTTCCTACTGACCAGAGATGGTACAGGGCTACAACGGAGAAGGTTCATATCATACATGAGTGGATGAAGACTGCATAGTGAAGAAAAAAGTCCTATGCAGAGAGGAGATGGAGACCTTTGGAGTTCGAGGATGGCGACCATGTCTTTCTATGGGTATCACCTCGATGAGGTCTATGGTGATTTGGATGAGGTGGAAAGTTTCCTATGCATTTCACCGGACCTTTGTATGTCCTTATCAAAGTTGGTGAGGGGGGTAACCGCTTGGCTCTTCCACCTCAGCTACATCGGGTGCACATCATCTTCCACGTATCTCAGCTGAGGAGATACATGCACGACTCATCTCACACCATCGACCACGGGGAGCTGTACATTGATGATGGTGCGACTTTCACAGAGGTTCCAGTGGAGATTGAGTATCGACAGGAGTGGGTCCTACATGGATGGTCGATTCCTCTAGTGCATGTTCGTTGGCAGCACATGAACCTCCAAGAGATCACATGGGAGCAGGAGGCTCATATGCGTGCTCAGTACCCCCTTTTGTTCCCCTAGTGTGAGTTGTGGCTTACCTAAACATAGAGCTCTGAGGTGGGGAGAATGTAAAGACCCAAAATTTCCATGTAATTTTTTTTATTTAAATGGGACTTTTACGAGTCTGTGAAATCAGACAATGCGAGATTCCGAGGCCCGGAGTGCCTGAAATGATCTGCCAAAGTATTGTTAAGCTCAAATTAATGCGCGTAAGCAGTTTTCATGAAAAATAGAATAACTCTTAAACGGTTACTCAGATCAGAAATATGAGGGCACCATTGCACTTAAGATAGCAGGTTTACCCTAGGCATGACTTATGTTTAGTCGGCGCGGGCCTCCTGTGAGAAATCAAAAAAATGGCATAATCGTAAATAAAATAATTAAATAAACTATTTTATTTTTAAAATGCTTATAACTCACAAATGGTAGCTAGGATTAAAAATCTATGACCACCGCTGAACACATGAGGGCGTGATTTATTTAAGAAGATACAAACTTTGGCTAGTGCGGGCCACAAGGAAAAGTTAGTTTTTGACACAAATAAAATAATTGAGTGACAATTATTTTATTGTAAAACTCATAACTTCTATAAGGTAACTTGAATTGAAAATTTTAGAGTACCGTTGGGTTCGTTGGGGCGTGTTTCACCTAGGAAGAGCCTAACCTCGATGGCAGTTGGTCGAGGGTGACTGATAATAAGTTTCTGATCTTTTTTTCGGGTACGTTCAGTAAACGCGCGAGCGACATTTTATAACTTTTGAACCGGTGCTTGGAATTGAAATCTGAGGGCACCGTTGAACTCATAGCGTCGATGAATTCTTATTGAGACATTCACCACAATTGCATTCTAACGAGAATAAAATTTAGTTTTTGTCTTTTTATAAAAAAATAATAAAATAAAGTACAATACTTTATTTTATTTTTGAACTGCCATGTATTGAGTGTGACGGTTAAAACCTCCCCTTGGGAGTTGGTGGTGGGACCATCACACCCTAACCTCCCATGGGAGGATAGTTGAGGTGGGGACCACCTAAACCGCATAGCCTCCCTATTTATGATAGGGGTGGGGACCACCCGACCCCATATCAATAGAGGAGGATAAAACCACCTCAACTCCCCATTAAATGGGGAGAAACTCCTCAACTCCTCCACTTTATGTTTTTCCAAACATTTATGGGGAGCCTCTTGACCTTACAAATTAATTATGCCAACCTTTCATGCAATTAATTATTAGGATCTAGGTTAATTAATTCCTCCTTTTTGAATTGGTGTGCCAATATAATATTTGATAGCAAGTCTAATATTATTTTTGTGGCATTTCTCTTTTGGTGGAATTGAGAGAAGCTTGGGAGAAAAGTGCTCCCAATAAAGAACGCGAAGAATGCCGATGACGCTCTTTCTTCTTCGACTTCTTCCCCATCCACCCATCGATCAATGTCGTCAACAAACCAACACATCTCGGAATTGAGGACATGTAGCGGACGTGATGAATGACGGTCTCCTCCATCATCCTTTCACGGCTCCGTCAACAAACGACAAGCGTCGTGCAACAAATCAAAAGGTAGGGGGTTTACTTATTGTTGATGTAATATCCTTTTTGTTTTTTTTTCTTCGGAATTGAAAGGAATCATTGCGTGGTTTAAAAACAATTGAAGATCATCCCCTTCCTTGAGAAAATTGTTACCACACGAAATGAAAAGGGTGTGGTCCAAACAAACATGGCCCAACTACTCCACCGATCCTATTGTGATGTTCTTTGGAAGAACGAAACGGAAACGAGGAAAAAAGGCGGGAACGATAAAGGTCATGACACCCACGACCTCCGTGAACTACGCTACCCTCGTGATGCCACGATGCACTACCTGCACCCTCGCACCCTTGCCGAAGCCCCGCACCCCTGCCAGCGTGCTCCCGATGCCCTGCGCCCCTGCCGAAGTGCTCCTGGTGCCCCGCACCCCTGTCGGCGTGCACCCGGCGCCCCACACCCCTGACCGACACACTGCCCGGTGCCCTGCGCCCCAGCTGGTGTGTTCCTTTCGCCCCACACCCCGACCGGTGCACTGCCCGGCACCCCTACCGGTGCGCTTTTTGCGCCCCACATCCCCTGCCGGCATGTTGCCCGACTTCTGCTGCGGCCTTCCCGATGCGCCCGGAGTCTGCCGGAGGCCAGCTGGCCAAACCACGCCCCGTGTGGCCTTCCTGCTGGCCTCCCAGCCACCGGCCTCCTGAGCCGACCCACGACATCCCCCGCGATGTCACTGGGAGAACCCACCCGATCTTCCTCTCCGAGTTACCGAGCCGCCTACGTGGCGACTTTTGGGCCGAACCGCCCTCAAGGTCTGCTGGGTCGGGCGCTGCGGACTGGGTCAAAATATACCGGTCTGACCCATCCAATGGGCCAGGTCAGACCCAGAGGGTCTGACCAGGTCGACCCAGGCCTGGTCGGCTCAGACTGGGTTGGGCTGAGTCGTCCGACTAGGTCGGACCGGACCCGGGCCCATTACCGAACCATCACCTTCTTGGCCCATATCATTGGCACCGGACGTCCGTTTGACGAACCGTCAGCATCGCCGGTTTTCTTGAAGCATAACCACCCCTTTGAGTATACCCCACTAGAGTTTGGGGTATAGTTGAGTCACGGTCAGGTTGGTTCGTACACGAATCCAACCGGACCCCCGGAACTAAAATTCTAATAACTCACAGACCAATCATCCAATTAACACGATGTTTTTTTGCTTTGAGACCCTTATTACATGGTTGAACTTTGAGATAATACTTCGTGGGATATCGTGAAACTTGGATTATAGGCTTATAGCTCGTGGAGTGGACCCTCTTAGAGACGAGCGAGTAGAGTACAGAGACCTAGTAGTTGGCTGAGACCTGATGAATGGTTGACTGATTCGTTTCGGAGTGACTCTACTAGCCCAGTGGGGAGCACTACTGTGTGAGGCGACATACCCATGGCAGAGGAGCACCACTGTGTGAGGTGGAAGACCCGCGGTACTCGATAGGAGGAGTACCTCTATAGGCTATTAGGGGGAGCACTATTGTGTGAGGCAGCAGACCTTAGGTGGGAAGCATCTCTGTGAGACGTAGCAGTCCCAAGGTAGTCGACAGGATGAGTACCTCAGCAGTCTAAGGTTAGTGTGTGTGACTCGGATTCGCGACAGTACCATTGTACTCTACAGAGGAGGATTTCCCTAGCAGCTGTGGTTTCAAAAATGGAAATCCCGGTTTGAGCTGAGTCAATGACCTTTGTGTTTTCCTCATGATTGAGAAGGGTTACTTGATAACTTAGGTATATGTATGGGCATATACCTATGTAATGGTTATCTTTTGAAATCATACTTTGTGATTTAACCTTATTGGATTTGTGAGACCTTGAGGGTCCTGGGGTTCCTAATGATTATCATTATACTCACCCCTACACGGGCTATTCCCACACCTCGTTGTGTTGGTTGTAGACGACAGACTCCCCAGACGGAGGCCAAGAGCGTCAGGACTGGTCAGTACCCAGAGGAGGACCTTTCGATGTATCGGTACACGGTGGAGTCTGATAGACATGGAGTATTGAGGAGGCCATCTGTACCTACCCTTCAAGTAGGATCCCCGGAGGATGATCTAGGAGTTGGTTTCATCTTTCAGTTGTTTGTCCAATTTTAAGTTGTACTTGTTTTTAGTTGTATTTTTACTTTTAAGTTGGGCTTGTATTCTAGACTCTTTTACTTTCAGTACACTTTTTATACAGATCTTACTTAGTGTTTTCTTCCGTTTCTACTCTGGTAGTGTGTGTTTACAATTTATAAAGGAAATTCCTTCCTAGTTTTAGGGAATTACGCCTTTGGTGCCAGTCACCATCCCCTGGCCAATGGAAGACGGGCTTAGGGTAGTCACATGTGGGCCCTGGGGGACGGGTCATGACCACAAACCACCTACATTTGGAAAAGATATTCAAATGTCTTTTATAGATTCAAGAATTGAACTTATTGGGACACATGGTGGAAAAAACATAGTATTTCAGTTGAACATGAAAAGGTAATGGATTTTATGAAATATGAATAACCATATAATTTTTTTCTAGATTCATTTCTTCTTGGGTTTGGATAGGCATTATTAATTTTTCATTAATAACATGTTGAATTTGGCTTCTTCTATGACTTCACTAACTCGGATGGGAGTGAATTCTTCTTGGGTTGAAAGATGTCAGAATTATTTTTTTGAGATGAAGAATCTTTTGGATACTACTCTAGTGTTGACTCTTCTAGAGGCCATGCAGGACTATGTGGTATATTGTGATGCATCTGGTTTAGGTTTGGGTTGTGTTCTTATGAAATGCAATCATGTTGTTTCTTATGGCTCTCTTCTCTTTGACCCACATTCAAAGAATTAACTGACCCATGACATTAAACATGTATTTGGGATACACCCGCTAATGATTTAGAAGAATTAACTTTATGGAGGATGGTTTGCCATGTTTTTAGACCCTAAGTCCTTGAGTTATATACCCTCTAAAAAATATTTTTATCTCCACTAGAGGTGTTGTGTGGAATACGTACAACATTTCAACATCGAAATCACCTATACCCTAGTGAAAAAGAATGACGTTGTAGATGATTTGAGAATAAAGATTCTATCCCAACCTATGAAAGAATCTTCAGAAGAGTGGAACTTGATGGATCTATTTTAGTAGTTTTATATTAGAGTCTAGGATTCAGGGTCTGAGGTTTCATTGGATAGTGTATAGTTGACCTCCTCTATTCTCAAAACTAATTCCTCATGAGCAACATCCATATGATGTGTTTTGTAGTATTAGAGACTCTCTTTATGGTGGGGAGACCATTTATGAGTGTTCATTCTAAAAATAGGGAATTTTATGATATAATAATCGCTTTGTTGGGCCATTAGCAGTATGGAAAACCATTAATGGGGATTTCCATAACTCCCAATGGGTAGTATAACCATGAACCTCCAATAGGTTATAGGACATGTGATGTAAATTCGGGTTTCTGGGTTTGAGATAGGGCATTTCAGATTTTGTATCTCATTATTTTTTGCGTTAATAGTTCAAGGTTGAGTACCAGAAACCTATAGGTTTTATTTATCCACTTCTATTTTCATCAAAGAAGTGGGATGGGATCTATATTGACATTGTGTTTGGGTTACTATGTACTTAGAGAAAGAAGAATGTGGTATATTTTGTGATCAATTTACCAGAAAAGTCATCTCACTTTGTACCCTTTCATGATACAACAAAAGTTGAGGTGTTGGGATATATATATATATGAAAGAGATTGATTGTTTTCATGAAGTTTCATCTGATATAGTCTCAAACAGTGATCCTCGATTCACTTATCACTTTTGGAGAGGGATTCCGGAGGCAATGTTATCTCATGTCCATTTATGTAAAGAGTACCATCAATAGTCGGATGTCCGAATAGAAATATCTGTAAATATTCTTGAGGATATTCTATATTCTTGTTTACTTGACATTGGTTAATATTGGGATGAACATCAGGGTTTGGTTGAGTTTTCTTATGAAAATAGTTACTAGCTTGCAATTAGAATGGATCCTTTTGACTCCTTGTTTGTCCAGCCCTATGGATCACTGTTGTGTGGGTTATAGATTGGTAAAAATTATATATCTGGAACATTCTAGGTTAAAGAGGTGAAAAAATTATTCAATTTATTCATTAGATAATGTTGAAGGTACAGAGCCGATATAAATCTTTTGATTACTATCATTATAGACTATTGTAATTTTCAATTGGTGACCAGGTGTTCTTAAAAGTTTCACCTTGATTGGGTAATTTATGGATTGGGAAGAATATGAAACTTTCTCATTACTTTAAGGGACCTTTTTATGTAACACCCCGAGCTTCCACGATACGCTTTGTTTTCAATAATGCAATAGCTTGCATTGTATGCAAGTTCGAGATTCTAACACACCGCGACCAATCAAAATAGCCATTATGAATAGTAATACCAACTTTTTGAAATTATATATATTTTATATTTCAAAATGGAATTCATTTTTGGATTCGGAATATCGAAATTAGCATATGTTGAATTTTTGGTATTTTTCTGAGAACATCCAATTTTTTATGAATAGTGAAAAATACATAAAAACAAATTTTTTAATAAAAATAATTTATAGTGATAAATTATAATGTTGAGTTGTTTTAAAGTGTAATTAGAACATATTTTTACCATCTTATCCAATGGTGGTCATTAGAATTAATTTCACTTTGAAATTGGACATAAACAATTGTCAATCTTTTGATATATATTGTTTCTTAAAAGCATGCTATTTGTTGTGACAGTGGAAATTAATTATAAAATTAATTAATGAATCTTATATTATTGTAATTTTTTAAAATAGAAATCATTTTTGAATTAGGAATATCAATTATATCTTAGGGTGAAATTTTGTCATTGTTCTGAAAAACGTCAATTTTTTATGAATAGTGAAACCACTAAGTGGTAGTAAAAAAACTGATTTTTCGTTTAAATGAAACATTACCACTTCTGTTATTTGATTTTCAAAAATCCGACATACATGGTTGTCATTAGGAAGTAAAATTTGGTTCAATGGGATTAATTTTTTTTGGTGAATAGTAACTTTTAAGTTCAATTAATCGCGATTAAAGGTAATTAGTGAAATTTAAGGTAAAAATGATATTATAAAAATATTAAAATATCTTTACACTTGTCCTACACCTATTGGATGAGTCATGTCCGACCAAGAAAATCCATGGGTCAACTTGGGGACCCCATGGAGCCACATTGGTAGGAAAGTGACATTAAAAACATTTTATTTAATGTTAAAATAAAAATGTCACAAACATGAGTTGTTTTACTAAAACAATTTTTAAATGGGGTTATAAAAGTCATATTTTTGACTATAAATATTCATTAGAAATATTAAAATATTTAATACATCATGATATTTTTTTTTATAATTTTTAGACATTAAATAAATTAAATTATTTATGACACCATGATGATGCAATGATTACCTCATTAATTAATGATTTAAATAAAATGAAACGATAATGTAAAATCTAAGACATAAACTTTTCAAAAACCTATTTGATGAGTATATTTCGATCCCTTATCACCATATCCTCGAAATATATATGTTTTGGACCTTTAAAATCCGAAACTCATTATATAATAAAGTAAAATTTCATGACTTTCCAAGAGTGCCCCTCCTCTCCTCTTATAAAAGGCCCCCACCGCTACCACCTTATTCACACCATCAAAGCCATTTGGCTCGGCCAACCTCTGCCCAAATACTCTCTAAACTTCCCTATATTACTCCTAGAAGCCTCAATTTGGGCAGAACACTTCCCAAGGAAGCCTTTGGCTCTAATCAAATAAGAGTTACCCGATTTTAAGGTAATGTCTTCTCTTATGTTATTTTGTTTCATTTTGCTTCTCCAACACCATAAACTATTTTTATTCCTTTCATTTGTAACAACAACAGTATCTTCAATATACTAGGATTTTGTTATGAGAAGTATTTGATTTACACTTACACACACCTTCATCTAATGGTTAAAGAACATATTGTTTCTGTGGTTGGCGAATTTCTGCCTCACGAAACGATGATTGTTCAATCTTTTTTTAACACCTCTCCTAGTGGACATTAAGATGAAAATATTTCTATATATGATATATATTATGTTTATTTTTTCCTTATTCTTCTGTATTTCTCATTTATGGCATACCTTTATGATTTCCATTATGGATAAACGTGATAATTTCATTTTAGGATGTTGGGACTACCGCCCCCTAAAAGTGATTTGAATCGTTAATGCCATATGTGGGATGTATAAAGGATGGAGTAAATGGTATTATACATTATATTATACTCTAATTATATTATAGATTTATATAATTATAACTTAATTCCATTAAATATGAAATAGAAATGGAAGTAGCATTCATGCATACACGCGGCTTACCCTCTCCATGAACGGTGCATTTAACTTATTACCTATAAATATTATGTAATATTATAAATGAATGTATAAACTATATATATATATATATATGATATATATGATTTCTACATCATGAATATAATTCTGGAGATAATGGATATTCTACCACATAAACAACTTGTAATTATAAGAAGTTTATTGTTGACTCAAGTAGCAAAGATCGACAAAACGACCGTTATTAACTTAAATGACTGCATAATTTTAGTAACACTGTAATAAGTGATATAAAATGGATAATGAACTTGAAAAAGTTTCCTAAGAAAGTAGAGATTAAATCTAGTTTATTATTCAAGAGGTTAAAGAACGGTCGAGTCAAGTCGGACACAAGGGAAGGGAACTTCTTAACCCAGTTTCTATTCTTTGGGTTAATCTCCTACTTTCAAATTATTTCATGATATTATTATATCCTATATTGAATTTTTACTCTATTTATGTGTAATTATAGTGAATACACATAATATATATATTTTATTTAAAAAAATTATCTTTGTAAGGGACTTCTTCTCAATCTCCTTTCATTGGGGCATATTTCGTTTTATACACAAAATTCTTTTATACGGTGTATAAACCCCTTTGACTTTGACTTTTATTCAAAATGAATATTTTAATATGAAGCATTTTTAAAAATGGCAAAAGGAATTTTTTTTCTTACGTACGAGGCGACAACGACTTCTCCACCGTCATGGCTATTATTTGAGTTTCGGCTTCCTCTATAAGCCATTCCTTTTTTTAAAAGAAAAATAAATACCATGTTTTACTTTTCATTTATTTAGGTATTGAAAATGGTTTTGAAAGTGTTTTTATTATATCAATGTGTTGTATTTATATCTTGTGATTGAAATGTGGAAATGATATGTTTCCTTTATGCATGTTTTATGTGATATGATTATGTTATAGTTTATGATATGTTTAAACCTGTTCATATGAGGAATGCATTGGACTTAATTAGTGACGGGTGGAGCCCGCTATAGCTCCTCGATGCATCGGTAGGTCTCATGAGACAAACTAGTTTCTTGGCATGAGGCCTTGACAAAATCTTATTTGTAGTCTTGGCATGAGGCCTTGGATACGTGGTTTTGATAGTTTGGAATTATGCATTCCATCATTATGAAAGTGGTTATTGATATTGCATGTGATTATTCGACTAGTCGAATATCCATGTGAGTAAGTAAATGGCATTATTTAATTTTATTTTTTCCATATTATGTTGAAGTTCAAGTTTAAAAAGGATTTTTTTTAGTTATACATTGCCTTAAATGTTAATGTTTATTTATTAAAGCTTACACAATATTGTTATCCTTTCTGAGCATCTGAGATCACCCCTTTCAATGTTTTAATATTTTCCAGGATGTGAAGAAGTATTTTATGAATGATCTGCAGGGATAGTCAGAAGAGGATATGAGTGTGGACTATGGAGAATTTTTTATTGATGTTTTCACTTTATGATGTAATTTAACATTTATGAATGTATCTAGTGTTTCCAAGGCTACTAAACTAATTGGTCTTTTGAGACTTGATCTTTTGTGATCATGCCAATGTTATGCAATAATGCACCAACTCTGGGTAACTAGGGTTGGGGCGTTACAGTTGATATCAGAGGCAGTTTAGTACTGACCTTGGAAGCTATATTTAGATAAATTCTGATTAGAGAACATAGCCCTAAGATTTACTTTGAGGATTAGTATAGAAGAACTTTCTAGAATTTTGGTATTATAAATATTTTTTTGAGTTTTCCGAGAAATACATCCCTATCTGGATACGAGCAGGTAGAGGAGGCTCTAGCACAGATGTACCTAGGGGTAAAACCCGAAAACATCACTTTGAGCTAGACTTGAATGGGAACTGGTGCACGACAACGGGCCTTGTTGCACCCTTGGTTACGACACTCCCAAGGGATATACTTAGGATAATTCTCATTTTTTTTACAAACCATTATGAAGGGTTTATGAGTATATACTTCCTCAAAGAAAACATTTTTTATGATTATGGATTATATCCATAAACTGTTCAATTTATATTAAGTATTTTACAAGTTTGGAATTATTCATTGCAATTCATAAACTAACCTATTTTATGCCATTGTATAGAAATGGCTCCCAGTATAAGGAATTTGAACTCCATAAATACGTATGATCCAAACAGTAAGAAGGATCATATCTTTCACGGTATTAAGCCAACATTTAGAAGGGAAATATTATCCCAGGTGTCCTCAACATATGAAGAAATAGTATCATGTGTTAATAAGATAAGTATAGAATTCTCTGAGTCTTATGGATTTGAAGGGAAGAAAGAGAAGAAAAGGATAGAAGAGATAATGATGGATAAAGGGAGACGGGAAAAGAAGAATTTTCCAATATCTGATAATTGTGGGAAGAAACACCTTGGAACATGCCTGAAAGGAATGGGAGTTTGTTATAAGTGTGGAGAAAAAGGACACCATGTGCGTGACATCAAGGGTAAGAAAAAGGTTTAAAATGTACAATGATTCATCTACATGGAGTGGGGAAACTACGCAAACCAATGTACAAGTCATTAGGGTATGCCCCAAATGATGTTATTGGATAATAATAAAGTTATGATACTACCACAAATGAGGAGGAATGATTAGAGTTCTTATGTTGTTATAAAGAATTTTGTCATTTGAGTGTTGTATCAATGATTTATTGGTTATAATAATTATGGAGTATATAAGGATTGTACTATAGTACTATTTCATCAAGGACTTGAGATTGTGTGGAACCAAGAAAAGTGACTCCATAGTAGGTTAAATTTTTAGAAAATATATGGCTGAGAGAAAGATAAACCATAATATGGTTTTGATGCCGAGATAGTGATTTTTGAATAATACATGATTGATTTGGATAAATTATATTGGATATTCTTAACTTCACTGAAACTGATTAATGATTTATATAAATTTTTGGATAGAAGGAGTATATCTAGTATTCTATACGGAATAAGGGATCACGAATGTAATAAATAAGGATTTATGGTAATTCAGGATGTTGTAGTGTTTTAAAAGAATACATGATAAAGGTGTTCATATGTTGTTACGCAGAAAAAAGGATCTTCATTATGTTTACCTTCCTTATAAAATTTGGACTGTGAGTTGGACAGAAGTATTTTGAATAACTATAAAGGTTGGAATGGATTACGTTAAACCTTGGATAGTATTGTTTAAGGTTAAAACATTTCTGAATATTATTTTTGGAATATTATAATTCTATAGCTTTAGGAAAAGGACAACCTGTAGGTCGGGGGATAACCCATCGCATCGGACAAAGCTGTTGGAATCGAACCCACAACCATAGTGTGACAGGCCTTTATTACCTACCACTAGCCTACAGGAAGTCCCTGGTTATTACAGAATAGTTTTCCTAATCTAAATGGTATGTGTTAATATTTTGAACGTTGTACGATTAGGATAAGTATAATATTTTTGAGTACTATTACCTTTTTGAGTGAAAGATGGGTTTGTGGAAAAAATTTATTAAAGAATGGAAGTCTACATGACAAGTAAGTATATTTCCTTAAGTTCTTAGTAAATCCTCTAAATAAATTCCTCATCTTTATGAAAGGTAACATAAAAAAAAATGTTGTCGGTTAACTTTTCCAACTGGTGATTCAGTGACCGTTTAACCAATCACAAGTTTGTGATTTGCTTGTGGTTAACTTTCTTCTAATCCTATTTTCTACAACTCCCCATCAGACCTTGATGGTTTGTTTTTCCTCTATATCCATATTTTCATATAAGCCTAGTATGGGCTATCTCAGGAGACCTTTGTACCTCCCTTTCTTTCTTTTAATGTTATATTTTTATTAACCTTATTTCTGATGTGGGTTTTACACAAAGGTATTTTCTATTTTCAACCTTTTAATTTCAACGAAAAATTTCAAATAGCGAGGACACAATTTATTGATGGAGGGGAGAATGTAACACCCCGAGCTTCTATGATACGCTTCTCTTTCAATAATGCAATAGCTTGCATTGTACACAAGTTCGAGATTCTAACACACCGTGACCAATCAAAATAGCCATTATGAATAGTAATACCCACTTTTTGAAATTATATATATTTTATATTTCAAAATGGACTTCATTTTTGGATTCGGAATATCAAAATTACCCTATTTTGAATTTTTGGTATTTTTCTGAGAACTTTCAATTTTTTATTAATAGTGAAAAATACTTAAAAACACCTTTTTTAATAAAAATAATTTATAGTGATAAATTATACTATTTAGTGGTTTTAATGTATAATTATAATATATTTTTAACATATTATCCAATGGTGGTCATTAGAATTAATTTCACTTTGAAATTGGATATAAACAATTGTCAATCTTTTGATATATATTGTTTCTTAAAAACACGCTATTTGTTGTGACAGCGGTAATTAATTATAAAATTAATTAATGCTACTTATATGTTTTTAATTTTTTAAAATAAACCTCATTTTTTAATTTGGAATATCAATTATATCTTAGGGTGAAATTATGGCATTGTTATGAAAAACATCAATTTTTTATGAATAGTGAAACCACTAAGTGGTAGTAAAAAAACTGATTTTTTGTTTAAATGAAACATTAACACTTCTGTGATTTGATTTTCAAAAATCTGACATACATGGTTGTAATTAGGAATTAAAATGTGGTTCAATGAGATTAAAATAAATTTTTGGTGAATAGTATCTTTTATGTTTAATTAATCGCGATTAAAGGTAATTAGTGAGATTTAAGGTAAAAATGATATTATAAAAATATTAAAATACCTTTACACTTGTCCTACCCCTATTGGATGAGTCATGTCCGACCAATAAAATCCATGGTTCTACTTGGGGACCCCATGGAGCCACTTTTTTAGGAAAATGACATTAAAAACATTTTATTTAATGTTAAAATAAAAATGTCACAAACATGAGTTGTTTTACGAAAACAATTTTTAAATGGAGTTATACAAGTCATATTTTTCACCATAAATATTAATTAGACAGATAAATAGATTTCCTAAATCATGATATTTTTTTATAATTTTTAGACATTAAATAGATTAAATTATTTATGACACCATGATGATGCATCGACTACCTCATTAATTAACGATTTAAATAAAATGAAAATAAAATGTATCATCTAAGAATTAAACTTGTCAAAAACATATTGGTTGAGTATATTTAGAACTCTTATCACCTTAGCCTTGAAATATATATGTTTGGGTCCTTTAAAATCTGAAACTCATTATCTATTAAAGTAACATTTCAGGACTTTCCAAGAGTGCCCCTCCTCTCTTCTTATAAAAGGCCCCACCACTACCACCTTATTCACACCATCAAAGCCATTTGGATCGGACAAACTCTACCCAAATACTCTCTCAACTTCCCTATCTTACTCCTAGAAGCCTCACTTTTGCCATAATTCTTCCCAAGGAAGCCGTTGACTCAAATCAAAAAAGAGTTACCCGATTTTAAGGTAATGTCTTCTCTTATGTTATTTTGTTTCATTTTGCTTCTCCAACACCTTAAAATATTTTTATTCCTTTATTTTGTAACAAAAACTGTATCTTAAATATACTAGGATGTTTTTATGAGAAGTATTTGATTTACACTTACACACACTTTCATCTAATGGTTAAAGAACATACTGTTTCTGTGGTTGGCGAATTTCTGCCTCACGAAACAATAATTGTTCAATCTTCCATTAACACCTCTAATGGTGGCCATTAAGATGAAACTATTTATATATATGATATATATTATGTTTATGTTTTCATTATGATTCTGTATTTCTCAATTATGGCATACCTTTATGATTTCCATTATGGGTAAACGCGATAATTTCATTTTAGGAAGTGCGGACTACCGCCCCCTCAAAGTGATTTGAATCATTAATTCCATATGTGGGATGTATAAAGGATGGAGTAAATGGCATTATACATTATATTATACTGGAATTATATTATACCTTTATATAATTATGACTTCATTCCATTAAATATGAAATAGAAATGAAATTAGCGTTCATGCGTACGTACGACTTACCGTCTCCATGAACGGTGCATTACATTTCTTACCTCTAAATGTTATGCAATATTATAAATGAATGTATATACTGGATATATATGATATATATGATATCTACATCATGAATATAATTATGGAGATAATTGATATTCTACCACATAAACAACTTGTAATTATAAGAAGTTTATTGTTGACTCAAGTAGCAAAGATCGACAAAACGACCGTTATTAACTTAAATGACTACATAATTTTTGAAACATTGTAATAAGTGATATAAAATGGATAATGAACTTGAAAAAGGTTCTTAAGAATGTATATATTAACTCCAGGTTATTATTCAGGAGGTTAATGAATGATCAAGTCAAGTCGGACACAAGGTAAGGGAACTTCTTAACCCAATTTCTATTCTTTGGGTTAATAACCTACTTTCAAATTATGTCATGATATTATTATGTTCTATAATGAATTTGTACTTTATTTCTGTGTACTTATAGTGAATACAAATAGTAGATTTATTTTATTTGAAAAAATTATCTTTGTAAGGGACTTCATCTCAATCTCCTTTCATTGAGGCATATTTTGTTTTATACACAACTTTCTTTTATACGGTGTATAAACCCCTTTGACTTTTAATTTTATTCAAAAGGAATATTTTAATACGAATCGTTTTTAATAAATGAAAAAAGGAATTTCTTTTCTTACGTACGTGGCGACAACGACTTCTCCACCGCCGTGACTATTATTTGAGTTTTGGCTTCCTCTATAAGCCATAACTTCTTTTTAAAAGAAAAATAAATACCATGTTTTACTTTTCTTTTATTTTGGTATTGAAAATGGTTTTGAAAGTGTTTTTATTATAACAATGTGTTGTATTGATATCTTTTTATTGAAATGTGGAAATGATATGTTTCCTTTATGCATGTTTTATTTAATACGATTATGTTATGGTTTATGATATGTTTAAACCTGTTCATATGAGGAATGAATTGGACTTAATAAGTGAAGGGTGGAGCCTGCTATAGCTCCTAGATGCATCGGTAGGTCTCATGAGACAAACAAGTGTCTTGGCAGGAGGCCTTGACAGAATCTTATTTGTAGTCTTGGCACGAGGCCTTGGGTACGTGGTTATGATAGTCTGGCATTATGCATTCCATCATTATGAAAGTGGTTATTGATATTTCATGTGATTATTCGACTAGTAGAATATCCATGTGAGTAAGTAAATGAAATTATTTAATTTTATTTTTTCCATATTATGCTGAAGTTCATGTTTAAAAAGGATTTTGTTTTAGTTATAAATTTCCTTAAATGTTAATGTTTATTTATGAAAGATTCCGCAATATTGTTATCCTTACTTAGCATCTGAGCTCACCCCTTTTAATGTTTTAATATTTTCCAGGATGTGAAGAAGTATTTTATGAATGACCTATAGTGATAGTCAGAAGAGGATATGAGTGTAGAGACCTGAAGCTTGACGTACATGGACATTACATTAATTTTGTGGAATACTTGGTACATAACAAAAACACACACTTAAGGATCGTAATAGTTTAGTGTCTTTGGAAACTCGGAACGTAATCTTATAATCGTGGTGAAAGATCTTCAATATCTCCCATAAAGATCTTCCCTTTTTTTACCTAAAACCTTTCTTTATATCCTGGGGAAAAGAAAACATAAAAGGGTGAGCTCAAATGCTCAGCAAGGGAAAATAAAGGAAATAAAAATCATATCATATCTTTTTGAAAATCATAACCTGCAAAAGAGATCATGATATCTTAACATGGAACAAATCATAAAAGTGAAAATGAGATCCCCATAATCATAACATGAAACTTGAAACTTTGTGGCATGCACACATAATCATGGAAAATCATTTCTTGTTAGTCATGACTCATTTCCAAGACTATCTTAGCGGACAAAGTCCCTTTCTGAACCGAGTCACCCTCGTTCCAGTCCTGTTTCACTAAACCGGTATAACCTACCGTTCCAGCCATGTCTATCTCATGAGATATAAAATCTTTACCCAATGCATTTCAGTGAGATATAGGTCCCACCCATCTCATAATGAATCCTTTCTTATGTGTGCCACATAATCATAAACCATACATCATAGCGTAACCCATGTAATAAAAATGGGATTCTTAAACAACATGACATCATAAAACAATTCATATAAGATAAAGGAATTCATAAAAATATTTCCATCACAACATAATCAAACCAATGTAATAATAGGGATAAAAACAGAACCCTTTTATTATCTCTGATGGAAAATAATTTTGATAAAATACTTGAACTCCATTCTTGAGGAAAATATCCTTTCTACTTCAAAAACATTTTTCCTTTCATAACATGTCATACGACTTTAAAATAAAAGAAGTTGATTAAAAATAAACTTGAAAACTTGAAAAGTATGTTTCTTGGAAATAATGTTTTAAAAATCCATTCATGCCGTATAAGTTAAAAAAACATTCTTCGTACTTTTTTCGGAAAAGTCAAAAAGTACCTCGTATGAAAAACGACAAAAGATTCCTTTCATACATATTACAAAAAACTCACCGAAGGGTAAAAATGGATTTAAACAATTGTAGGTGGATGGAAATAATATTACATATTGATGAAACATGGATGTGGATGATAAAATAGACCCCAGTAAATACTTACGAATGAACAATCTCGGATAAAATGAGATTGTGATATTTCCCTTACCTTAGGTCCAATTTGCTTTGTATGTGTCCAAAGCTCCTGTATAATGGTTTAAATAATGTTATTGACTTATTACAGAATCATACATATTGATATGATATCATATATTGATATATTCTTAGCTTCTTGTTAGTAATATTTCATTGTTACTTGTTACTCGGGTCCTTATTGCCTTTTGTTCTTATGCGTGTTTTGCCGAATAAATTCTTATTCTTCTTTTAAGGTTATAGATACCTTACATCCAGAATGGTATTAGTGTAAAATATATCATATTTATTCATTAAATTAATTTTTATAATTACTATGTAATGATGATCATGTAGAACGAGTCACATCACATCGTGGAGACGGTATTCCGTACGTAAGCACGAGTGATGATATCGTTCCTATGATCATGGAATTGTATTTGAGTATATATATATTATTTAAGTATCAATATTACATTATAATAATCATAAATAGTTACTCATTAGACCATTATACCCTTCCTTGTAAGGTGATGGTGGAAACTATATTACACCACGGCGTGGAGACGGTATTCCGTACGTACGCACGCGCGGTGATTTAATTTTTCCGTAGGATGGATAGAAGGTGAATTAGGGTTGTTTCATATTTATAATAACATATCAGTATGTAAGTAATACTGATGTTATTACATTATAATGAAAATACTAAAGAAGAAGAAGTTGAAGAAGAATGAAATTGAAAAGATCGGTAATGGATATTACCTCTTCTTTGGAACACCTCTTTGAATCCTCCACTTAAGGAACTAAGATTGGTCTTTGAAGAAGACCAGGACCTCTAGGATTATTCTAGGGAAGTGGAGAGGAGAAATTTTCAGGGGTTGGCCGAGCTTGACTCCTCAAATTGGTGTGAGGAGGAGGGGGAGGAGGTGCCCTTTTTATAAGGGAGGAGAGGGGCACCTTAGGAATTCTAAAAAATATTAATTTATATTAAAGTCAAAATCGGTTTATAATGGTTCCAAAGGGTCTTATTTCGAAGCTAAAGTGGGGATGGGTCGCAATAATATCATCCAATAGGATTTAGAAAAGTTCAGGGTATTATTTTAACCTTATCAATTAGATTTAACTCTAAGTTAAATAATTTAACTTTTACCATGTCTTTTTGTTTTCTTTCACTATATTGTTAATACACATACTATAACATGCCAAACGAACGCCAAATTGTATATTATTAATAAATATATTCTTATCTAAGTCATTTGGCCAATCCTTAGATTTTTAGGAATAAAATAACAATTAATAATATAATATTTGATTTAAAAACTATTTTGTGTCAATTTTGACACTATTTGATATATGATTTTTGTGAAAGTCATAAAAGAATTATATGTTCGAACAAAGTCGATTAAATCAACAATAATATATCATAGTAACCTAGAAAATTAGTGGAATTCATAAAAAGTCTTAAATTACATTTATTTTGGTATTGATAATATCAATTATGTCAATATTTCATTAATAAGATAATTACTGCATCATCATTGTGTCATAAATAAATTAAATTATTTTATGTCTAAAAATTACAAATAAATTACCATCATGTAGGAAAGATTTTTATCTTTCTAATTAATATTTAAAATCGAATTTATCTTATGTACAACCCTATATTAAATTTTTTTTAGTAAATATACTTTGATTTTAACTCTTTTAACTCTTCTTTGAATTAAATAATAATAAATGTCCTAATCTAATCCAAGTGGGACTAAATGATAATATTTTACAGTTAAGGTTGTTTTTGGTCGAGATACACTTGTCCAATAGAATTAGGACATGTATTAGGGTAATATTAATATCATTCTTACCCTTAATTACCCTATTTACCTTTAACCGTGGTAAATAAAAGTAAAAAGTTACTATTCACCAAAAATTATTTTCATCTCATTGAACCAAATTTTACTTAATGACATCAACCGTGTCTCTCGGATTTTTGAAATTACATTCACAGAAGCGGTAAAATTATGTTTTTTGAAAAATTCAGTTTTTTAACTACCACTTAGTAGTTTCACTATTCATCAAAAATTGATGTTTTTCAGAACAATGCCAAAATTTCATCCTAAGCCATATTTCATATTCCGAATTCAAAAATGAAGTCTATTTTACCAAATTCATAACATATAAGTTGCATTAATTAATTTTATAGTTAAATCCCACTGTTAAAACAAATAGCGTGTTTTTAAGAAACAATATCTATCAAAAGATTGACACTTGATTACGTCTGATTTAAATGTGAAATTACATTCAATGACCAAAATTGTATTAAATTGTAAAAATATATTCTAAATATACTTTAAAACCACTAAAATTAATAATTTATCACTATTAATTATTTCGATTAAAAAGGTTGTTTTTAATTATAATTTAGTAATTTTCACTATTCATCAAAATATGAAAGTTATCCGAAAAGTACCAAAATTTCACCATAGGCTAAATTCGATACTCCGAATCCAAAAATGAAGTCCATTTTGAGAGCTAAAATTTTTTAAAAGTGGTTATTACTATTCATAATGGCTAGTTTTAATAATATTTTAATAGCATATCGTTGTTTCGTGAAACTCAGTATTGCGTACTACACATGCTATCGAGGAGGGTTGCGATTGCGTGTAATGCAAGGCAAGTCAAAGATGCGTGTTGTGCAAGCTACTTTTGGTTCAGCGTAAAACACAAGACATTAATAAAATTAAAAAGAATATTTTTCATAAAATCTCAGGCTGTTACATTCTACCCCCCTTAAAATGAATTTCGCCCTCGAAATTCGTCGAGGTTATAAATGGTTTACTATTCGAAAGTTTCTTTAATAGAAACTCACATCGTAAAAAGTAATATCAAAACCAATATTTAAAAAAAAGTATGAAACGTAACGGTTACCCAAATAAACTAATCACTGGGTTTCCACATAGGTGAAAATATGGATATGGAAGAGAAATCTAACCATCATGTTCTGATGGAGAGTGGTAGAGAACATGGCTATGGAATATCCAGCAATCACAAAGCCATAAATTTGTGACGATCTAAGGTACCATCTGATTTATCAGATATAAGATCACTAGGACAACATTTTTGGTTTTCAAGATCATTTCCCTAAAGTTAAAGAATTTGAATTAGAATACTTACTTTATTTTGGTACAATCTCACTGTTGTTTGTGCCTTTAACAATTTCCACTTCATCTCTTAAATAAATGAAGTTGAATTTGTTATTTGTGAAGTGTTAGCAGATCATGTGATAGAATGACGGGTCATTCCATCTGTCTCAAACAAAAGGTTAGCAAAAAAAAAATATATACATAAGTCGATCTATAGTGATATTAATCATATATGGTTCCTAAAATGGACTTATACATCATATTTCATATATCTTAATACAATAAAACTAATTTCTACTAAACAGGGACTTCTTGTAGGCCATTGGTAGGCAATAAAGGCCAGTCGCACTTTGGTTGTGGGTTCGATTTCCACAGCCTTGTCCGACGCGATGGGCTGTCGCCCATCCTGCAGGTTGTCCTTTTTCTAAAACTATATTACTATTACATCCCATCAATAATATCGAGAAAACATCTATCCTTAAACAATACTAACTTATGTCCAACATAATCCATTCCAATCTTTAGGCTTATCCATAATACTGCAGTCCACTCTCATAACATAGTGAAAACGATTACCAGAGATTTAACACCATCGTCGATCCCCATATATCATAAGATATGTCTTATTGGTCACATTCCAAACATTCAAAGTCCTTAATCATGTTTCTCTTGAATACCTTAGTGAAAACATGAATGCAGTTAAAATTTAACACTTTCCACATACCAAAATCCTCAAAATTCTATATACTCAAACAATGATATCACTTAGTCCTTATATCAATCATGAGCTCATGAATACTGTTAAAAATTTCATTTTCTCGTTTTCCCTTCATTATGCGCATATCATCTTATTTCCAAAAATATCTCAATCACTTTGAATACCACATTATACCAATACATAAATATTCCAATACTCCACGATACTATATACAACATTATTTTGGAATCCCATTACATAAACATTTAATCATTCCACCACATCGTTGTCATATTCAACATTGCCAATAGTGATCGCATGTGACTTCCCTTTGTCCTTTGCCTTAAGCGGTTGCTCATGTCGATCACCACTAACCCTTGGATTAGGGCATTTATTAGCATAATGCCCCATTTCCTTGCACTTGAAGCATTGAAGTGTTGGTGGTGCGTTCTCTACAGTGTTTGCTTTATTCACATCATTAGAATCCCTTTTTCCATTACTTTGACACTCAGCTGCTCGATGACCTTCTTTTCCACACTTAAAACATTTTCTAGTCCCTTTAAGACAATATCCACCATGCTTCTTCCCACACTTTGTGCATAAGGAAACATTCATCTTCTTTTCACCATTATTCTGAGGTTTCTCCTTGAACTCCATCTTTCGTTTCTTGTCAAAACCATGAGATGGATATGTAACACCAACTTCCATTTCTACCTTGATAGCACAACGCACAATTTCTTCATAGCTACTAAAGTCTCTTATAGCTAATGCCCTTCGAAGACTTGGTTTTAAGCCACTGAAAAATCGATCAACTTTACTTTCAGGTTGGATGATAATGCCAGATGCCTACCTTGCAAGTCTTGTAAAATTTTCTTCGTATATACCAACAGATTCATCATCCTTCTGCTTCAGCTCAAGAAACTCCTTTTCCATCTTTTTTCGAAGAATACGAGGTATGTACTTACTGAAAAACAAGTTCTTGAACTCGTCCCATTCCATGGACTCAATTTCATCTCTTTGCCTCGTATTCTTGATAAGATTCCACCATTGATCAGCTTCACCTTCCAAACGATATACTGCTAAGATGACTTTATCATGCTCAGAACATTGAAGAACTGAAAATATCTTTTTAGTGGTACTGATCCATTGTTCAGAAACAAGTGGATCAGAAGACCCACTGAAAGAAGGTGGACGTTGCCTCATGAAGGACTCAATAGAATATTGTTCCCTTCTCTGCTCATTTTGAAGTCCAGAATGATTCATAGCTTGTGTAAGTATAGCAAAAAGATTTTGCACTCCATCTCCCATAACATTTGTCTGTTCAGGAGGGAAATCATTTCATTTTCCACTACATTGATCAACACAGTTCCTTCAGGTTCCAGCCATCGTATAAAACCCATAAAGAATAGTGTGAGAGCCAAAAATCATGCTAGGGAAAACAACATAATAAAGGGGGAGTACCTTCAATATCTAACATCTTAGGTTTAATTATATGATCGTTAGCGTAATTCTAGTACTATAACCAATACGTATACTTAACCTTAGGGACATCCCTAGACATACCTTAGAAATATCTCTAGGGATCTCACTAAAGTTCTCGCATCCTAGTTTCCAAAGGTTGACTAAACCTTTCCTATGATACCAACTGTAGAGACCCGAACCTTGACGTACATGGACATTACATTACTTTTGCGGAATACTTGGTACATAACAAAAACACACACACAAGGATCGTAATAGTTTAGAGTCTTTGGAAACTCAGAACTTAATCTTCTAATCGTGTTGAAAGATCTTCAATATCTCCCATAAAGATCTTCCCTTTTTTTACCTAAAACCTTTCTTTATATCCTGGGGAAAAGAAAACATAAAAGGGTGAGCTCAAATGCTCAGCAAGGGAAAATAAAGGAAATAAAAATCATATCATATCTTTTTGAAAATCATAACCTGCAAAAGAGATCCTGATATCTTAACATGGAACAAATCATAGAAGTGAAAATGAGATCCCCATAATCATAACATGAAACTTGAAACTTTGTGGCATGCACACATAATCATGGAAAATCATTTCTTGTTAGTCATGACTCATTGCCAAGACTATCTTAGTGGACAAAGTCCCTTTCTGAACCGAGTCACCCTCATTCCAGTCCTGTTTCACTGAACCGGTATACCTACCGTTCCAGCCATGTCTATCTCATGAGATATAAAATCTTTACCCAAGGAATTGGAGGGAGATATAGGTCCCACCCATCTCATAATGAATCCTTTCTTATGTGTGCCACATAATTATAAACCATACATCATAGCGTAACCCATGTAATAAAAATGGGATTCTTAAACAACATGACATCATAAAACAATTCATATAAGATAAAGGAATTCATAAAAATATTTCCATCACAACATAATCAAACCAATGTAATAATAGGGATAAAAACATAACCCTTTTATTATCTTAGATGGAAAATAATTTTGATAAAATACTTGAACTCAATTCTTGAGGAAAATATCCTTTCTACTTCAAAAACATTTTTCCTTTCATAACATGTCATACAACTTTAAAATAAAAGAATTTGATTAAAAATAAACTTGAAAACTTGTAAAGGAAGTTTCTTGGAAATAATGTTTTAAAAATCCATTCATGCCCTATAAGTTAAAAAAACATTCTTCGTACTTTTGTCGGAAAAGTCAAAAAGTACCTCGTACGAAAAACAACAAAAGATTCCTTTCATACATATTACTAAAAACTCACCGAAGGGTAAAAATGGATTTAAACAATTGTAGGTGTATGGAAATAATATTACATATTGATGAAACATGGATGTGGATGATAAAATACACCCCAGTAAATACTTACGAATAAACAATCTCGGATAAAAATGAGATTGTTATATTTCCCTTACCTTAGGTCCGATTTGCTTTGTACGTGTCCGAAGCTCCTGTATAATGGTTTAAATAATGTTATTGACTTATTCCAGAATCATACATATTGATATGATATCATATATGGTTATATTCTTAGCTTCTTGTTAGTAATATTTCATTGTTACTTGTTACTCGGGTCCTTATTGCCTTTTGTTCTTATGCGTGTTTTGCCGAATAAATTCTTATTATTCTTTTAAGGTTATAGATACCTTATATCCAGAATGGTATTAGTGTAACATATATCATATTTATTCATTCAATTCATTTATATAATTACTATGTAATCATGATCATGTAGAACGAGTCGCATCACATCATGGAGACGGTATTCCGTACGTACGCATGAGTGATGATATCGTTCCTATGATCGTGGAATTTTATTTGAGTATATATATATATTTTCAGTATCAATATTACATTATAATAATCATAAATAGTTACTCATTACACCATTATACCCTTCCTTGTAAGGTTATGGTAGAAAATATATTACACCACGGCGTGGAGACGGTATTCCGTACGTACGCACGCGCGGTGATTTAATTTTTCCGTAGGATGGATAGAAGGTGAATTAGGGTTGTTTCATACTTATAATAACATATCAGTATGTAAGTAATACTTATTTTATTACTTTATAATTAAACCACTAAAGAAGAAGAAGTTGAAGAAGAAAGAAATTGAAAAGATCGGTAATGGATATTACCTCTTATTTGGAACGCCTCTTTGAATCCTCCACTTAGGGAACTATGATTGGTCTTTGAAGAAGACCAGGACCTCTAGGATTATTCTAGGGAAGTGTAGAGGAGAAAATGGAAGGGGTTGGCCGAGCTTGAGTGCTCAAATTGGTGTGAGGTGGAGGGGGAGGAGGTGCCCTTTATATAAGGGAGGAGAGGGGCACCTTAGGAATTCTTAAAAATATTAATTTATATTAAAGTCAAAATCGGTTTATAATGGTTCCAAAGGGTCTTATTTCGAAGCTAAAGTGGGGATGGGTCGAAATCCTATCATCCAATAGGATTTAGACAAGTTTAGGGTATTATTTTAACCTTATCAATTAGATTTAACTCTAAGTTAAATAATTTAACTTTTACCGTGTCTTTTTGTTTTCTCTCACTATATGGTTAATACACTTACTATAACATGCCAAACGAACCCCAAATTGTATATTATTAATACATATATCCGTAAATAAGTCATTTGGCCGAACCGTAGATTTTTAGGAATAAAATAACAATTAATAATATAATATTTTATTTAAAAACTATTTTGTGTCAATTTTGACACTATTTGATATATGATTTTTGTGAAAGTCATAACAGAATTATATGTTCAAACCAAGTTGATTAAATCAACAATAATATATCATAGTAACCTAGAAAATTAGTGGAATTCAAAAAAGACTTAAATTACATTTATTTTGGTATTTATAATTTCAATTATGTCAATATTTCATTAATAAGATAATTGTTGCATCATCTTTGTATCATAAATAAATTAAATTATTTGATGTCTAAAAATTACAAATAAAATACCATAATGTAGAACATCTTTTTAGCTTTCTAATGAATATTTAAAATCGAATTTATACTATGTACAACCCTATATTAAAAATGTTTTAGTAAATATACTTTGATTTTAACTCTTTTAACTCTTCTTTGAATTAAATAATAATAAATGTCCTAATCTGATCCAAGTGGGACTAAATGATAATATTTTACACTTAAGGTTGTTTTTGGTCGAGATACACTTGTACAATAGAATTAGTACATGTGTTAGGGTAATATTAATATCATTCTTACCCTTAATTACCCTATTTACTTTTAACCGTGGTAAATAAAAGTAAAAAGTTACTATTCACCAAAAATTATTTTCATCTCATTGAACCACATTTTACTTACTGACATCAACCATGTCTCTCGGATTTTTTAAATTCCATTCACAGAAGCGGTAAAATTAAGTTTTATGAAAAATTCAGTTTTTTAACTACCACTTAGTAGTTTCACTATTCATCAAAAATTGATGTTTTTCGGAACAATGCCAAAATTTCATCCTAAGCTATATTTCATATTCCGAATTCAAAAATAAAGTCTATTTTACCAAATTCATAACATAGAAGTTGCATTAATTAATTTTATAATTAAATCCCGCTGTTAAAACAAATAGCGTGTTTTTAGGAAACAATATCTATCAAAAGATTGACACTTGATTATGTCTGATTTAAATGTGAAATTACATTCAATGACCAACATTATATTAAATTGTAAAAATATATTCTAAATATACTTTAAAACCACTCAAATTAATAATTTATCACTATTAATTATTTCGATTAAAAAGGTTGTTTTTAATTATAATTTAGTAATTTTCACTATTCATCAGAATATGAAAGTTATCCGAAAAGTACCAAAATTTAACCTTAGGCTAAATTCAATACTCCAAATCCAAAAATGAAGTCCATTTTGAGAGCTAAAAATTTTAAAAAGTGGTTATTACTATTCATAACTGCTAGTTTTAATAATATTTTAATAGCATATCGTTGTTTCGTGAAACTCAGTATTGCGTACTACACATGCTATCGAGGAAGGTTGTGATTGCGTGTAATGCAAGGCATGTCAAAGATGCGTGTTGTGCAAGCTACTTTTGGTGTAGCGTACAACACAAGACATTAATAAAATTAAAAAGAATATTTTTCATAAAATATCGGGCTTTTACAATGAGTGTGGACTATGGAGACTTTATTATTGATGTTTTTCACTTTATGATGTAATGTAACATTTATGAATGTATCTAGTGTTTACATGGCTACTAAACTAATCGGTCTTTCGAGACTTGATCTTTTGTGATCATGCCAATGTTACGCAATAATACACCGACTCTGGGTAACTGGGGTCGGGACATTACATTTTATTTTTTTGAATAGGAGGGGAAATTTTATTATCATTTAGTACTTCCTCGATAGCGGATGTCGATACATATTGGGTTTCATGTATCTCACCTATTAAGGTATCTTAATGATCCATATCTTGTTCTGAGATGGAATGATCTTGAGATTGAACCTGATTTATCCATGACTAAACATCAAGTCAGGATAGTTGATTTTGAAACTAGGGTACTTCAAGGGAGAGATAAACCTTTCATATGGGAACTATTTTAGCATAGTTTAGATTTTAATGAGACATAGGAGAATGATGAACAGATGAGGGGGCAATGGACTCACCGTTTTGATATGAATGCTTCTTGACAAGCATAATGGGGATATAACGTTTTTATAATGGGAAGGATGTAACATTTTGTAAGCTTTATTATAGTTACATTTTTAAAATTTTAATGGTTTTACTTTTTCATTGTTTGGGTAGGGCGAGAATGAATTAGGATGATACATATAATGATGGAGTCAGAGAGTTTTTGAATTCTCAACCAAAAAACCTGCTTTTTCTACAAAATGATGGGGACTTACATAATGTTTAATATTGTTAAATGACATGTAAATTATAAAATAATAATAAATACTATTTTTTCAAGAGGAGATAGTTTCTTCAGTGATTTTTGTGTTTTTCAATTACATGTCGTGTACTTAGGTTAAACCTTTTTTAATATATCAAGGGTTATTTTTGTAATAGCCATGTTTTAATGATTTTCTTTTCGTTATCATAGTATTTTATTTATCTTGACTTAAGAGCCATTCCCATGTGACTGTGAGTCCCACAAACCCTTCTTCGTCATTTGGATCTATGATTGATAATTTTTGTGGTTGCGGTGTGACTTACTGTGTAAGCATTCTCCCTATCTATTCATATTTTTCTATTTCCTTCCTTAGAGTTTTATAGATCATATTATGATTAAAGGATATAAATTCCTTATTGCCAAATCATATTTGTAGGTTGAGTTTATAGATCTTCATAACCTTCACTCTTGTTGAAGATGTTTTGTTGAGGGTTTTTTGTTTCTGTTAGAAAGTTAGGTGGATCTATTATGATTTCCAATTTGATTAACCTTGAATTACTTGATTTAAATTCAATTGTACGATTTAAATTAAATTACTTGAACTTATTTCAACTGGTTTATTAAAAACCCATTTCATTTGACATTGGTGATTTGAATGTGAAAATGAATTTATAGCAGAAAATGGGGGGAAACCCCTAATTCCATTGAATTGGGGTGTGTGAGAAATTGATGGATAATTCTAGAATTTAAAATTTTGAATATAAATTATGTAATTTAATGGTTGAAATTGATTTTTAATGTTTTATTTGTGAAAATTTATTGGGATATTTTTTATAGAGACCCATAGGTTTTTTCATAGAAAAATGCATGATTTGATTAAAAACTCTTTTTTGTATCTAAATGGAAACCTAGAACTTTTTTAATGGGGTATTGAGTCTAATTACATTTTAAAATATTTTTAAATTAAAATCCCCTTCATTTATTTTACTAGATCACCTGCAAGCCTCGGTAGTTAGTGAGTTTTTGGGATAACTCTCTTTTGATGATTTAGAACTGAAACCATCTTAGTGTAGCAGGTCACATCCCTGATGGGATGGTGATGTGTCCCCTTTTGTTAATGTTAGAGGGCTGTGTGTATACACTTATTATCGTGATAACCTTTGAGTATCTAAAGATCCTATAACCTAGAATTATCGTAACTTTCTCATGATGTCTTTCTTGCTTGCTGGTTTATATATGAGATAGAAATGTGCAATAATGTTTGTAAACAATTTTACATGCCAAACAAATTTATATAATCTATTTTATATTAATTAATTTTGAAGTCATTTGTTCAAATTATTTCAATGATTTGGAATAGAAATCATGAATTGTTTTAATTGTTCTTTGAACATACAAACTTGTTTATTTAAACATGAATGATTTAATAGGTTAATTAAATGTTGGAATCTTCTTGGGGAATCCTTAGTGAGACCCTACTAGGATTTTCTCACAAAACCTACCTGTGCCTCAGTGTATTTTTAGATAATATTATTCCAGTTTTGAGTAAGGGTATGGTACTACATGACATTATTATTTGATAATCCTTGGGGCTCAGAGGGTTGCATCTATTATGACTTTGGTAGTTATCCTTTTTTTAAAATTTTCAATAGTAATTTTGTAATTTGTACCTATTTGACTTATGGAAAACTTCTTCTATGTTGAGTTTCCAATGAATTTATAGTGACTTAATTATCTTCTTATATAATGTTTGTGGAAAAAATCATTCCCACTATCATATTGTATGATGCTAGGTTCTAGTCCCCAACACATGGGGATCTTGAATTCCATTCAGTCCTTATTAAGACTAGGATGGTTATCTGGTTACTAGGGTACCTCGAATGGTACATTACATTCCCAATGGTTATTATTCCATTATAATATGAGAAAATTTAATGTTGAAAAAATTATTAAAACACAATAATTGGAGCCAATTATTCTTATGGAATAGAAATAAATAAATTAAGTATATTTTTTATATATTCTCTATGTCTTTGGTAAAATAATTCTCAAAAAATAAGAAGAAGATTAATTTCAAAAGTATTATGTTGGATGAAACTCAATATTATCATGAAATTTCATTTTCAACACATTTATAAGTATGGTTTTTATAATGGTATATACATTTTTATAGAAATATTCAATTAATAATAATTATATTTATAGTAGTAAACAATGAAATACTTATAAAGATAATATAGAAATATCATATTATTCCTCTATCAAGATAAATTTATTTTTCTAAGAATAATGTAAAATTAAGAATATGTAATTTATATATGATGGGTGAAAAAAAACCCTAATATTTTAGTACATATATTACTATAAATAAAAACTATGTTGAAGAAATTGTGACTTATGCAACACCAAACCATAATTAGTCATGATGTATTAAAATGATGATAATAATAAAACTTTATTAAATAGATATATAATATTCAATTATTATAAATAAATTATGTTATTATTAGTTGGTTAATGAAATTTATGGATTAGAAAAAATAATAATTAATGTAATATGATACAAATCATTCAATATTAAATGTGGTATTTTTCAAAGAACGATTTTTTTAAATGTGTTACATAATTTAATAAATTCTTAAATTCTAAAATAATTAAATGTATTTATTGATAAATTTATATTCAATTAATTATAAATGTATACTAAATAAAACTAAGAACACATGAAGATTGAAAATTTCACTTTTTTATAAAAAATATTTTTATTTGTACTTAATACTATACATTAAAATCTAAATTTTTATAATTTATTTTTTTACATGGATTAAATTAACTATATTTTTTAATTAATCATATAAAAATATTTTGATTATGTGGTTTTTAAATTTTTCTAAAAATATTGATTTTTTTGTGAATAATGAAAAATAATGTTTTCCATAATACTTTCAATTTTACATCATCAAAATGATATTTGAATGACTAAATGTTTTTTAACCCTTTTTAATATAACTATTATATAGTTTAGAAGTAAAATAAAACATTTTAAAAAGTTATGTTTAATTTATAAACCCATGTATTATATTTTAGAAACAAAGTGATGTTTTATTTTAATAACAGAAATATGTTTTTGCCATTTTCATTATTGAAGTAATTATATGGTAAACGTACATTTTATATTGGTTAAACCGTAAAATTATTCTCATTTTTTAATGAAAATATGATTAATTTGTTTATAATCAATTATATATATATATATATATTTATTATTTTAGAGTAAAATAATTTTAATGTTTAAAAGGACATTAAAAAAACGGTTTTGATTTCATTTTTCAAAATTATATTGAAATTTATATTTAACACCATTTGGAATCAAATCATACAAAATGGATTCCATATATGGAATCATCATAATCAAATAATGTAATATTTTAATTTCAGTTTTATTCATAAGGGATAATTACAATGGTAAAAAAATTTCACCATGGTAAGCGTTAAAAGGGTTATAAATAGAGTTAAACTAAGCAACAAAACATTAAATTTTACTAAAACTAATATAAATATGATTTTATGAGTTTATTTAGACCCTAAATTCTATTATATTCTAAAATTTTGATATCTGATTCTTGTTTCCCATAAAAATGACTTTATATTATTTAGAAGTTACGGGTCTTTATAAGGATTCCACTCCCCTAACATATAAAAGAGAATCTACTTGACGCACACCTATCATAGGGAGTTGAGAAATTTTATTTAAATTACCTAAGTATAGTCTAGTGATTAACCCTAGGAAGTCTAATGAAGAGGAGTGAACACAAAATCAGTTTTTCACTTAAAAACAAGAGTAAAAATGTGGTGTTTTTGAAATGAAATTTGAAATTCAAATGATTGGAAAACTATGCTATTAAAAAGGGTGATTAGGTCGGGGTCGGTTTTTTAATTTTAATTCTATCCTTTTTCAATTTAATTCAATCCTATTCTTCATTGTTAATTAATGTGAGCTTCCACAATCACTTCCTCTCACTTCCTTGGTAAAATTATGATGGTGAGAGAAAACCTTACCAAGATCTCGGTTTGGTCAACTCTCCTTCCATGTGTAAAATAGTTTTATTGAATATACTTAATTTAAATGGGAAATACCCAATCAGGTTTTTTTTATCCCAAACAATCAAGAACATTCACTACACCTTTTACACATACTGACGATCATTGAGTACTTCACCACTAATCCCTGTTTTATTCCATCGTATATAAACCAGAAATTAGTGGAGGGAGATTATGATTATTTTACCAAGGAAAATTTCAATAATGGAATTAATATTCAAGAACGATTTCACTTGATAATAAAATCCACTATAAGAAATTGAAAACAACTTTTAAGAAGAAATAAATTTATTCAATTACGTCAAAGAACTCAAGCATTACAGTGTAGAAAACCAACCCTTCCCGAATCACTCAAAACTTTTACCCCACCATGGTAAGGGTAATTGAGATGAATGGGGAAGAAGAAGGAATTAAAAAACTATAAAAAAGAAAATAAATAAATTATCAAGCTTAAAATTTCTCTTCCTTGGTGTCCTAGAAGAAATGGAATGGAATGAGAGACGCTTTGAGAGGGTGGATCTCTCCTCCTTTTATATCTAGAATTTGTCTCCTGAATGTCGTTGCATTTTAGACCCAATAAATAAAATCTTCACTCACTGAGACCTTATTAAATGTTGTTATTAAGTCTCTTGGTCGTTTCCTCTCAGAATCTCAGTGTATTTGGACATGTATTTTGAGAGTTATGGTTGTTTTACTCCGAGCATTTATTCTGTCAAGGCAGAGTCGTCAAATCGTAAACCTTCGGATTAAGATGCATTAATGACCCTTAAAACGGCCAATTACCATGGACTTACCTTCATGAAAGATGTTCTAAAAGTCTGTGTGCATCCACCTACTGAATATCACAACTATTGGGCCCACCAATAATTATTTATGGACCCACACCAAAAATTGGCAGAACTGTAAACAGTTTTCATGAGACAATTTGTGGGCTTCTTTTGAGATTCCATATGGAGGATTCAGATTTTGGTCCAAAAATAAGTAATGAATCCCTATATGTGTAGAATCTGTAAAATAAAGAATATTTCAATTTGGATTAGTTTAGATAATGTTATGGAGAAACTACAGAAATAATTTAAAATTGTTAAAAATCTGAAATGGCTCATTTTTTCTGTTCAACTCAAAACAACACCAATATCATAAAAATGAAGCAATTAAACTTAGTGTAACACTTATTTGGGTTTAAAATAATTAAATTAAAATTAAATTTAATTGAAAACATTTTCTCTATCAATTCCCCCACACTTAGCACTTAGACTCCTCGACAAGTAAAAATCAAATCAAATCAAATCCAAAACACATACCTTATGAGATGTACCAAATCAATTACAAGAAACAAAAAGATGTCATGCCTAATCAAAAGAACATATTTCAAGTTCTCCATTTTAGATTATTTAAAATATTTCCACATCATTTCTTATCCCATGCACACAAAACACCTACCTCACAGGAATTTTCTCTTATCTCACAAATGTAAATATTGAACAACGCTTTTATCATCCAAAGTTATACAAGAGTCAACATAGGCTTGATATATTCCTACTTCTCCACCCGATATGATTCAAGGAAATTTGTTTCTCATGAGGACTTTTTAGGGTTGTTCTGTGGCTTTTGGTTGGTAGGATTTAGATGTTAAAAATTCTGAGGCTGAAAAGGAGGGCTTGGCTCTTTTTGAAGCAAAATTGCAAGATTTTAATTTTCACTCAAATATGGTATCCTTCACTTCACCTTTGTATAAAATAGGCTCCATCATCATTAAATCATCTCAGAAACAAAAAATTCAATCGTTTAAAAAATGATTTTTCTTGAAATCTCCAGATAGGCACAACTTTCTTTTAAATCGGAAGCTATACAAAGGCACAACTTCTCTTATCATGAATGCTCCAGAAAAGTCACAGATTTTAACAAAATGAAATACTCATCAGCTCTTAAACATTTTATATTCCATCAAAAGTATCACCAAATGAGTTAGTACATCACAAGTTATCTTCCCCCACACTTATGTTCAACTAGATCATGACATTTCACTTCAAGAGCAGGTTGGATAGGGAAAATTGGCTTGTAATGTGTCTAACCTAATTGGATATTCATGGAAACTTGGGGATACAATGAAGGATAAATGTAAAGGTGGTCAATAATGAAAATTATTATTTTTAAAATGGGGATTAAAACCAAAGAAATTCCTCAATAATTTAAAACACATGTACCCCAAACCCTCGAGGTTTGAAAGGAATAAATCAAATTCCGGTTTAAGCAGTCATAGTTTGGTTCTCTCATGAAATGAGGCAAATGAAAATAATATTCAAAAATTAAGTTTAGAAGCCTCACAAAAAAGTGATTTCAATGATATAGACAGTGAAATATTGCATGAGATTCAAAAATCAGTGTACTTTTCATGAAATTATTAATGATTTGAACTCGAAACAAATTCATTTCATCATTAATTTAAGCTCAGTTTCATGGAATAGATTGGTTCACTCATTGACCTGGGTTTCAAAAATAGTAATGATAATCATTTCAGCTCAAAAGTTTCAAAAACACACTAAAAATTGAAAAATAAACACATAAAATTATGAAAACACTGATTTTTTTTTGAAAAACAAAAAAAATAAAAATACTAAACTAAAAATGTTCCCTCACCCACACCTAAATTATTCAGTGTCCTCAATTAATTGAAATGTATTTAACATGTAAGACAATTTTAAAATGAATCACATCATTAAGAAACTGTGAAGGAGAGGTATGACCAGAGTTATTGGCAATGAAATGTTTAGTTTGGAACCTAAGTGTTGCTTTTGAAAACCTAAATAAGTAAAAACATAACATAAGAAATTTATTAAAATAAATGAAACTATAATTTTAATAAGAAAAGAAGGATAAATCTTGGTTTAATCCTCTAAGTGTGCCCTGGGTTTTGACTGCCTCCAGAGGGGTAGTTCTAATTAGTTATCCCCAATCTGATGGTGGGTGAGGTTTCTTGCTCATGAACCAACAACAAATCTTCTTTCCATCATGTAATTGCTCTTTTTTGTTGAGGTCTCCATGGATATAACATAACAAGTCCACCCCCATTGTAGTGAGATAAAACATTCATGGTGGGGTTTGAACAATGAATGAGTCCTCCAGTTTCATAGTTTCCACTTGCATAATTTCTTCTTCGTTCACCGGTGCATTCTCAAGATATGCTGCATCAAGGGAATAATCAAATTGAATTTCAGATTGTACGTCTATTTGAACAACATTAAAGCATGAAAAATCAATATAAAATGCATCCCCTTTAATGTGAGTATCATGCATCTCATTCTCATCAGGAAAATCAACTTTTGTATCCTCTGGAACTCCTTATGATATATGTTCAACAAGATCAGGGGGCTCCAGATGATCTTCATCAGGTGCATCTTCGTTTTCTTCCTCAACCACCAAGGAAATAGATGTGTTGACTGAATCTGAAAATTTAATACAAGGGGAGGTGATACAAAATTCAGTTTTAACAAGATCAAAATATAATGAGTTTATAAAATGATTATCTCCCTGTGTTTGTATGTCTTCAATATCTTATTCATTTGAAATCACCTCTTGGATCTGAGTAGTAAAAGATAGAGGCGGGTAGTTATGATCCTCTATTTGTTCTTCAAATTCCACTACGTTAGTTGTTTCTCCCTTAAATGGTTCCAAATATTCTTATTTTGGGAGGCCATGTAGTTCTTCTCACTCATTCCAAAATTAATTCAAATCATGTTGATCTCCACCATGTACCTTAGGCATTGATTTCTCTTGGGTAAGATGTAAATATTCTGTTAGCCTTCCTATTTGACCATTTAGTCCTTTTATGGCCTCTTTGAGTTCCTTCACATGATATTTGTTATAATATAAAACATCTTTTTCTTATTGATGATGAAACTGTAAAATATCAATTTTTACCTCATCTATTTCTTGATAAAATTCTGGGAAATACTCTTGGAGTTTAATTAATTCTCCAGGTAAACCCTCCAACACATTGTATTTGAGGTTCCCTTTAAGATTTTGAATTAGATCCTTGAATTCATCCTCCTTGATGATTTGAATTTGAGCTCCCTGAGTCTTCTTTGCCAAGAAATAAATACTATACTCTGTAGACCATGGTGAGTTAGAAACTTGTTCTTTCTCTTATGGGTAAGTGTTCCATGAATTAAAGAAATAATAAATTGAAAAAAACATGGAAAATTCTTGTTTGTTTTTTTGGTTTTTTAAATTTGAAAAAGGTCAAATATTTACAATTATATTGCGGAACTACCTCCCTGGAAATGGCGAAATGTTTGACACACGCTAGTCGTAGGGGGTGGCAAAATAATTTTTAAATTTGTTAAGTGTATTCTAGTGATTAACCCTAAGAGTTCTCCTGAAGTGGAGTGCACACAAAATCAGTTTTTCACTTTAAAACGAGAGTAAAATTGTTGTGTTTTTGAAATGAAATTTGAGATTAAAATGATTGAAAAACTAGGATATTAAAAAGGGTGATTAGGTCGGGGTTGGTTTCCTAATTATAATTTTATCCTTGTTCAATTTAATTCAATCCTATACATCATTGTTGATTAAAGTGTGTTTCCACAATCGTTTCCTCTCACTTCCTTGGTGAAATTATTATGCTGAGAGAAATCCTTACCAAGATCTCGGTTTGGTCAACTCTCCTTCCATGTGTAAAATAGTTGTATTGACTATAATTAATTTAAATGGGTAATGCCTGATCGGGGTTTGTTTATCCCAAACAATCAAGAACATTCACTATACCTTTTACACGTACTGACGATCGTCGAGTACTTCACCACTAATCCATGGTCTATTCCATCGTATATAAACAAGAAATTAGTGGAGGGAAATTATGATTATTTTACCAAGTAAAAAATCAATAATGGAATTAATATTCAAGAACTATTTCACTTGATAATAAAATCCTCTATAAGAAATTCAAAACAACTTTGAAGAAGAAATAAATTTATTCAATTACGTCCAAGAAATCAAGAATTTCAATGTAGAAAACTAACCCTTCCCCAATCTATTAAAAAGATTACCCTACCATGGTAAGAGTAATTGAGATGAATGAGGAAGAAGAAAGTATTAAAAAACTATGAAAAAAAATAAAAGATAAAGCTGAAAAAATATCCTCCTTGGTGTCCCAGAATAAATGGGATGGAATAACAGATGCTTTGAGAGGGTGGATCTCTCCTCCTTTTATAGCCAAAATTTTTTCCTCGATTGTTGATGCATTGTAACCCCATTAATGACATCCTCACGTGTTGATATCTTCTTAAATGATGTTCTTAATTATCTTGGTCATTTCCTCTCAAAATCTCAGCGGATTTGGACATGTATTCGAAGAGTTATGGTCATTTTACTCCAAGCATTTATTCTATCCTGTCAGACTCGCCAAATCGCAAACCACTGGATTAGGATGACTTAATGACCCTTAAAATAGCCAATTAATATGGTATTCACTTTATGAAAGATGTTCTAAAACGCATTTTGCGTTTACCCACCAAATATCACAACAATTGGGACCGCCAAGAATTATTTATGGACCCACACCAAAAATAGGCAGAACTGTAAACAGTTTTCATTCGACAACTTGTGGGCTTCTTTTGAGCTTCCATATAACCGATTCAGCTTTTGGTCCAAAATAGTAAATGAATCCCTAGAAGTGTAAAATCTGTAAAAGAAATCATTTTGAAATTTGGATTAGTGTAGATAATGTTATGGCCAAACTACTGAAATAATTTAAAACTGTTAAAAATCTGAAATGGTCCATTTTTACTGTTTAGCTCAAAACAACACCAATATCATAAAAATGAAGCAATTCGTCTTAGAGTAACACTTTTGTGGGTTTAAAATAATTAAATTCAATGTAAATTTAATTGAAAATATTTTACCTATCATTAATCCCCTCACTTCTTCACACACATTAAAAGGCATAGATTAACTACGATCTACAAAAATTACTTCCAAAATATCCAAACCAAAACGTATTAGAACATGTGTCACAAACATTCCCAATTTGAAGCCTTAGAGTGTAAGAAAATGTATGATATCTAAGGAAGTGTCAATGGTATTAACTAAGTTATTCTATATTTCATTCATATTACACCTATTAATATGTTTATATCACCATATTAAGATAATGAAATTTTCATCTTTTGTACATTTAATTTTTTTATATTTATGTAAAGATCACCATCTATATAATTTCTTTACATTTTAAAATGAAAATTCCACACATGCATACATCCAAAGTACCACCTCCATAAAGTGACATATTTCATTTTTCATCATACCTATCATGGATGGTTATATAGATGATTTTGTTTAATAAATATGATATTTATGAAATAATAACGTGTTTAGAAAGATAAATAATTATTTACCTTACTTTATGTGAATTCATTGAAAAATGATATTGTCACCAACGCATAGGTGTAGATGATTTCACCCTGAGGTGTTGTATTAAATTTTGTATGACCAACTTATATGGATGGATAAAAAGGTATATTTAGTGTCTAAATACAATATATAATAAATTATTGATAATATTTATATGATTAAACCATGAAATAGGTATAAGTAACAGAATAACCAAATCAAAAAAATCTTGAGAAACAAAACAGTTAACAACTAAATAGTTGGTTTTAAAAATGAATTATGAGTAGATAGGAAAAATTAACATATAAATAAATGATATAATGAAATATATAAATTATTATGTATTTCATATATATTAATAATTTAAAAAATTTTATTTTATAGGAGGATGGAACATCTTTGACCATGTGGGAATCCGATGTAATGGTTTATTTTATAATTTCATTTTTCTTTTTGATTGTTAGTGTTTAAATATACTTTGATGTAATTATATGATATTTCTCTCTAAAACACAATTTATATTCTATAAACTATTTATTTCAGTGGTTTTAATGTATTCATTACATTTTCTCCCTATTTGGTACTCAAAATGTTTGATTGAATGCTTTTATGAAAAACATAACTTATTTCTTCATTTAGATAAGGAATATTTTTCTTCCATGTCCAAGTTATTTAAATAATTTCTTGAGTGTTATTTTTTTCATTTATTGTTTAAGGATATTGTCAACTATATTTTAATTTACCTAAATTGGTTTAAAATGAATCTTCCTAACATTTTTAGCTCAATACATAGTAGACTTTTACCAGACTAAGATAAATTTTCATTTTTAATGTTTATAGATTGACCTCATTTTCTTACCATCATGATCATTGTTTTTTATGAATATTCCATTCTAAATTTATATGTTAATTAAAAAATTATCTTAAAAATATATTTCGTTGAATTTTTCATTTTAAAAATAATGTTTAATATTTAATAAAATCCAATAAAGTGATTTCCTTCCACATATGTAGATTATATTATTCTAATTTATATTTTTTAACTTTAACAAATCTATAATTTGGAATTAGGAATATTATAAACTAGTGAAATTTCAAGAGTTAAATCAAAATAAAGTCTAACATATTAAATAATTAGTAATGTAAAAATTTTGTGGTAACATAGTAATAACATCTCTATTCTAATATAAATAAGTGGATGTAGGATTTTTCAAAGATTAACCATAATATAATTAGCCAAAAAATGATTGATTGGTTGTCAAATATATATTCTCTTGATGAAAAACTAGTGTGAAAAAATACACCCAGTTTGGAACTCCTTGAGGATATGGTTTGTAAGTTTCATATATTTCTTTAAGAACCTTTGAACTCACGGTATCAAATGATCCAACTCTTAAACTATTCAAATGTGATACAATTCAAATATTTAAGTAATCCATATCTTCATAAAATTATTTTTCATCTATATTAAAATAATTTAATGTTTGTTATACTACACTAAAAATTTATCTAAGTAATAATACACCCCCTTTATTTGTGTGGATTATGATCAAGATATTCTATTGACTGTGGAATATCAAAAATCTCTATACATGATTCAAAATAGAATGGTGAATAATATATAAATATAAAATATAATAAAAAATTTAAAATTTAATATATAAATGGATAATACTTTAAATTACCACATGAATAATTATACATGATTTCATAATTATTTAATGCACAATTTGGAACATCTTAATTCTCAAAATGAGATATAATGATATTACTATCAAGGTATTATGTCAAGATATCGTTATTCTTAACAATAAGTGATCGTATAATTATATCCTGATCTTACCTTTAATTCTTCATTCTGAGTCATCCCGATCATATCATTAAGGCCTATTTACAAAACATAATGATCATACAATCAAGGCCTCATTCCAAGGAACCTTACATATATGGGCTGACATACACAAGTGATACTTGTTGTTGTTTTTCTCATCAAACCTAATGTTTGAAATAAGTAATACAATATACCCCACATATCAATTAAACATGTAAAATTTATTCCAAATTTTTTTGAATGAATAATAAAATTAATTATCAATATGGCTTAAAATCATTAATTATCTATATTGAATGATGTAATACAAAATCCCAATATTTCCCATTCAATATAATTTGATTCATAGTAGGATTCCTTCAAATCATACCATATATATTAATGGGAATATATCTTATTCGATATTGAAATGATTCTAAATATAATGATGATATAAATGATAACAGACATAAAAGAGATTCATTTGAGAATAATGTATTGTGCACAATATCGTGTAATAACCATAAATGTGAAAGGAGTAAATGAGAATATTAATTGATCATAAAAAAATTGTTTTATTGTAATATCATTTTCTATATAATTTTATTTCAAAAATATATTATAAATGTTGAAAAATAAATTTCATAAAGCATTGGAATCTTTGTCTAAAGAATGATGTTAAAAATCACATAAAAAACTAATTTCAAATGACTTCAAGGATAAACATAATAAAATTAAAATAATTTAAAATAATAAAATCATTAAAATATACCATTATTATATATGAAAATGTTTGTCAGATTATGAAAATATACATAGGTGAAATGTGACCATTTCAATACCTTTAATAAAATAGTTCTTTTAATTTCAAAATAAAAACATAAAATTAACAGAATATCAGGAATAAAAATTAATTTTTAAAATAATTATAAATTTTAGATAATTATAAATAATTAGTAATGGTTTTGATGGTAAGAAAATCCATTCGTGAATAAATGACTACAAAGAGATTCTTCTCATGAATTTTTAATGAAATTCAAAAATAAATAAATAAAATATGTTAAGAAGATTCATTAAAAAAATTTGAAATGAAAATAGAAGGTTAATATAAATAAAATGTGGAAAAAATTAACATATATAAAATTAAATTATAAAAAGAAAATACGGAATTTGGATATGGAGGAAAAAGTGTCCAAATAAAAAAAGGTGAAAAAAGTCCAACATTTCTTATAAACTTTTTCTCTATAGTTTGGTGTAGCAAAAAGATGATAAATATAACTAATAAATAAGTAACCAATAAATAATCACATAATTATGAAATCGATGACTTTTAATATAGAGCTATCATATAATTATCCTAATGTATATTAAAGCATAAATAATCTCAATTAAAAGTGAGATTTGAGTATAGAACCTTTCATTGGATTCCCTCTTTGTAGGAAATGTTCCAACCAAATTTTTAATTAATTAATATTTATTATTCTTCTATATATGATCTATATTTATATTTATATTATATTATTTTATTTTTATAAATTACTTATATGCATTTACTTATAGTTTTTATGTTAATATTAATTATATATGTGTTATTTTACCTGTTTCTTATGAATATTTATTCTCACCCGTCATGGCCATAGCACATTGGTCATGGTTTTGACACCTCCATAATTTTAATCATTTAATATATATAATATTAAAACATGAAATAATATTTTAAGACTATACATGTATTGTTTTTATGAGAAATACAATATTTTATTCATTTAGGTGGTATCCTCCAACTGTGCATCACAGAAATTTTCATTTTTCAATGGATGGATGGGAGAAAGGTATATAGAAGGTTATATTTATATAATCAAAATTATATCATAAATATAAAATATATTCATTTAATAAATACATACATATATATAAATCAATCCATGTGAGGCGGTTATGAAAAATGAAATATGTCACTTCTTGGAGGCGGTAGTTTGCACACATGCATGGGTGCCATTTTCATTTCCCATTAAATGGAAAAGAAAATTTATTATGGTATTAATGTTAAAATAAATACATTTAATTATAGTAAACAAGTGTATATAATTATGTTATTATGGTTATAAAATATTTAGTTTTGGTTTAAGATGAAATAAAATTGATAATTCTTATTAATAACATTTATATCTTCTTTGGAAAATCTCCAATAAAAATATCATTAAGGTTTCTTTTATGAGTATTTTGTGAATAAATGAAGATATAGGTAGTATATAATGGTGTTGGTATGGTATTTTAGAATATATTAGTTTTGAAAATGGATATTTTTGTGTATATAGAAGTGAAGAGGGGGCTTTCTATTTATATGTCAAGGGAGTACCACCCTTATATATACTCCAAACATTAAAATAATGTAATGTAATTCTCCAAGAAATGTGGTTACTAATAGAATTTTTTACCAAAAATATGATAATTTATGTTTTAAATCCACTAATACACTCATCCTTATAAAATATTTAGCGATATTTTAAGCCTTATATGTATGTTTAAACCCCTCATTAACCTTTTTAACCTCTACTGTGTAGAAAAACATTTACCATCATAATTATTCATTATGACTAAAAATGATATGTTCCTCATTCAATAATATGAATATGATTATTTCAAAAAAGGAATTAATTTTAAAATATTTTATTCTTATATGTTTTAAAAATTAATTTGAACATAAGTACAAAAGACGCAATAAATTATTTTAATAAAAAATATCTTTTAAGCATAAAAAAATATTTAAAACAAAAACATGAAAATAACTTATTATAATTACATTTATATATGTATAAATAAACAAATGATATTTAACTGTATATAAAAAAATTAAATTCTGAATGTATCATTATAACTACCTAATTAGAACAAAGATAATAAATTACTCCTTTAGTATAAGAAGTGTTCTCTTAGGTTTTAAAATGTCTATAATGGATTTCTAAATTAAACATAAAATTATATCAATTATTTATTTCAATTATTAAATATATATTTATTCAATAAATTGTTATTTACAAAATTTCAATTCATTATTAAACTACAACCATGTCATTAAAGTTACCAATTTTAGTAAAATATATGTTTTTCAGAATGAACCGAAAAATTTTCCTTTTATAAAAATCCCAAAAAGTGAAAATAAGATTATATTAAAAAAATTTAATTAAAAAATTATGTTTAATTCATATATAATAAATTATAATGTATTTGAATTTATCATTGAAACACATTATTGAATAAACCTTCTTTTGTTGTTATAAAATGGTGAGGTAATTGAATTTGTAATATATTAGAGTTTTGGAATGTTGTGTTTAGATGTCATAATAGAATTTCATATATTAAATTCTCCCCCATTATATCATTTAATCCTTTAAATTAGTGATGTAAAACATTTTAAGAAAAAATTAATTTAATTCATTATCCTTGGTTCCTCGGGTTCCCATGTTGCTTCCACTATCTTATGATTCCTATAAAGCACTTTCATAAGCTAAGTCAACAAATTATATAAAATATGCTATATAGTATCTAGAATATGTATAGGCTAGTTATTATAATATTAGTCGGGATCAAACTCTATTCCCTTAATGGTGATTGTATTCATTGGTTCTTGCATGCACATACATAACAACAACACATGGAAGACATCATGTTCTTTAAAGAGGTCGGTGGGATAACTATATAGTAGGATGAACCACTAATTATCACTAAATTTTTAAAAAATATGATGTACATGGGACTTAGTTTAACTTTTTACCTTGTTATATAACTCCATTCCATGAAAATAATTTTAAGAAAATAGGACCCCCTACTCGAAATTCTATGTTTTTACTATGATTCTTAGGATACCATTTTTATTATCTGTAAGATGATTTAATGTGGTTCTAAAAAGTTCTCACTGTGCTTAATAACTTGTAACACATAAAAAACAAAACAAAAATTATTTGTGACATATTACAATTACAATAATAACAATCATTTAGTAAATATAAAGATGGTAATCAATTATAATACTTTTATTGTATTATATTTTCCTTATTATTTAAATTAAATGATTATAAAATGAAATATTAATTAATGGGACGTGATTAAAATCCTTCGATTTTAAAAAGATGTATTATTCAAATATATAATGTTTAAAGTGATCAATATTTGAATAAATTGACAAATTTTAAAATACCTCAATGTATAAACTTATTATGTAACTGTAAAGACTCGGAATTTCCATGTATTTTTTTCAAAAATATATGAGAATTTTACAAGTCTGCAAAAATTGACGGTATGTGATTCTGAGGCATGGAGTGCCCAGAATGAATTTATAAACTTTTTTTGGTTACGTTTAGTAAATGTACGAGAAGGTTTTTCTAACTTTTCAATCAGTGATCGAGATTGAAATCCGAGGACACCGTTGAACTCATTGTACCAGTATTCGCTTATGGATTCCTTCACCTCGACCACAGTGGGTCAAGAGTGAAGGATAGATTTTGGGGTTTTTATGAAGGAATAAAATAAAATAAAATGGTGTAACATTTTATTTTTATTTTTTTTTTAAACCACCCATGTGGATATTTCACAGGTGGTGACCACATAAACTAAAACCTCCCATGATATGTTATGGAGGTGGGGACCACCGAGCCTAAACTCCCATGAGAGGTTATGGTGGTGGGGACCACCCATGGTGAAACCCTCTTAAACTCCCTCATAAGTGTGGGGGAGCCTCTTAATATTCCCCATTTAAATGGTGCCACCCCCTTAAATTTATTATTCCAACCAATGCAATTAATTAACCCAATTTCAAATTGTGCCAATAATTAAATTGGGGAAAACATATCATTTTGTCTACTTTTCTTTTTGGTGCATTTGGGGTGGGGAGAAATATAGGCAGGATTTCACTTCTCCAACGAAGAATTCCATTGAAGAATATTCTTTGAAAATCATGGAAGAGGGTGACCAGAGAACACGACATCGAAGCGTGGTTTCAGAAGCAACGATCATTGGTACTCTCTTTGCCTTCTTCGTCTTCCTTCTCGCGCCAACGTCAATGAACAATCCAATTTAAAGTTTTATTTCTATATGATTATCACTTCCCATGTACATCCCTTCAAATTATTTTGTTGGATTGGGAATAAAGATTGACGAGGGTTATGGGGATTGATGTTTTTAAATAACATCCATACTTGTTCTTGATTCATGTTTACATTGATCCGCTCGCTACCACTATAATGTGGAGATTTCGGGCCAAACCAACATGAATTGTCCTCTCCGAAATTCTTGTCATGATATGTGGTGTTCTTTGTGATGGAGGAAGATGACAACCAGAGTGGGTTTTTGGCACCAATGATGCACGAGGACGGTGGCCATCACCTCCGCCGGTTGCGACCAAGGAGACGACACAACATCATCGCCCCGCAGCCAAACCACCCCTCAGCCGAGCCACTGCACCACGGCCGAACCGCCCCGCGCCCGGGCTGATTCTCCATAGCCGATCTCCCTCGTCCGAACCATCGGCCCACAACCGGGCCACCATCCACGGTTAAACATCACGTGGCCGAGCCGCTCTGAGGCATTGCACCACCCCCCGCAGCCGAGCCTCCCTTGCGACACCCACCACGACCGAGCCCCCTCGCGGATGAGCCACCCCATGGCACCCCGTTCCCCCCATGTGGGCCTCTTGGCCTACCAGAACACCCAGAACCTACTGGGCCAGACCAACCGAGCTAGGCCACCCAGCGGGATGGGCTAGGATGGTCTGACCGGGCCGGACCGGACCCAGACCCACTTCGACCCATTTACGCTCTTTTGGGTATAACTTTGGCACCATATGTCCATTTGACGAATAGCTAATGGAAATGGAAATATTGGAGAAAGAAGATCACTTTGAGTATACCCCACTAGGACAAGGATTGGGTATGGTCGGGATGGATCGAGCACGAATCCAACATGGCCATTGGGACTACAAGGCTAATAACTCACAGACCGTGCATCTGATTGATGCACCGTCTGTTGCATTGATACCCCTATGACATATAAGTCCATTGAGATACTTCATCATGGGACTTCGTGGTAGTTGGTGTATCAACCAATGTCTTGTGGTGTGGATCCTCCCAAAGACGAGTAGACTTAGTGCTGGAACCCGGTAGCTGGTTATGACGACAAGACCGACTAGTGATCCTGTGTGGGTCAGCTCCCAGTGATTCTCTATGGGTCATCTCCAAGGGATCTTGTGTGGGTTAAATAATAATGATCCTTTGTGGGTAAGCTCCTAGCGATCATGTGTGGGTAAGCTCTTAGTGATCCTGTGTGGGGTCAGCTCCTAGCGGTCCTGTGTGGGTCAGCTCCAAGCGATCCTCTATGGGAAACTCCTAGAGATCCTGTGTGGGTCAGCTCTTAACGATCATGTGTGGGTAAGATCCAAGCGATCATGTGTGGGTCAACTCCTAGCGATCATGTGTGGGTTAGCTCCTAGCTAATATGTGGGGGTTAGCATCAGAGCCTCTTAATGGAGTAAGATGATTTAGTAGTTATAACTAATCATCTCTACTACCGTACCAAAGTTATACTTGGAATGAGCTGACTTCGTACCTGTTTGGTACTTTCCTTTGTGGTAATACCTTGGTGGTATTATTTTATGTGGCGTACCTGTGAGGTACTTTCCTTTGTGTCGTTCCATTCTTTGTGTAATGGTAGATCATTGGGCTTCTGGGTTGGACCCTGCGTTTCATCATTATTGAGATGTGTTTACATGATAACTTAGGTATATTTATGGGCATATACCTAAATAGGGTCGAAATTTAACTTCATGCTTTGAGGTTTATCATTTGTGGATTTTGTGAGACCGTGAGGGTCTCAGGGTCCCTACTGAGTATCGTTATACTCACCCCTACACTGGCTATGCCCGCACCTTATGTTATTTAGTGAAGACGTCAGACATCATTGATCGAATCCAAGGGTACCAAGAGTCGACAACGATCGGAGGAGGACCTTACAATGATTCGGTACAAGGATGAGATGGACAGACGTGGATTTATGATGAGGCAATCTGTACCTAGCCTTCTAGTTGGAACCTCGGAGGAAAACCCAAAAGTTTTCTTCCTTTTTTCCCCAGTTTACTTGTACTTTTAGTTTCTTGTACTTTCCAGTTGGGCATCTATTCTAATCCCTTTTCACTTACTGTACTCACTATATTTACTATTCAATTTACTTGTGTTCGTATCTTGCTATGTTCCTGGTTGCGTGTGATTACAGGTTTTAACGGCAATGCCTTCCTAGTTTTAGGGATTTCACCTTTTCGTGCTAGTCTCCATCCCCTAGCCAATGGAGGGCGGGATTGGGGTTGTCATGACATGGGTCCCGGGGTATGGGTCGTGACATATTGGTATCAACGGAGTTGATTCTACCACATAACATAGGAGTATGATATTTCTTTTAACGAAAATAGTGTTAAGTGTAGTGAGTCTGGTTATCATGTTAGGGAATATAGTGTTGGAGCGACGGCCGACGAATCCATACACCAAGACCCTGACTTATGATTTCTGAATCTGTGCATGAAAACACTAATTGCGTGTGTGTTTTCGAATGTTTTATTTGTGATCATTTGAGTCATCTCACCAGGTATAAATTATTGACTGTAGCGCACTTGAATCTTTTCAGGATGACTCTACACAGATATCCAGCTAGGGTTCCGAGAGTTGTACGCACTGATATCCCACCGAGCGATGAGGCCTCAGTACAGGACCCTCTTCCAGTAGAGACACTAGCGGAGGCACCAGTGGTACATTAACCGTTGGGCCATTGATTCCACTAGCCCCAACATCAGAGAGTGAACGCCACTTAATAGTGTTGAACGAGTTCCAATACCCGATCCCACCTAGGTTCAGGGGAGAGACAGACCCATAGGTGGTTGAGGATTGGCTAGAGGCTGTGGTGAGAGTTTTTCGACTGGTAGGGACACAAGCTAATCTCATGGTAATCCTGGCCACTGGCCTTCCACTGGCTACAGTAGGTAGATGTTGCAGCTTGATGCTCCAGGTTCACGATGAGGTGACGCTTCTCTAAGCAGACTTCAAGAGCCTATTTCGGGTAGAGTTTTTCCCAGCAACTCTTCACGCAGTGCATATACAGAAGCTCCTTCCTCTACGTTAGGGTAGCATGATTGTGGATCAGTACTCAGAAAGGTTCACTGACCTCTCACATTATTCCATAGATATGGTGTGGGACCCATTCTTCAGGGCTCAGACCATTGCGCAGGGAATCTTCAGGGATCAAACCATTGCACATGGACTCTGGTGGGAGATTAGGGATTTGATGATCTCACTCAGCATCCCAACATAGGCGGGGGTGTTAAAGAGAGCACTATTAGCAGAGAGTTTTCTTGCTGAGTAGTCACCAGCAGCGAGACCCACCATCGGACATCACGTAGAGGAGTCTTCTACTGCTGACAATAGACATATGTCACAGAGGTCAATGAGGACCATACCTACAGGTGGATGACTGCATAATTCAGAGTCGGTTGTGTGGGGCACTTGTGGTAGAGTCGATCATGCCAGGAGCGGGAAGCGTTACGCTTACGGCAGGCATGGTCACATGGTTTGTGACTTCCTGACCCACTGTACGGATGAACAGAAGACTATCCAAGGACCGCCCAGGATGAGATAGAGATTTCACTAAGGAGGTCCTCAGGGAGTAGGCAGACATGATAGAGGAGCTGGCCGTGCAACTGGCGGTGGGAGATGATTCGAGATGTTACCGGCACCACTACTAGGTGGTCTACCCTGACCATAGGGATCAAGAGGACCGGGGAGAGCTCAGCTCCAAGTAGTTGAGGCCTATGATCATGGTTCTCTAGAGATGATACGAGGTATGATCTGTGCTACTCCACCTTAGCTGCAGTACTTATAGACACATGTGTTAGTCATTCTTTAATTTCTACTACCCTCGTTCAGAGCATATAGATTTCGATGGAGCCATTGGCTCGATCCTTACAGATATAGTCTTCTATGAGAGCAGATTCGATTATTACGCACTGGTGCCAGCAGTGCGAGCTAACTCTTGGAGGCGAGAACTTTGTCTAGGATCCCTTAGTAGCGATGTTGAGGCCTTATGATGTAATCTTGGATATGGACTGGTTATCTGCTGTCCCTGATCATATTGATGGTATTAGGTGCAAAGTGCGGCATGTCTGCACGGATGGGACTTGGTTTACCTTCACCGGCGATAAGGGATCCTTTGTAGCATAGTATGGACTTACGTGAAGGAGGGTAAAGTTGATCAATCATCAGTTGGATAGACTTACCCTCAGATTGGTTTATGTGGGGAGTTCGAGTTATCCTTTACTGGTGGACCAGTACATGGATGTCTTCCCAAATGATGGTCTGGGTCTACCTCCTCACAGAGAGGAGGACTTTTACATTGACTTGTACCCTGTGGAAACTCCGATAACTACACCAGCATATTGGATGGCTCCCGCAGAGCTTCATGGGCTGCGGGTACAGCTTGAGGACTTGCAGGGGAAGGGATTTATTCAGCCCAATGTTTCACCATGGGAAGCCCTGATTTTATTTGCCAAGAAGGTGGATGGGAACTTGAGGCATTGTGTCAACTATCGACGCCTGAATGAGGTGACTATGAAGAAAAAGTACCCACTATCGAGGATTGAAGACCTCATTGATCAGCTGAAGGAAGCACATTGGATCTCAAAGATAGACCTCATATCAGGATACCACTATCTCAGAGTACGATATGAGGATGTGATGAAGACGACTTTTAGATGTCGGTATAGCCATAATGAGTTCTTTGTTATGCCATTCAGCATAACCAACATTGTAGCTGTGTTCATGGGAATCATGAACAGGATCATTCAGCCATACCTTGTTCACTTTGTAGTTGTCTTCATCGACAACATTCTAATCCACTTGACTACTGAGGAGGAGCATGACTACTATTTACAGGTAGTACTAGACACACTCCAAGAGCACCATCTTTATGGTAATCTCCCAAAGTTCCAGTTCTAGATTCGAGAGGTTCACTATCTAGGACATGTAATTTCAGAGGCTGGAGTTATAGTGGATCCAGTGAAGTGCGAGGTGGTACTTTTTGGGGAGCCACCCATGAGTGTGTTGGAGGTACACAGTTTTCTGGGTTTGGCTGGACACTGACAGGGATTTGTACCAGATTTCTCCAATTTTGCAGCACTACTTTCAGCATTGATGAAGAAGGGGAAACCCATCGTGTGGTTGGAGAGATTCCAACAGAGTTTTCAGGAGCTGAGATAGAGGCTGACTAGTTCCTCTATCCTGAGGCTTCCAGAAGAGGGCATATGGTAGATAGTCTACTGAAATGCATCAAGGATCGAGCTATGATGTGTCCTGATGTTGGAGAAAGCAGTGATCACGTATGGTTCTCGACAGTTGAGATAGCATGAGCAGAACTATGCTGCCCATGACCTGAAGTTAGCAGCGGTGGTCTTCACTTTGAAGATCTGGCGACACTACTTGATGGACGAGTGTTTTAGAATGTACAATGATCACAAGAATCTCATTTATATCATCTCTTAGAAGGACCTGAACCTAAGACAATGCCATTTTCTTGAGTTCCTCTAAGACTATGATTTCGTGATAGTCTATAATCCTAATAAGGGGAACGTTGTAGCAGATGCAATCAGCAGGAGGTCTGGTATACAGCTTCTAGGCAAGGTGATTAATAAGATGGCTGGTTTGCATATATCCATTGTGGATTGAGATTGAGTAGCTTTTCTTCAGTCTCTTACAGTCACTCCCCCACTTCATCAGCGAGTCTGGGAGGTGTAGTGTGGGGAATATGACTGAGAGACATGATGTGCTCAGATATCCATAGGACATGCACCTAATGGATTTTTTGAAGGTGGGGAGCACATCATCCTCTTTAGAGGACGTACTATAGTACCTGTGTATCTTCATGAAGAAGTTTTGAGGGAGTTCCACACATCCCCTCTAGCAGTAAATCGATGAGTGGAAAAGATGTACCAAGATCTCTAGTGACAACACTGGTGTCCGGGGATGAAGAAAGTAGTAGTTGAGTTTGTCTCTTGTTTCCTCACTTGTTAGCAAGTGAAGGTGGAGCATCAGGTACCAGCATGCTTGGTTCATCCTTTAGAGGTCCCAGAGTGGATGTGGGATGGGATATCCATGGACTTCATGATAGGACTTCCACGTATATCTAGGGGTCATGACTTGATTTGGTTGATCGTTGAACGTCTCACCAAGTCAGCCCACTTCCTAATGATCAGAGAGAAGGGTTCAGTAGGGAGCATGGGATGCCTCTATGTACAGGAGATTGTGCAGCTACATGGAGTACCCTTGATGATTTTCTTTGATCATGATGCATGTTTTACTTACCAATAGTAGAAGGGGTTATAGGAGGCTTTCAGGACATAGCTTCGTTTGAGCACTGACTTCCATCCTTAGATGGATGGTCAGACTAAGTTGACCATTCAGACCCTCAAGGACATACTACGTTCTTTTGTCCTTGATTTTGGTCGTAGCTGGGAGGATCACTTTTCGTTGGGGGAGATTGCCTACAACAATAGTTATATGTCCTCCATTGGGATGGCACCTTTCGAGGCCTTGTACAGACAACCTTATAGATCACATTTGTGTTGGACTAACCTAGGGGAGTCAACACTAGTGGGGCTAGAGATGGTACATGTTATCATAGAGAAGGTGTAGATCATCTATAAGCAGATGAAGATTGCACAAAGTTGGTAGAAGTCTTATGCTGATAGGAGACGGAGACCTATGAAGATTGAGGATGGTGACTAGGTCATTCTACGGGTGTCACCTCAATGAGGTTTGAGGAGATTTGGCTGAGGCGGCAAGTTATCTCTGAGGTTCATTGGACCTTTTCAGGTCCTCAGCAGAGTAGGTGAGGTGGATTACCTCATAGCTCTTCCAACTAAGTTGCACCAGGTGCCTGATGTCTTCCATGTATCCCAGCTGAGGAGATACATGCATCACCATTCTCACATCATCGACCATGAAGAGATGGAAATCAATGATGGGGTGACTTTTACAGAGGTTCCAGTCATGATTGAGGATCGACAGAAGCCAGACCTTCATGGATGGTCGATACCTCCGGTGCATGTTCACTGGCATCACGAGAACCTCCAGGAGTTCACATGGGAGCGGGAGGCTCAGAAGCATGCTCTGTACCCCCATTTGTTTAACTAGTTTGAGTTGTGGCTTACGGGAATACATAGAGACCTAAGGTGGGTAGAATGTAAAGACCCATAATTTCCATTTAATTTTCTAAAAAAATATATGTGAATTGTTTGAGTTTGCGAAAATTGACGGCGCATGATTCTGAGGCCCAGAGTGCCTAAAATGAATTTAGGAACTTTTTTTTAGGTACATTCAGTGAACGTGTGAGCAGGTCTTTCTAACAATTGAATCAGTGCTCAGAATTGAAATCCGAGGACACCGTTGAACTCGTAGGGCCAATATTCGCTTAAGGAGACCTTCACCTTGAACACAATGGGTCGATTGTGAAGGATAGATTTTGGTTATTTCGTGAAGGAATAAAATAAAATAAAATGGTGTAACATTTAATTTTTATTATATTTTCAAGCCACCAATGTGGATATTTCATATGTGGGGACCCCCTAAACTAAAACCTCTCATGAGATGTTATAGAGGTGGGGACCACTGAGCCTAACCTCCCATGAGAGGTTATGGTGGTGGAGACCACCCGAGGTTTAAAACCCCTTAAACTCACTCATAAGTGTGGGAGAGCCTTTTAAACATCCCCGCTTAAATGGTGCCAACCCCTTAAATTTATTATGCCAACCTATGTAAATAATTAACCCAATTTGAAATTCTTCCAACAATTAAATTTTGGAAAACATATCATTTTGGGTACCTTTGAATTTGGTGGATTTGGGGAGAGGAGAAACATTTGGAGGATTTCACATCTCCAATAAAGAACGCCATCGAAGTACGTTATTTGGAAATCAAGGAAGTGGACAACGAGCGAGCCCAACATCGAAGCATGGTTTCAGAAGCGATGATCTTTGTTACTATCTTCTCCTTCTTCGAATTCCTTCTCGTGCCAACGTCAATGAATAATATAAGGTAGGGGTTTATTTCAATATGATTATCACTTCCCATGTACTTCCCTTCTAAAAATTTTGTGGGATTGGGAATAGAGATTGACCAGGGTTGTGGGGATTGATGTTTTTAAATATGTTCCATTCTCATTCTTGATTCATGTTTACATTGAGATGCTTGATATCTCTCTACTGGGGAGAGTGCGGGCCAAACCAACATGGCCCATTATCTCTACAATTCTTGTGATGATATGTAGTGTTCATTGCAATGGAGGAATTAGAGTGGGTTTTTGGGACTGATGAGGTAAGAGGACTGTGGGAGGCACCTCCGCCGGTCCCAATAAAGTTGATGGCGCAACAGTACCACTCCGCGGCCGATCCGCACCATGGCTCGGCCGCCGCTTTGCTGCAGAACCGCCCCGTGACCGGGCCACTGCGCAGCGGCCAAGCCACCACCCCACGGCTGGGCCGCCACTCCATGGATGAACCCCCGCGTCCGGGCCATTTTCCATGGCCAAACCACCCATGGACGAGCCACTCTATAGTCGAGCCACCCCGAGGCCTCGTTGAACCCCCCACGGCTGAGCCACCCTCGTGGACCCCTCCGCGGCTGAGCCGCCCTGCGGTTGAGATGCCCAGTGGCCCCCCGTGGCCCCTTGTGGACTTCCGGACCACCCAGCGTGGGCCGGGATGCACTGTGGGCCGGGTCGACCCAAAATGGGGGGTCCCATGTTGGGTCAGGTCAGGTCGGTCAGATCGAGTCGGACCAAACCCGGACCCACTTTGACCCATTTATGCTCTTTGGCCACAACTTTGGCACCAGACATCCATTTGACGAACCTCCGGTGGAGATGGAAATATTTTAGCGAGATGGTCCCTTCCTGTATACCCCACTAGAAATTTGGACAAGGATAGGGTATGGTCAGGTTGGATCGAGCATGAATCCAACCGGGCCCTCGAGATTGAAAGGCTAATAACTCACAAACCAAACATCCGATTGACACACTGTCTGTTGCGTTGAGACCTCTATGACATGGAGATCCTTTGATATAAAGTTGGAGTATCGACCAGTGGCTTGTGGAGCGGATCCTCCGGGATACGATCATGTTTTGTGCAAGATCCCAGTAGCTGGCTGTGATAAGAAAACTGATTAGCGATCCTGTGTGGGTCAGCTCCTAGCGATTGTGTGTGGGTCAGATCCTAGCAATCCTATGTGGGTCATCTCTTAGGGATCCTGTGTGGGTTATCTCCTAGTAATAATCTGTAAGTCAGCTCCTAGTGATCCTCTATGGGTCAGCTCCTAGCGATCCTGTGTGGGTAAGTTCCTAGCGATCCTGTGTTGGTCAGCTCTTAACGATCCAGTTTGGGTCATCCTCTTGAGATCATGTGTTGGTCAGCTCTTAGTGATCTTGTGTGGGTCAGCTCCTAGCGATCCTGTGTGGGTCAGCTTCTAACTATCCTGTGTGGGTCAGCTCCTAGTGATACTTTTTGGGCCAGCTCCTAGCGACCCTCTATGGGTCAACTCCTAGCGATCCTATATGGGTTAGCTCCTAGAGATTCTGTGTGGGTCAGCAGTAGAGCCTCTTAATGGAGTAAGATTATTTAGTAGCTATAACTAATCATCTCTACTACCGTACATAAGTTATACCTGGAATGAGATGAGTTCTTACCTGTGTGGTACTTTCCTTTATGGTAATACCTTGGTGGTATTCTTCTGTGTGGCGTACCTGTGATGTACTTGCCTTTGTGTTTTTCCATTATTTGTGGAACGGTTGGACATTGGGATTTTGGGTTGGACCCTGTGTTTCCTCATGATTGAGATGGGTTTACATGATAACATAGGTATATGTATAGGCATATCCCAAAGTAGGTTTGACAGTTGAATTCATGCTTTGAGGTTTATCCTTTGTGGATTTTGTGAGAACTTGAGGTTCTCAGGGTCCCTACTGAGTATTGTTATACTCACCCCTACACGGGCGATGCCCCCACCTTGTTGTGTTTGGTATAGACGACAGACATTGTTGATCAAAACTGAGGGTTCTGGGACTGGACGGTGCCCAGAGGAGGACCTTATGACGATTCTGTACATGAAGGAGACCAACAGACATGGAGTGCTGAGGAGGTGATCTGAACTTACCTTTCAGGTAGTAACCTCGGAGGACGGCCCAATAGTTATCTTCCTTTTTTTCTCCAGTTTAGTTGTACTTTCAGTTTCTTTTACATTCCAGTTGGGCTTGTATCTTGGACCCTTTTCACTTACTATACTCACAATGTTCACTATTCAGTTTACTTGTGTTTGTATCTTGTTGTGTGCTTTGTTGTGTGTGATTAAAGGTTATAAAGGAAATGCCTTCCCAGTTTTAGGGATTATGCCTTTCAGTTCTAGTCTCTAGCCCTTGGCCTATGGAATTCGGGCTTGATGTAGTCATGAAACATGCCTCGGGGGAAGGGTCCTGATAGTAACACTCAATTTGTATGTTCTCATATTTCAGAATCCCCTCTATTTTTTTCAAATTAGTAAAGCTGTCAAGGGTTGAATAGGCCATTTTCCCCTTTTAATTTATATCTTTTTTATAAGGTTGGATGAATGGACATGAATTTGATGTTTTTTCATAAGGTATCTTGACTGACTATAGATCCAATAGATTTTATTGAGGATGGTTCAAACAGTCATGCCATCAATAATTTCTTCATGTTGTTGATCCTTAGTCATGAAGTTGATATATTTTTTCACGATGATGATTAAATGTTTCATATAGTTGACCCATATAGTCACTTTTTATAGTCATTACTCGTGGTCAATATATTAAATAAACATAAAATTCTCGGTTTTTTAATATATTCCCAGAATAATGTAAAATCCATTATTAAATAAAATTATCAAAAATTAATTAGAAAATGGGAATTTAAAACATGAATCACATAAAATAATTTATAGTTTTAAATCCACTGATTTTAAGTTCATTAAATGAGTTTTTTGGGTGGAAATAAATGTGATTAAATGTAAACTAAATTAATTTCAACTTAAATAGAATGTTTACTGTAATTTGGTAATTTTTATAGAATCAGATATCTAATTAATTAAACAATATTTCTTCCCCTTATTTAATATGTTTTCACTTTATCAAGTCTAGGTGATCCAAACTTCCCACATGGTGTCTTGTGAACACTCATATAGTCACTTGTGTTTTTATATGATTTTCTAGAACTATGGGAATCCATTCCAATCCATTGTTTTTTCTTTAGTGAAATTTTGAAAGATTCTCATTAGACAGTAGACCTGATTATTATCTTTTTATTTTTTAATGGCGCAATATAATCAATTTGTAGTTACTTTCTATAAATTTATGTGATTATCCATAAAAGGGTAATAATATAGAAACCACATAAATGATTATTTAATAATCATTGAAATTTTTAAACAATAAGAATATTATGATATTTCATTTTGAAGATAAATATTTATGTCTTAAAAATCTAGAAATTTTATGCAGATTAATATTCTTTGTAACTTGAAAATATAAAAGATAAAAACTTGTTTTTACCTACTTGTTGTATCTATTTAATATTTGAAAATTATCTATTAAATTGAAAACGGTAATAACTTATTGGAAAATATTTTTTAACTCTTAGTACGTAATTAAGGTATTGAATATATATTTTTATCAGATATTGTGATAGTGTTATTTCATGGGAGTATTACAACATGGAGTTTTATTATTGTTTATTTTTTGATAATAATGGTATTAAAATTATGTGTTTTCAAGAAATGAAATTTAAAATTAATTTAATGTCATAGACTATTAATATTTCATTTATAATAGACTAATTTTTTTTGCCTTTGTGATCTCTTGAGTTTTTAATATTTCATGTTTCTTCCACTTTTATTTAATAAATAATGAACTATATTCTTTTCAGTATTTTGTTTTTATAGTATATCACATTTTTCACTCGTAGAAAATTGATAAATTATGTAAATTTTGTATAATTATATAATTTAATGAATGAGGCATGATTACTTTTTTAACATACCTCTATGGAAATGATTATTTATGGAAGTCATGTTTTCACTGTATTATAAGCTAAAAACTATTGGTTTCATGATATATTATGAATATGTACAACAAGTAGGTTAATTCATTATGATAATTAAAATGTTTTTTCTAAAAAAATGTGTTCTGGGTTTAAAAGGATCATTTTTTCTCGAGTGAGTCTCGATTTCTTTTATTAAATATCCTTAGTTCATTTTCCTGTGTGCAGAAAAAATACAATTACAATACATGTATTCTATAGAATATTTATGGCCTTAATATGGGTTGACATGATTGTTTGATAAATTTATATGTTTAGTAATGTTTGATGATAATTATGATGTTTTTTGGGGATACAATCATGGTTATTGTTGGTGATGTCACGATGAATTATATTATGTGCAGTGGAATGTGAATAACATCAAGGTGGACTTAATGAGTTTATATAAGATCTTTCTCAATGAATTTTATTCTCACCTAATTCTTGTTTTATTGGTGGTTGGATATATGTTATTAACTTGTGGTTTGTAACTTTTTGGTTTATATTGTATCTATGGATGACAATTGTATTTTTTTTATGGTTTTCCTAGGCAAGTCCTCTGGTACTTGGATAATTTTTGAGATAATAAATGAATTAATAAATGAAAAAGGATGGTTTATGGGGATCCTAGATGATTATGAAATATATGGGAATTTATTAATGAATTATGGTTCCAAGGGAAAGTGATAATAATATTAAGGTATTAATAATGAAAATCAATAGGGAATAATATTAATTAAAGGAGAATTAATTAATTAATATGAAAACTTGGTGATTGTATACTTATTGAGATCAATACCATAAAAGTGGTAGTTAGGTTTCAAGTTCAATTATTTTTGTAAATGAGTCTATGTCTATGTAGTTCTCCTTACTATGGTTATATGTGATATATTATAGGTTTTTTGATTTTATATAGTTCACCACACATATCGATAGGGAAAGTAACACCAAAATGTTTTGGGGGATGTTTTCATCAAAATTTATGATATAGAGGGATTTGATGCTTGAATTTTCCATCTCCACTACTATACCATTAGTAGTATTTATGTGTTGTCATAACTCGAATTGGAATCGATTATGGTATAGGGTGTGATCTTACCTGGGATATGATGGATTTCAGCTTTACTATACATTTTTGTGTGGGATATAATGAATTTTAGTATAAAACATAATTGTATATTGTCATGGTAGCTATAGGTACCCTTAAGTGTTTATTCGTGTGCTATAAAGGATTGAGGTATAATGGATTTATATGAGCATTATTGTCATATGGGAAAACAATTGGTTACTAATATGATGTTGATGAGGCATTGGGCATCACATATTGGAGAATGAATGTGATATGATTACATGGGATTCCTGATGGCTTATGGAAGGTATGAGAATAAGATGTATATCCTTTGGGAGTGAGTGAAAAACTAGTTGGTAAGTGGAATTATAATATCATTATTTATATATGATTTTTATATATAATTATTTACTTCTATGTGATAGTTAGTGAGTGATCCATGATGATGATGGGAAAAGTAGCATTACTTATTTAGTTGATGATTCAATTTAATTTGTTCATTCATTGAAAGTTAGTATGCTTATTTCATATTTTTCACTAGAGGGGTGAAGAGAAATCCTACTGATTATACATGTTATTCTCACCCTATGAATATTCAAACTATTTTTCATGCCCATAAAATTTTGAAGGTGATCGATATGGGGGTTACTAGCTTGACTAGTTGTTTAAGAGAATTTGGAGCTTCATAGCCACTATCATGGATTTAAATTTGGTAGTTTTTTATTGTTACAAATTGTATTAGTTGTTTTATTTTCATTACATTTCATTATGTGTTGATATTTATTATTTTATTTATTCATTTTTTTATTTTTCTGTTTATCATCTAATCTATTATTCACTTAACTATATTTATGGGTAATGCCTCTCATGTGTGTAATTTATATTCCATCTATTCTAGCCTCCAACATGTAGCCTATAAGATTTGTTCTCCAGGGGTAATTATCTATTATTCTTTATTTCCATCATATTTTGGATACATTTGGAGGGAGGGGTCCTGAAAGAAATGGTTATAAATTGATATGAAATAATATTAAGAACATAATATATTTTAAAAATTAATTATTCTATAAAAGTATCTTGTCTTTATATTTATTATTTTCATTAAAAATTAAATGTTAAATATTTTATAATGTTAATTTTATTATGTAAGCATATATTTGTAATTCATCATTCTAAAATTATCTTATGGAGATTTTTTTTTGATTTTTCATATTTGGTATATTTTAGGGTGAAGAACTAAAAAACATTTTATAAAATTCTTTCAACTTCAAGAAATCATCATGATATAGAAATGAATTGAAATTTTTCGAAACATTTTGAATGTGAAAATATATATTAATAATTAAATTAAATTATTTAAAAATATCATTTTCAATTTATAAAATCTTGTTTCACATTTCAGAACCTAGGTGATGTTTTATTCGACTAATTGAAATATTTTTTATTTCGCTTTAATTATGTGATTATATTGTTTCATTTGGTATAAAGAAAAATATATTTCACATTTTTTAATTAAAATTATGTAAACTTCAGGATAATCAAATCTATACATTTTTTAAAATATTTTTAATTATTCAAAAGAAATTTTTCCTGAAAATTGTTTTCCATTGTGTTTTGTGTACTTATTTTATAATTTATTTTCAAAATATATTGAAATTTATTATTATAAAATTTATTCAATATTTATAATCACAATATTCAAATTTTATAATAAGTACCATTACATTTTTATTCACAATATATAGTTTCCATGGTAAAAAGTTGGTCACCGCGGTAAGGGTTAAAAGAGTTAACCAGGGGTTAAAATAAGTGATAAAGATACAAATAACACTAAATTTTTTATAAATATGATTTTATTTGCGTATTTTTATCCAATTATGTAATAATTAAATATTTTAAAATTTTATTCTACTTTCCCATGAAAATTTCATTATATTATTTTAATGTTAATTATATTTACAAGTTTGTCACTACCCTCACATAAAAAAATAACCTCATATCCTAAATTATTCACACATTTTTAGTACCATATATTCAAAAATATATATCCAACTCAGTTATAAACTCTCAAAATTATATCCTAGAGGTTTTAATATCACCAAAATACCCAACTAAGAAGGCATAAGCTGTAAGACAAAGATGGATTTTCGAAGAAGAGGTTGTCTTCTTAACCGAGTTAATTCAAGTTTATTTTTTATTCCATCACATATAAATATTATAAATCCCAATTAATTTAATGAAATTAGTATCCTTAATATACTAAATTTATTATTATTTTAATATTATAATCATCATAAATCTTATTTTTATCCAGTAGAAAATTAAAACGTCTCCCATTGGTACGTGCAATCTATAACCTACATAATGAAACATATTTCAGTTTTAATAATCAACTCACATGGTTTTTTACATATAAAAATATAATGGATATATATTTTATTTATGATATATTTATTATTATTTAAATATAAACTAATATATATCTCTTTCTTTCTAGTCTTTTTAAAAATGAAAACATGACTCGTGCATACGTGTAGACTATCGTCTCCATGAAGTAATATATTTCATTTTTCATAATCACCTTACAGTAATGGTTATCAATGTCTATTTAATGCCAAAATATGATATATATTAAATAATTAACATTATGGATGTTTTTAAACAATGAAAAATGTGTAGTTACCATAACATCTAAATCAAAATATATATGAGAAACAGAAAAAATAACACCAAAATAATTGATTTTAACAACACATAATGTGAAAATGGGAGAAAAATATGTAATAAATAAATTATATTGAGATAAAAATATATATATATTGTATAAATTAATAATAAATATATATTTTTTATTCTATTGGTTGTAAAATGCTTGACCAAGAAAAAAACCAATGTAAGGGTTTGTATTCAAACTCAGTCTTTATTAGTATTGTGTGCATTTCAATTTTTTAAAGGCTGATTTATTTTAATTTATCTATTAAAATATATATTTCTATTATATTGTGGTAATTTCTATGTTTTACAAGTATTTTTACATTTTTCTTATATTTGGTACTCAAAACAGTTGAATGAATATTTATATAAAAATCCAGCCTTATTTCTCTTTCTTGGAAAGAAATATTTTTCCAAAATTTCCATATAATTTATTATTATTCTATAATATTATCTTATATATATCAATTACCTTAAAATGTTAGTTTATATACGATTTTTCTTTATTTTCAAGAGTTTAATAAGGGTCATTTTAATTATTTCCTTATTAATAATTGATTATTCTCTTAAAAAATGTGTGCAGTAATCTAGTTTTAACGTTTTCTACATTAATAAAATTTTCCAACCTCAAGACCATTACTCATTATTCATTTTCCTTTAAAATAATGTTTTTTTTAAATTAATATATTTTATAATTATTTTGTTAATTTGTCACTTTTTTAATAAACTAAATGGATGTTATTTTGTTAACTGTTTTGAAATGAATTTCATTTCACTTATTTATATTTTTTATATTCAACTATTCATTTTCATACATAAGGTTTGTTAATTTTCAAAAATCAATTTTATTAAGTTATTTTAAAGATAATTTTTAGAAATTCTTTTTCATACATTATTAAATGAGGTCTAGTAGTGATTTACAGCTTCCTTTTAACAACAATGTTGGAAATGTTTTAAGAATTTTCTTTTTCAAATATTCAATTTTATTTTCCTATTTAATTTTCCAAAGGAAAATATTTTAATATAAAACCTTATTTCCTTCTAAATTGATAGTCTCATTTTTTGGATTATTAATTTTGGTTTGTACCACATTTTTTTCATATGAATTTATTCTCATATAATTAATTTCAATGATGTTTTGTTCAATCTTGTTATCTTTTATTAATTAACATTGTTTTTATCCATTATGTCGATGATGTTTTATACCATGGATATATTTAGCATCATATAAATTATAACTAAATTTTATACCAATTATTATATATGTCGTGAATTTATGGAACCCTACTATGAAATTTATTTCATTAATAGGAGAATATTGAAATTTTATATTACACAATTTAATATATATATTTATTGATTAATAATTTTTATTATAAAAAATTCCTTGAAAATTTATATGTTATGGGTGAGGCAAGTTATAGTCCGTTGATGAATTAATATGTCTCATGTAAAAAATAATAATGAGAATCGTTTAGTGTTTTACAAGCCACATATTTAAGGTACCTTATAATGAGGCATTAAGGGTAAGATAATGGTGCATTGGAATGGGACATTGATTATAAGATCATAATTTCTTTGAAGGATCCATTGATGATAAAATCATGATATCTTTTTATGAGGCCTTAACTTTATCATCATGATTTCTAATCTTGAGAATAAATATGCTCAACAATATGCTTCTGATAATGACAGATTCAGTTTTTGTTTTCATGTGGTTATTTATATTTTTATATTTGAATATATACCATTAATTTTTTTTATATTATATGGAATATTCAATGATTATTGACCCTACCATATTTTTTATGAATTATGTTTTCATTCTAGCTTCTATTGTCTGCAACCAATTTTTAATAATTTGAGCTCAAACTTTATTATGTATTCTTTTCCCTAAATACCAATAAGTGATATTTGAATGATTTGAAGGATGGTACAATTAAAATATGATTGCTTTCATGTAGTTTATAAGATATTTTTTATGTTTCCAATATATTATGTAAGTTATGTATATATTTAGTCTCCAAAAACTACTAAATTGTTTGATCATTTTTTTGTGATCCCTTCTATCTTTTACAAAAGTAATTAAGTAAAAAATGACGGGTTACTAGATCCAAAAATGTTGCAATTTATATGAAATCTAGTTTTATAGGACCCATAGGAACTAGATTTTAGGAGAAAATTGGAATCACAATAATTATAATAATCCACAAGAATAATCAAGAACATTTCAAGGTTTTTTATTTTATTGATTAATAATCCTAATAAATTAATATAATTAAGTTTAATAAATTATATATAGATTGTACATAGTGGATGTAATAAAAAAATAATTATCACCCATCATTAATGTAAGGATTTATTTGATTATAATGTCAGCCCATATGGTGTTGGATATGAATAGATTTTGTCTATATTATGATAGTTAACCTAGGTAATGACCATTATGTTTACTTATATGGAACAACCTATAAATTATTAGTATGGTATAATTAGGATAGAAAACACAATATGAATGAGATATAAGTTATTTAATGGAATTACTAATGCACTGTTAGCTGAACAATGGATCATGTTTGTTGAAAATTTATTTCTGGCTTTGAGAATTAATCAAAGGGACAATGTTATCTTGATAGTACATTTTTAAATGGTGATTCTAATCAATAACCATAATTGATTCAAAATACAAAGGATGATGATGAGGTATATGTAATATAATGGATAACATGAATGGTGATATTATTGGATAAATATTTTTCTCAACATAAAGAAACTGATATGAAAAATTGATTACATAATTTAAGATAGATGTTTGTGGAATATGTTGTAATGTTTGAGGGAAAAATTAAAATATTTTCAAGGAATGCATTATTATATTTATATAATATACAATTTAATAGTTTCCATTTCTTTGATGGTATTAAAAATCCTCTTAAGTGTACAAGTATTAAAACATTTTCACTATATGTTGATATGGTATCAAATTCCAACAGGATTGAGAAATAATTCCAAATGACTAATATTTTCAAATAAAATAAATATAATAATAGAAAATATAAGAATAAAAGAAAAACAAATGAGGAAAATGGGAATAATTGAAGGATGTAACTTGTGATATTTGATAATTGTGGAAAGAAACATCCAAGTTCTAGATTAATGGAAATGTGTATCTTTTACAAGTGTGGAAATAAGGTACATCTATCCCATGAATGAAAGGGAAAGAAAGAATCCATTAATATCTAGTGTTGAAATTGTATGTAGATAGATAATTACTCATTCCAATTTCTCAATCATCAATTGAATCTATAATATAATATGTGGATAGATAAAGGCCATCATTATTAAATTACTATAAATGATATGAAAATCCCATAATTTTTGATAGTATGTACTTTGATATAAAATTCATGATTCATTTTGTTAACGATTTCCCTATTATTTTATATTTTCCATGGATATTAAATCATCCCTTGACACTCCAATGAAGGAATTTTCAATTAACACATCTAATGATAATCTAGTAAGAATGATAATATATCATCCAATATTTGTTAAGATGAACAATTATTAACTAGATTAAAATGTAATTGTAATACATGTTCTTAACATTAATGTAATTATATTTTTTTTGGGGTTTAATAAATTATGTGTGTTATGGAATTAGTAGATAAAGTATAAAATAATTTATGTTGAAATAGTGTTTCTGTTTATAATAAATAATTACAGGATTAAAATACATTTGGATTTTTTACTCAAAATAACCATTTTTTAGTAAGTTTATAAAGATAATAGGAATAAAATATCCTCATTTCATGGATATTATTATCCATTACATGTTTAATTTTTTGATTTTGGATTTTAAAATTCGTTACAGTTATTCTTTATTAAGAATATGAGGTGAATATAATATGGGAAACTAATTGAAACTCACTAGATGAATGAAATTTTTCTTGTAGAATAAATATAAATCAAAATTTTATATTTAATAATATTCTTTTTCCCATTGGAAAAATATCTCTTAAAAATACCAGAAGAAAAAAAATGAATTTATCATGTCTTATGTGGGAAATAAATCTCAGATATCAGGGTATCCTTTGGAAACTCATTCATATATCTAGGTCTCATAATGGTATATACATACTTTTAAAAATATTTAATTAATATATAGAAATATTTCTAGAAGTAAATTCGGAATTAATAATAAAGATAAAATCTAAATTGGTTATTATATATATGTTAGGATCCATTAATTATGGTTATACAAAAATAAAATTTTGAGCATAGAATTTATTTAATGTAGAAAGAATAATCCTCCTCCAATGGCCCGAAGTCCTTCCTTTTTTATTGATTTTGGATAATCCACTCTTCAAGGGGTGAGGTGGAACCCTTAAAATGCCCGTATGCATAAGTATTACATTGCATGTAGGCCTTAGAGGAATTCAATTCCTGTAGGCTTTAAAAAATACATACAACCCAGACTAACTATTTGGAACTACTCCTCTCCAGTATCTTCATTGTGAAATCAACTCTCCACCATTTCATGGCTGTTCAGCTAGGCTTTCCTGTGCGTACACCGACGTGTCCTGATGGCAGCTGCCATACCCTCTCATTCATGAAATCCATTTATCTTTTGTTATGGTGGAAGCTCCTTGCTCATCCTCTTTATAAAGCCTATTCCTTGTAGGTGTTCTAGTTTTCATCTACAATTAAGGTGGCCCAAAGGCCTTAAGGTGGCCCGAAGGCCTTACTGACTCAAATGCTTGGGTTTCCCGAAGGCCTTAAAGGACTCGGGGACCAAATCAGTGTCTTAAGGGCCCAAATGGGGGAATATTCTTGGCTGCTACAGTTCCATACAGTACCTGCCACAGTTCCTGCTAGTCTACCTTATACAGTACCCAGAAATTATCCCCCACCAAGATTTGAACTCGGGCCTCTTGGATGCAATTAAGGAGTCTTCACCAAACGGGTTGAGGTTCATGTGCAATGTGGAATGAATAAAATACCATAATATTTTAGTACATAGTTTCATTTTAAGAAACACTATTTGAATAGATTTGATGATAAAAAACAAAACTAAAATGAGTCAAAAAATATTAAAATGACTAGAAAAATAAACCATTAGTAAATACATATAAAATAATGAATTATGATACTTACATTGTATTATTTTGTATTGATTGATGAAATTTAATTATTATAAAATCAATAATTTAATAATGTGATTTTATTAGAACCATTGAATGCTAAAATGGGTATTTTTTAAATATATTTTTTTAAATACTTATTTATTTTATTAAATAGGACACTTCTAAATGATTCCAGTGTGTGAAAATAATAAATTAATTGTAAATTAATTAGAAATTGATATGAAATATGATAAAGAACACCTGAATTTTACAAAGGTCACTTTTCACTAATTTTTTTCATTTATATTGAGTATTTTCATTTAAAAGGTAAATTTATATATTTTATAATTTTAATATGAGTAAAATAATGTTAATTTTTGAATTAATATTGTCAAAATTATCCTATAGGGATTATTTTAGTGAAATAGGAAGAATACAATTTGACAAAATATTGTCACTTTTAGGACATCATCATGATATAAGAGTGACATGAATGTTTATGAAACCCTTTGAAACAATATATATATATATATAATAAGTAAAAAAACATTTTAAAAAGTATTATTTTATATTTATAAACCGTTGATTGGCCTTTTAAAACCTATGTGTTGTTTTATTCTAATAAAAAATATTTTTGATCCAATTTTAAATTTTATAATTACTAGGTTAAATTATATTTTTGATTGATTTTAAATTCACATAAATCTCCCTTTAAAAAAAATAATCTAATTAATATGATGATAATAAATTATATACATTCTATTGTAGTAAAATCATTTTTTTGCTTTAAAATAAATATTTTAAAACAGTATTTATTAGGTTTTTTGTAATTATTTTAAAATAAATTTTTAACACATATATGAATTGAAAATTTTAAATGGATTCCATATTTTGAATCATAATATTCAAAATATGTAGAATTTTACACTTCAATTTTTTTCATAATGAATAGTTACTATGGTAAAAAGTATGACCGTATAGTAAGGGTTAAATGGGTTGATGATGTGGTTAAAATAAGTGGCAATGATGAAATATAAATTTACTTATCATAATATAATTTAATGAGTGTATGTATACCCTAAAATTTGTTATCTTTAAAAAACATTCCATTTTGATCCATTATCCCATGAAAATCACTCTATATTTTTTAAATGTAATGCAAGTTTACTAGGTCGTCACTCCTCTCACTTATAAAAGGGAACCTCGTACCCTAACTTATTCATAAACTATGATAAAATTATATAAATAAAATAACTATAAAAATAATATAAAAACACTCCTACCCACTTAATTAAGATTTATTCTAACCCAAACACCAAAATATTAAGGATTAAGGTGTAATCCAAATGAGGATTTCCAATGAAGACTAATCGTATTAATCAAATTTCATCATGTTTTACACTTCTACTACCTACTAAGAATAATTAAGAACCATATTACTATAATAACAATGGTATCATTATTATAATTAAATTTTTTTAATGTTACAACCATCATATATCACCTTTACATCCAATGGAAAATGAAAACATCACTCATACGTACGTGCAAACTATAATATCTATGAAGTAGTATATTTAATTTATGATCGCTAAATAAAATGGATAGTTAAATAGATACATTTAATAAATATATATTATATTTTTGATATAATTATTATTCTATAAATAAAAATTACTATTATCTATTTTGACCTCACATCAATTGAAAAATGAAAATGTCACCAATGTGTACATGCGAACTACCATTTACATGAATGTCAAATATTATTTTTCATAACTGCATAAATTGGATTATTCCAAAAATGAATTTAATTTATAAATATGATATGTATTTAATTATTAAAATTATATAGGTTATTAAAACATGAACAATGTGAAAGGAATAAAACTGTCGAATCAAAACATGTATGATAAATAGAATAGTTAACTCTTATATAATTTGTTTTAACAAAGAACTATGAGTAATTGGGGTAAAAAATTGTGAATGAATAATAAAAATAATGATATATATAAATATGGATGAGATATAGTTTAAAAATAAATATAAATTTATTATAAATAATTTTTTAATGTGTCCTACCAAGCAGGAACCAATGATAAGGGTTATTTCTCTAATCTCACTTTTTATAGGGATTATTCATGTTGTAATATCTATTGAGGGAATTTTATGTTATTACTATCTTAATAACCGTATATTAATATTATACTATAGTAATATATATTTTTTCATGTATTCTTTCCCTTTTCAATCTCATTTGTCACACCTCGAACTCTGATACACTTTTATTTTATCCTTCAATAAGTCTTGGTTATTTTGGTTAAGGGTTGGGTTTGATTTCTTGTAATGTCTCAGATTTTTCCATGTATTAAATCAGAATTAATTCAAGACCAGGCCTTGAGACGGAGTGCAGTTCCGAGGCCCGGTGAGCCCAGAATAAATGTTTGAATATAATTTAATAATTAAATAACACGCGCGTGCGGTTTTCCTGAAAAAGTGGAATAACTCTTGCTCGGGTGCTCGAATTAGAAATCGGAGGGCACCGTTGCGTTTGGAAAAACAATTTTACCTTAGGCAAGGCCTAACATAGGCCGACGCAGGTCGGTGGTGGAATCCAGTTTTTGGGACATAAGAGTAATAGAATATTTAAATAAAAATATTTTATTATGCAAAAAAAATCTTTTAAATATGATGCAACAGATATCCCTTGCCTTTTTAATTAAAGGTTGGCACAAGGGTCCAGGGTTACAAACCTCATAACCCTAAAACCCTTGGAGGCTATGGAGAAAACCTCCCAATGCGGTGACGATGACGCAGCGACCGGATCATCGCCGACGAATGCCACGGAATTCTGGTAGGATGTTTGTTTGTGATTTCTTCCCCGTTGTTGATTTCTATGATGAAAGTGGGGTAATCCACAAATAGGTTAGTCCATGGATCGATTGTTCTTGTGGGATGGGATTTTTGCGGGGATTTATGGGAGATTGAATCCATGTTAATCCATTATTGTTGATTTTTTGCTCTGTTTAATCCCATTAACGGGAGCAGATCAACACTGTGACGAACGATGGCAGAGGATCATTCCTCAAGTTCGTTTCTTTTGGATTTCTCCCCATTCTTTTCTTCGCGTTCTTCGCGTTCTTCACGGGGTGATGAATGACGTATCGTTGCGCATCCGTTCTGTGACTCAATGATTCCAAACTATGGATCCAAACATAGAGCGGTGTCATGGAGGTGCGACGACGATATTGGCGGACGATTCAGACGAGATTGATAGATATGAGTTTTTAGTCGTTTTTCCTCGTATGGATCGTTCGAGGTTTATGGTCCTTTTTAAAGGAGAAAAACACCCATCGCGGTGTTCGTATGAAGAACCGAACCAATCCATGGAGTATCGGGATGAACGGACAAGAGATCATGGATTCGGAAGATCAGCCGAAGCGCGAGGAAGAAGACGGAGTTCTAGAAATTTCCCGACTACACGCCATGTAGTATGGGCTACACGACGTGAGTTCGTCAGTAGGTTCACATGGAGTATACTTCGGGAGTACACAGACACGGGAAGAGTACCTAGACAAAGACACGCCATGTATACCCCTCCCCTGCCAGACCTGGCCAGATACATGGGATACCCCGTGTACTGGTACACGGGTAGGCGACACGGACACGGGCATAGACAGTGTACGGGCACATGGCCAGCGTAAACGGAGTGAGGCCCAGGTGCTCGGACACAGCATTTGATTCTTCTACATGTCGTGTAGTTGCTTTCTATCCGACAAGCCAAATGACACGGGCCGATTACATGGGCAGTACTCGGGGTCAAGGAACACAACATGTATTTTTCTACATGCCGTGTAGTTTGGTTTTACATGACCTGAACAAATGACACGGTTTGTTTACAAGGGCTGTACCCAAGGTCAAGGAACACGGTGTGTAACCATTCTACTGGCCATGTAACCTTTTCTTCATGGTTTGATCCACTTGTCTTCCGTGACTTGGACTAGTTCTCTTAGGGTTCGTACCCATGGTATTTTTTCCTGATGGTTCTGGTATCATTTCCTTTACACAAGAGTATGATCCCTTTGGTAGAACTTCTTGAATAGAGTTGTTGGAATACCCTCTGTGAGAATTAGAGATGGATCCTCTATTTATTCCTAGAACCCTAGGTAGGGTTCTTGGTATCGACATGACCGACTTTACCCAGGCGCCGATCCTCTGCATAGCGGATTAGCTTAGACTGAGTTGTCAGAATCACCCCATGACTTGGTTGTGATCCTCATCCAAGCATCATGTTCTCAAGGTACTTGTGGATTGTGTTCTCCCGGAATGAGTACTTCGTATCTCTCTCTTCAGACCTAGGAGTGTGTTCTCCCAGTTGCATGGTTAGTGGAAATCTTCAAGCTGGATCCTAGCGGCAGTATCGCGTTAGTCGATCATGTATGAGTATATCTAGATATTCTTATTATATGTTAAGTAGACATATACTGTGTAAAGCTGACTATATCTTCCTTTGTGGTATTTTTCCTTGTTGTATTTCCTTTGTGGTTTCTGGGTGTCCTACTGGGTATTGTTCTACTCACCCCTGCACGGGCTTTGCCCGCACGTGTCATGTCTTGTGCAGACGGCTACAGACTCCATTCCCAACACCTTTCTTTACAGGCTGGACTTTGTTACAGACTTTCTTTTTGGCGGGCTTGTACTTTTGGCCCAGGGTTTTACATTCATGCACATTACTTTCATGTCGTACTCTCTGGTTGGGTTTTAGTGTATGCATGCATCTTTTCCTTTTAGTAGTTTTTACCATTCAACATTGTGGGCTTGTAGATGTGTGTGTGTGTGTGTGTGTATAGGTGTTTAGGAAATGCCTCCCATGTTAGTAGCATGGCTACTCGATGCTAGTCACCATCCCCTGGCCTATTGGAGGCGGGCTTGGGGTGTTTCAGCTCTGGCCCCACTGGGACGTGTTGTGACAGAGTGGCACCCGAGGTGGTCGGTTATGCCTTAGGACCGAGAGTCTGTGAGTTGGTTTGGAGCAACAGTGTTAAGTGTTTTGGGTTCGGCTTTCAGGCCAGGGACCCTAGTGTTGGTGCGGGCAGCCGACATATCCATACACCAAGACTCTGATAACTTTCTTTTCAACTCGGAACATGAGAACACTAGTTGCAGTGGAAAATAATGGTCCACGTATCATATAGAAATGGGTTGTGTTTTCCATGTCCTTTTTGAGTTAGCTCTCAAGATATACTCACTGACTGAGATACATCTTGTTTCTTTAACAGGATGCCTCCGCGACGCGCACCCGCTAGGATCCAGCAGCTCGATCACAAGGATGACCCCCTCAGTGATAAAGCCTCAATAAAGGGACCGGATCCCCCAGTTTTACCACCAGGTGGTGTGCCAGTTATCCCACCACCTGTGATGCAGTGTTTAGTGCCTTCTGTACCAGTGGAGGAGGAGCGTAGGCTGAGCGCACTCCATGAGTTTCAGAGGCAACTTGTGGAGTAGAAAGATCTGCGGGGCGGCAGACGTGGTAGGGGAGCTAGGGGAACAACTAGAGGTTGTTGGCATTTTGACTCTTTGCCACCACCACCACCAGGAGGTCCACCCCAGGCACAGGGAGCTGGTGGAAAGAGGCAGGGACAGCTGCAGGCGGTAGAGGTTTATGACCCAGGTACTCCTGGAATTATTAGAGGTACTATCTGTGTGTTTTCTACTTTGGATTCCGTATTAATAGACACAGGTGCTAGTCATTCCTTTCTGGTTGCTTATCTTTTTCGGGACCTTGAGATTCCAGTTGAGCTGTTGACTCGACCCTTACGCTTAGAAACACCGACTGAGGAAGATTCAGAGATCACACATCTCTGTAGACAGTTTGACCTGACCCTTAGAGGTGATAGTTTTGGTTGGAACCTATTGGTGGTAGCGTCGTGGCCTTACGATTTCATTCTTGGTATGGATTGTCTATCCACAGTTCATGCCTAGATCGACTAAATTAGGCAAAGGGTGTGGTGTGTCTATAGTGATGGAATGAGGTTCTCTTTTGTCGGTGAAAGAGAGACCCATGCAGCGCAGGATGGACTCATGCATAAAAGGGCACATCCGATTTCACATCAGTTGGCTGGCGTAACCCTTGGCGCAGTAGATGTTACGAGTTTCCAGTTTCCAGCAGTAGTGACTGAGTACGAGGGCGTCTTTTCGGAGGATGTCCCCGGGCTACCTTCCCATTTGGAGATAGATTTCTGCATTGAGTTTCAACCCAGGATGACACCGATATCAGCATCAGTATATCAGATGGCTCCTGCAGAGCTTCATGAGCTGAAGGTCCATCTGGACGACTTGCCGAAGAAGGTCTTTGTGAGACCCAGCGTTTCACCCTGGGCAGCCCCAGTGCTGTTTGCCAAGAAGGCAGCGGGAGCTTGAGCCTATATGTGGATTACCGACGCTTGAATGAGGTGACCATGAAGAACCGGTATCCACTACCGAGGATCAATGACCTCTTCGACCAGTTTAAAAGGGCACGATGGTTCTCGAAGGTTGATCTATGATCATGATATCATCAGTTTCAAGTACGGGATGAGGATATACCGAAGACGGCTTTCTGATGTCGCTACGGTCACTATGAGTACTTGGTGATTCCCTTCAGTATGAAGAATTCCCCAGAAGTGGTCATGGGACTCATGAACCGGAACATTCAGCCCTACCTAGACCGATTTATAGTGGTCTTCATCGAAGATATCCTTGTGTACTCTACATCCGAGGAGGAGCACACGAGAAAACTAAGGATGGTTCTGGACACACTCCTAGAGAACCAGTTGTATGGGAAACTCTCGATGTTTCAGTTTTGATTACAGGAGGTCCATTTTCTAGGTCACGTTATCTCGGCAGATGGCGTAGCAGTGGACCCATCCAAGGTGGAGGCAGTTCTAGCTTGGGAGCCACCCCGGCGCGTGACGGAGGTGCGGAGTTTCCTTGGGTTGGTAGGATACTATCAGAGATTCATTATTGATTTCTCTAGGATTGAATCCCCCATGACAGCATTGACCTGAACGGGGAAGCCTTTAGTGTGGATCGAGTGATTCCAGTAGGCTTTCCAGCAGTTGAGACAGAGTTTGATGAGCGCCCCGATCTTTAGATTACCGGAGGAGGGTGTCAAGTATGTAGTGTTGTGCGATGCATCAGGAACCGAGATTGGTTGTGTCCTAATGTATAGGCATGTAGTTATTGCCTATGGCTCACATCATTTGAGGCCACATGCGCAGAACTACGCGACCCATGATCTTGAGTTGGCAGAAGTGGTCTTCGCATTGATGATGTGGCGACACTACCTGATGGGTGAGCGGTTTATCGTCTCCTATGACCACAAGAGTCTTAGATATATCTTTTCTCAGAAGGATCTGAATTTGAGACAGAGGTGATGGCTCAAATTCCTCCAGGATTCCTACTTTGAGACCGTTTATACTCCTGGGAAGGGGAACATAGTGGCATATTCTCTCAGTAGGAAATCCAGTTCATAGTTGCTAGATGTGGAAACAAGGCAGTTGGCCTCATTACAGTTATCCTTCGTGGATAGAGATGAGGGAGCCTACCTTTAGTCGATGGTTGTTACCCCTCCACTCTCACAATGAGTCAGAGAAGCACAGCGTGAGGATGATAGCTGTGAGACTCTACGTGCTTAGATACCCACAGGCGATACTGCAGATGGATATTCAAAAGGTGGGGTGCATGTTGTTCTTTTCATAGGGCGAACAGTAGTACCATCGACGTTGTGGGAGGAGTATCTTAGGGAGTTCCATATATCCCCTTTGGCGGTGCATCCAGGCATAGAAAAGATGTATCAGGACCTCTGACGTCAGTTCTAGTGGCCAGGAATGAAGAAGGGTGTGGCAGAGTTTGTCTCTCGGTGCCTTACTTGTTAGAAAGTAATGACTGAGCACCAGGTGCCAACAGGTTTGACTCAACCCCTTGAGGTGCCAGAGTGGAAGTGGGATGTGATATCTATGGACTTTGTGACAGGTTTACCACGTACGTCCAGGGGACACGATGCCATCATGGTGATCATTGATCGACTCACCAAGTCGGCCCACTTCCTATCCATATGGGAGCAGAGTTCATTAGAGGGCTTGGGACGCCTCTACATGTAGGAGAATATCCTTCGTGGATGAGCTATCCCCTTGGTGCGTGTACGGTGGCAGCACGAGAATCTCTAGTAGAGCACGTGGGAGTGGGAGGCTCAGATTCACGTGCAGTACCCAGATATTTTTGAGTAGCCCATGTTTTGGCTTTTCGGGGATGTAAAATACCTATGGTGGGTGTGATGTAATGTCTCATATTTTTCCATGTACTATATTGGAATTAATTCGAGACCAGTCTCTGAGACGGCGTGCAGTTCCGAGGCCCGGTGAGCCCGGAACAAATGTTTGAATTTAATTTAATAATTAAATAATGTGTGCATGTGTTTTCCTGAAAAAGTAGAATAACTCCTGAACAGGTGCTCGGATCAGAAATTCGAGGGCATTGTTGCGTTCGGAACAACAATTTTACCTTAGGCGAGGCCTAACATCGGCCGGCGCGGGTCGGTGGTGGAATCCAGTTTTTGGGACATAAGAGTAATAAAATATTTAAATAAAAATATTTTATTTTGTAGAAAAATCATTTAAATCTACTCCAACAGATATCCCTTAGATTTTTAATTAATGGTTGGCGCAAGGGTCCAGGGTTACAAACCTCATAACCCTGAAACCCTTGGCGGCTCTGGAGGCTCTAGAGAAAACCTCCCAACGAGGCGGCAATGACGCAATGACTGGTTCATCGTCGACGAATGCCGCGAAATTCAGTTAGGATGTTTTTTGTGATTTCTTCCCCGTTGTTGATTTCAACGACGAATGTGAGCTAATCCACAAAAAGATTAGTCCGCGGTTCGATCGTACTTGTAGGATGATCTTTTTACGGGGATTTATGAGAGATTTAATCCATATTAATTCATATTTGTTGATTTTCTGCTCCATTTAATCCCATTAATAGGAGTGGATCAACGTCGTGATGAACGATGACAGAGGTTCATCCCTCAAGTTCATTTCTTTGGATTTATCCCCATTCTTTTCATTGCATTCTTCACTGTCTTCACGGGGCAATGAACGACGGATCTTTGCACATCCGTTCTGTGACACAATGATCCCAAACTATGGATCCAACCCCGGAGCAGTGTCACGGAGGTGCGACGACGATATTGGAGGACGATTCGGACCGGATTGAGAGTTATGAGTTTTCGGGCATTTTGCTTCGGATGGATCATTCAAGATTTATGAACCATTTTAAAGGCTGAAAAATCACTTCACGGTGTTCGTATGACGAAAAAAACCAATCCTTGGAGTATCGGGATGAACGGACGAGAGATCGTGGATCTGGAAGATCAGCCGAAGCGCGAGGAAGAAGGCGACGTTTTGGAAATTTCCCGACTACACACTGTGTAGTATGGGATACACGGAGTGTGTTTGTCTTCAGGTTCACATGGCGTATACTTCTGGAGTAAACAGACACGGGCTGAGTACACGGACAAAGACACACTGTGTATACCCCTCCCCGGCCAGACCTAGCCAGATTCACGGGATACCCAGTGTACTGGTACACGGGCAGGCAGCACAGACATGGGCAGAGACCGTGTACGGGCACATGGCCAACGTACACAGAGCGAGCCCTAGGTTCTCGGACATGACATGTTATTCTTCTACACGCTGTGTAGTTTCTTTCTATCCGACAAGCCAAATCACATGGTCCGGTTACATGGGCAGTACTCGGGGTCAAGGAACACTGCGTGTACTTTTCTACACGCTGTGTAGTTTGGTTTTACATTACCAGAACAAATGACACGGGCCATTTACACGGGCAGTACCCGTGGTCAAGGAACATGGAATGTAACCATACAACATGCCGTGTAACCTTTTTTTCATGGTTTGAGCCACTTGTCTTCCATGACTTAGACTAGTTCTCTTAGGGTCTGTACCCTTGGTCTTTTTCCCTGATGGTTCTGGTATCATTTCCTTTACACAAGAGTATGATCCCCTCGGTATAAATTCCTGAATAGAGTTGTTGGAATCCCCTCTGTGAGACTTAGAGACGGATCCTCTCTTCATTCCTATAACCCTAGGTAGTGTTCTTAGTATCGACAGGACCAACTTTACCAGGGCGCCGATCCTCTGCTTAGCGAATTATCTCAGACCGAGTTTTCAGAATCACCCCATGAATTGGCTGTGATCCTCATCTGAGCATCATGTTTTCAAGGTACTTGTGGATTGTGTTCTCCCGGAACGAGTACTTCGTATCTCTCTCTTCATACCTAGGAGTGTGTTCTCCCGTTTGCATGCTTATTAGAAATCTTCGAGCTGGATCCTATCAGCAGTATCACGTTAGTCGATCGTGTATGAGTATATCTGGATATTCTTATTATATGTTCAATAGACATATAATGTGTAAAGCTGACTGTATCTTCCTTTATGGTATTTTTCATTGTTGTATTTCTTTTTTGGTTTCAGGTTGTCCTACTGGGTATTGTTATACTCACCACTGCACGGGCTTTGCCCGCACGTGTCATATCTTGTGCAGACGAGCTAGACTTTGGCAGGATTTTAGGTGGACTAGGACCGGACGATACTCAGTGAGATCAGACAGGCCGAGGTGTGTTCCTACAGCTACAGATTGCAGTCCCAACACCTTTCTTTATAGGTTGAACTTTATTACGGACATTCTTTTTGGTGGGCTTGTAATTTTGGCCTACGGTTTTACTTTCTTGCACTTTACTTTCTTGTCATACTCTGTGGTAGGGTTTTAGTGTATGCATGCATCTTTTCTTTTTATCAGTTTTTACCTTTCTGCTTTGTGGGCTTGGAGATGTGTGTTTGTGTGTACAGGTGTATAGGCAATGCCTCCCATGTTAGTAGCATGCCTACTCAGTGCTAGTCACCAGCCCCTGGGCTATTGGAGGCGGGCTTGGGGAGTTGCGGCTCGGGCCCCCCTGGGATGGGTCGTGACATTTCTGTTCAAAAGTTTTGGTTTTTGGAGCATTTTGGAAATTTTCCAGGTGGAGCATGGTTATCATATGATTAGTTGTAACTATAAAATCTAATAATGGGGATAATGTTGGTTAAACATTACTAAACTCATGGCTATGATATATGTCCTAGGTATTTATGTGCATTTTCTTCCTTGGATTTAGTGGTACGCATGGTTACTGTAGAGTTTGATAAATTGTGCGTCCAAACCGTGCAGACATTCCAGGTGAAAAAAATATCATTTCTTCTTTCCCTCCCTCCTCTTTTTAGATCATTTTCTAGATCCTCCGCCTTAGTTTGACCTAGGCACTCTAGGGGTGTTCTCTAACCCCTCTCATCTTCTCTTCTTCCTACCTTGATGTCCCTTTAAGGTTATAAGGTAAGGATACATTGATTTTGGGAAATTTTATTCCCTCATCGTCTTCCCCTCTTGGTTTCTAGGGTTTTTCATTGGGGGATCTTTTCTTCAAATAACCATAGGGTTAGGGTTGGCTAATTTTTAGAGATTTCTTATGGTGAGGGAATACAGATCGTCAGTGAGGCTCAGTTATTCCTCCCCGTGAAGTCTTATCCCGTTTTCTCACATATAATGTAGGTGTTTCCATGTTATTCCTTTCTAATTAATTTAAATTGATTCCTGATGCCTTGGATTATTTTATAACTTTGCTACGACCCTATATTATACTTATTATAACACCCCGAAACTAGTTATCCAGAGTCGGTGCATTATTTTAATACATTGCCATGATTATAAAGAATCATGTCCCAAAGGATCGATCAGTTTAGCAGTCTTGGAAAATAGATTACATATATGAACGTTACATTACACATTAGAAAAGTAAACACAACATAAATGATCATTCGAGAATGTAGTTATTCCCTTTAGCTTAACCCTGCATATCAATCATAATACAATTATTGGAATCCTTGGAAAATGAAACAAAATAAAGGGGTGAGCTCAAACGCTTAGTAAGGGTTTGCAATACAGCGGAAGATAACATAAACATTAGACATGGTGAATAATTAAAAACACATTCCATTACAAATAATAAACATGAACACTTTATGGAAGGAATATCAGTTGAGTGAATAATTCCATAATAAAACACAGTAATGGGTATTCTACTAGTCAAATAACCACATGAACCGTCAATATTATTTTCTTAATGAGAGAATTCATAATGCTAGACATTCTGAAACATTTTGTCAAGGCCTCGGCCAAGACGTCCAAGTATGATTAAGGCCTCGGCCAAAACCATATATCAAATTGGGAAAGGCATCAAGAAATTCCACATCTAAATGTCTCATGATACCTGCCGATGTATCGAGGAGCTCTTTTGGGCTCCACCCATCACTTACTATGTCCAATAAATTCCTCATATGAAATGGTTGAAACATAACATAAACATTCCTATTAGAAATAGCATACGAAATGTCAATACTTTAACCATAAAATATGAATGGTATTAAAATAACACATCCATAGTAAACCATATCACAGAAGCTTCAATACAATATGGAAGATTTGTATCATAATAAATCTACTTCAAACATGTTTAAAATCCATCAAAGGACGTTGTCATAGATGAAAATTATTTATAAAACTCTTCGAGAGAAATATCCATTTTTCCTAAAAGAATCTAAGAGTAACACAATTTAGAAAGGAATACATTTAAATACATTTTTGAATCAAAGTGCCCCATACCACTTTGAAACAATTTAATGGAATTAACATTTTAACAATATTCATATCAATATAAATAAATCCTTTAAAAACCCATTTTGAAAACATGCACATTAATGAGAATAATTTAGAAGAATAAATATTAAAAAAATTTAAAATGATGTTTTTATAAAAGAGTACCTTAAAAAGAATCCCTTGGAATTTTTTTTATGAAACATGTACATGGATAATAAATATGTCCCTATAAAAACATACCCATAACAGTCTCGAATAATAATGAGATTGAGGAATTAACACTTACCTTGCACTTTCTTTTGGTCGAGGGTACGTTTAACCTCATGTATAATTACCATGTTATGTTATTAAATTATACTAGAACCATATTTATATTTATTATATCATAAATGATGCATTTATGACTTTATACAAGCCATTTAATAATGATTTCCATGTTAAATTAAAATTTCAGGTAGAATCGCTTTCTTTATCGTACGTGTTTTAACTTGTTGCTCTTGATTATATCACTTAGATCATGATTTAAATACTTACAGAATATAAAACATGATTTATATATCATAAATATTTAGAATATATATATATATGTATAATCGACAAATATATGAAATGGAAAACACTGTTTATGGAGACTGTAGGTCATACGTACGCATTAATGCTGTTTCCGTTTTCATATCATATCGAACATAACTAAGTGAATAAGATATATGAAAGTACAGATATATATATATATATATATATATATCTAATAGAATTATTATTTCATATATTTCATACTTATTAATGATATATAATTTTATAATCATCGTTGAATAGTGAACGTAAAAAATGAATCTCATCACATCGTGGAGATGGTAATCCGTACGTACGCACTAGCGACAATATCATTATATTGATGGTTAAATCATTTGTAATTGGATGATATATCATATATACAGAATCATTATCATGTTATATTTATTATTTAAATCAGTTATACTCATTATTATACCCATACAAATAATTATGCAATTGAATAACAAACTACACCATGATGTGGAGACGGTAATCTGCACGTATGCACGTATGGTGTCTTTTTAATTCATAGGATGGATAGAGTAATGAAAATGGTAGTACCATTTTTGGTGAATAGTAAATTTTGACTTTTATTTGCCATGGTTAAAAGTAAATAGGGTAATTAAGGGTAAAATAATATTATACTTACCCTAACACAAGTCCTAATTCTATTGGATAAGTATAATTCAACCAAAAACAACAATAGGAATAAAATATGACCCCATTTGGTCCCTTGGATAAGATTAGGAAATTTATTAATATTTTATTTAAAGAAGAGTTAAAAGAGTTAAATTAAATTTTTAAAAACTAAACTTATCCAAGTGGACCAAAGGGGGTCATATTTTATTCTTAAAGTTCTTTTTGGTCGAATTATACTTATCCAATAGAATTAGGACATGTGTTAGTGTAATTATAATATCATTTTACTCTTAATTACCCTATTTACTTTTAACCGTAGTAAATAAAAGTAAAAAGTTAGAATTCAAAAAAAAATTATTTTCATCTTATTAAACCAAATATTACATGCTAATATCAACCATGTCTCTTAGATTTTTTAAATTCAACTCACAAAAGTGGTAAAATTAAGTTTTATGCAAATTTACTAACATGCCTAGATGGTGGGTAAGAGAGTTAAAAAGATTAATTGAATTTTATACATCTAATTTTATTATAAAATGACTCAAATTAATTATATTGAACTTATATAGGTTTATATTTTTATTTTGACAAAAAATAAATTTAAATAAAATAAATAAATATTTAAATAAAAAGTCGGTTTTAAATAATAACGCAGTTTTTTTCACTATTAATAAAAAATTGAAAGCTTCGAAACAAATTCCAAAAATTCACCCTAAAATAATTTTGATATTAGGAATTCAAAAATGAAGTCTATTTTACCAAATTAAAAACATAGAAGCTGCAATTATTAATTTAAAAATAATTCATGTTGTTAAATCCAAAAGGCGAGTATTTAAAAAGTAAAAACAATCAAAAGATTGACATGTGTTTATGTAAAATTTAATTGTGAAATTAATTATAATTTCCAACATTGTATTAAATGATAAAAATATAATCTAATTATACATCCAAATCAGTCAAATGAATTATTTATTACCACAAATTATTTCGATTAAAAAATGTTGTTTTCAATTAAAACAAAGTATTTTTCACTATTCTTCCAACTACGAATGTTATCAGAAAAGTAGAAAAAATTTATCCAATTAAACTTTTTATGTCCCACTTCTAAATAATATTTTTATTTCATTAAATTGAATATATATAAGTTTCAAATATTGGTTTTCAAAAGGGTACGCCCTTGAAAAGCTGTAAAATTGGATTTTTGAAGAATAATTATTTTATCTGAAAAAATGAATCTGTTCATATATTTTGTCTATGAAACAAATAATATGGATGGTAAAATTATGTAGAGTATATAATATTCAAGATTCAGTTAATACTATTCATAACTTCTTTTTGAACTATTAGTTTTGTATGTTGTGGTGTGCTCAAATTTGGTGTTGCGTGGAGCGCAATCTATTGAATTACTTTAATGAGATAATGTACTATGAAATTTTGGTGTGTTACAGTCTCCCCTCTTTAAATAAATTGTGTCCTCTCAATCTGAAAAGGTTTTTTTAAAATAAATTGTTAAAAATAGAAAAATACCTTTGTGTAAAACCCACATCGGAAATTAGTTTAATAAAATATACTCTTAATAAGAGGGAATGAGAAATGTTAAATCCACCACCAAATTATGATCTCGTTTCTGAGAACATTGGTGGAAATTATAGACACCTAATTGGATGGAAAATGTAAATATTTATAGAGAGTGATTGAGGTCATCAAACACAAAAAAGTGTAAAATTTAGGGCCTCAAACCCATCAATCTAATATGATGTAAAATAACATTGGTTCAAAAAAAACATAAAGTGTTAGGATAACCCATTTTGGTTTTAATATCTATTCCCTAATGTTTAAGAATTAATTTAATCATAGAATAATAGGGAAAAAATATACTTGACAAGTGAAGTTTCATCCTTCAATTAATTCCTAACACAAACTCATCTTTCACTCCAAAAGATTATATAATTCAAAGGTATTCTATTTATTCTAATCGTATATGGTTCCAAAACAACTAATTTTTAGTTCATTTGTCAGACTATTTAAAAAAAATACATTATACAAACAAGGAAATCACGTAGGCAAGTGGTAGGTGATGCACACATGTCACCCTTAAGTTGCAGGTTCAAGTATCACAGCCTTACCGAACGCGACGAGTTGTCGCCCGACCTACAATTTGTCCTATTTATGGAAATCCAAAAATAATCCCAAGAAATGATTTATCCTTAAAAATTTTATTCAATGTCAATCCTAATCGATTCAATCCTTTAGACTTATCCAAAATACTTTGGTCCAAACTCACCATCCAAAATTTATAATGAAGGTAAACACAGTGAAAATATTTTTTCCACGCAATAACATATGTATACCTTAATCATGTATTATTTTAAAACACCGTAACACCATGAATTACCATAAATCCATATTTATTACATTCATTCTCCAATATTTTTTATAGAATACTATACATACCTTTTGTTTCAAAAAATGTTGTAAACTCCAATAATAATGGAATAAAAACCCTTTTTATCAGATCCAAGGATAACAATAATATCTAATATAATTTATCTAAACAAAGAATCTATTATTCCAAAATCAATACCTCATTATCATTACCATATGAAAGTTTTATCATTCCGTCAACCAAGATTTTCCCAAAATGTTAACTTGATATTGAGTCACTTTTCTTGGTACCACACAGCTCAAATACATAATGAAATAGTAATACAGTACAATCGTTATATACTACATAATTATTAAAACCATTACATCATGGATGAAATACTCAAATGACATAATTCTTTAATATCAACATATGAACACTAGTCATTACTCTTCATCTGTGTTAATATAATTACTTGATTATTACCCAACAACATCATTTGTTTTATACTCTGGGGATTTAGACATTGATTCACGTAGTGTCCCAACTCCTTGTAGATAAAGCGTTATACATTTGAACCTTTTTCATACCCTTGAAATCACATACTCGGTGTAATTTTTCTCAAAACCTATAACAAAATCCTATTCCCTTCAAGCATTTACCAAGTTGATACCTTCCACAGTTATCACATATTGGAAAATTTGTCTTTCCCTTATTCCCTTTATCCATCTTTTTCTCTGCCATCATTTTCTTCTCTGGCTTCCCTTCAAAACCATAGGACATAGAAAATTATTTACTTATCTTATTGACACGTGATACTATTTCATCATATGATGAGAATACATGGAAAAATATTTCCTTTCAAAATGTTGGCTTAATACCATGAAATATATGTTCCATCTTACTCTTTAGATCATGCGTATTGTTAGTGTTCTCCTTCTAGGAGCCATTTCTAAACAATGGAATACACTATGTTATTTTATGAATCACAATGCATAATTCAAAACCTAAAAAATACCTAATGTAAATTGAAAAGATTATGCATATAATCTATAGTCATAAAATGTTTTGTTTGAGGTAGTATTTACTCCTAAATCTTTCATAACGACTTGTAAGGAAAATGTGAATTGTCCTAAGCATATCCCCCGGGAGTGTCGTAACTAAGAGAGAAGAAAGGCCCACTGTCATGCACCCGTTACCGTTCGAGTCTAGCTCAATGTGGTGTTTTCAGGTTTTACCCCTAGGTAAATCTGTCCTAGAGTCACGTCTACCTACTCGTATCCAGACAAGGATTCATTTCTTGGAAAACACAAAAAATCTCTACAATACCAAAATTCTTGGATGTTATTATATATTAATAATCAAAGTCCATGTCAGGATAATGTGCTCTAATCAAATTTTATTTAAATCTAGTTTCCAAGGATTGTACTAAACTTTCTCCGATACCAACTATAACACCCCGACCCCAGTTACCCAGAGCCGGTGCATTATTTTTATACATTGGCATGATTACAACAAATGATGTCTTGAAGGACCGATCAGTTTAGCAGTCTTGGAAAATAGACAACATACATAAACATTACATTACATAGTAGAAAAATAAAACACAACATAATTGATCCTTTGAGAATTCCATTATTCCCTTCATCTTAACCCTGCATATCAATCTTAATACACTTTTTCAAATCATGGGAAAATGAAACATAAGAAAGGGGTGTTCTCAAACTCTCAGTAAGGGTAAGAAATTCAACATAAGATAACATAAACATATTACATGGTGAATAATTAAAGACACATGACTTTAAAAATAATAAACCTGAACACTTTTTGTCAGGAATATGAGATGAGTAAATAATGCCAAAATAAAAAATAGTCATGGGTATTATACTACTCAGATAACCACATGAACCATCAATATTATTTTTATAATGATGAAACGTATAATGCTAGAAATTCTGAAACAGTTTTTCAAGGTGTCAACCAAGATGTCTAAAAATGATTAAGGCCTCGGCCAAAACCATATACCAAATTGGTAAAGGCCTTGGCCAATTCCACATCTAATTTTCTCATGAGACCTACCAAGGCATCGAGGAGCTACAGCGGGCTCCACCCTTCAATTACTATGTCCAATACATTCCTTATATTAAAAGGTTGAAACATAACATAAACATTCATAATAGAACTAGCATATGAAATGTCAATAATTTAACTATAAACAATGAATGATATAAAAATAACACATCCATAGTCAAACATATCACAAAACTTTCACTACAATATGGAAGATTTGTATCATAATAAATCAACTTCAAACTAGTTTAAAATACATCAAATGATGTTGTCATAGATGAACACGATTTGTAAAACTCTTTGAGAGAAATATCATTTTTTAATGAAAGCATTTAAAAGTCACAAATTTTGAAATGAAGAAATTTAAAGAAATTTTTTAATCAAAGTGTCTCATACCACTTTGAAACATTTGAATGGAATTAATATTTTAAAAACATTCATGTCCATATAAATAAATCCTTAAAAACCATTTTGAAAAGATGGACATTAATGAGAATGATTAAGAAGAATAAATATTTAAAACATTTAAAATGATTTATTATTAAAATAGTCCCTTAAAAATAATCAATTTGAAAAATATTTTCTGAAACATGTACATGGATAATAAATATGTCCCAGTTAAAACTTACCCATAAACAATCTCGAATAATAATGAGATTGAATAATTAACCCTTACCTTGCACTTTCCTTTGGTCGAGGGTACGTTTAATCTCATGTATAATGAACATAGTATGTTATTAAATTATAATAAAACCATATTAATATTTATTATATCATACATGACTAATTTATGACTTTATAATATCCATATAATAATGGTTTCCATGTTAAATTAACATTTCGGGTAATAATAACATTCATTATCGTATCTGTTTTAACTTGTTACTCTTAATTATATCACATAGATGATTATTTAAATACTTCAATAATATGAAAAATGATAATTATATTATATATATTTAGAATATACATATGTATAATAGACATATATATGAAATGAAAAACACCGTTTATGGAGACGGTAGGCCGTATGTACGCATAAATGATATTTCCATTTTCATATCGTATCAAAGATAACTAAGTGAATAAGATATATGTAAGTATATATATATATATCTAGTAGAATTATTATGTCAAATATTACAAACTTATTAATGATACATATTTTTATAATCATCGTTGAATGGTGAATGTGGAAATGAATCTCATCGCGTCATGGAGAGGGTAATCCGTACGTACACATGAGCGACAATATCATTATATTGATGGTGAAATCATATGTAATTGGATGGTATATCATATATAAATAATAATTATCATGTTATATATATTATTTACATCAGTCAGACTCATTATTATACCCATCCAAAAATGAAGTGTTCGAATAACAAACTACTCCACAACGTGGAGATGGTAATCCGTACGTACGCACGTATGGTGACATTGTCATTCATAGGATGGATAGAGTAATGAAAATGGTTATTACATTTTTATAATAACATCACAATATATAGAAGATACTGTATTTATTATCTTATAATGTAACAAATAAATATAGAGGATGTGGAAGAAGAAAAAACTTGAAATAGGTGATGAAATATTTATCTCTTCCTTGGGTTCTTCCTTTTTATTTGATCAAAAGGGCTTATTAGTTTGCCTTTATGACCAAAATAAGGCATCTATGATGAAGGGATAAATTTTGGGAGGGTATTTTTTTATGGGTTGGCTGAGCGAAAAGGATTTTGTGGTGTGAAATTAAGATAAGGGTAAGTGCCCTTTTATAAGAGATGTGAGGGTCACTTTAGGAAAATCTTGAAATATTATTTTATAATAAAATCAATTTCATTTTCTAATGGCTCCAAAATGAATTATTTATAGGCCCAAGAGGGGATTCTTTGATAAAATTCTCATACAATAGGTTTTAAATAGGTTTATGTCATCATATTAACCTATCTTTTAGATTTAACTCTTAGTTAAATAGTATTATATTTACCATGTCTCTTTGTATTTTTATATTATATGGTTAATAATCATACTATAATTATCCAAAAAAAACCCCATGTAGTTAATTATTAATATATATAACATTATCTAAGGCCTTTGGTTGGACTTTATGTTTTTAGGAATATTATATCAATTAATAATATAATATTTTTTTAAAAAAACTCAATTATGTCAATATTGATGTTATTTAGTATTTGGTTTTTGTGAAAATCATAATAGCATGATTACTTGAAAAAAATATATTAAATCAACCATAACATGTCATATTAACCTTGAAAATTAGTGTAATTAATTAAAAGTCAAAAATTACATTTATTTGGATATTTTTAATATCAATTATTACAATCATTCATTAATAAGGAAATTTTATGCATCATCATTGTGTTATAAATAAATTAAATTATTTATTGTAAAAAAATGTAAATAAAATACCATTATGAAGGTAATTATTATATATTTGTAATGAATATTTATAGTCGAATTTATCTTACGTATAACCCTATATTAAAAATGGTTTATTTATTAAACTTTGAATTTAACTCTTTTAACTATTATTTAAATAAAATAATAATAAATGTCCTAATATTATAAATGTGGACCAAAGGGGTCATATCTTATTACTAATGCTGTTTTTGTTCTAATTATACTTATCCAATAGAATAGGACATGTTTATGGGAAATTATAATTTTATTTTACCCTTAATTACACTATTTACTTTTAATTGTGGTAAATAAAAGACAAAAGTTACTATTCACCAAAAATTATTATCATCTTATTGTAAAATATTTTACTTACTGATGTCAACTGTGTCTTTTGGATTTTTAAAATTCAACTCACAAAGGTGGTAAAATTAAGTTTTATGCAAATTTTCTAATGTCTATAGAAGGTGGGTAAAAGTGGATAAAAAGATCAATAGAATTTTATACATCTAATTTTATTCTAAAATGGACCCAATGAATTAAACTGAACATATATAGGTATTATATATCTATTTTTACTTAAAATAAATTTAAATAAAATAAATTATTATTTAAATAAATCGTCAGTTTTAAATAATAACGTAGTGTTTTTCTCTATTCATCAAAAATTGAAAGCTTTCAGAAAATTACCAAAAATTCAGACTAAGATAATTTTGATATTCCAATTTCAAAAATGAAGTCTATTTTTCCAAATTAAAAACATATAAGTTTCATTTATTAATTTAAAATTAATTCCTGTAGTCAAAAAAAAAGCAGGTTTTTAAAAAGTTAAAACTATAAAAAGATTGACATGTGTTTATGTCAAATTTAAAATTGAAATTACATATAATGACCTACATTGTATTAAATTATAAAAATATAATATAATTATACATCCAAAACATAAAAATTTATAATTTATCACTATAAATTATTTCGATTAAAAAAGTTGTTTTCAATTAAAACATAGTATTTTTCACTATCCATCAAAATATGAAAGTTATTAGAAATGTACCAAAAATTTACCCAAACTAAATATTAATGTCACTACTCTAACGAAGAATTTAATTTCATTAAATTTAATATATAAAAGTGTCAAATATTGGTTTTAAAAAGGGTTCTCCATTAAAAAGCAGTAAAATTGCATTTTTGAAAAAATACTTATTTTATCACAAAAAATGAATTGGTTCTTATATTTTTTCTATGAAATGCATAATATGGATGTTAAAATTATATAGAGTATATAAGTTTAAAAATTCAGTTAATACTATTCATAAACGCTTTTTGAACCATTAGTTTAGTAAGTTGTGGTGCACTCGAACTCGGTGTTGCGTGTACCGCAAGCTATTGAATTACTTTAATGTGATAATGTACTATGAAATATTGGGGAGTTACCCTAATATTATGCTTGTTTTGTTGTTTTGAAGTTGTTAGCTTTTTCAAAAAATAGGTTTTCACATGAATCTTGGTTTATGCCCATCCATATTTATGCCCTATGTATTTGAAAAAATATCTATTGAAATTTTGGGAGATAATGCATGGTTGTGTGATGATTTCCAATTTGAAATCTTTTGTTAAATAGATTTGGATCATGTTTTCATTTTTATATGTGAAACATGAAGATTTCTTTTGAAGATGTTTGGATCATGATTTAATAATAGCCTTTTGGTTTATGCACATGTGGTGTATTTTATAAATGGGTGAAATAGATGGATTTGGGTTTAAAGAAAATGACTGTTTTATGAAAAAAGGGTTTTGAATGTTTTGATTGGTTTTAGAGTGTTTCATTGGATGATGGAATGTCCACGGGTTCACTAGGTGCACACATGGATATGAAATTAAGTGAAGAGAGCACTCTAGAGCCATTCCCTCTCAGGAATACCTCTTCCTCTCTTTCACTTATTTTCTATAAAATGGTTCCATATTTTCCAAAATGGGGGAAGTTGTACTTCTTGTGTTTTAAAAGTGATTAAAAATGAGTTCCTCCTGGTTTGGCCTAGTAGGCCTTGGAATATGCATTGATGAGTGGTTGGAAAACATAATTCTCATTAGGCATTTGAGGTGTGTATGGTTGAAAGTTGCAACCAATGGAATATTTGGAATTCCATAAAAGAGAGTTGGTGTGTGAGCCTTGTGAAAGACCTTTTGGAACTTCTTGTATGTTAACTATGATTTAACTTACCTTTAAAATACATTTTGGAACCATTTTGGTAAATTTTTGGTGTAAAGGAATGTTTTTCCACGTTAGTATAAAGATGAAGTTTGGGGTTGTTTTGGAAATGGTTTCAATTTTTTTTGGGTAAACTGTTGAATGTTGTGAAGTTAAAGGCTAGGTTGGCTTTTTTAAAATGGCTATTTAAAACCCTTATTGAGTTAGGTCTCCTACCTAGTTAGTTAATCATGAGATGGGAGGGTCATCGGTATGATAAATCCTTCATATGGTAATTATTTACAGGCAAGGGACTAACCTTGATGTGGCTGGGGTGGTGCTAGAATGGTTGGTGTGTTTGATTATATATAGGTGGATGGTTTTTTGAATTGAATAGATCACCCCCTTGTGAATCATAACATGGTAACCTAGCATAAAAAAGTTGTCTATTGAGAATGATTGATACACTAGTCTAGGTTATTTTACTTGCTAGTGGCCCATATAAGCTGGATTCTTAGGTTTATTTTGTTGGATCAGGCCCCTTGACCTGGCCAGGAAGGGCGATGGTCGGGCATCAGGGCGTTATGAGGTCATTAAGTAGGGCATGCTTTCAGGATGAGTCAATTATATTGTATGTTCTCATATTCCTCTCAATTCCTAATATTTCATGTTTTCCCTCATTATGAGAACTGTTAGTATCATTCTCGTTGTTGTGTGGAATCATACCCTTGTACCTAGTTTTGGTGTTTTTTATAGTTATCAGTGTGTCGCTGATTTGGCTGAATTTTAAAGTGAATGTTTTAAAAAGAACGCTCACCCCATCTTCCTTCTTATTCCATGATTTAAATTATAATGGATATGGAATGTGATTGTTGGTTTTAAAAAAAATAGTGTATGTGAGAACAATATCTAAATAATGGTAGTTCAAACTAGTGTTATTGGATAGTTTTGGAAAAGGACGATAAATGATTTTTTTGTGGTTCCCTACTGATCTTGTTTGGCTCACAACATACTTGTACCTATTAGTGTCGGTAAAGCCGATTTGTTTTGTAGGTTCTCTTCTTGTTCAGGTGTCCTAGTATGAGAGGTCTCTTGGGGTTGTTTGGTCTTGTGGTTAGATGTGATCAAGATGTCACATAGAGATCTGGTCATTGTTGTTTAGTTTGTTTTAGTTTTTAGTTTCTTCAGTTTAAATGTATTTCGTAACTGAATATGTTTTTATTAATTGTACGAGGTTCAATTTTATCAGTTTATTCTATTTGATCCTAGATATTATTTGGGATGAAATCATTCCCATTTGGATTTCATTTGTTGCTCATCACTAGTTTCTAGACCTTGGGGATTGGGAATTCCCTTCGACCCTTGTCGTAGACCTTGTCGGGCACCAGGTCAGATGGAGACCTGGCTTAGTTCATGAAAAAATGGTATCAGAGTAGGTTCATGTTATTTGGGGTGTCCATTAGTTGGGAATTAGGAAGTTTGGAACTCAGTATGTAGGTGTTGAAAGGACTTCACGAACCCCAGATCCCTTTGAACCTCGAGTTGCAAATGGTAGTTTTAGTTTTGAGTCTCCGACCTTTATTTGGATTGAGGAAGGAAAATGGAGGTGAGCCAGTGTTATTTCATGAACACACATGGATTAGTGACCCTTTTGGTGTTCGAGTACATGATTTTAATAACTTATAGTCATTGAGTCTTAATTGGGCATTGGTCACTACCATGTCACCAGGTTAAGCATAACCACAAGTTTCTCATTACGATATTTCTATGCATGTTGTGTTTCATTTAAGTTTTGGTTGGTGCAAGCATCTTTTTGAAAATGGAAATGGACTTTAAAAAGAATTTTTTTTTGTAAAATGGATTTAAATTGGTAAATTGAGGTCAAAAATTGGAAGTGTTTTGAATTTAAATGTTAGTAAATGCTTGGGTTTTGGTGAGGAAAGGAAAGATTTAACCCTTGGTATTCCATATGGAAGATCACACATACATGGGTATTTATAGAATGTGTGTGGGTAACTTTTTTGTGGAAAATTTTGATGAAAATGGGTGGACACACATGTAACGATTCAAAAGATTAAATGAGTGATTTTTTAAAATATAATGGTTTTTGCAATCTGTTTTTCCTCGAGGAGTGGATTTTGGCTTGTGAAAAGTGGTTTTGTATTTGGAAAATTTCCTTAGGTGAAGGTAGTTTTGAAATTTCAAGGAAAAATGCTGACATTGAAAAAAGTTTATTTTTGTTGTATTAGTATTTTTTGGCCCCAGAGCAAATTTTATCAGTTTGTGGTGTTATTTTCAATTGATTTTTGGCTCGATGTTTGTTTTGTTTTTGTGTTTCTTATGTTGTTCTGAGTGTGTAGACCAGATAGGCCCTTAATGTGGAAAATGAGTCATGCCCATATTCTATTTTTTTATGTTTCGGCTATCATTTGAGGTGTTAGAGGATCGCTAGAGGTAGTTGAATGGTTTAAATTATACAGATTGTGTCTTTGTGCTGTTGGGAACTCCCATGGATGTTAAGGTTCCTATCATATTGGGTTTTTTGAGGGTCCATTTTTGGACTAGTAGAGGTTAGATGTCTCATCATCGTTGGAGTTTGTGGTGTAGTTGGTTGTGGTCATCCTTTGAAAAAAGGTTCCCTATCTAGTGAGGAGTGCAGGTCAGAGGAGCTTATCTGTAAGAATCTATCCATGTTGGTTCTGGCATCTAATTTGTTAGACCATTTTTTGGTGTACCATATCTATGACTGGTTCATGCATTCTAAGCTATTTTGTCACATCCCTTATTGGTTCTTCCATCTTTGTGGTTGTTCGTGTCATTGGGGAATGATCTATAGGAAGAATAGATCAAATAATAAAATCTGATTGGGGGATGCTAGTGCTTGACTGTGAGGTGGGGAATGCGTTAGCCATCAGGCCCCCATCTTCATGTCTTGGGGTGAAGCTCGTGCATTATTAAGAGTTTCCAAGGGTGTGTGTAACGTCGGTCCGGTTCATGTTTTCATCCTTGGGATGGAAACCTTTGATGTTTTCTTGTTCTCATTTATCTATAGGGGTAGGATAATCATTTCCATCAAAAGGTGTGGTGGGATTTCTCTAATCTTATTTAATTAGTTTTGTTCATTGGGATATGTTTTATTGAATCACTCATTTTACTTATGGGATGTTTAGGATTTAGTCAGGTTCATTTTGGTTTTGATTTTGGGGATTCTATTTTAGAGATGTTTGGGTGGTATGTGATGGGTGGATGTTTTTTCAGTCCACTTTTATTTTGGGTTTCTTTTCATGGGTTCATCGGTGTTGTTTATCACCCTTGCGTGGAGGGTTTTTGGTTCATATAGAAGGGTTTCCTTGTTTTTGGATCTTGGTTTTGTGGATAGTTTGCAGTGAGTTATTCATTAAACCTATGTGGTTTGGTCTGGTTCTTGGGGAAAAGTTGGGTAATATAAGGTAGAGAGTTCCTGCATAGCCCCCCCCCCTCGGGGGTGGTGTGTTTGGGTTTCAAGGCATCCATATTTGGTGAATTCTTATGGTGGAGAGACCCCTATCATGTTTCCCCCTCATTTTGGGGCTTTGGATTCCTCTTGATCGGCCGGGTGTGACTATGGGGAGTAAGGTCATCCCAGGGTTCGTGACATTCCTTGGTTTTGTTAGGTCATAGACTCATGTGGCAGTTAGCTATTGGCTTGGGGACTTTCTAGGGGAAGAAATTTTCAATGGTAGGGAGAATTTTCACACCCCAACCTCAGATACTTTTTATTTCATCCTTCTATTTGTCTTGGGTATTTTGGTTGAGGCTCAGGTTGGAGTCTCAGTTATAATTTTGGGTTTTTGGAGTTTTTCAAAAAAAATCATGGTGGAGCATGGTTACCACATGGTTAGTAGTAAATGTACAGCCCAACTAGGCATCTAATGTAGGTTAGACAGAATTGTCCACATGGCTGCGCATGTCCATGCTGTATGTACCAGGTAACCATGCACATTGTTCTCCTTGGATAGAGGGGTATGCTCGGTTTCTGCATAGTTTTTCAAACTGTGTGGCCAAACCGTGCTGATTTTTCAGGTCATTAAAATTTTGATTTCCTCTTTCCCTCTATTTCCTATTTATCCCATTTTTGGGATCCTCTTACCTTGTTTGACCTATATCCACCAGGGGTTGTCCTCTGACCCCTTTATTTTTCTCTATTTAGTCCCTTGAGGTCTCTTGAAGGTTATAAGGTAAGGCGCCTTTGATTTTTGGCCATTTTCTCCCCTATTTATCTTTCCCTCTTAGTTCTAGGGTTTTTCTGGGAGGGATTTATTAATTTCGAAGCCTAAGTTAGTATTGGCAGATTTTAGAGTGTTTTCTTGTGTATAGGATGTGTGGATCATCAATAACGCTATGTTCTTCCTCCCCATGGAGTTTTATCCCATTCAAAAAAATTTAAGGTATGTGTTTCCATGTTCTTAATTTCCAATGCTTTTCCTTTGATGATTTATTCCTTTAATAAATGAATAACCTTTCTATGCACCAATATGATACTACTATTAAAATTTTTATGATTTTTGAAGTTTTCAGATTTCTCTAAAAATAGGGTTTCACATAAATCTTGGTTTATGCCCCTGTGTATTTGTGCCCTAGTTTTTTGATAAATTTTTTATTGAACTTTTTGGTGAAACTGGATGATTACGTGGGTCTATCCAATTTGAAATGTTTTGTTAAATCTATTTGGTTCTGGATTTGTATTTTTATATGTGAAACATGATTTTTTCCTTTGATGTGGGTTTGAACATGATTTGAGAAGAGCCTCTTTGTTTTTGTACTTGTGGTTTATTTTATAAATGCGTGAAATATATGGATTTGGGTTGAAAGAAAATGGTGATTTTATGAAAAATTTATTTTAAATGTTTTGATTGGTTTTAGAGTGTTTCATTGGATAATGGAACATCCATGGGTGCATTGGGTGCACACATGAAAAAAATAGTCAAGTGAATATGGAACTCTAGATCTAGTCCCTCTTAGGGACACCTCTTCTCCCCTATCTCAAATTTTCCCTAAAATGGTTCCATATTTTCAAAATTTGGGGAATTGGTACTTCTTGTGTGTTAAAAGTGATTCCAAATGTGTTCATCATGGGTTGTCCTGAATGGCCTTGGAACATTCTTGGGTTAGTGGTTGGAAAATTTAAGGCCTGTTTGGCATTTGAGGTGTGTGTGGGTGAAATTTGGAACCTATGGTTTTTTTTAGAATTATGTAAAAGTGTGTTGGAATATGAGTATTGTGAAATATTGTTTGTCACTTATGTATGTTTTTTGTGTTTTTTCTTGGCTTTATTATACACTTGGAAACCTTTTTTGTGAATGTATGGTGTAAAGACCCATTTTTCCATGTTAGTATAACGGTGAAATTTGGGGTTGTTTTGGAAATGGTTTCTTCATGTTTTTGGAAAACAGATGAATGTTGTGAAGCTAAAGACCTAATTATAATTTTGAAATTTATAGTTGGATATCAATTATTATGTTAGGTCTCTTGGCTAGTTGGTTAATCGTGAGATGGGAGGGTCCTTGGTATGAGACCTCTGTCATAGGTTAATTATTTTATGGAAATAGTCTAACCTTAAGGTTTCCATGGAGGTTTTAGATTGGGTTATGAGTTTGGTTATATATAGGTGGCTACCTTTTGGAGTTTTATGGCATACCCCTTTATGAAACATATCCTGGGAACCTAGAATTGAAAAGTTGTTTACTGAGAATGATTGGTTCACTAGTCAATGTTATTTTACTATCTAGTGGTCCATATCAGGTGAACTCTTAGGTTTTTTAATATGGGATCGGCCCCTCCGCTATGCCAAGTAGGGAGATGGTCGGGTGTTAGGGAATTATGACATCATTGAGTAGGGAATACCTTCAAGATGAGTCACATGTATCGTATATTCTGGCTCTCCCCTGAGTTCCTAGTATTTCATGTGTGTCCTATTACAAGAACTATTAGTACCATTTCTCTAGTTGTGTGAAATTATATCCTTGTACATGGATTCAGTGTTTGTATTGAAGGTTTTTAGTGGGTGGTTAATTTGAAATAATTTTAAAGTGGATGTTTTAAAGAGCACATTCACCCAACATTCCCTCTTGTTCTTTGATTTAAATTATAAGGGATATGGATTGTGATTCTTGGTTTTAAAAATTCATATTTTATCTGAAAACCTTATCATTATAACAGTAGTTTAAACTACTATTATTGGATTGTTTTGGAAAAAGGATGATACATTGATTCTTTGGTTATTTCCTACAGAGCTTGTCTGGATCACACACTACCTGTACCTCTCAGTATTGATAGACTTGATCTATTTTGAAGGTTATATTCCAGTTCAGGTTTATAGTATGAGATGGATCTTGGAGCTATTTTTTCTAGTGGTTAGAGTTGATGAAGAGGCCATAGGGAGATCTGGTTAGTGAAATTTAGTTTGTTTTAGTTTTATGTTTGTTTAGTTCAGATGTATTTTGTAACTGAATCTGTCTGTATTTTTTCTATGAGTTTTAGTTTTTTCGCTTTATTCTATTAGATCCTAGTTGTTCTTTTTGCTGAAATCGTTTTCATTTGGATTTCATTTGATTCCCATCACTGTTTTCTAACTCACGAGGACTATAAACACCCTTCGGGCCATGCTGCGAACTTGGTCGGGTGCTGGTATTGATGGAGACTCATCTTTTTTCATGCCATAATTTATACTCAAAACCACTAAAATAATGATTACAATAAAACCTAACCTTATTATCTTTTGTGGTCAAAAAACTATTCCTCATTATCCATTATTTTATTTTTATAATTTTTTTTGTTTTATATTGATAAATTATTTTTAATGGTCATTTTTACTATGATTTTACTATATATTAAAAAAAATTAAATGGGATATTCTTAACATTTTCCATATAATTAATTTCTGGATTTCATTAAAAAAGTTTGAAAAAAGATTTTTTAACACTTTTTTCTCGACCAAATTTTCATTACACCATTAAAATTCTTCTTAATCTAATTTTTTTCTAGATTTTGATGGTTTTACCATGTAATATATATTACCATTATTCTATTGATTTTCCATTTTTATAGTAAAACGAAAGGAAAATATTTTCGTAAAAGTTTAGTAAGGGATTTAATTTTACACACACACACACACATATATATATTTATATTCAAATATATACTTTCAAACATAATCATGATTTCTTTTAAAAATTAAAATATTTTAAAATATTTTACAAAATAATGTTTTAAAATTCACATTGAAATATCGTCAAATGAGTTATGATAGTGATTTATAACATCATTTTTTACTTTAATTATTGAAAAGTTTTATTCATGTTGAAATTATATGTTTTCAATCCATTTTCATCTATAATTAACCAAAAGACTTGATTTTAATAAAAAACATCATTTATTATTAATTTAGGGTATAATTATAACCCTTATTGATGTATGGTATATAAAAAAATCATTTAGGAATTTAATCTCAAAATTTTCACTTCCTTAAAGATATGTTCTCTATTACCCACAAATATTCATTGGGATTATTTTCCACCTTCATGTACAAGATCGTTTTATAAAATATATATATTCATCATCATTTAAATATTTCTTAACCCATATACACATTACTATTTATGTTTCTAATTTAAGAAATCTATTCATAATTTTTTTCACTTACTTTGAAATATTAACATTGTATATTACATGATTCAATAATGATATTTATTAATTATCAAGGTATATCTGTAATGAATTATACTATTCATTAATTGAAGGACCCATATCCCATAATCCCTTCCCATTGAGACTTTTTAGTATTGGATATAGTTGGAGGAGGTTCAGAGTTGTTTAAAGGAAAAGGGGGAGCCACTACTACAAAATTGCATAGTTGTGGCGTGGAGTTTTATGTCGCATCGCAAGTTAGGTGGTTACTATATGGTGGATATCTAATGTGTAATAGGATAGATTATGGAGGCTTTATTATGTAATACATTTTCAAGAATTGACACACTATGGATGTCGTCTACGGTGTAGGTCCCTCCCTGTGGTCGAGAGGTTGTGATGTGGAACATGTTATCATTACATAGTAGGTCAATGGTGTTATACCAAAAAATGGATTGGTTGTTGTGTGGTTCTTATAGATTCATCGAAGACCAAAGATCTTATTTTATATGATCTGGTTGTGGAATCAGTCATGTGGTTTGACTAGGTGGGATATAACAAGGTCATGTTTGTTGTGTTGTGGGTAACGTCCTGAATCTGATGCCACTAAACCAATTCTCTAAGCCCATTCACCACAAGTCCTCAAGCAGGCCCCCATACACTGAAGGCATTAAAATTGAAATGAGGTCCTAGGGTTTGATAATGGAGAGACTATACCATCATATAAGAGCAAAAAAACATCATAAATAACTAAGAATCATCAATGACATTAATATATAGAGCATAAAATTTGTAAATAAACTGGAATCAAAGAATTTTATAATAATAAATGAAATCTTAAAAAATCACAAACAACCCCGTCATGCTTACATCATTGGACAACCTCTAGGATGACCTTAAAAATAGAATTATATAAAGAAAAATAAAATAATAATGCAGGGCTCTCCTGTTTACTCTGATCCAGATGATATGCCTGGTCACCAAGACACTTCCAAACTACTCCAACTTGATAAAAAGAATCTACATTAGGGATTTGGCTCGATCATAAAACCCTGAGCCTCTACCCTATCTATCATTTATTTTTGTTTAACCTAAAAAAGAATACATATGGTATGAACACATATCATGGAGAACATATAAGGGTGAGAAATAATCCCTATAGGAAACCTCAATGATAAACCTATAAATTTACTATCATATGTTCATGCTCATGAAATATACTCAGCCTCGCAAAGAAACAACTTAAATGATAAATAAAATAACTCCTGTGAAAAAAAATATGATCCCTGGGTTCGTGATCCTGATCAAATGAGCATGTTTTCATCATGTATATATATTTATTTATATGTGTATATATATATATATATATATGTATATACATGATTATGATGAAAAATCACAAAATCATTCGATCGTTGGGTTTGTAATCCTGATCGTCGAGACATCCTATGAATATAGAATTGATCAAGATTTTCTAATAATAAATCCATGCATTATTTAGTCAATCTATGGGTCGTTGTTCCTTATTGACAATACCTTCATCATCTAGTTACATAAATGACTCCGAATAGGCTACATCACTCTAATGGGATACATGTGATAACCATGGGTTCACCCATACTTTCATCCAATCAATATAGTGAAGGATTTTGTATACTAATGTAAAATCCTATATATGGTCAATAAGATGAATTCCATTCTATTAAAGACACATAAATCAAGTATCATTCCAAAATCCTAGGTCCCGTTCCATAGGATATAATGACATTGTGAATTGGATATTCTCGAAGCGGATGATTCCTAGGGAATATATAAAATTAATGGTCTATGGATCAATGTACATACTCATTATTTATCCATATAAACAACTCAATAGCCAAATACCCAATAAGTACATATTATAGATGTAGTAATAGTGCTTCCACCCAACCCTATTGGGAATCCTAGGCATTTCTTGAGGATAGAATAGTCATCCATTGATTATATGTTATATCATTAGTGAGGACTACCATATCCACACCTTGATCAAGTAATCGATTAGGGAGAGCATAATCATCCCCATTTATTGAGTATAACAATCAATACGGGCACCATTCAAGAGTATTATAAATAAAGGGATTCAATGCTAGGGTATGCTAAAAATTGGGATTCCATAATCATATATCATATGAATAGGGATCCCATTCATGAGTATCATCAATATAGGGACACAGTGCTGGCATATCATACTCAATAAGTCTCAAAAGGAAGATCCTAAGAAGAACATACGAGAATCCCAATAATAATATGTCAATAAAATATATGGATGAGAAGTTGGATCCCAGGAAATACATATGGGAATTCCAATAAATAATGTCTAATTACATTTGGATCATCACCCAAAAACTAGGTTTCACCCCTGGTAATCTATGTTTCATCAACATTATATAGGTTAATTAATTAGTAAAATATTTTGGGTGGGAAAACACCTAAACCCACCACTACTACCACTACATCAATGATTACATGTTTGGAATGGGTCAAAAGGTGACACACACTACAAAATCAACCCAAACCTAATAGACTTGCCCATATTTGGTCAAAATTGGTGAACACCCTCGTTCCATCATGTCAAGACACAAGAAATCCATCCTACATGGGATCCTTTGAGACGGTACATATGAAATGGAATCTTACATGAGACACTCAATAGAAATGTCCGCTTGTAGAGGTATCCAAAAATGGGATCCAAAAAATGGTATACATAGGTAGAGGTATTATACAAGGGATCCTCAGAAATAGTATGTATATAGTGGGATCCAACAGTGGATACCCTAGGTCAAAATGTATGATAAGGCATCCCACAAGGGACCATCAGTAAGAATAATAAGGTGGAGGTATCCTACATGGGATGCTCTAGACCAAAAAGTAAGATGACTCTTGGCCTAAAGAGAAATTTCTTTGAACATCATAATAGAGAGGTGTATCATAGTGCATCTCATATGAAGGATCAAATTATCAAGAGATAACTAAATTCAATTATTGGATGAAGAACCTCTTCATTTAATAAAATTTCTGAGCCACCTCCCAGGAGTACTCAAATCACTATAGGGGTTTCACCCCAATGATCTATGAATAATGTTACTTAAATTTGACTACTCACATGTCATATTAAATATATGTGGTGTATATATATGAAAACCTCTCAATGGTTGAAAGGGAGGAGTTCAATATGTGTATACCTTGGTACATGGAGTGTGTACCCTGAAACCTCTATCTAGTCAGGTAATTCAGCATGAATTGGAATGTAAAACCTATGTAAATTTCGTTTAATTTAGGTACATAACTTTTACCCTACAAAGGGTACCTACCCGTGCACCTCACATGGATTGGACATGTACTTTTTCTAGCCATGTACCTCTACACGGTGTGAAACCAACATGGGGTCTGGTCGCGTACTCTACAAAACTATTTACCCTATAATGACCCCAAACCTAATGTCTTAGAGACAATATATCCATTATTAAATTGAAATAATATATACAAAATCACATCCAAAAGGACTCAATATTTTAATAGTCTTGGTAAACTAGATACATACATGAATATTTCATTCCATTTAAATACAAAAATCATAACATAATTTTATTTTTTTATAATTAAATTATTTTTTCTAGAACATAAATTCATGTCAATCATAGTAAAACTCATAAAATCACAGGGAAAGGAAAAAAAGTAAGGGTTAACTCAAATGACCATTAATGGATAAGTACAACAGAACCTATCTTGAATCAATAATCATAATAAACATTTCACAATAAATAACTGAACATACTTTCCACTTAAATAAATGGACAAGGAATAATCAATATACCAATGTAAATAACAGAACATGCATGAAATGTTATTAACTGGATATGACATAATCAATGGTAAATGTAAATAAATGATCACACATACCATTTAATAAATAAACTCATAAAAAAATTCATCTAGAGATAATATAAATTTGAAAATATCATGGATAATAATATAAGGATTAATAAGTTTGAAAGGTAAATAACAAAAAAAAAAATTTAGTCAATAAACATAGAATGAAATTCATCCATATATAACATCATTGTGAAAATACTATGGATAATAAAAACTGAATTTCTAAAGATGTAAATTTTATAATTATTAAATGTAATGTCTTAGACAAATCATACCTCTACCCTTAAGTCCTTTCACAAAAAAGTTTAAAACTATTGGGTACAAACCCATATAGTTTGGGAAATTCATTTTATGTTAGATTATTGATTCAAATCGTGAGACTATTGATGCATCAAGGGGATATCTAAACTTGGTACATAGTCATGTCTATATTTCCAAATCATTCCTTAAATATCTAATAATATATCTAATTCATGACCATCTTGTCTCACCATTAATTATATGTATTGAAGAAAGAATATGGATTATCAATATTTCCCCAATCAATAAAATAACATTCAAAGTAAAATAAAATATGAATAAATGATAATTTTTTTTAAAAGTAATAATATCCATGATAAATAATATTGACATTTAAGTGAAATATAATTTCTAATGATCATAAGAATGTTAATTTTTAGGGGTAATTTAATGACTATGAAAATGAATATAAACGGTGAATTTCAGTACTTTACATATAAAAAATGATCATAAACCATCTATAAGAAAACTAAATATGGTATTAATACAATATATACTCATTGTAGTATGAATAACAGGTTTTTTATTGGTTAATAAATATAACATAAAAAAGCCTTTAAAAATACTATTAAGGAAAATCATCTTTTCATTTAGAAAAATTCATTTTAAAACATAAAGTTCAAAAATCATTGTGAATATTTTTTTTGTAAATATTATTTTAAACATAAAAAATAGGTTTTAAAAAATTGTAGTGGTCATGAAGATAGAAATTATGTTTATTCAATACATGTTAAAACAAATATTCCTTTCACTTTTTTCATAAAAGAAAAACAAGCACTGTTTTGAAAATAACATTAATATTCATTTAATTTTTTTTGTTTATATGTAAATATGGGTAATAAATAATTTCATAAATCATTTTTAAAAAGGTAATATAATTTTGGAATACAGTTTATTGAAGACATATTTTTGGAAGAAAATTTATTTTCGACTGAAGAGACAAATATATATAGATTTTATTAAAAAACATTTATCAAATAATTAAAGTACAAACGATTGTGAAAATTTAAATATTAATATTAAATATAATATATAACTAGATTTTAATAAAAATAAATCATTTTATTAGGAAATGTTCAATTAATTTCCTAAAACAGAAATTCAAGAGTATAAAATCTCGATTAAAATGATATTATGAAATAAATCCTTAAAATAACTATAAATTTGATGTGATAATTAATCAATGTATCAATTATGTGTATCAAATATATATACACAAAAAAGTGTAAATATAATATAAGAAAATCATAAGTCATTTCACAAATAATTATAGATTATCAATGATGATAAAGAAGAAATATAATCCAATGATAATAAAGTGAGTTATGAAATTATTTACCACTTTGTAACATTTAAATCAATGCCCCATAGATTAATTAATTTATATTAACACTTAAAATAAAAATTCATTATTAATTAATGATGCTTTTACATGTAAATTGGGTAGTATATATGCTATATAAAATAAATTGGGTCATAATATTCAAATGTTCCTTAATGAAAGGATGTTGAGATATAATCTCTTACCTCGTGCGACATTATGGGAGAATATGATTTAACATCTTTTAAAGTTCTTTGAAAAAATTATTAACGTATTCTAGAATAATATTAATATTTATAATATCATATATTATATTTTTGGAACATATTATTACCCTTTCATTAATAATATTTAATTATTTTTTCTATGTGTAGTTTTAATTTTCTGGTTATCTCATTCATGATTTGTTACGAATCTTTCAGATCTTGTGCATTTTTATAGCAACGTAATAAAAAATAATAAATATATTAGAATAATTATAATATTTTTAAATATATATCACTATTAAAACTGATCATTAAATATGGTTATGAAAAATAAATTATTTAATGATCATGGAGATGGTAGGTTGTACGCACGAATGAGTAACATTTCCATTTTCCAATGATCATCATGGAAATAAGGTAATTAATATTTTATCATTTGAAAATTATACTAATATAAAATAAATCATATTTTTTAAAATTCAACTATATATATCATCCATGTCATGTGCTGATGAAAAAAAAGTCACATCTTTTCATGAAGGTGTTAGTCCACACATACATGAACGATGTTAACATATTTCCATTACTGAAAAGGAATGAAATAAAATGATATATTTTTTTTCTAGATGTTAACTTTTTAATTAAAATCTTAAATATTTCTTTAATATCACATATATTCATAATGTTTACCCTTATTACCTTGCCTGTAAATTGTTAGTGAAAGCTTAACCACATCGCTTCGTGAGGTGGTAGTTCATCGTACACACGAGTGACATTTTTGTATCAAATATAGAATTGAATATAAATAGGTATATGTTCTGTAATGGATAAATAGGTATAATTATGATATTATATAATTTATATCCATTATCACTCTCCACTGTAAGATGTGGTAATGGAATAATAAATGATATCGGTTCGTGAGGCGATATTCCAGCCTACATAGGAATGATGATTTCGTAACCCATTTGATGGAAGTGGAGACAGTAGTATGAAATTACTTTAATATAAAACCATATAATTATATTTAATATACTTATTTTATTATATCATGTTATTTTTATAATAATTTATGTAGGTGGAGGATGAAATAAAAAAAATTATCATTGAATAATATTACCTCTTCATCGGGTAACCTCCCTATGTTTGCACCAAAACCCTCCAAATGTTGGAGTTATGAAAATACTATGGATTATAAGTAAAGGTGAAAGAATTTGGGAAGTTATATGTGTAGTTATTTTTCCAACCAAATTGGTATGAAGGAGTGAAGAAGAGTATAGAGGGAGTGGACTTTTATATGATAGGTGAGTGGCACACTTGTAAATTTTGAATAGAAAAAGGTGTACCCACATTTTTCACATTCCACAAGTGTCCAAAATAAAGTATTATAGAGAATTAAATATTTTATGGTCTAAATATTTTCGTAAAATAGATATTATACATGTCTTTAGGTCATTTTAACCCTTATAATTTTATTTTTACCCCAAGTACATACATTTTGACCCAAAACAAAGTTAATAATTTTTACTGTTTTCACAATTCATTTTGGTAAAAAATTTATTTTCCTAGATTATATAAAATAAATTATTTTTATTTTAAATATGAAATACATTTTACAAAATTCAATTCATATAATTGATAAATATTAATTTAAAATTAATCTCCCAAACATGATGAGATAGAGGGTTTTTATGGAGGGAAATATAAAAATTTACAATGTTATTATATAAAACATTAATATGAAAATTAATAAAATGATGTAAATTAGAAAAAAATATATAATTGAACTAATTTTAATTTATATCCAATTAATTTTTTTTATATTTATAAATAACTTATAGGAAAATAAATTTTTCAATAAAATTCAGTATTTTTCACTACTCATAAAAAATGAAATATTTTAGAAAAATACAAAAACATAACCCTAATAAAATTTTGATATGAAGATTTAAAATATGAAGTTTATTTTTTAAAATAAATTTTATAAAATTTATAAAATTTAATTTTAAATTTTGTTTTCAAATCATGAATAATCTATCTTCTAGAAAAAAAACTATTTTTTAGAAAACATTTTTTTTATTTAAATGTTTATTACTTTATTTCTAATCAACTGATAACCATAATTTTCATAATTTATTTATTTATGTTTATACTCCGTAATTTAATGGTCATGTTATAATAGTTTAGTATATTATGATTCATTTTGGCTTGGTGTTGCGTGTTCCTCGAGTTATTGATAAAATTAAATTTAAAGAAATATATTTCCTGGGCTATATAAGAATAGTGTTCAGTGTCACCTTTTTTATCAAAAAATGATCATATTTCAAAATATTAGGGTTTTATATTTTTGACACCATAAATTAATTCGTTAGTGAAATTTAAAATTGATCTCTGTAATTAATTATTCGACATTTAAAAATATCATTGTTGAATAACCCATATTGTTAAAGGGTAAATAAAATAACATCTTAATAAGAGAGAATATGAAGTAAAAAAGTTCATATAGAATAAATCATAACTAGGATTCGATGTAGGTGAAAATTAGTGGAAATTGAATATATGAAAATTGAATAAAAGCATAAATAAGCAAAGAAAGTGATTGAGTTCATTGATCACAATAATGTGAATGATTAATGGAATGTTAAGGGCCTCAAAACCATAAATTTATAATAACTTAAAAGATCATATAACCCACTGGTTTATAATTCAATAGAATAATATTTTTTTCCCGATCCTTTTCCTTCCATTGTGGAGTTATTTTACAATTTAATTATATAAGAAAATAAACATAATTAACATGAATCTATTTCATAAGTACAATTTCATCCATCAATTGTGATTTGATCAAAAGCAAATCCATACCTTACTTCATGAAAATAATATCCAAAATTAAATATCTTATTCTTAATGCATTAAAAGTAACTTTTAATTGATGTTGAGATCCATAAATGAGTGGAAAATATTTTTTTTATATCTCTAAACAGTTTCTAAAACCAGTATAGTTTGCATAAGACATATAATATTAGAAAATAAATTTTATACCTCAAAATTAACACCATGGGTTCATCATTAATATTTATTTTTCAAATCATTTATCTAAAAAACAGTGAAATATTAATTAGGATATCGCATAGGCTAGTGGTAAGCGTCAATCCGTTATCATCCTTTGGTCACGGGTTCAAATACTACAGCCTTTCCTGATGTGATGGGTTCTCACCCAACATGCAAGTTAGCATTTCTTAATAACTATATTAACTTAATTACTATAACATTCCAAAAAATATATTATGGATATCCTTTAAATAAAATTAATTATTAAATAACATTTTTACTATGGTTTTTGATATAACATATTTTTTCCACAATGTATAATAGTCTTATTTTACTATAATTGAAATTTCATTAATGATCATGTTAACACTAATGGTTATGTATAACATTTAATTTATGTCTATAAAATGTAAAAAGGTTATTTTTTAAATAATGTTTCTCCAAAAAGTTATTTTTTCCCTAAATTTCTTACAAAATATCCTTAATATTGGTATATTAACATTACATAAAAACCTAAAAGGGGTGTTTAATACATTGAACATATTGTAATTATTAAACTCATTAACTTATGATAGCATTCATAACTCTTATGTTAATGAATACAAATATTATTCTAAAATTTAACAGAATCCTTAAATGTTTCACGACTATTATACACAAATTCCATTGGTAAAAATAATTCTATATTATAATTCTATAATAATAAAAAATAATTAATGCACTTTATTTCAACATAGTCCCTTTATTGATCTAGGAGATAAAATTATCATGAGGGAATTGACATGGATAATTCCTTGGTTCTCAACAATTAAGAAAAAAACAAAAAATAGATCCAAGATATGAGATTTATTTACTTCCATTTTTCACTACATTTTTCCTCACCAATTATTTTCTTTGTTCCCTCCCTTTCACACATAATGAATTTTCCCATTCCTTTGAGGCACTTTCCTAGGTGTCTCTTTCCACATTTTTGACATGATGGAAATCAATACTTCTTTAATCCATTTTCTTCACTGTTCAAGCTCTTTGTGAACTTTATCGTCCTCTTCCTTGGTGAGTCTAAGAGATGGTTATGGTATAAGTTTATAATCACATTTGTGGATAACCTATTGGGAATAAATACAATATTTTCACTCATATCATCATCCCATTTGGTTTCTCATAGTAACCACATTGTCTTTCTTGTTAAATGTTAACACAATTCCTTTTGGTTCCATACATGACTAAAAGAAAATGCATAGTTTGGTAATGAATAATCATAGTACGAAAACCATAGAATCATTTATAGGTTTTCTAAATCCTGAAAAATTAATTTCAATATAAGACACCTTAGATTTAACCTATGTCATTTATTGTCATCATCTATCCAAATCATTCATAATGGGTTTTTAAAAAAAACTGTGAATTATCCAAAGCATATCTCCCATGATAGTCAGAACATGTGTCTAGTATGGCCCATTTTCGTGCACCAGGTGATGATCAGGTATAGCTGAACACACTATTCTTATAGTTATTACCCCTAGGTACATCTATGCTAGAATTTTATCCTCTTGAAGTATCCATATATGGATATATTCCTAAGAAAAAACAAATAATATTTATCTTTCCAAAAAATGGTATGTTCTTCTATAATTATCTTAAAATTATATCATAGGTTTATGTTAACTAATCTATGACTTCATAAATTGAGTTCTCAAGGTTTCTTATAAACTTCCTCTGATTCCAACTTTATTGACCCTGACCAAATAGTCTGGAGTCGGTTTCAACTCTGTTACACTAGTATAAGATACAATTAATCACATCTGGAGTGACTTGATAGTTTAATAGTCATGGTAAACTAGATACATACTCATCAAACATCATGATTGTATGGTATGCATTTTCTTAAATAAATTCATTTCATTTGATAGCTTATGTTTCACACAACATCGAGATTAAATGAACAATAATATACTATTAAAGAGTAACATGACCATTGGAATAGTAATGTGACTGTTAGGAGTAGTGATGTGACCATTAAAATAGTAACATCACCTATAAAAGTGTAAATAAAATTTATCCATATTATAATTGAAATATTATATAATTATATCATAGTTTAAGTAAATAAATATTTAAAAATGATAAAATAATTGTTGGTATTTTATTGTGAAACATAAATGTTTATTAAAACATTTATTATTAATATATTAATTTAAAAGAAAATTAATTTTAATAAAATAGATTCAGGAATTAATACTTTTTGTCTTATGATTGTGAGACCTTAATTAAATTATCAACGTGACACAAGATCACTTATAATTTTTAAATAAGTATTTCACAAATAAATGATGATTTTAATTAAAAATGAAATTTATCATATTTATACAATTATTTTCAAGCAAATTACTTCATTTTTGAATTCTACGTTATAAAATTTATTTATGTAAATTTTAGAGATTTTTTTAAAAAATTTGGACTTTTTGGTCAATAGTGAAATATGATAATTTATAGAGTAAGTAAATAAATGAATTATTGATCCACGACTGATGTATGGGTTAGGTAAGAATCCACTTTTTTTGAAAGAATATGCATAATATACTATATTTATCCAAAATAATCAACACAATTTATAGGATTATGAAAAAATAATAAACAAATGAATAAAATAATCAAAAACCACTTCTCTCTTACGCTATAATTTTTACCCCTTGTTCATACAACTTCCGAGCCTTGAATATTGTCCAATTTCGTATGAATACACTTAACTTGTATCTCTCTCACGGTAAAGAGCCTATGGTCTTAGTAAAATATAAATCCCAAGTCCCTTATCTAGGTTCTCAAGGATTTGAATTCCTTTGGTAAAACCCTTAATCCTTATATGAATTTCTATTTTATTTTATTTCATTTTCTTATCCTTACCTCACCTCATATATAAAAACACAAATTATTAATAAAATATCATATATATACAATAATTTTAGTACATTAATGTAAAATCCATAATCAAACTCCTTATCCTCTCCCTTTTATTCTATAAAAGAAAATATCCTCCATGATCTGTCGAATTACCGCCATCGTTAAAGATGTGTTTTCATTTTCAGTTTCCAGATTCATGGGCAGTCATAATACTAGTATAATGGTTAAAATATATTGTAAAATTTATATTACCAAATTCTTAGTATTATAGAACTGGTATTTATACGTAATATTTAATAATAAAACAAAAATAGTTTGTGATAATCGAAAATTCACCAAAATAAACTAATGTCCATCGTTAAAATTTTATTTAACGAATCTTCATTATATATGAATAAATTATATATAAGGCCATTTAATCCTATTTAATTCCATTAATAACATATAATTTAAATTATGGGGAATTATTTTCCATTTTACATGATCTTCCATACATGTATACATGTTAACCAATCATGAAATCCAAGAAAATGACCACCCCTGAATGAAAAACTTGAATCTTATAAATCATAAAAAATTCCATAAATAATCATTATAAAATTATAATAAATAGAATACCTAGTTAATGGGTTATTAATTATATTATTAATTGATCTAATTTCATTATCCAAGATATTAACTGTAATTAAAAAACACTTTCAGATATAAGGTAAGGGACTCTCCCTGAACCTCTATTTTCTTTTGGGTAAAGTATTCTCTCTTTTTACCCCAACATAATTCTTAATTATTCTTTGGAAATATTCATAAATTTTGTTTTTATGTTAAAAATATATTTACCTAGCTTAATTATTTATTATTTCATAGGAAATACATGTTTTATAAGTATTCATCTTCAATTCCCCTTGATAAGAAAGTCCGATAAAAGGGTGATTCCCAATTTTTTAACCATTTTAAATTATCAACCAAAATCTAGTTTAAGATACCAATATTTTTAAAAAATCAATCATTTTTTCATGAGAAACTATGTTATTCATTTTTTTTTGTTTTATTTAAACAATTATTACTTTTTTGTTTTAAATACTGCTTAATATTTTTCATAAACCATACTAAATAGGATCATTTCTAATGTTTCTTAAACACTAATTTTATATGATTTCAATTGACTTGGAAATAACGTGTCATGATATATTCTTATTTTTCATTTTGAATTCTCAATTATGATTTAAATCTATTCATCCATGGACTCTAATATTATATTCTATTTGATTGTGCATTATTCCCCACTTATTCCTTATGCATGGTTTATATATACTTCTTTCATTTATGATCTTAATTAAATGATTATTTAATTAAATATACATATTTATAATATCGTAGATGTTATTATTTCCCTATTAGTGTTGTATTTCATAACATATGGAGTTTTTTTTGAATGATCTTTTAATTGGGGAAATAATGATGAATCAGTTTCCTCTACTCACTACAGATATTTTGATAAGTCATATTATTTGTGAATTGAATCTACATATGAATTTTTTTTGAAATTCTAGTGATTTGTGGGGCCCAATTATAGATAGCCCATCAACACATCGACAGGTCTCATGAGATATATAACCTAGAAAAAACACTTAATTATTGTTACTACGTAGAATGAAATGGGATTTTACCCATAGAATTAAATCATCTTGTTGAAATAATGGTTCAAGCACTAGTTACACGATGGAAAATAAATAAGGATTTTCTTCATTCAATATTCTATTATTACATTCAATGATATTTTCACTGTTATAAAATATATGGATGTATTTATATTCTTATTTTATATATGACTTTAGTTTTTCAGATTATTTACCTTTCCTTTAATTTTTTTGCTTATTTACTTTTATTCACTTATTATCGATTCATGTAACCCTTATTGAGCATTTTATTTCACCCCTTTCATTTTATCCTTAATCGGTTTATAAATATGATGTCTTTGAATAAGATCCATGGAATCAATTCTATTTTAACATGTTATGCTAAATATTTAATTATTTATGAAATAAGGGAACAATGTATGTATCTAGTTCTTTAATACTACTAAAATAACTAATCCTTGGTGATGTGACCTCTTTTATCTATGAAATCATAATAAAAGAACCATTTAATATTAACCCATAGGTCTTTAGTTGTTACAATTGGTATCAAATATTGGTTTAGTAGAAACCTTAGGAACTATATAGTACTTAAACATGAGAACCATTATAATTTCTTGTGGTGAATTTTTATCTTAATAATCATGATGACTATGGGATAAATTAGTTTGTTTCATTATTTAGTGATGGTTCCAAATGGAAGGAATGTAATCAATACATGTGGACAATGTAAGTATTTACTTATTCATAAAGTCAATATGTATACTATTGGAGTTGGTAAGATTATTACTTTATTAGGGAAACATGCATAGGTTATGAAAAATAACCATACTACACCTATGTTGGATTGTTTTATGCAACAAAGCCCTAAATATTAGCAGGACTACTAATCCTATTGTAGTTGATTAATTGATCAATTCCCTTGAAAAAATATTTCTATAAGTAGGATTCCATGAACAAGAAAATGTAGTATTGCATGTATATTGCCTCAATAGGGATGCTAATCAATGATGTTTGTTAATCAAGGATACTAAGGAGGAAGATGATGTAGAAGACAGTGAATGGAGAACTTTTAAAGAAATAGTCTTCAAAAAATATTTCCCTTATAGGAAATGAACTCAAACGACGATAAAATTCCTTATAATAATGAAAAGTGAAAAAGATATTGTTGTAAACTATGAGGCTACCTTCAGAGGCCTATCTAGGTATTCTATATATCACATATATGATTCTGAAAATAAGATTGTTCATTTCATTGAAGGCCTTAATCAATTCCTCCAAAGGGAATTGTATTCTTAATCATTTTCATCATATGATGAAATTTTAGTATTTTCTATCAAAATGAAGAAGAAATTTTCCATCACCTATATGTTCAAGGTAAATAAGAGGAAGAATATTCCTTTCAAAAACCATGGAAAAGGTGAAGCATCAATTAAGAAGATGTGGAAAATGAAGTTCATATTATGTGAAAATTGTGGAATAAATCGTCTAGGTAATTGCTTGAAGGGAATGTGAGATTTATATATGTGCAAAGAAAAGGTTCATCGAGCTAATGAATTAAAATGGTTGTTTTGAAAGTGTAAATTATTTATTCATATAGTTTATTTTCTTGGACATATCATCTCGAATGATAGAATATTAGTTTTGTATGTGAATAAACATAACTAAGTAATGTAGTTTCATTGTTTTAGCATGTTACTATCAGTGTATTGTCCATAATGTTTCCCAATTGGCTATCCCATTAACCAAGATCACGTACAAGGTGATTATGTTCGTATAGACAGAAGAATGTGATGAGTATATTGAATAATTGAATAGAGTATTATTCAATACTCTAATTTTTTACTCTATTATAATGAAATGAAGGTTTTGTGATATACAATGATTCCATGAATAACGGACTAGGTTGTGTCCTTATGTAAAATGATAATGTTATTAAATATTCATAAAGCCATTTTAAGACACACGAACAAAATTTTGAAACTCATGATCTTGATTTAGTCGGAATAATCATTTCTTTAGTGATATGGTGACACTACCTCTATAGTATAAGATGTGAGACATATACAAATCACAGTAGTTTGAAATACATATTTACATATAATGAAAAAAATGAGGCAAAGTTGATTTACCAAATTACTCAAATATAATTATTTCTCAATACAGAAACTCCCAGGAAAATAAAATAAGGTATAAGATGCATTAATCCGGAAAGATTGGGGACTTCTTACCCAAATTAGGATTTAAAAAGATCTTATGTGCATGGATCTTATAAATATGGATATGAGAGTTGTTAAATAAGTGGAAACATAACTCCCATTAAATATTATTTCTAAAACATCTTTTTTGGAGAAGATAAAAGGCTCTCATTCTGATGATGAGAATTTTGGAAGGAAAATTAAAGTCGTTAAGGATTGATGATTTGAAGAAATTGTGTGTGAGGTTGGAATTATAAAATTTAGAAAGAGGTTATGTGATCCATAAATACATAGCTTATGAATTGACCTATTAGATGGTGATAATAGCTTAAAATTCTCTAAACACCATGGTAATACCAAGATGTATAGAGATCAAAAGGAATATTTTTGGTCGGATACTATGAAGCAAGAAATTTCCCACTATGTTTCTTGTTGCCTCGATTTTCAACAAGTTAAGGCTAAGAGACAACATCCTAGAGGACTCATAAAACCTATAAATATTCTAATGGATGTTTTCATATAACTACCAATGACCCCTAGAAGGAATAATGTAATTTTGGTTATTTTTTATTATCTTACAAAATCGTCATTCTTTTTGCAATAAGAAAAGATTTCACTCTTGGGTTCCTTGAAAAAATCTATATTAATAATATTTTTAGACTTTAGTAGAACCACTGTAGATTGTTTCTGATCATGATAATTATTATACGTCAATATTATGGAAGATACATCAAAAGAATCTAGATACTGAGCATCCTTTGAGTGCTTTTTATGAACCTCAAACTCATGGATAGTCCAAAAGGAATATCCAAACATTGGAAGACATTTTGAGATCATTTTAATTTATATTAAAGGTATATGGGATCAATATTTACCTTTGTTATAATTTTCTATAGTAATAGTTTCTATTGTAGTATTAAAATGGTGCCATATAAAGCATTTTAGTTAAAGAGATGTCATACACCTACCTATTGGGATGAAGTTGGTGAGAGGAGACTTATAGGCCAAGAACATATCGATGAGATGATGAGAAAGGTTAATACTATTCTGGAACATATACAACTGACTCAATTCCATAAAATTAGTTATGTGGAACATCAACGAAATGATTTTGAATTTCAAGTGGTTGATAATGTATTTCTAAAAGTATCTCTATGAAAGGGTTTCATAAGGTTTGGTAAGAATGGGAAACTGATCCCCAGGTACATCAGACTATTTGAGAGTATGGAAATAGATGTATTTTTAGTATATTGATTAGAAATAACACAATGTCTATCCAATATTCATGATGTGTTAAAAAAATAATTGTTAAAGGAGTACACACTAGACCTGACACACGTACTCACATATGATGAAATATATATGAAACCTGATTTGTGTTATTGTGAAGATCCATTCAAGATTCTTGACATAAGAGATAATGAATTGAGAAACCGGATGACTGGACTGGTAATAGTTCTTTGTAAAAACAGTAAAATAGAAGAAAAATGTGAGAAATGAAGGACATTATAAAGAAGCACGACCAACATTTGTTTAGAAGGAAATAGTCATGAAAATTATGAAGGAAGAAATATGTATAAGAGGTGAGAATATAACCCACCCCTGATTTTAGGGTATGTATCTTCTTAAATCATTTCAATTCATTTGATAGATTATGTGGCACACAACACCAAGCATCAACGAAAAGTAAAATACTATTAAATAATAATGTGACCGTCGGAATGGTAGGGTGAACATTAAGAATAGTGATGTGACAATTAGAATAATAACCTCACTGATAAAAGTATAAATTTGTTTTGGAATATTATTAATGGAAATAATATATAATTTAATAATAGTTTATTTACATAAATTTTTTAAAAACATAAATTAAATGTTGGTATTTTTGTGAAACATGAATGATTATTTACAGTTTTATATATAATATAATGATTTAAAAGAAAATATATTTTTATAAAATAATTCATGAACTAGTATTTTTTATAATTATTATAAGATAATTTCATGTGACATTAATTAATTTTTCTATGTGTCGCATGATTAATTATAATTTTAAAATCGGTATTCTGCGAATAAATATTGATATTAAGAAAAATTAAAATTATCATATATATAAAATTATTTTTAAAAAATGGATTTCATTTTTGAATTCTATGTGTTGAAAAAAATTTAGGGGGAATTTTTGGGATTTTTGTAAAATAGTTCAATTTTTAGTGAATAGTGAAATACATTCATTTACGGTATAAATAAATAAATGAATTAGTAATTCATGGATTATGTATGGATGAGGTAAGAAACCATTATTTCTAACTAACATGAATTAGTTACGATATTTATTAACATGATACATAACTATTAAAAGTATTTATCCAAAATAGAAATCAAATGAATTAAATAATTGAAAAACACTACACTCATCCACTATAAATACCACCCCTTCTCCTCACACCTTTAGAGCCATGAAGCTTGTCCAATTTCTACCAAATCCTCTTATTAAGTCTCTCACCGACATTTTGGATCCTTTTTTATTGATAAAAGACCAATCCCATGTCCTTTAAGGATGTTGTCAAGGATATTGATTAATGAGGTACAAACCTTAATCCTTTCTGTCCATTTTCTTTTGTTTTTTTATTTTCTTATACTTCTCCCACCTCATATATGCAGACATGAATGATAACTCCAATATATTATATATACTATAATATTATTATATTAATTAAAAATTCATCATCAAACCCCTTATCCTCTCTATTTTATTCAATAAATTAATATGTCTTCTACGATGTGTCGACTTACCCCCATCATGGATGAAGCATTTTCATTTTCCATTACTTCCTTCAAGGATGGTCATTAAACCATTGAGATGGTTAAACTATATTCTAAAATTTATATTACCACATTTTTAGTATTTTGTGTCTACTATATATACATAATATTTAATTATATTTAATAATATTTAATAATTTTTAATAATAAAACAAAACTAGTTTGTAAAAATAAAAAATTCACCAAAATAAAAAAACTTTCATCATTAACATGTTATCTACTGAATCATACTCATATCTGGAATCCAAATGATATATAAGGCCATTTAATATTATGTACATCTATTATGAGAATATAATTTTAATTCTGGATAATTATTTCCCATTTTACATTATCTTGAAAACATGTATATAAGTGAGGCAATCATGAAAACTAAGGAAACGAACACTCCCAAAACACAAAATTGAATCTTATTACTTATAAAAAAAGAAATAAATTAATGTAATAATATTATACTAAATTTGTTTTGAATTGGTTCTGAAATGAATTATTAATGAATCTAATTTCATTATCCGGGACCTTATGTGGATGTGCCGAACACTTTCATACATAAGTTAAGGGATTCTCCACGACCCTCCATTTTTCATTTGGGTTACGCTTTCTCTCCCTTTACACTAATGTAATTATTAATTATTGTCATGCACTCTTTGTGAATTATATTTTTTTTTCAAAATATATTAACCTATCTCAATTATTCTTTCTTCTACAAGAAATACATGGTTTATAAGGATTATTTTTCAATTCCTCTCGATATGCAAGACCGATTGAACGAAACATCCCAATGTCTTGAGAATTATCAAGTCCCATACATAATCTATTTTAGGATACCAATATTTTCATTGAATAATTCATTTTTTCATGATAAAATACATAATTTATTTTCTGGTTTTAAACAAAATATTATTCCTTTTCCATTTTAAAGACTGTTAAATATTTTCCATAAACTACACTAAAGAGGCTCATTTATAATGTTTCTTAAACACTCCTTTTACATGTTTTCACATAATTTGGACATAATATTTCATGTTATGTTCCTATATTAAATTATGAATTTCAATTTATGATTTTAATCCATTATTTCATGGGAAGAATTATGATATTCCATTTGGTTATGTCTTATTCGCCACTTATTCATTGTGCGTGGTGTATGTATACATTCCATTCATTTGTGATCATCATTCATTAAATATTTCATTAAATATAAATATTTATTATATCATTTATATTATTATTTCATAATACATGTACCATTTTTTACACATGGTTTTTTCTTTGAATGATGTTTTAATTTGGGAAATTTTGATAAATTTGTACGATCTACTCAATACAGATATTTTGAGAAGTCATATTTTACATGAATTGAATCTACATATAATTTATGATTTGGACATGAAATGATATGTGGGGACCCATTATATATATCCCCTTGATGCATCGACAGGTCTCACAAGAAAAAATAGTTGGAGACAAACCCTTTATATTTGTTTCTAAGAAGAATCAAACTGGTTGTTTTCCCAAAGACATAAACATCCATTAAAATATAATTATTCATATTCTAGATACGTGAAATCCAATAAATTATTTTTTTATTTATTATTTATTAATAACATTACATGATATTTTAATTGTGAAAAAAATATATGGATTCGTTTACATTCACAGTTTATTGATGCCATTTTTTCAGATTATTTACCTTGACATTATGATTATGTCTTATTAAATTTTATTCACTTATTATTGATTAATGTTACCTTAATGATAATTTAATCTCACCCCTTTAATTTTTGTTCCTTAGTCAGGTTATGAAGATGATATATTTAAAAAAAGTTTCATGGATGCAGTTTGATTTTCCCATGGTATGCTCTATGATTAATTATCAATGTAATAAGTGTACCACTTATGTATCTAGTTTTTCAGGACTACTAAACTGATCAATCCGTGGTGAGGTGATAGCTTGTATCTATTCCATTACAATAAAAATACCACATTATTTAGACTATAAGGGTGGGGTTGTTAGAATTGGTATGTGATCCCAGTTTAGTAGAAACATTGGGAACTATATGTTAAATATACATGAGAATTATAATATTTCCTTGTAGTGATTTTTATCTCAATAATCACGATGATTTTGAGATTACATAGTGTGTTCACTTTGTAAGGTCCCGGAATTAAACCTTACTTAACATTGAATTAAATGAATAATTCACATTGAGGATGTTTTCAGGTTTAGAGTTTTAGAGAATTAGAACATAACTATTGCATCTCAAAAGATTTCAAAGTAGACACTTCTACTAAGTTTCCATAGAATAAAAAAAACTCTTAAAAAGAAACATTTCTAGTTCAAAGTTTTATATAGCATGAATTTCCCTTGATCCCATGCTTGAACCTATTCCACATTAGGTCCTATGAAAAAAATTTCAAAAAAACTTGGGGTGAGCATAAAGAGCTCAGTAAGTGATACACAAAGAATGAAAACTGTTAGTTTATCAAAACAACAAGTAAAGTAATACTTTTCACCTTTATGAAGTAGTAAAAACTATTCACTGAATAAAAGATCATTACATACCCTTTTGTAACCAATATATTACCATAAAACCCATATAAAGAACACATATCATATAAAGGTAACTTGGTACATAAACATACTTAAGTGGAATAACCATACGGTCGACTTCCACACATATCACTTAATGGTATAGCCATACGGCCGACTTCCATACAAACTTAATGGAATATCCATACGGCTGAATTCCATACCCAATGAATTAGAGGCTATAATGTAACCACCCATCCTGGTATTCACGAAACCACCCGTCATATGGTTCATCATGTAACCACCCGTCAAATGTCCAAGTACCATTATAAAATCATAAGACATAAAGCAAACATAAAGGAAAGAAAACATTTCCACACTTTGATCACAATATATCACTAAAATATATTAACATAACAAATCCATTATAAAAACCATTTTCAATACCAAAATACATAAAAGAGTATATGCTATTTATTTAATTTAAAAAAAACATTATGGCTTACTCAGGAAGCTAAATACCAAATAATACTCACGGCGGCAGAAAAGGTTGTTGTCACCGCGTACGTTAAAAGAAACATTCCTTTTTGTCGTTTAGTAAAACACTTCGTATAAAAATATTCCTTTTGTATTAAAGTCAATGTCAAATGGGTTTATACACCATATAAAAGAAAGTTGTGTATAAAACGAAATATGCCTCAATGAAGGGAGAATGAGACGAAGTCCCTTACCAAGATCATTTTGTAAATAATATAGATCAATTATGTGTATTCACTATAAGTACACATAAAGAAAGTATAATTAAAATACAGGATATCAAAATTCATTTCTCACATAATTATATCATGAAATAAACAAGAAGTAGAAGATCAACCCAAAGAAAGGAATTTGGGTTAAGAAGTTCCCTTACCTCGGGTCCGACTTGACTTGATCGTTCTTTAACGTCCTGAATAATAAACTTGAGTTAATTTATATTTTCTTAAGAACCTTTTTCAAGTTCATTATTTCTTTTATATCACTTATTTCCATGTTATAAACATTATTTAACCATTTAAGTTAATAATGTTAGTTTTGTCGATATTTGGTTCTTAAGTCGAAAGTGGACTTCTTACAATTACACGTTGTTCGTGTGGTCAAAGGTTATTTATATCCCAAATGAAATTCATGATTTGGATATCATATATATAATATATATCTAGAATATACATGTATTTATAATATCACATAATCATTTAGAGGTATGAAATGAAATGCACCGTTCATGGAGACGGTAAGCCATACGTACGCATGAACGCTACTTTCATTTCTATGTCATATTAATGGAATTAAAACTAAATGAGAGGTATGTATATTTTAATTGCAGAATTATATTAGTCATTTATATGTATCATTCATCATATATATCCATTATATACATGTACTTTTAATAGTACATTACATTTGGGGATAAGAAATGAAATGCACCGTTCATGGAGACGGTAAGCCCTACGTATGCATGAATGCTACTTTCATTTCTATATCATACTTTAATGGAATGAAATAATAATAATATAGAGTTATATTATAATTCCAGTATTACATGATATATAATAACTTTAAATCCATCCTTTATACGTCCCACATATGGCATTAACGAATCAAATAACTTTGAGGGGGCGGTAGTCCGCACTTCCTTAAATGAGGATATCACGTTTACCCATAATGGAAACCATAAAGGTATGCCAAAAAAGAAAAATACAGAAGATTAAGGGAAAAATAAACATATTATATATCATATATAGATATATTCTCATCTTAATTTCCACCTTTGAATGTGTTAAAAGAATGTTGAACAATCATCGTTTCGGGAGGCCGAAATTCACCATCCACGGAAACAGTATGTTCTTTAACCATTAGATATAGGTGTGTGTAAGTGTAGCTAGAATCCTTATTATAAAAACATCCTAGTATATTTATGATACTGGAGTTGTTACAAAATAAATGAATAAAAAGAGTTTATGGGGTTGTAGAAGCAAAATAAAACAAAAGGACTCAAGTGAAGACATTACCTTAAAATCGGGTAACTCCCTTTAGTTTGAGCTCAAAGGATTCCTTGGGAAGACTTCTGCCCAATGTGAGGCTTAAAGGAGTAAGAGAGGGATGTGTAGAGACAAAATGGGAAGAGTTTGGCCGAGCCAAAGGCTTTGGGAGTGTGGGTAAGGTGGTTGAGGTGGGGGCCTTTTATATGAGGAGAGGAGGGGCACTCTTGTAATGTTACAAAATGTTACTTTATTTTCAAAAGAGTTTCGGATTTTAAATGTCCCACATTGAAGTATTTATAGGATACGGTGATGAGGGTTAGAAATCCACTCATCCAATAGGTTTTGGACATGTGTAGGGCTTATATTTTACATTATCAGTCCATTTTATTTTAATCGTTAAATAATGAGGTCATCGTTCCATCATCACGATGTCATAAATAATTTAATTTACTTAATGTCTAAAAATTATAAAAAAAATACTATGATGTATGAAGTCTATTTAGCTATCCAATTACTATTTATAGTAAAAAATATGACTTGTATAACCCCATGTAAAAATTGTTTTAGTAAAACATTTCATGTTTGTGTCATTTTTTTACTTTAACATTAAATAAAAGGTATTTATGTCATTTTCCAACCAAAGTGGCTCCATGGGGTCCCCAAGTTGAACCATGGATTTTCTTGGTCGGCCATGACACATAAAATGAGGGTAGGACATGTATCTAGGTCATTTCATTTTATTAAAACATTATTCTTACCTTAAACTACACTAATTACCTATAATCGCGATTAAGAACTTAAGAGTTACTATTCAACAAAAAAACTATTTTAATCTCATTGAACCACATTTTACTCCTTAATGAAAACCATGTATGTAGTATTTTTTAAATTCAAAACACAGAAGTGGTAAAATTTCATTTAAATGAAAAATCAGTTTTTATAAGTACCACTTAGTGGTTTCACTATTCATCAAAAATTGAAGTTTTTCAGACAAATACCAAAAATTCACCCTAAGATATATTTGATATTCCAAATTCAAAAATGAAGTCTATTTTAAAAAATTCAAAACATATAAGTCACATTAATTAATTTAATAATTAATTCCCGCGGTCATGACAAATAGCGTGTTTTTATGAAACAATAAGTATCAAAAGATTGACACTAGTTTAAGTCCGATTTCAAAGTGAAATTAATTCCAACGACCACTATTGGATTAAATGGTAAAAATATATTCTAATTTAACATTAAAACCAAATAAAAATATAATCTAATCATATAAATAAATTAGATTAAAAAGAGTTTTTGAATTAAAATACAACATTTTACACTATTCATTAAAAAATGAACTTTATCAAAAAAATACCAAAAATTTACACAAAGTAAATTTTGATGTCACAAATCTAAAGAAGATTTTTATTTGGTCCAATAGAATGTATAAGAGTGAAAAAAACTATATTTGATGACGGTTCTCCATCAAAAGGCGATAAGTGAACCTTTAGTGAAAACTAGGACATATACGCCTAAAATTGAATTCTTTCCATATTTTAAGCCTTTATCTTTTATTAGATAAAAGTAAAAACATTTAAAAAACATATATAATCATATTTTAGTTATTTCTATCCATTCCCGCCAATACAACAGCTACATGTTAACTACCATTTAAAATAATATTATTATATTACTAGTGTGTAACATAAGTTTTCAAAGAAACTTATCATTGTGTATCGAGTACGCTATCGAACATAGAAACCCCTTTAAAATAAAATTAATATTTAATTCGTAAATATTAATAAATATCAAAATTATTTATTCTTTATTTACCTGGGAAGTAACATCCTTCCCCCCTTTTGGGAATTGCATCCTCGCAATTTTATTCACTTATCAAAATAAGTGGGGGTATTTACCCCTCATAGAATTTTTAGATTTCCACGTTGCCTCTTCAGCCATATGGTTTTTCCACAAAACCTTTACCTGGTGGATTACCTTATTTCGCAACACTTTCTCTCTACGATCAAGAATCTGGACTGGTTGTTATTCATAAGATAGGTTCTCTTCCAGGTGAACTACCTCTGGACTCAAAACATGAGATGGATCTGGCATATACTTTCTCAGTATCGAAACATGAAAAACATTGTGTACCTGAGATAAACTCGAAGGTAAAGACACTCTGTATGTAACTGATACAACTCTCTCCAGAATTTCATATGGCCCAATGAACATTGGACTCATCTTTCCTTTCTTACCAAATTGCATCACACTTTTCCATGGAGGAACCTTGAGAAAAACATGATCACCTACCTCGAAAGATAGATCCTTCCTCCGGTTATCCGCATAACTCTTCTACCTGCTTTGAGCTGTTTTCATGTGTTTCAGAATCAACTGAACTTTTTCTGCCATCTCTTCTACCAATTCTGGTCGCATGAGCTTCCTTTCACCCACCTCATCCCAAAATGCTAGAGTTCGACACCTCTTCCCATATAATGCCTCAAATGGTTCCATCTGTATACTGGAATGAAAACTGTTATTATAAGAAAAATCAACCAAAGAAAGATGTTGGTACCAACTTCCTTGATAATCTATCGAACAAGCTCGTAGCATATCCTCCAAGGTCTGAATTGTTCGTTCTGACTTCCCATATGATTGAGGATGAAAAGCTATACTAAAATTTAATTCAGTACCCAACGACTTCTGAAGGCCTTTCCAAAAGTTAGAAGTAAACCCGGGATCACGATCAGACAAAATGGAGAGAGGAACTCCATGTAACCTAACTATCTCTTTAAGATACAAACGCGAAAGTTGATCTAGGAAAAAGTTATCACGTATAGCAAGGAAATGAGCAGATTTAGTCAAGCAATCAACAATAACCCATATTGCATTATTACATCGATATGTCTTCGGTAATCCCACAAAAAAGTCTATGGATATATATTCTCCAATTTCCACTCTGGCACTGGTAGAGGATGAAGCATCCCTTTCGGTAACTGTTGCTCAACTTTAACCAGCTGACAAGTCAAACACTTCATAGTAAAAACAGTAATATCTCTTTTCATTCCATCCCACCGGTAATAATCCCACAGATATCTGTACATCTTAGTACTGCCAGGATGAACTGAAAACGGAGAACTATGAGCTTCACATAACAACTCTCTCTTCAACTGTGAATCACAAGGCACACAAAATCTATTCCCAAATCTCAAAACACAATCACTATCAATGTTAAATTCATGAAACATACATTTCTGAACCAGCTCTACCTTATTCTGCAACTCACTGTCTTGCTTCTGTGCTTGCTTGATTCTGTTTGATAGAGAAGATCTCACTGATACCTGAAACAAAACAGAGGACATCCTACACCAACAACTTCTATGCCAAAGTTCATCAAATCCTTAACCAAAGGATCAAGTTCCAAAAACAACATCATTAATGAAGCATTACTTTTTCTACTCAAAGAATCAGCAACTTTATTTGTCTTTTCTCGGATGGTAATGAATTGTACAATCATAATCCTTGATTAATTCTAGCCATCTCCTCTGTCTCAGGTTCAATTCTTTCTGAGTGAATATACATTTTAAACTTTTTTGATCAGTATATATTTCACACTTTACTCCATACAAATGATGCCTCCAAATTTTTAAAGCAAAAACAATAGCAGCTAATTCCAAATCATGTGTTGGGTAATTTACCTCATGAGTTTTCAACTGACGTGAAGCATAAGCAATTACCTGATCATTCTGCATAAGGACACATCCAATTACCTTCAACGAAGCATCATTGTATATAACAAACTCATCATTCTTGGAAGGAAGTTCCAAAACTGGATCATTCACCAATCTTCTTTTCAACTCCTAAAAGAAATCATCACATTCTTTTGTCCAGATAATCTTAACACCCTTCTGAGTTAGCTTAGTCATTGGACCAGATAACCATGAAAATTTTTCAACAAGCCTTCGGTAGTAACCTACCAAACCAAGAAAACTACAGATCTCAGTTACATTTGTGGGTCTTGGCCATTATTCAAAAACTTTTGTTTTAGCAGGATCAACAATTATGCCATTTTTTGAAATAATGTGACCCAGGAAAGGAATTTGTTTCAACCAAAACTCACACTTGCTGAATTTCCCATACAATTTCTTTTCTTTTATGGTTTGAAAAATAACCCTTAAATGTCTTTGATGCTCCTATTTACTTTTATAAAACACCAAAATATCATCAATAACACAACAACCATTTATCACCTAATTCAACTGATCCATCACTGCAGTAAACTACTCAATTCTGATTCTGACCATCTCAGTATGATGATTTGGAAGTTCATTTCCCTCAGTATGCCTTCCCAAAAAAGCTTCTCTGTTTCCTCTACTAAAAACCATTCTTAACACTGAAATACCTTAGGTGAAGCAACATGGTAATCTCTAAATGCTATATCATTTCAATCATACCATAAATTAATTTATAATTTAACAATTTTCTAACTCCTAAATTTGTCTAAACCGACATCTGATACCAACTGTAAGGCCCAAAACATAAACCTTACTTAACATTAAATTAAATGACTAATTCACATTGTGGATATTTTCAGGTTTAGAGTTTTTTAGAATTAGAACATAACTATTACATCTCAAAAGATTACAAAGTAGACACTTCTACTAAGTTTCCATAGAATAAAAAAAAACTCTTAAAAAGAAACATGTCTAGTTCCATGTTTTATATAGCATGAATTTCCCATGATCCCATGCTTGACCCTATTCCACATTAGGCCCTGTGAAAAAAATTTCAAAAAAACTTGGGGTGAGCATAAAGAGCTCAGTAAGGGATACACAAAGAATGAAAACTGTTAGTTTATCAAAACAACAAGTAAAGTAATACTTTTCCCCTTTATGAAGTAGTGAAAACTCTTCACTAAATAAAAGATCATTACTTACCCTTTTGTAACCAAAATATTACCATAAAACCCATATAAAGAACACATAACATATAAAGGTAACTTGAGACATAAACATACTTAAGTGGAATAACCATACGGTCGACTTCCACACATATCACTTAATGGAATAGCCATACGACCGAATTCCATAAATACTTAATGGAATAGCCATACGGCCGACTTCCATACCCAATGCATTGGAGGTTATAACATAACCACCCGTCCTGGTATTCATGGCACCACCTGTCATGTGGTTCATCACGTAACCACCCGTCAAATGTCCAAGTACCATTATAAAATCATAAGACATAAAGCAAACATAAAGGAAAGAAAACATTTCCACACTTTGATCACAATATATCACTCAAATATATTGACATTACAAATCCATTATAAAAACCATTTTAAATACCAAAATACATAAAGGAGTATATGGTATTTATTTCATTTAAAAAACATTATGGCTTGTTCAGGAAGCCAAAGACCAAATAATACTCGCGGCGGCGGAAAAGGTCGTTGTCACCGCGTACGTTAAAAGAAACATTCCTTTTTGTCATTTAGTAAAACGCTTCGTAGAAAAATATTCCTTTTGTATGAATGTAAAATTCAAAGGTGTTTATACACCGTATAAAAGAAATTTGTGTATAAAATAAAATATGCCTCAATGAAAGGAGATAGAGACGAAGTCCCTTACCAAGATCATTTTGTAAATAAAATAGATCAATTATGTGTATTCACTATAAGTACAGATAAAGAAAGTATAATTAAAATATAGGATATCAAAATTCATTTCTCACATAATTATATCATGAAATAAACAGGAAGTAGAAGATCAACCCAAAGAATGGAATTTGGGTTAAGAAGTTCCCTTACCGCGGGTCCGACTTGACTCGATCATTCTTTAACGTCCTGAATATTAAACTTGAGTTAATTTATATTTACTTAAGAACCTTTTTCATGTTAATTATTCCTTTTATATCACTTATTTCCATGTTATAAACATTATTTAACCATTTATGTTAATAATGTTTGTTTTGTCGATATTTGGTTCCTAAGCCGAAAGTGGACTTCTTACAATTACATGTTGTTCGTGTGGTCAAAGGTTCTTTATATCCATAATGAAATTCCTGATTTGGATATCATATATATCATATATATCTAGCATATACATGTATTTATAATATCACATAATCATTTAGAGGTATGAAATGAAATGCACCGTTCATGGAGACGGTAAGCCATACGTACGCATGAATGCTACTTTCATTTCTATGTCATATTAATGGAATTAAAACTAAATGAGAGGTATGTATATTTTAATTGCAGAATTATATTCATCATTTAGATGTATCATTCATCATATATATCCATTATATACATGTACTTTTAATAATACATTACATTTGGGGATAAGAAATGAAATGCACCGTTCGTGGAGACGGTAAGCCGTATGTACGCATGAACGCTACTTTCATTTCTATCTCATACTTTAATGGAAAGAAATAATAATTATATAGAGTTATATTATAATTCCAGTATAACATCATATATAAAAACTTTAAATCCATCCTTTATACGTCCCACATATGGCATTAACGAATCAAATCACTTTGAGGGGGCGGTAGTCCGCACTTCCTTAAATGAAGATATTGCGTTTACCCATAATGGAAACCATAAAGGTATGCCCAAAAAGAAAAATACCAAAGCTTAAGGAAAACATAAAAATATTATATATCATATATAAATATAGTGTCATCTTATTGGCCACCATTGAAGCTGTTAAAAGAATGTTGAACAGTCATCGTTTCGGGAGGCCGAAATTCGCCATCCACGGAAACAATATGTTCTTTAACCATTATATGTAGGTGTGTGTAAGTGTAGCTCGAATCCTTCTTATAAAAACATCCTAATATATTTATGATACTGGAGATGTTACAAAATAAATGAATAAAAAGAGTTTAGGGGGTTGGAGAAGCAAAATCAAACAAAAGGACTCAAGTGAAGACATTACCTTAAAATCAGGTAACTCCCTTTGGTTTGATCTCAAAGGCTTCCTTGGGAAGACTTATATCCAATGTGAGGCTTAAAGGCGTAAGAGAGGGAAGTGGAGAGAGAAAATGGGCAGTGTTTGGCCGAGCCAAAGGCTTTGGGAGTGTGGGTATGGTGGTAGAGGTGGGGGCCTTTTATAAGAGGAGAGGAAAGGCACTCTTGTAAAGTTACAAAATGTTACTTTATTTTCAAAAGAGTTTCGGATTGTAAAGGTCCCACATTGATTTATATCGAGGATAAGGTGATGAGGGTTCGAAATCCACTCATCAAATAGGTTTTGGACATGTGTAGGTCTTAGATGTTACATTATCTTTCCATTTTATTTAAATCGTTAAATAATGAGGTCATCGCTGCATCATCATGATGTCATAAATAATTTAATTTATTTAATGTCTATAAATTATAAAAAAAATACTATGATGTAGGAAATATTTTTAGCTTTCCAATTACTATTTATAGTCAAAAATATGACTTTTATAACCCCATGTAAAAAGTGTTTTAGTAAAACATTTCATGTTTGTGTCATTTTTTTACTTTAACATTAAATAAAAGGTATTTATGTCCTTTTCAAACCAAAGTGGCTCCATGGGGTCCCAAAGATGACCCACAGATTTTCTTGGTTGGCCATGACACATCCAATGAGGGTAGGACAGGTTTCTAGGTCATTTTATTCTATTAAAACATTATTCTTACCTTAAACTACACTAATTACCTCTAATCGCGATTAAGAACTTAAGAGTTACTATTCACCAAAAAAATTATTTTCATCTCATTGAACCACATTTTAGTTCTTAATGACAAACATGTGTGTCAGATTTCTGAAATTCAAAACATAGAAGTGGTAAAATTTCATTTAAACGAAAAATCAGTTTTTATAATTACCACTTAGTGGTTTCACTATTCATCAAAAATTGAAGTTTTTCAGAAAAATACCAAAAATTCACCCTAAGCTATATTTGATATTCTGAATTCAAAAATGAAGTCTATTTTACAAAATTCAAAACATATAAGTCACATTAATTAATTTAATAATTAATTCCCGCTGTCATGACAAATAGCATGTTTTTATGAAACAATAAGTATCAAAAGATTGACACTTGTTTAAGTCCGATTTCAAAGTGAAATTAATTTCAATGACCACTATTGGATTAAATGGAAAAAATTTAATCTAATTTAACATTAAAACCAATTCAAAAGGTAATATAATCATGTAAATAAATTAGATTAAAAAGAGGTTTTGAATTAAAATACAACATTTTACACTTCATTAAAAAATGAACTTTATCGGAAAAATACCAAAAATTTACACAAAGTAAATTTTGATGTGTCAATTCTAAAGAAGAGTTTTATTTGGTCCAATAGAATGCATAATAGTGAACAAAACTATTTTTAATGACGGTTCGCCATCAAAAGGCGATAAGTGAACCGTTAGTGAAAACTAGGGCATATACGCCTAAAATTGACTTCTTTCCATATTTTAAGCCTTTATCTTTTATTAGATAAAAGTAAAAACATTTAAAAAACATATATAATCATATTTTAGTTATTTCTATCCATTCCCGCCAATACAATGGCTACATGTTAACTACCATTTAAAATAATATTATTATATTACTAGTGTGTAACGTAAGTTTTCAAAGATACTTATCGTTGCGTATCGAGTACGCTATCAAACATAGCAACCCCTTTAAAGTAAAATTAATATTTAATTCATAAATATTAATAAATATCAAAATTATTTATTATTTATTTACCTGGGATGTTACACACTTATTTAGTGATGTCACTTAATGGAAGGATTGGAATCAATTCCCACTGACCATGTAGGGATTTATCTATAGATAAATTTTACATAGTTATTGTTTGAGTTGAGTATATCATGTCTATTTCAGGAAAAAATACTCAAGTTAGGAGGAATAACCCTAGTGCACATTTTTTAGATAATTTTATGTATTATATAACCCATATTATAGTGGGACTACAAATAAAGTTATAGTTGAGTAGTGGATAAAGTCCGTTGAAAAGATATTTATAGTATTGGGATGCAATGAAAATGAAAAGGTAGTAGTGGTAGTATATTATCTCAAGGGAGAAACTGATCAATGTTGGTCATTGTTCTAGAACACTAAGAGGATTATGAAATAAAAGACTTAGAATAGAGAAAATCTAAAGAAACATTATTAAACAAAGATTTCCTATAACACCCCAAGCTTCCACAATACATTTCCTTTTGAATAATGTAATAGCTTTCATTATACGCAACTTCGAGTTTCTAACACACCGCAACCAATCACACTAGCCTTTATGAATATTAATACCTACATTTTGAAATTATATAAATTTTATTTTTCAAAATGGACTTCATTTTAATACGGAAAATAAAAATTAGCTTAGGGTGAATTTTTGGTATTTTTCTGAAAACATTCAATTTTGGATGAATAGTGAAAACACTGCATTATTGATTAAAACCAACATTTTATTTAAATAATTAACTAATTTAATTTAATTTATTTTAGTTAAAAATAGATACATAATTCCTATATATGTTCCACACAATTCATTAGAGTCATTTTTTAATAAGTTTACATATATAAAATTTTATCGAACTTTTTATCGTCTTTTACCCACCTCCTAGGAGCATTTGTAAATTTTTATAAAACTTATTTTTACTGCTTCTGTGAGTTGAATTTCAAAAATATGAGACACAAAGTTAATATCAGTAAGTAAAATGTGGTTCAATAATATGAAAATGCTATTTTGGTGAATAGTAACTTTTGACATTTATTTACCACGGTTAAAAGTATATAGGGAAATTAAGGGAAAAAATGATATCATAATTACCCTAAAACATGTCCTAATTCAATTGGATAAGCATAATTAGACAAAAAACAACCTTAGGAAAAACATATGATCCTATTTGATCCACTTGGATTAGAGTATGAAATTTATTATTATTTTATTTAAAGAAGAGTTAAAAAAGTTAAATTCAATGTTTAATAACTAAACCATTTTTAATATAGGATTACACATAATATAAATTTGACTATAAATATTAAATATAAATATAAAATTTTTTCTACATTTTGTTATTTTATTTATAATTTCTAGACATTAAAAAATGTAATTTATGTATGACACAATGATGATGAAATAATTAACTTATTAATGAAATATTAAAATAATTGATATTATATGTAACCAAATAGATGTAAATTGAGACTTATTATGAATTATAGTAATTTTATAGGTTAATATGACATGTTATAGTTGGTTAAATAAATTTTATTCGAAGTGATAATGTTTTTATGGCTTTTAAAAAAATCAAATACTAAATAGTGTCTAAATTGACATAATTGAGTTTCTAAATTAAATTTTATATTATTAATTGATATAATATTATTAAAAATATAAATTTCATACAAATGACTTAGATAAGGTTATATATATTAAATAAAAAACCACATGGGGTTCTCTTGGCTTGTTATTGTATGTTTATTAACCATATAATATAAAAATACAAAGAGACATGGTAAATTTAAAACCATTTAACTAACAGTTAAATATAAATGAGATGGTTAATATGATGACCTAAACCTATATAAAACCTATTTATTGAACTTTTTTAGACCAATAACCACCTTATACTTTAAATAATTCATTTTGGATCCATTATAAACCTAATATTATTTTATTATAAAATAATATTTCAAGCATTTCCTAAAGTGACCCTCACCTCTCTTATAAAAGGGAACTTCCCCTTCTCTTAATTTCACACCCCCAAATCCATTTTTCTCAGCCAACCCCTGACCAAATATCCTTCCAAATATCCTCCCTTTATCCTAGATTCCTTCCTTTGGTCATAAATCCATCCTAAAAATCCTTTTTGATCAATTCAAAAAGAAGATCCTGAAAAAGAGGTAAATATTTCATCACCTCTTTCGAGTTCTTTTCTCCTTCCACTTCCACCTTATTTGTTGTTTCCATTCTAAAATAATAACTATAGTATATTATATATACTGTTATGTTATTATTAAAATGATATAACCATATTCATTAATCTATTGATCCTATAAATGACAGAGTCACCTTACGTGCGTACGTACGGATTGCTGTCTCCATGTTGTGGTGTAGTTTTGTTATTCAAACAAATCATTATTTGGATGGGTATAATAATTAGTATAACTAATATAAATAATAAATATAACATGTGAATTATTCTTTATACATGATATACTATCCAATTACATACGATTTCACCATCAATATAATGATATTGTCGCTCGTGCATACGTATGGATTACCTTCTCCATGAACATGTTGAGATAATTCCACATCCTAATCATTCAAGAAATATTTTCATTTTATGATTAAAAATAATTTTTATGAATATAATATCACTCTGTATATGAATCAAATATATCCTATCCAAAACAGTTATAGCTTACATAACCAAGTATATAAATGAAAACAAATCAGTTAACACCTAAAATGATGATACAACTAAAATATTATTAACAATGCAATATTATAAGATCATATATGATTATAACAATGTTTTTCACTATTACACGGGATGTTAGCATTACATATACTAAGTAAAAGTACAAGGTAATGGTAAATTTCAAAATCTATTTATTATCCGAGGTTGTTTTTATGTAAGTATCTACTAAGACCTCTTTATCATCCACATCCATGTTTTCTTAAAAATGTATTCCAAAACATTTTTACTATTTACTAGACTATGGGTTAATGTCATTTATACCCTTATTTGTCCTTATATGTTTTGAAAGGAATATTTCTATCATTTTCCGAACAAGGTACTTTATGACCTTTTTGAAAAAATTAATGTAAGAATATTTTATAACTTATACGATGGGTGCAACTATTTTACACCGTTATAAAATCATTGTAGCTTCCCTTAAAAACTTATAAAAATATTTTCAAAATGAATGTTTTATTTTATAATTATGTGACTTAAAAAGGGTTTTAAAATAGGAAGAGGTATTTCTTTCAAATAGTTTTCAGTTCATCTATGACAACATCCTTTGATGGATTTTAATCTTGTTTGAAGTTGATTTATTATGATAAAATCCATTCATATTGTATTGAAGGTTTTGGGATATGTTTGACAGTGGATGTGTTATTTTTATCCCATTCATGGTTTATTGTTAAAGTATTGACATTTTGTATGCTAGTTTTAACACTAATTTTTATGTTATGTTTCAACCTTTTCATATGAGGAATGTATTAGAATCAGTATGTGACAGCTGGATCCCACTATAGCTCCTCTGTGCATCAGTAGATCTATTGAGACAATTAGACGTGTAACTGGCCAAGGCCTTTTCCAATTTGATATATGGTTTTGGTTGAGGCCTTAATCATTTTATACTTCTTGGTCGAGACCTTGAAAAAATGTTTCAGAATATCCGGCATTATACACTCCCTCATTATGAAAATAATAATAATGGTTCACGTGGTTATTCGACTAGTAGAATACCCATGACAATGTTTTATTATGGCATTATTTACTTTTCTTATATTCCTACCACAATGTTTCCATGTTTATTATTTTTAAAAGTATGTGTTTTAAATTATTCATCATGCCTAATGCTTATGTTATCTTCCATTGTATTGCTTACCCTTACTGAGCATTTGAGCTTACCCCGTTTTGATGTTTCATTTTCCCATGATATGAAGAAGTTAGTTATGTGTGACTTAAAGGAATAATCTAGGAGGCTTGGATGTTTATAATGAAATAAATTTGGGTTATATTTCTTTTTCATGTTGTAATGTGGTACTTATGTATTTATCTTGTTTCATATAATACTAAATTGATTGGTCTTTATAACGACCCACACTTTACATACATTGTTAATACTTCAAAATTGAATCACACTTATTACAACATATGACAAAACCACAAAGGACCGTATAGGTATAGTGTCTTTAGAAACTGGGAAACATAAACAACTGGTTCATAAATCTTCTACAGTGTCTCCCATTTATTTCATCATATCTAGGGTCCCTTTTAGCATATTCTACTTAATATCCATCTTCCTGACCTGGGGAAAAGAAAACATAAAAGGGTGAGCTCAAATGCTCAGCAAGGGAAAATAAAGGAAATAAAAATCATATCATATCTTTTTGAAAATCAAAACCTGCAAAAGAGATCATAATATCTTAACATGGAATAAATCATAGAAGTGAAAATGAGATCCCCAAAATCATAACATAAAACTTGAAACTTTGTGGCATGCACACATAATCATGGAAAATCATTTCTTGTTAGTCATGACTCATTGCCAAGACTATCTTAGTGGACAAAGTCCCTTTCTGAACCGAGTTCACTCCTCGTTTCAGTCCTGTATCACTGAACCGAAATAACCTTCCGTTCCAGCCATGTCTATCTCATGAGATATAAAATCATTACCCAATGCATTGGAGGGAGATATAGGTCCCACCCATCTTATAATGAATCCTTTCTTATGTGTGCCACATAATCATAAAACATGCATCATGGCATAACACATGTAACAAAAATGGGATTCTTGAAACATCATGAAATCATAAATCAATTCATATATGATAAAGGAATTCATAAACATAATTCCATCACAACATAGTCAAACCAATGTAAAAATATGGATAGAAACAGAACCCTTTATTATCTTAGATGGAAAATAATTTTGATAAAACACTTGAATTGAATTCTTGAGGAAAATATCCTTTCTTCTTCAAAAATATTTTTCCTTTCATAACATGTCATACAACTTTAAAATAAAAGAAGTTGATTAAAAATAAACTTGAAAACTTGTAAAGGAAGCTTCTTTGATGTAATGTTTTAAAAATCCATTCATGCCGTATAAGTTAAAAAAAACATTCTTCGTACTTTTGTCGGAAAAGTCAAAAAGTACCTCGTACGGAAAAACGACAAAAGATTCCTTTCATATTCTTTACTAAAAACTCACCTAAGGGTAAAATTGGATTTAAACTATTTCAAGTGGATGGAAACAATATTACATATTCAGGGAACATGGATGTGGATGATAAAATACACCCTAGTAAATACTTACGAATAAACAATCTCGGATAAAAATGAGATTGTGATATTTCCCTTACCTTAGGTCCGATTTGCTTTGTTCGTGTCCGAAGCTCCTGTATAATGGTTTAAATAATGTTATTGACTTATTCCAGAATCATACATATTGATATGAGATCATATATGGTCATATTATTAGCTTCTTGTTAGTAATATTTCATTGTTACTTGTTACTCGGGTCTTTATAACTTTTTGTTCTTATGCGTGTTTTGTCGAATAAATTCTTATTCTTATCTTTAGGTTATAGATAATTCATTTCCAGAATGGTATTAGTGTATTATATACCATATTCATTCATTCAATTCATTTATATAATCATTATGAAATGAAGATCATGTAGAACGAGTCGCATCACATCGTGGAGACGGTATTCCGTACGTACGCACGAGTGATGATATCGTTCCTATGATCGTGGAATTGTATTGGAGTATATATATATATTATTTCAGTATCAATATTACTTAATAATAATCATATATAGTTACTGATTACACCATTATACCCATCCTTGTAAGGTGATGGTGGAAAATAGATTACACCACGGCGTGGAGACGGTATTCCGTACGTACGCACGCGCGGTGATTTCATTTTTCCGTAGGATGGATAGAAGGTGAATTAGGGTTGTTTCATATTTATAATAACATATCAGTATGTAAGTAATACTGATGTTATTACTTTATCATGAAACAACTAAAGAAGAAGAAGTTGAAGAAGAAAGAAATTGAAAAGATCGGTAATGGATATTACCTCTTCTTTGGAACGCCTTTTTGAATCCTCCACTTAAGGAACTAAGATTGGTCTTTGGAGAAGACCAGGACCTCTAGGATTATTCTAGGGAAGTGGAGAAGGGAAAATGGCAGGGGTTGGCCGAGCTTGAGTGCTCAAATTGGTGTGAGGAGGAGGGGGAGGGGGTGCCCTTTTATAAGGGAGGAGAGGGGCACCTTAGGAATATCTCAAAATATTATTTTATATTAAAGTCAAAATCGGTTTATAATGGTTCCAAAGGGTCTTATTTCGAAGCTAAAGTGGGGATGGGTCGAAATCCTATCAACCAATAGGATTTAGACAAGTTTAGGGTATTATTTTAACCTTATCAATTAGATTTAACTCTAAGTTAAATAATTTAACTTTTACCATGACTTTTTGTTTTCTTTCACTATATGGTTAATACACTTACTATAACATGCCAAACGAACCCCAAATTGTTTATTATTAAAATATATATCCTTATCTAAGTCATTTGGCCGAACCTTAGATTTTTAGGAATAAAATAACAATTAATAATATAATATTTTATTTAAAAACTATTTTGTGTCAATTTTGACACTATTTGATATATGATTTTTGTCAAAGTCATAACAGAATTATATGTTCGAACCAAGTTGATTAAATCAATACTAATATATCATAGTAACCTAGAAAATTAGTGGAATTCATAAAAAGTCTCAAATTAAATTTATTTTGGTATTTATATTATCAATTTTGTCAATATTTCATTAATAAGATAATTACTGCATCATCTTTGTGTCATAAATAAATTAAATTATTTGATGTCTAAAAATTAAAAATAAAATACCATCATGTAGGAAATCTTTTTAGCTTTCTAATGAATATTTAAAATCGAATTTATCTTATGTATAACCTTATATTAAAAATGATTTACTTATTAAACTTTGATTTTAACTATTTTAACCCTTCTTTAAATAAATTAATAATAAATGTCCTAATCTAATCCAAGTGGGCCTAAATGGTCATATTTTATTCCTAAGTTTGTTTTTGGTCGAATTACACTTGTCCAATAGAATTAGGACATGTGTTAGGGTAATATTAATATCATATTTACCCTTAGTTACCCTATTTACTATTAACCGCGGTAAAAATAGTAAAAAGTTACTATTCACCAAAAAATTATTTTCATCTCATTGAACCACATTTTAGTCCTTGATATTAACCGTGTCTCTCGGATTTTTGAAATTCCATTCACAGAAGCGGTAAAATTAAGTTTTATGCAAAATTCAGTTTTTAACCTACCACTTAGTGGTTTCACTATTCATCAAAAATTGAAAGTTTTCAGAAAAAATACCAAAATTTCACCCTAGGCTAATTTCGATATTCTGAGTCCAAAAATGAAGTCCATTTTGAAAAATAAAATTTATAAAATTTCAAAAAGTGGTTATTACTATTCATAACGGCTAGTTTTAATAGCATATTGTTGTTTAGTGAAACTCGGTATTGCGTACGACGCAAGCTATCGAGGAAGGTCGCGATTGCGTGTAAAGCAAGCCAAGAAAGTGTTGTGTAGAAAAAGATTCCTTTGATGATTTATATAACAGAAAAGTCTCGGGTGTTACATTCTACCCCCCTTAAAAAGAATTTCGCCCTCGAAATTCGTCACTTTGCAACAAAAAAATGAGGATACTTCTCCCTCATCATATCCTCAAGCTCCCATGTAGCTTCTTCAAGTTGGTGGTTTCTCCATAAAACTTTCACCAAGCGAGTGGTCTTGTTTCGTAGGACTTTTTCGCTACGATCCAGAATCTCTATCGGCTGTTCTTCATAAGAAAGATCTTGCTCCAGCGGTACAACTTCTGAGCTGAGTACATGTGAAGGATCTGGTATGTACTTTCTCAGGAGAGATACCTGGAACACATCGTGAACTTGAGAGAGATTCGGTGGAAGCGCCAATCGGTAAGCTACCTTCCCAACACGATCCAGTATTTCGAAAGGACCGATATATCTAGGGCTCAACTTCCCCTTCTTTCCAAATCTCATAACCCTCTTCCATGGAGATATTCGTAAGAACACTTTATCACCCACTTCAAACTCTAGGTCTTTTCTTCGGTTGTCGGCATAACTTTTCTGTCGACTCTGAGCTGCTCTTATGTGTTGTTGAATAGATCTAACCTTTTCTGCCATTTCATCAACGAGATCAGGTCCTAATAGCTTTCTTTCCCCAACTTCATCCCAGCAAGTTGGAGTCCTGCATTTCTTTCCATAGAGAGCTTCATAAGGAGCCATCTGAATACTGGAGTGAAAGCTATTATTATAAGAAAATTCCACCAAAGGTAGGTGTTGATCCCAACCTCCTTTGAAATCCATAGAGCAAGCTCTCAACATATCTTCTAGGGTTTGAATTGTTCTCTCAGACTGACCGTCTGTCTGGGGATGATAAGCAGTGCTGAAACTCAACTCTGTATCCAGAGTATGCTGAAGACTTCGCCAGAACTTCGAGGTAAATCTCGGATCTCGATCAGATATAATAGAAAGTGGTACTCCATGCAATCTTACCACTTCCTTTACATATATCTTGGCAAGCTGATCTAGAGAGAAATCCTCTCTAATAGCAATGAAGTGTGCAGACTTTGTAAGACGATCAACTATGACCCAGATAGCATTATTGCCTTTGGATGTTTTAGGAAGTCCTGTGACAAAGTCCATAGTGATGTTTTCCCATTTCCATTCGGGTATGGGTAATGGTTGTAACATCCCCTTAGACTTCTGTCTCTCAGCTTTAACTTGTTGACAAACCAAGCATCGAGAGACATATTCAGCAACATCTCTTTTCATGCCATCCCACCAGAAGTACTCTTTCAGGTCCCTATACATCTTCGTGCTTCCAGGATGAATATAGAATGAAGAACTATGAGCCTCATCCAGCAGCTCTTTCTTTAATTCGGGGATGGGAGGAACACAAACCCGATTCCTGAACTTTATTATCCCATCACAATCAAGGTTGAATTCAGGAACATTTCTCACCTTCTTTTGTAACTCGACATCTTCTTTCTGTGCCTCTTTAATCTTCACATGTATAGATGGTTGAACATTCATTTGATAAAGATAAGATTTTTCCCCTTCCATTAAAATTCCAAGATCCATCCTTTGTAAATCCATAAATATTGGATCTTTTGTGATCCTCATCATGGATAAACTAGCATGGTCTTGTCGACTTAATGCATCTGCCACCTTGTTTGCTTTCCCAGGGTGGTAATGGATTGAGCAGTCATAATCCTTAATCAGTTCCAACCATCTTCTTTGGCGCATATTCAGCTCCTTTTGTGTGAAAATATACTTTAAACTTTTATGATCAGTATAAATATCACACCTTTCACCATAAAGGTAATGCCTCCAAATCTTTAATGCAAAGATTACCGCAGCCAACTCCAAATCATGTGTTGGGTAATTTTGTTCATGGATTTTCAACTGTCGTGAGGCATAAGCTATCACCATATCATTTTGCATAAGAACACACCCCAATCCCTTCTTGGATGCATCACTATAGATCACAAACCTTTCTCCACTACAAGGCAGTGTGAGCACAGGTGCACTGGATAACCTTCTTTTCAACTCCTTGAAATTCTCTTCACATTCCTCTGTCCAGACAAACTTAACTCCTTTCCGAGTCAACTTGGTGAGTGGATTAGATAATCGTGAAAAATCTTTTACAAAACGTCGATAATATCCAGCCAAACCAAGAAAACTTCGGATCTCAGTTACTGTTGTTGGTCTTGACCATCTTTCGATAACCTTTGTTTTTGCTGGATCCACAGATATCCCCTCTTTTGAGATTATATGACCCAAAAATGCAACTTTTTGAAGCCAAAATTCACACTTGGTAAATTTGGCATAAAGCTTCTCTTTTCTCAGGGTCTTCAATATAATTCTCAAGTGATCTTCATGCTCTTCCTTGCTCTTTGAATAGACAAGAATATCGTCTATAAAGACTACCACAAATTGATCAAGATAGTCTCTAAAGACTCTATTCATTAGATCCATAAAGATAGCAGGGGCATTAGTAAGACCAAATGGCATCACTATAAATTCATAGTGTCCATACCTTGTACGGAAAGCCGTCTTTGGTATATCCTCCCTTTTGACCCTTAATTGATGATACCCTGAACGAAGATCAATCTTGGAAAATTATTGAGCTCCGCGTAGTTGGTCAAATAAGTCATCAATGCGTGGGAGAGGATATTTGTTCTTGATAGTGATCTTGTTAAGTTCTCTATAATCAATGCAGAGTCTCATTGATCCATCTTTCTTCTTAACAAATAGAACAGGTGCTCCCCAAGGTGACGCACTAGGGCGTATGAATCCCTTATCAAGATTCTATTGGAGTTGCTTCTTCAATTCCTGCAACTCAATTGGGGCCATTCTATAAGGTGTCTTTGAAATAGGCAAGGCACCCGGTACGAGTTCTATTGAAAACTCAACTTCACGATTTGGTGGAAGACCCGGCAATTCCTCCGGAAAGACATCATCAAACTCCCGTACAATGGGAATATTCTTAATCGTGAGTTTCTCACCAACCATTTGAGATAAATAACCTTCATTTAGTGGAATCAATACCCATAAGATGGAAGAAATTTCCACTGGAAGGTTATGTTCATCCTTGCATTGATAGACGATCGTAGGTTGATCTGGAATATGAAATGTGACTTCCCTTCTTTGGCAATTGATATGAGCTCCATGTAGAGAAAGCCAATCCATGCCAAGAATCACATCAAATTCCACTAAAGGAAGGATCACAAGATTTGCAGGAAGCACTTTCCCACAAACTTCGATCGGAGAAGAATTATAAACTTTTGATGCGATTGATGTGCCATTAGGTGTTGTCACAGCTAACTCAACATCTAATTGTTGAGGTAGTACGGTGATACCCTTAGAAAAGTCTTCAGAAATAAAAGAGTGGGTGGATCCAGAATCAAATAAAACATTTGCTACTTTAGAGTGGATGGTAAGTGTACCTTTCACCACATCGTTATCGTACTCCACATCGCTGATAGAAATTGCATGTGACTTTCCTTTGTCTTTAGCCTTAAGAGTTTGTTGACATCGACCATCATCATCAACCCTTGGATTTGGGCATTGATTGGCATAATGCCCCATCTCCTTGCACTTGAAACATTGAAGTGTAGCAGGTTCATTCTGTGTATCCCTTCCTTTGTTTGCATCATTAGACATCTTCTTCCCATTATCACGGCATTCAAATGCCCGATGACCTTCCTTTCCACATTTAAAACATTTACTTGTCCCTTTAAGACAACTCCCTCCATGTTTCTTTCCACACTTTGAGCATAAGGGAAAGTTCATCTTCTTTTCCGTGTGCTCTTTAGATTTTTCTTTGAATTCCATCTTCCTCTTCTTATCAAACCCATGTGACTGATGGGTTACTCCAATCTCCATCTCGACTTTGAGAGCACATCGAACGATTTCTTCGTAGCTATTGAAGTCCCTTATGGCTAACGCCCTTTGAAGACTTGGTTTTAAGCCACTAAAGAATCGATCGATCTTACTCTCAGGTTGGATAATAATACCAGAAGCGTACCTTGCAAGTCTTGTAAAATTTGCTTCATAGGTACTAACAGATTCATCATCCCTTTGCTTCAGTTCAAGGAACTCTTTCTCCGTCTTTGTTCGTAGAATATGAGGGAAGTACTTATTGAAAAATAAGTTCTTGAACTCGTCCCATTCCATAGACTCAATTTCATCCCTTTGCCTCGTATTCTTAACAAGATTCCACCATTGATCCGCATCTCCTTCCAAACGATACACTGCTAGGATGACTTTATCATGCTCAGAACATTGAAGAACTGAAAATATCTTTTCAGTAGTACTAATCCATTGTTCAGCAACTAATGGATCAGTAGACCCGCTGAAATATGGTGGACGCTGCCTCATGAAGGATTCAACAGAATGTTGCTCCCTTCTTTGTTCGTTTGGAAATCCTGCATGATTCATAGCTTGAGAAAGTTGTGTGAGCATGGCTACAAGATTTTGCATTCCAGCTCCCATATCGTTTGGTTGCTCAGGGGGACAATCATTGCATTGCCCATCGCATTCCGCATTAACACGGTTCCTTCGGGTTCCAGCCATTGACTAAAACCAAGAAGAATAGTGTGAGCAACACTAATTATAATAGGAAACCACATAATTCAAGAATAAAATTTTCATGCTTAAGGTCTTATCCTAGGTTATTCAAGGCCATTTCTAAAATTGTGTTCTATGCTTAGACTTATCCTTAGGGTTCTTACTAAGGCTTTCACATCCTAGTTTCCAAAGTTTGACTATACCTTTCCTCTGATACCAACTATAACGACCCACACTTTACATACATTGTTAATACTTCAAAATTGAATCACACTTATTACAACATATGACAAAACCACAAAGGACCGTATAGGTATAGTGTCTTTAGAAACTGGGAAACATAAACAACTGGTTCATAAATCTTCTACAGTGTCTCCCATTTATTTCATCATATCTAGGGTCCCTTTTAGCATATTCTACTTAATATCCATCTTCCTGACCTGGGGAAAAGAAAACATAAAAGGGTGAGCTCAAATGCTCAGCAAGGGAAAATAAAGGAAATAAAAATCATATCATATCTTTTTGAAAATCAAAACCTGCAAAAGAGATCATAATATCTTAACATGGAATAAATCATAGAAGTGAAAATGAGATCCCCAAAATCATAACATAAAACTTGAAACTTTGTGGCATGCACACATAATCATGGAAAATCATTTCTTGTTAGTCATGACTCATTGCCAAGACTATCTTAGTGGACAAAGTCCCTTTCTGAACCGAGTTCACTCCTCGTTTCAGTCCTGTATCACTGAACCGAAATAACCTTCCGTTCCAGCCATGTCTATCTCATGAGATATAAAATCATTACCCAATGCATTGGAGGGAGATATAGGTCCCACCCATCTTATAATGAATCCTTTCTTATGTGTGCCACATAATCATAAAACATGCATCATGGCATAACACATGTAACAAAAATGGGATTCTTGAAACATCATGAAATCATAAATCAATTCATATATGATAAAGGAATTCATAAACATAATTCCATCACAACATAGTCAAACCAATGTAAAAATATGGATAGAAACAGAACCCTTTATTATCTTAGATGGAAAATAATTTTGATAAAACACTTGAATTGAATTCTTGAGGAAAATATCTTTTCTTCTTCAAAAATATTTTTCCTTTCATAACATGTCATACAACTTTAAAATAAAAGAAGTTGATTAAAAATAAACTTGAAAACTTGTAAAGGAATCTTCTTTGATGTAATGTTTTAAAAATCCATTCATGCCGTATAAGTTAAAAAAAACATTCTTCGTACTTTTGTCGGAAAAGTCAAAAAGTACCTCGTACGGAAAAACGACAAAAGATTCCTTTCATATTATTTACTAAAAACTCACCTAAGGGTAAAATTGGATTTAAACTATTTCAAGTGGATGGAAACAATATTACATATTGAGGGAACATGGATGTGGATGATAAAATACACCCTAGTAAATACTTACGAATAAACAATCTCGGATAAAAATGAGATTGTGATATTTCCCTTACCTTAGGTCCGATTTGCTTTGTTCGTGTCCGAAGCTCCTGTATAATGGTTTAAATAATGTTATTGACTTATTCCAGAATCATACATATTGATATGAGATCATATATGGTCATATTATTAGCTTCTTGTTAGTAATATTTCATTGTTACTTGTTACTCGGGTCTTTATAACTTTTTGTTCTTATGCGTGTTTTGTCGAATAAATTCTTATTCTTATCTTTAGGTTATAGATAATTCATTTCCAGAATGGTATTAGTGTATTATATACCATATTCATTCATTCAATTCATTTATATAATCATTATGAAATGAAGATCATGTAGAACGAGTCGCATCACATCGTGGAGACGGTATTCCGTACGTACGCACGAGTGATGATATCGTTCCTATGATCGTGGAATTGTATTGGAGTATATATATATATTATTTCAGTATCAATATTACTTAATAATAATCATATATAGTTACTGATTACACCATTATACCCATCCTTGTAAGGTGATGGTGGAAAATAGATTACACCACGGCGTGGAGACGGTATTCCGTACGTACGCACGCGCGGTGATTTCATTTTTCCGTAGGATGGATAGAAGGTGAATTAGGGTTGTTTCATATTTATAATAACATATCAGTATGTAAGTAATACTGATGTTATTACTTTATCATGAAAAAACTAAAGAAGAAGAAGTTGAAGAAGAAAGAAATTGAAAAGATCGGTAATGGATATTACCTCTTCTTTGGAACGCCTTTTTGAATCCTCCACTTAAGGAACTAAGATTGGTCTTTGGAGAAGACCAGGACCTCTAGGATTATTCTAGGGAAGTGGAGAAGGGAAAATGGCAGGGGTTGGCCGAGCTTGAGTGCTCAAATTGGTGTGAGGAGGAGGGGGAGGGGGTTCCCTTTTATAAGGGAGGAGAGGGGCACCTTAGGAATATCTCAAAATATTATTTTATATTAAAGTCAAAATCGGTTTATAATGGTTCCAAAGGGTCTTATTTCGAAGCTAAAGTGGGGATGGGTCGAAATCCTATCAACCAATAGGATTTAGACAAGTTTAGGGTATTATTTTAACCTTATCAATTAGATTTAACTCTTAGTTAAATAATTTAACTTTTACCATGACTTTTTTTTTTCTTTCACTATATGGTTAATACACTTACTATAACATGCCAAACGAACCCCAAATTGTTTATTATTAAAATATATATCCTTATCTAAGTCATTTGGCCGAACCTTAGATTTTTAGGAATAAAATAACAATTAATAATATAATATTTTATTTAAAAACTATTTTGTGTCAATTTTGACACTATTTGATATATGATTTTTGTCAAAGTCATAACAGAATTATATGTTCGAACCAAGTTGATTAAATCAATACTAATATATCATAGTAACCTAGAAAATTAGTGGAATTCATAAAAAGTCTCGAATTAAATTTATTTTGGTATTTATATTATCAATTTTGTCAATATTTCATTAATAAGATAATTACTGCATCATCTTTGTGTCATAAATAAATTATATTATTTGATGTCTAAAAATTACAAATAAAATACCATCATGTAGGAAATCTTTTTAGCTTTCTAATGAATATTTACAATTGAATTTATCTTATGTATAACCTTATATTAAAAATGATTTACTTATTAAACTTTGATTTTAACTATTTTAACCCTTCTTTAAATAAATTAATAATAAATGTCCTAATCTAATCCAAGTGGGCCTAAATGGTCATATTTTATTCCTAAGTTTGTTTTTGGTCGAATTAAACTTGTCCAATAGAATTAGGACATGTGTTAGGGTAATATTAATATCATATTTACCCTTAGTTACCCTATTTACTATTAACCGCGGTAAAAATAGTAAAAAGTTACTATTCACCAAAAAATTATTTTCATCTCATTGAACCACATTTTAGTCCTTGATATTAACCGTGTCTCTCGGATTTTTGAAATTCCATTCACAGAAGCGGTAAAATTATGTTTTATGCAAAATTCAGTTTTTAACCTACCACTTAGTGGTTTCACTATTCATCAAAAATTGAAAGTTTTCAGAAAAAATACCAAAATTTCACCCTAGGCTAATTTCGATATTCTGAGTCCAAAAATGAAGTCCATTTTGAAAAATAAAATTTATAAAATTTCAAAAAGTGGTTATTACTATTCATAACGGCTAGTTTTAATAGCATATTGTTGTTTAGTGAAACTCGGTATTGCGTACGACGCAAGCTATCGAGGAAGGTCGCGATTGCGTGTAAAGCAAGCCAAGAAAGTGTTGTGTAGAAAAAGATTCCTTTGATGATTTATATAACATAAAAGTCTCGGGTGTTACAGTCTTTCATGATGTGATTACTTGTATCATGCAAATTTTATATAATAAATCCCCAACTCTGGGTAACTGGGTTCGGGGCGTTACGGTTGGTATCAGAGGAAGTTTAGTACAAAACATGGAAACTAGATTTAGAAAAACTCAGATTAGAGAACATTACCCGAAGATAGACTTTGAGGATCAGTATTGAAGAAATATCTAGAATTTTGGTACTCTAGAGATTTTGTGAGTTTTTGAAGCAATACATCCCTCTTTTGAGCAGGTAGAGGAAGCTTTGGCACAGATGTACCTAGGGGTAAAAACTGAAAACACCGCTTGGAGCTAGACTCGAATGAGATCTAGTGCACGACAACGGGCCTTGCTGCACTCTTTGTTAAAACACTCCCAAGGAATATGATTTGGATAATTCTCTTTTTCTTTACAAACCATTATAAAGGATTTATGAGTATATACCTCCTCAAAGAAAACATTTTCATGATTATGGATTATATCCATAAACTGTTCAATTTATGTTAATTGTTTTACAATTTCGGAATTATGTATTGCGGTTCATAAAGTATGCTAATGTATGCCATTATTATAAATGGCACATAGTGGAAGGAATAAAAACTATATCAACGCACATAATCCATGTAGGGATTTCCCTCCTACTAAAGATAATTATAGTGGAGCTGGTGATGCAACTGGTGCAGATCAACTTATCACCATACTGGGACAACCCACACAGGTTATGAATAATAACTTTACCTATATAGAGCACCCTGATCCACAACGCAGAGGGTCAATGTTAGATCGCTTCATAAGGAAACAACCACCAACATTCAATGGGTCTAGAAATCCATTTTTTTCTGAACAATGGACATGTTCATTAGAAAAATATTTCTTGCTTTTGGGAGTATTGTAAGGGAAAAAGTTGTCAGGAAAATTTATCGACTCACCAGAGATGTAGATCAATGGTGGTCATTAATTCAAAAAAAAAGGATATATAAGTATTAATTATGGAATGGAGTGAGATTAAAGAGATTTTATTAGAAGAATCCATTCCTCGTGACCATTGAGTGGATATGGAAAGGCAATTTCTGAGTCCGAGACAAAAGGATGATGAAAATATCACAAAGTATGAAGCTAAATTTAAAAGGTTATCATGAAAAGCTGCATATTATATACATAACCCAAGATGTAATATTGATCATTTCGTTGATGGGTGGAATCCATTTCTCCATCGATCATTAGTCTCACAATCCCTCTCATTGTATAAAAATATTGTCTCATGTGATTTTAAGACAAAAAAATAATTATCAAAGTCTTATGACTTTAAAGAAAATAAAGAGAAGAAGAGACATGATAAAAAATCTGGGAAAGGAAATAAGGAAACATGGAAGAAGGGAAGAGTTGAATTTCGACCCTGTGATAATTGTGGAAGGAAGCACTCTGGGGCCTTTCTAAAAGGAAAAAGAGTACGCTACAAATGTGAAAAGAAAGGCCATCTTTCTAGTGACTATAAGTGGAAGAAAGAAGCTACCAATGTTAAACTCTACAATTGCAGGGAGATGGGACATTATGCAAATGAATTTCCTAAGTTTCAGAGAAACTTAACTCAGAAAATGCCAAGGGATCAAGGCCAATCATATTCAATCACTACTGCTAAGGTTGAAACTCCAAAAGACATGGTGGAAAGTAATTTAATGGTTTCCTCAAGTTTAAAAAATGACTTATTGGATTCTAGATCATTGCGTTGTTTCATAACTTCCCAGTTTTCAATAAAAATTAGATATTTCCAATTTTATTTATCCAGGGAGTTGTCAGTCAAAACTCCTAAGGGAAGTATCATTTCAAACAAGTTTTTTGAATTAGTCCACATTAAGGCATATGAACGATATTTATCGGCTGATATAATCATCATACCCATTATTGAATTTGATAAAATACTTTGTATGGATTGGCTTTCACACTATGTTGCATAGATTATTTGTTAGAAGAATGAGGTTACAATTCTCAAAGATCATAAGGATTACCTTATCTTTAAAAAAGAAACGTCACCATCTGATTCTTATCTAGATCCACCCCCAGTAGCTCTAATAAATTAAATTATTGGGGAGGATGAGAATGAAATAATTATGGGCGAGGAAAAGAATTTTCGAATAGAGGAAGTACATATTGTGAAAGAATATATGGATTTGTTTCTAGAGGATTTACTAGGAAATCCTCATGATCGAGAAATTGAGTCTTCCATTGATTTAATTCATGGTTCAAGACCCGTATCAATGACCCCTTATAGAATTTCCATTATGGAATTAGTGGAACTAAAGAAACAACTAGAGGAATAGAGTAATACTGGATTTATTTTCCCAAGTGTTTCTCATGGGGAGACCCTATCCATTTTGTTAAGAAGAAAAATAGATCTATGAGGATGTGCATTGACTATAGGGAGATCAATTCTATAAAAATAAAGAACATGTATCCCCTACCTCACATTGATGATTTATTTCGCTAACTTCATGGATATTAATATTATTCAAATATTGACCTTCGATCTGGATATCATCAGTTTTGTGTGATGAAGGAAGACATTCTGAAAACAACATTATGAACTAGGTACATGCATTATGAGTTTACAGTAATTCTTTTTGTATTGACTAATGGACCCTATGTCTTCATGGATCTAATGAATATATTGATGAATTGGTAGTGGTATTTTTTGATGATATCATGGTATAATCCAAAAGCTGCGATGATCTTGAAAATCACTTGTTCATTATTTTGAACACTCTTAGAAAAAATGAATTATATGGGATGTTTAGTAAGTGTGAATTCTTGATTCATGAGATTTCTTTTCTTGTAAATGTTGACTCTATGGATAGAATCATTGTTGATCCTTCAAAAACCAAGGCTATCCAATAATGGCCAGCACTGACGAGTATAACGGAGGTACACAGTTTTATGGGTTTAGCAAGTTATTATCGATGTTTCGTCCATATCTTTTCCCAGTTGGCTAACCCATTAACCAAGCTCAAACTTAATAGGGTTAAATTTGATTGGACAAAATATTATGAATAATTATTTGACGAACTAAAGAGAATATTAGTTAATGATACTATCTTGACTCTACCATCAGGGAACAATGGGTTTGTTATTTATAGTGATGCTTCAAAGAAAGGACTTGGTTGTATCATTTTGATAAATTAAAGAGTTATTTCCTATGAATCAAGACAACTAAAGATTCATTAGAAAAACTATCAAACCCATATTCTTGAGTTTGTAGTTGTAATATTTGCTCTAAAGATATGGAGACACTATCTCTATGGTGAAAATGTGAGATTTATACTGAACACAGGAGTTTGAAGTATATTTTCTCACATAAGGAACTCAACATGAGGCCAAAAAGATGGTTTGAACTACTTATGGATAATGATTTCACTGTACACTACCACCCAGAGAAGGAAAATTAGGTGGAAGTTGCTTTGAGTAGAAAGGACCATGGATTTTTGAACAAGATGAGAGTTGAAAGGGATCTAATTTTCATGGATGTAATAAAGATAGATATGAGAATAAACCTGGAAGATAAACCATCAATAATTTTTCAAATGGTTTCCAAACCATCTTTACAATAAAGGATAATGAGTTCTCAGAATGATGATGAAGAGTTTCAATAGAATATTAATGTTGTAAATGATGGTAGATTGAGTGAATTCATATATGAAGATGGAATTTTGAAATTTGGGAAGAGATTTTGTGTTCCCGATATAACTGATCTATAAAAGGAATTTTTGGATGATGCTCATAGCTCCAATTTCCCTATACACCATGGGAGCACCAAGTCGTATTGAGATTTTAAGAACATTTTTTGGGAAAACATGGAAAGGTAGATTGCTAATTTTGTGTCACGAAGTATGGTTTTTCCAATAAGTGAAAGCTGGAAGACAACATCTTAGAGGAGTTATGCAACCACTTCCCATACGTGAGTGGAAATGGGATGATATTATGACGGACTTTCTCATGGGGCTACAAAAGACTCCTAGAAGGAATGATGCAATATGGGTCACTATTGATCGTCTTACCAAGACAACACATTTTATTGATATAAGAAAAGATTTACCACTGGAAAGTTTGGTAATAATGTATATTAATGAAGTTGTAAGACTTCATGGAGTAACCTTATCGTTTGTTTCTAATCATGATCCCCATTTTACATTAAGATTCTGGAAAAGTATTTTGAAATCCCTGGATACGGAACATCGTTTCTACACTACCTACCACCCTTAAACTGATGGACAATAATAACGTACAATTCAAACCTTAGAAGACATGTTGAGATCTTGCACACATGGCATTCAAGGTATGTGGGGTCAATATTTACCTCTGGTTGATTTTTTCTATAAAATAACTTCAGTTCAAGTATTCAGATGGCACCATTTGAAGCGTTATATGGAAAGAGATGTTGCACACCAACTTGATGGGATTATTTTGATGAAAGAAAACTTGTAGGCCCATAACTTGTTGAGAAAACAATGGAAAAAGTGAATATTACCCAAACCCACATCAATGCAGCTCAAAGTAGGCAGAAGAGATGTGCAGATAACTAAAGGAAGGATTTAGAATTTCAGGTTGGAGATAATGTTTTCTTAAAGGTATCTCCATGGATGGGAATTATAGTATTCAGTAAGAAGGGTAAATTAAACCCCATGTACATCAGACCATTTGAAATTCTAGAATGAATTAGGGGTGTAACTTACCGTTTGGTAATTCCACCATGTCTCTCCAAAGTTCACGACGTGTTCCATGTATCACTGTTGAGAAAATACATGCCTGGCCCAATGCATGTACTAACCTATGAGGAAATTGAAAATGAACTTGATTTGTCTTATTGTGAAGATCTTTTCAAAAAAATTTATACAAGAGAACAAGTGATGAGAAACCAGGAGACTCATCTGGTAAAAGTTCTATGGAGAAACCATAAGATGGAAGAGGCAATGTGGGAAGTAGAGGAACTTATGAAGAGGAACCAACCAAATATTTTTGTGCTGTAGTATAATAAAAATTTCAAGGACAAAATTATTTGATGGAGGGAAGAATGTAACACCCCAAGCATCCACGACATGTTTCCCTTTGAATAATGCAATATCTTTCATTGTACGCAACTTCTAGATTCTAACACACCGTGACCAATCAAACTAGCCATTATGAATAGTAATGACCACATTTTGAAATTTTATAAATTTTATTTTTTAAAATGGACTTCATTTTTGAAATCATAATATTGAAATTAGCTTAGGGTTAATTTTTGGAATTTTTCTGAAATCATTGAATTTTTTATTAATAGTGAAAAACACTATGTTATTGGTTAAAACCAAGATTTTATTTAATTAATTTTTTATTTTATTTTAGTTTATTTTATATAAAAACAGATACATAATACCTATATATGTTCAATGTAATTCATTGGAGTCATTTAAGAATATGTTTAGATATATAAAATTTTATCGAACTTTTTACCGTCTTTTAACCACCTACAAGGAGCATTTTCAAATTTGTATAAAACTTAATTTTACCGCTTCTGTGAGTTGATTTTAAAAAATCCAAGAAACACAGTTAGTATCAGTAACTAAAATTTTGTTCAATAAGTTGATAATAATTATTGGTGAATAGTAACTTTTGACATTTGTTTACCACGATTAAAAGTAAATATAGAAATTAAGGGTAAAAATGATATCACAATTACCCTAACACATGTCCTAATTCTATTAGATAAGTATAATTCGACAAAAAACAACCTTAGGAATAAAATACTATCCTATTTGGTCAACATGGATTAGATTAGGAAATTTATTTTTATTTCATTTAAAGAATAGTTAAAAGAGTTAAATCCAATGTTTAATTACTAAACCATTTTTAATATAAGATTAGACACAAAATAAATTCTACTATAAATATCCATTAGAAATCTAAAATTATTTCCAACATAATAGTATTTTATTTATAACTTTCAGTCATTATAAAATTTAATTTATTTATGACACAATGATGATGCTGTAATTACCTTATTAATGAAATATTAATATAATTGATATTATAAATATCCAAATAAATTTAAATTGATACTTTTGATGAATTACACCTATTTTCTAGGATACTATTTCTTGTTAGGGTTGGTTAAATAAATTTTATTCAAAGTGATAAAGTTTTTATGGCTTTCAAAAAAATAAAATACTAAATAGTGTCAAAATTGACATAATAGAGTTTTTAAAACAAATATTATATTATAAATTGATATAATATTCCTAAAAATATAAGGTTCAGCCAAAGGACTAGTTAATGTTATAAATATTAATAATTAACCTCATGGGGATCTCTTGGATAGTTATAGTATGTTTATTAGACATATAATATAAAAATACCAAGAGACATGGTAAATGTCAAACTATTTTACTAAGAGTTAAATCTAAAAGATAAGGTTAATATGATGAACTAAACCAATCTAAAACCTATTTGTTGATATTTTTTCAACCCATACCCACCTTATACCTTAAATAATTCATTTTTTAGCCTTTAGAAACAGATAATTTTTTTATTATAAAATAATATTTCAATATTTTCTTAAAGTTACCCCCACCTCTCTTATAAAAGGGAACTTCCTCTTCTCTTAATTTAACACCTCTGAAGGCATTTGGCTCGGCCAAACCCTACCCAAATATCCAACCAACTTTCCTACCTTCATCCTTGATGCCTTACTTTGTTCTTAAATCCAACCTAAGGAGCCATTTTGATCAAATCGAAAGGAAGAACCCGAAGAAGATGTAACATTTCATCACCTATTACAAGTTCTTTTCTTCTTCCACATCCTCTTTTTCTGTTGTTATTTCCATTCTAAAATAATAACTCCAGTATTTTCTATATAATTTGATTTTATTATAAAAATGGTACAACCAAATTAATTATTCCATCCATCCTATAAATGAAAAAGTCATCATCCGTGCGTACATACAGATTACCGACTCCACGTCGTGGTGTAGTTTGTTATTCAAACACTTCATTATTTGGATGGGTATAATAATGAGTATAATTAAATTAAATAATAAATATAACATTTTAATGACTCTTAATATATGATATAACATCCAATTACATACTATTTTTCCATCAATATAATGATATTATCGCTCATGCGAATGTATGTATTACCGTCTCCATGAACGTGATGAGATTGATTCCCCACCGTAATCATTCAAGAATAATTTTCATTTTATGATTAAAAATTATCTTTATGAATATAATATAATTCTTTATATGAATCAAATAATACCTATCCATAAAAAACATGGCTTATGTAACCAATCATATAATGAAAAACGAATCAGTTAACACCCGATATGATGATACTACTAAAATATTATTAACAAGGAAATATTATAAGATCAAATATGATATCATATTTATGTATATAGTTCTTGTATAACTTAGTAATTATTTTTTAACAACTATACAAGAGGTTAACATACCATCAACTAATTAAAAGTACAAGGAAAGGGTTAATTTCATAATCTATTTATTATTTGAGTTTGTTTTTACGTAAGTATCTACTAGGACCTCTTTATCATCCATATCCTTGTTTTTTTAGAAATTTATTTCTATTTTTTTTACTATTTACTAGACTATGGGTAAAATTCATTTATAACCTTATTTGACCTTATATGTTTTGAAATATATATTTCTGTCATTTTAAAAACAAGTTACTTTATGACCTTTTCGACAAAATTAAGGTAAGAATATTTTTTTAACTTATATGGCGGGGGATGCTATTTTCCACCTTTATATCATCATCGAATCTTCTCTTGTAAGATTATAAGAATATTTTCAAAATAAATTTTTATTTTATAATTATGTGACACTTAAATGGTTTCAAAATAGAAAGAGGTATTTCTTTCAAATAGTTTTCATTTCATCTATGTCAACATCCTTTGATGGATTTTAATCATGTTTGACGTTGATTTATTATGATACAAATATTCCATATTATGTTGAAGGTTTTGTGATATGATTGACTGTGGATGTTTTATTTTTATACCATTCATTGTTTATGGGTAATGTATTGACATTTCATATGATAGTTTTAATACGAATGTTTATGTTATGTTTCAACCTTTTCATATGAGGAATGTATTGGACTTATTATGTGATAAGAGGAGCCCGCTACAGCTCGACGGTGCATTGGTAGGTCTCATTATACAATTAGACATGGAATTGGACGAGGCCTTCAAAATTTGATATTTGGTTTTGGCCAAGGCCTTAATCATTTTTAGATGTATTGGATGAGGCCTTGACAAAATGTTTCATAATTTATGGCATTATACATTCCCTCATTATGAAAATAATAATGATGGTTCTTGTGATTATACAACTAGTATAATACCCATGACTATGTTTTATTATATCATTATTTACTCTGCTCATATTCCTTCCATAAAGTTTTCATGTTTATTATTTGTAAAGGCATGAGTGACTTGCAGGCATAATCTAGGAGGCTTGGATGTTTCTAATGGAATTAATTAGTGTTGTATTTATTTTCAAGTTGTAATGTTGAACTTATATATGTATCTTGTTTCCAATAATACTAAACTGATCGATATTTCGGGACATGATTCCATTTATCATGCCAATGTTGTGTAATAAAGTACTGACTCTGGGTAACTGGGGTTAGGGAATTACATTCACATAGTGGGAAATGAACTAGAAAGAGGACAAAACTTCCTAGACTAAAGTAATAGGAAGAAAATAGTGTTGCAAAGTATGAGAACACCTTCACACAACTATCCTGGTATGTTATTGATTACATATGTGATTTGGAATACATGATTGATCATTTCATTGAAGATATTAATCCAATTATCTCAATGTAATTGGATTATCACACATTTTCTTCATATGATGAAATATTATTAATTTCCATAAATATGAAGAATGAATTTTCTACATTCTATATATTAATGGGAAATTAAAATAAGAAGAGTTATTATGATATCAATAGAAAAGGTTAATCATTAAACAAGAATAGGGTGATAAATAAATTCCCATTTTGAGGAAATTTTGGAAGGAATCATCATTGGAAATGTTTTAATGGCATGCGAGTTTTCCAAATGTGTGGATAAAAGGGTTTTCGAGCTAATGAATGAAAAGGGAAGTCTAGAAAGTTTGAATTTTTTTTTGAAATGGTTTATTATCTTTTCTACTTGATCTCTATGGATGAAATATTAATTGATCATATGAAGACAAATGCAATCAATGAATGTCATACGCCAATAAACATAACTAAGGTATATAGTTTCATTGGTTTATCAGGTTAATATAAATATTTCGTCTAGAATTTTATCCAATTGGATAACCTATTAACCATGTTCACAAAAAAATGGGTTACGTTGGTATGGAAAAAAAGGATAAAAGTGTTTTTATTAATCGAAGAGAATATTAATCAATGATCTAATTTTGATTCTACCACCAAGAAATGGGGGGTTTGTAATATAAAGTGAATTGTTGATGAAAGGAATGGGTGGTGTCCTTATGAACAATGATAATGTTATTACATATGCATCATGTTTTCTTGAAGACATAGGAAAAAATTTATCCATCTCACGATATTGAGTTAGCAGCTATAGTCTTCGCTCAAAAGATATGAAGATTCTATCTCTATATGAAATATGTCACATATATATAGATTAGAAGAGCTTGAACTACATATTTACATAGAAATAACTTAACATGAGGCAAATTTAATTTCTCATATTACTTATAGATTATGATTTATCAATACACTTCCACCTAGGAAGAGAAAATAAGGCACCAGATGCATTAATTAAAAATGATCAAGGGCTTCTAACCCAACCAAGGATTCAAAAATATCATAAGTTTGTGGATCTAATAATTATGTATATGGTAATTTTTAAGGAAGAGGAAACATCCCCTTGTTTTCAAATGATTCCTCAACCATCTATACTGGTGAAGATTAAATCTTATCGATCTGATGATGATAATTTTGAAAACAAAAATAAACCCATTAAGGTTGGAACAATGGAAGACTTCATGTATAATTATTTAATTATGAAATTTGGAAAGAGGTTATGTGTTCCATTATTACCTCATATATACAGGAAACTATTAGATGGTTTATATAGCTCAAAATTCTCTATATATTCTAGTATTACTATGTTGTATATTGATTTAATGTAACATTTTTTTGGGATAATATGAAGTGTGAAATTGTGGAATTTGTGTCAAGATGGATTGTTTTCAACATGTGAGGGATGAGATATATCATCCTATAGGATTCATAAAAACCTCCACCTATTTCTATGTGAACGTGGGATAAAATTATGATGTAATTTTACATAGTACTTCCAATGAAATCAAGAAGCAATGATCCAGTATGGGTAATTTGTGACTGTATTACTAAATCGTCACATTTTCTTACCAAAGGAGAAGATACACCTCTTTAGAGCCTAGAAAGAATCTATATTAATGATGTTTTAAGACTTCATGGTGATACTCTATTGACTATTTCTGATCAAGATCCTAATTTTATATCCTAACTTATGAAGAATCTTTATAAGGATCTGCATATTGAGATACATTTGAGTACTTCTTATCAAACTCAAATCATTGGACAATCTGAAAGGACTATTAAGAAATAAAAAGATATGTTTAGATCATTCATACAATAATTTCATGGAATGTGGGTTTAGTATATACATTTGGTGGAATTTTCCTACAATAATAGTGTCATTTATAGTATTTAAATTATTTTTTATGAAGAAATATATGGAAAGAGATTTCATACTTCAACTTGTTGTGATGAAGTTAGTTTAGAGGAAACATATAGACCAAGAACATATTGGTGAGACAACAATAAAGGTAATTACTGATTAGTCTCTTATCAAAGAATAAAATGGTATGAAATAGACTTATGATGACAACCAGAGAAAGCATTTGGAATTTCTAGTGGGATATCATTTGTTTTCAGAAGTATATACATGGAATGGTGTAATAAGGTTCGGCAAGAATTGGAAACTGAGACCAAGATACATCAGACCATTTGAAATTGAGGAAATAATTGGATCTCTAGTGTATCGATTAGAAATGCCACCAAGTCTCTCCATATTTTATGATGTGTTCCACATATCATTGTTAGAGAAGCACATGTTAGACCCAACACATGTACTCACCTATGAAGAAATATAATGAGAACCAAATTTGTCTTACTATGTTGGCCCTATTAAGATTCTTTACATAACATAGAATGTATGGAGAAATTGGATGACTCGATTAGTAAATTTTTTTTAGAGAAACTGTAAAATAGAAGAAGTAATGTAGGAACCTGAGGATGTTATGAAGAAGAACCACCCTCATCTCTTTGGAATGAAAAATTCATTAAAAAATTTTATGATGAAATTTCTAAAGGAGGTATGAATATAATAAACTATGATTTTATGTCATTTATCTTCTCAAATAAATTAAATCAATTTGATAGCTTATGTTCCACACAACAATGAGCTCAAATGAATAGTAATGCAATATTAAATACTAATTTGACTCTTGGAATAGCAATGTGAACATTAGAAATAGTGATGTTACCATTTCAATAGTAACTTCAGATGTGAAAATGTAAATAAAATTAATGCTTCTTGAAAATTGAAATACGATATAATTGTATCATAGTTTAAGTAAATGAATGTTTTAAAAATGATAAATTGATTGTTGGTATTTTTTTGAAAAAATAAATTTTTATTTAAAACAATATAATTTATATAATAAATTAAAATAATTTTTATTTTCATAAATTAGATTCATGAATTAATATTTTGATATCTTATGATTATAAGTTAATTTTATGAGACATTACTTATTTTTTCAATATGTCAGATGATCAGTAATAATATTAAAGTATGTATTTTTCAAATAATTGAATATTTAAATAAAAAATTAAATTTTCCATATTTTGAAATTAATTTTTAAAAAATAGTGTTCATTTTTGAATTCTACAAATCAAAAAATTGGTAGGGTGAATTTTTGGTATTTTTCTAAAATAGTTCATTTTTTTGGTGAATATTGAAATACGGTAAATGACAGTATAAGTAAATAAATGAATTACTGAGTCATGGATGATATATGGATTAGGTAATCAATAATTGGTTTGATTTCACATCATTTAATTACTTAATTTATTCAAAATAATCATTATTATTTGTATTCTTGAGCCAAAATAATAAAAAAATGAATAAAATAATTAAAAAACACTTCTCTCCTCCACTGTAAATACAACCCCTTCTCCTCATGTCCTCAAAGAATTTAATCAAGTCCAATTTCTTCCTAATACTCTTCAGATGTATCTTCCCCATTTCCAAGATGTTTTTCTCTTAATGAAATACCAAACCCAAGTCCTGTAATGAGGTTCTCAAGGAGATGAATTCAAAGTGGTAAAGCTGTTAGTCCTTCTATTTATTCTCATTTGTTTTTTTATTCTACCATCACCTCATATATCAGATCATGCGTGATAACTACATTATTGTAGATATAATTTAATTTTATTATGTTGATGGAAAATTAAACCTCAAACCATTTCTCCTATCCCTTTTATTCATAAAATGAAAATATCATCTATGATGTGTCGATTTACCCACATAATGGATAATGCATTTTCATTTTTTGTTACCGCATTCATGGCCGGTAATAAAACCTTTAAATTTATTAAATCCAATTTTAATTATTTCAATTAAAAATTATTTTTCATTCTATAACATGTATATACACATAGTATTAAATAATCAATCAAAACTGGTTTGTGATAATAATAAAATCACTAAAATAAACTAACATTCATCGTTAATGTTTTATGTAATGAATCGACATCATATCTAGAAGAAAAGTTATATATAAGACCATTTAATCATTTTTTAATCCATTAATAACATATAATTTTAATTCTAGAGAATTATTTCTAATTTTACCTGATTTTCATTAAATGTATACAAGTGAACCAATCATAAAAACCAAGGAAACAAACACTCCCAAAATTGAAAATTGAATCTTATAAATCATCAAAAGGCCATAAATGTAGATAAAAAATTGTAATATATTAAATACATGGTTAATAGGTTATTAATTAAGTTATTAATATATCTAATTTTATTATTACAGACATTAATGGAATGTGCATAATACATTTAGACATATGGTATGGGATTTTCCCGAACATCCATTTTTCCCCCTGGTTAGGGATTCTCACCCTATACCCCAATGTAATTACTAATTCATCTTATGTAATCATCGTAAAATATATATATGTATATTAGAAATATATTTACATATCTCAATTCTTCTTTATTTCAGGATAATTACCAATTTCTTATCAAAATGAAATCCCGATTAAAGGGAACTTCCAAATTTTGTAACCATTTTGAAGTAGCATCCCTAATCTATTTTTAGGAACCAATAATTTTATACAATCACACATTATATCAGTGAAAAATAACTTTGTTAATTTTTTAAAACAAATAATTATTCTTTTTACATTTTAATGATTCTTTAATATATTCCTTAAATGACACTAAGGAGGATCATTTCTAAAGTTTCTTAAACACACATTTTACATGTTTTCAATTAGATTGGACATCATTTATTGGGATCTATAGATTTTTTCCATTTTCAATTTCCATGTATGATTTAAACGCATTCTTCAATATACACAATTATGATTTTACCTTTGGTTATTCCTTATTCCTCATTTATTCCTTATGCATAGTTTGTGTAGACTTCCCTTTTATTTAAGATCATAATTCACTAGAGATTTTATCAAGTATCCATATTTCATAAATCATGGATATTATTATTTCCTTATTTGTGTACCAATTTTTAACATATGGTGTTTTCTTTTAATGATGTTTTAATTGGGGATATATTGATGAAAACTTATTCTCTACTCAATATAGATATTTTGTTAAGTCATATTATTCATGAATTGAATATATGTATGATGAATGATATGGACTTATAGTGAGTGGTGGGGCCTAGTTATAGATATACCCTTTATTAATTGTTGGGTCTCACGAGACAAAATAATTAGTAATAAACCCTCTATGTCTATTTATGAGCAGAATTAGATGGGTTTTTAGCAACATAATTAAATGATCTTGATAATATAATGGTTCATGTGCCATATACATGACATTAAATAAATCATCATTTTCTTTAGTTAGTATTAAATTATTATTTTTTATAATATTTTCAATAGGAAAAAAAATCAATGGATGCATTTATATTCCAATTTTATTGATGGAATATGTTTTTTAGATTATTTACATTGCCATTATGATTATTCCTTTTTGACTTTTATTCACTTTTTGTTGATTCATGTATCCCTTACAGACCATTTTATCTCACCCATTTAATTTTTTTAATTACCATGGTTATGAAAATGAAATATTTGAAAAAGTTTCATGGAAGTGGATTTATTTTCCATTGTTATGCACTAGGTTTAATTACCAATATAACAAGGGAACCATGTATGTATCTAGTTATTTAGGAATATTAAACTGATTGGTCCTTGGGGATGTGATATCTTGTATCTATTTCATTGTTATAAAATAACCATTGATTGTAAAATATTGGGTCGGGGTTGTTATAATACATGAATATCCCATTAAATTTCGATACAAGAAATGAAAATATAATTTTTTTAGAATAAAATTATTCCCTCTAAATAACCTTGAGTGTAAATCACAATACACTTCATGGAATCTTTGGGAAAGGAAAAATAACATGGGTGAGCTCAGGTTCCTTGTAAGGGTTATGTACTGTTAAATATATCATGAATTAATAAGCATAATAAACATGTATAGTAACATAAATGAACAAACATTCAATTTAAATAACAGGTTAAGGAATAATCAATACATAAAGTTTATTAAGAGAACAAACATTACATTTAAATAATTAGATAAAGCATAACTGGTAACTTATGTTGAATATCTTAAACAAAAATTCCTTTTAAAAAATTACTTGAGTGAAATGAATCCAGATATAAAATTATTGGAAAAATCTTCTGGATAATAAGATAAGGCATAATAAATATTGAAAAGTAAATAACTGAAAATAGATAAAATGTAATCAATAAAATTATAATTAAATGAATCCATATGTAATATTATTATGAAAATATCATGGATAATAAAAACTAAATTATTAATCAAGGAAATTAATTAATTATTGTCTATAATGTATCAGTCACATAATACCTCCACTGCCAAGACCATTCAAAATATATTTCAATACTGCTAGGTACAAACCCATTTGTTTTGCCCAAATTATTTTATGCCAGCGTATTGATTCAACTAATGAGAATAAAAAGACATCTAGGGGATATCAATAAATTTTCCCCACCCATGTATTCATGTAAAAAATCATTTCACATATATTGAAAAGTCAATTTCATTCATGAGAAACATTCTATACCAATAAATATCTTTATTGAGGAATGAATAAAGATTATCAATACTTTCCCATTCAATCAAATAAATTTCAATATAAAACAAAGTATCTAGAAATGGAATGGGTTTTATGAAATAAGTGTATCCATGATAAAAAATATAGAGATTTAGAAGATATTAAATGTCTAATGATCATAGGAAATTGAATATTTCAATGAAATATTAATGAATAAAAAGGAATAAAGAAAGTGAATCTTATTTCTTTCCTGGGTAAAAATGATCATTAACTATGCATATGAATAATAAGTATGGTATCAATATAACATATACCCATTTGTTTATGAATACATTTTTGTTTGGTTTAAAATAGTATTTAAAAACATTAATGTGGAAAATATACTGTTTGATATTGAAAGTCAATTTTTAAAACTAAATGTTCAAAAAAATTCTAAAAAAATTCATTGGAATTAATATTTCAAACATAGAAAGTATTTTTTGAAACATTTGAGTGGTCATGATGGCTATAAAGTGAATTCATGTAGTATATGTTAAGAAATACTCCTTTCAATTTTTTTAGAAAAAACCAAACATGCATTATGTTGAAATCGACAGGAATATTCATTAGAAAAAAATTTAAAGGTCATTATGGGTAAAGAAATTATAACAACTAATTTTGAAGTGCTAAAAAATTGAAATAAAATTCTTGAAATCATGGTTTTGGAAGAAAACATATTTCTGTCTAAAGATAGAAATAAAGGTATATTTTCTTAAAAATATTTTCAACAGGATTTTAAGTAAAAAATAATAAAACATTTTATTATTAAATTAAAATATAAATAATATCCAAAGGATAATAAAAATAAATTTTTTATTTTAAAATTTAAAAATAATATGGTTTTACTAATATTCACGTACAATCTCGATTAGAATGATATTATAAGTTAATCCCTTAAAATGATTATAACGTTGAAGTGGGAGTTAATAAATGAACCAACTATTATTATCAACTATAAATCCACATAAAGAAGTTGAAATACAAAATTAGGTAATAAAATTAAATTCAAACATAATCTTAGAATATCAAATGCGATGAATTAATATAACCCAATGAGAATAAACTGAGTTATGAAATTTTTTACCACCTAGAAAATTTTAATTAAATTCCCCTTGGAAGAAATAATCCAAATTGAATCAAAGTAACATGAATTATTAAATAATAGTGATATTACATGTCAAAGGGGAATCATTTACATCATCTAAGGGAAATTGGTTCATAACATAAAAAATACACCTCAATGAATGTAAAGTTAGAAAAAATCTCGTGCCACACACTTCCTTTTGGTTGAGAATAATTTAAACTTATTTATAGTGGTTCAAAACATTTTTTTGAATCATTAAAGAATCATATTAATATTTATAATATCATATATGATCCATTTATAACAACTTATCACCCATTCATTAAAAATAAATCATTATTTTCATAGTTTTGTGTGTTAATTGAATTGTTTTCTCATTCATGATTTGTTATGAAAGATCATATTCTTGTGCATATTATGTTGTTATATTGTCTTCATAAAAACTATAATGAAAAAATTATAATGTTTTTACATATAATGTAATTTTAAAACCAATCTTGAAATATTGTTACTAAAAATGATGTATGTTTGTATCATGGAGACTGTAGGACGTACGTACGCATGACTAATGTTTCCATTGTCCACTGATCATCATAGTAAGAATGTAAGTAATATTTTATGTTTTATGATTTATAACAATGTCATAAATATCATATTATTTCTTTAAATATACATATTTAAATCATCCATTTTGTACGGTGATGAAAAGAGAATCACATCACTTCGCGAAGGTTGTAGTCCACACATACATGAACAATTTTATCGTATATCAGTGAGTGAGAGAGAAAGAATAAAAGTGGTAGAAATTATATTCTATGAATGTTAAATATTTCATGAATATAATAATTATTTCATTTATATAACATATTTTTATCATTATTATCATTACACTATTCCATGTAAAGTGTCAGTGAAAAAAATCACATTACTTTGTGTGGTGGTAGTCTGTCATACACACGAGTGACATTATCATATCCCCTACAAAATGGAAATTAAAACAGTATATATGATTTCATGACTCCAGATATATAAATTACTTTTAAATATAATATATATACTTTTCATCCATCATTATACCCAATTTTGGGATGTGGTAATGGTAAAATGAATGACATAGGTTCACGAGGTGATAGTCTATTGTACACACGAATAATGATTTTGTAACCCATTTGATAAAACTGACCATGGTCATTGGTCATTACCCTAAAAAAATAATTATATGTAATATAATGATTCTTTTATATCATCTTTTTTTAATAAAAACTAAAGTAGGTTGGGGAAGAAATATAATAAAAACACTCTTTGAAGAACGTTACCTCTTCATTGGGTAACCACCACAGCTTTTCAATGAAATACTTAATAGGATGGATTTCAACCAAGAATAAGGAATTTTGGATGAGGGGATAGATTTGTTTTATTATTTTAACTAGTTATTGGCTAAACCAAAATGTTTTTTTTGGTTTGTATAAGAGAGGTTAGGGGTTCCAATTTATATGTTAGTCAAGGTGCACACTTGTAATTTTTTAAAAAAATTAGTGTAACCAACTTATTCAAATAAAATAAGGGTGAAAAATGAAGTATTGTCAATAATTAAACATTATAAGGTAAAAATATCTATATTAAATATATTTTACAATAGTTTTTGGGTGTTATATACCCTTATATAATTAGTTTTACACCCTAGTAAATCCATTTTTACCTTAATTATGATAAATAATTTTACTTTTGTTCTATTCATTTTGGTAAAAAATATATGTTAAAATTGTTATATAATATAAATTATTGTGATTAAAATTATCTAATACATTTGAAAAACTCCATTCATATAAGTGGAAATTTTTATTTAAAAATTAATCACACAAACATGATGAGAAAGCAGGTTTTTGAAGGGGAAATGTTCGAAAGATTAATTTTTTTTACAAATTCAATATAAAATGATCACAATGACCTAAATTAAAAAATAGACATTTAATTGAAGTAATTTTACTTTTAAAAAAATTATAAATATTATTTATCCATATTATTTATTTAAATCAAATGGTAGTTTTAAATTAAAATTTTAGATTTTTCACTATTCATAAAAAAATAAAATATTTTAAAGGGTAAAAAATTCAACGTAAGATAATTTTTATAATATTATTCAAAAAATGAGGATTATTTTTTAATATAACGATTCTATAAGTGGTAAATATTAATTTCAAATTATGAATGCAATGGGAGAATAATCAGCCTTTTAAAATGATACAGTTTTCAGAAAACATTTCTTTTTCTTTTAAATGTTTATTATTTTATTTATTAGCAATATATTACTATAATTTTCATAATTTAGGTAGTACTATTAATACCTAAAAATTTAAAGGTTATTATATAATAATATATTATATTATGTTTTATTTTTTACTTTGGGTTTCATATTTATCGAGCTATAAAAATGATTAAATTTTAAGAAATATATTTCAGGGGTTATTTGATATCAGTGTTCCAAGTCACATATAGTATTATAAACAACGTTTTCCTTTTAGAATATTGGTTGTGATACATGCCTCTACGTTGGATTTCTCGTTGGTTAATTAGTTACACATTCTATTTTGATTACATAGAATGATGTGTACTTATAAATAGATAATCATCCACAAACTGGAAGACAACACGATCTGTGCTCCTAAACTACATGTCATGGGATCATGAGTTTTGAATTAGAAACCCATAAAAATTTTCCCAAAACACTATTTCTCCCAAATTCTATATATATACCATCAAGGGGTCCTAATAATTGAAAGTAAGGCCTTAAAAATAGAAATTGGTAAATCTATGTGGATTTTTGCTAAAATAAAAAAATGGTCTATATTTTGGGGGAATCCATTGAGGCTTCAATAAGTTCATTGATCTACTATTTCCTCAGGAGAATATAGATCTTCCCAAGCTCTACAATGACATCCCATTATTCTCTACCATCAACTCTCTATCCCTATCCACTTTTCTCTCTCATTCAGTTGACAGAGGAGGTCCAAGAGGCATACAAAGGAATCCCAGTAAGAAAAAGAAATAAAATTAATAAATTAATGAAAATAAAAGAAATATAAAATCAGGATTAGGCATAAGAATTTTTCCCAACATGATTTTATAAGATTATTTTCAAAACCCCCCATTCGAGGATCAATGATGGAGAAAAAATATCAATTTGATGCTCTTTTCAAAAGATATATTGAATTGAATTTGTGTTAATCGATTAATATTTAATTATTTAATTATTAATTATTCCAAGAAACTTAAAATGGCTCAAAATTTCACAAAACACCTATCATATGGTAAAAAACCTACATATTGAACAAAAGTGTGGTAAGAAAATTTATAAAATATAATGTTTCAAGAAAAAATGTCCATCATAACCATTAAAATTATCTGAATTAAAAAAACTAAATTTTCTTCTCAAATATCTAATATTCAAAATCACAGGCTCTTACATTATCCCCCATAAAGGTTCTCATCCACAGTATGTATTGGGGTCAAAAAAACCAAACTCTAATCCTTAGAATCAAAACACATGATATCATGACTATCCAATCACTAATCTCATAACATCAATAATTGTATCCAACATAAGAGATTTCAATCTAAAACTGATTTAGTTCTCCCAGCCACAGGAGTATCCCTTATCATTTCCTCACATATATGTTCCAAGATAAAACAAAACACTGAATTTCAACTAAAATTGAGGGTCACGACCCAAAAATAGGCAATGGTGCACTCCCAACTATATGAATATAAAGGACAATAATGTCAAGCATTATCCTACTAGGGACTTGATCCTACCCCATCATCATTCTTACAGAGATGCCCCTGGATTTCATGATATGAAGAGAAAAAGGATTCTAAAATGACACTCATCAGGAATTTGTATATGGTAATACCAACCTCAAGATCCAGTCTAGCTAAAAAATCATGGCATCTATCAGTATCTTACTCCACCTCCTGACTACATAACCATAAATAATGGTCATTTAAGTAAACTTATACTCTATTCTATACATAAAAACAGTATATTGGTTGTTACTAAAACTTTAAATAACCAAATGAATAAAATAAAACCCCAAGAGGTGTCAAAATTTTGGGAATCATATTCCCTATTGACATACTATGGTCACTACAAATATCGTGCATGAGAAATATGTCATCAACCTCAGTATCAAATGTCTCATTGTAAATCCACATAATTTTCCATTAGAAGGGACATATATGAAAGTGGGAACAATTTAGTATAATTCCACCCAAAACATACACATTAAACGAAAAATTATGTTATTTCCAACACATTAAAAAATGGCCTCCATAATTAGTAAAAACACAAACTAGATGTCTTATAACCCATGAATCCTACCTTACAAATATGATGCCTGAGACACCTCATTCTTCTGTTAGACAGGAGTCCAAATCAGTCACTAACCTCTTTCCAATAGGACAAGAGGTAAAAATACATGATAAATCATAACATCAATACAACATGTGTGTCACTAAAAAAATCATATACTACCATTACTTCATAGATCAAAATATTAATCTCATATCCCTATATACATGGAATTTTTATCATAACAAATGTTCTCGATGCAACAGTCTGATATAAATAATAGGTTCTGAAAAACGATTAATACTAATATGTACCATATCCACTATATTAAATAAAAAATAAAGGAATAAATATGATACAAAATTGTAATATCTCAACATGTATGAATCTAAACTAGTTCTCTTATCCAATTCTCCACAAGGATTCAAGTGTGCCTCCTCATACTCATGCGACTTCCTATGGGTAGTGAGGGACTGGGGTGTGATAGTGGTTAGACTATTCCCATGTATCAGAATAAATAATAGTGTAAATGACTTAGAATAATCCATTTATGAAATAAAAAAGTGTGAAAAAGTAATAAATAAACAAAAATAAAATCAATCTGTAATAATAAATAAAATTCTATAAGATCCCAAAAAACCATGTCCTACATACAAAATGGTTCATATAGTGGGAAAACAATATATTTGGGATTATATAAATTAATCTCAAATAAAATTACAATTATCCCCAACTAACTCCTAGATAGACCACATAACCAGTCTCCAAGACACAATCGAGCTGCTCAAGTCTGATCAGAGGAATCCACATCCATGGTTATGCTCAATCATGCAACCATCAAACTCATACCAATACATCATGTATTTATGATCAACATGAAAAATAGAGCTTAGGTATACATGTAAAACAAGGTTCCCATTCCATGGTGTGAAATATTATCATTTTCCACCCCAATGATGAACCTATAAATCTATTGTCATAGGATCACTCTTAGGAAAATGCTAATTCTAGCTGAGATACGACTAAAATGATTTATAAAAAGATTCACATGAAACCATAGTTGATCCCAGGGTCCATTATCTCTATCAAATCGGAAAGGTGACATCATATATATATATGTATATTTTTGTGTGTATCTATATATATATTCCCATATATATATATATGTGATTATGTTAAAGAATAACCTAAATCAACTATAGTCGATGCTTGGGTCTGTAATCTAAATAATATGGACAAAACATGAATAGGGAATCGAGTTGGATGTCATACCACTCAATCCATGTTTAATTAGGTCAATCCTTGCGTCATTAATCCTAATCAACAAATAACTACTTCATCTTGTGCCCAAAACATCTCTGAGCAAGCTACGTCACCACAGGGGAAAGATGTCATAACCCTGGGATCATCCGTACTCGGCTCATATCACTATAATGAATGGTACTTTATATGGACATATAGTCCTAAATAATTTTCATTGAAGTGGATTCAATACCATTCATGCAATGTAATACCTATCCAATGTTTGAATCCAAGGTCTCAGTTCATAATAAATCACACCATTTCTACTCAAATAATCCCTAAGGGGTTGACCCTTATGTGATCTATAAAATAATTCTTTCTAGATCCAAAAAAATGATCATTATCCAATCATATAAACTACTAAACAAACCCATCCTTAGGAATTACATCTAGATGATACACTAACGATGCATCCACCGGACCCAAGGGAGTATCTTAGGAATCTCTCAAGGAGAGCTTCATCATCCCCCAAGTACAAGACAAATCAATAATGATGAGTTCCATGTCCAACACAATGATCATGTAATCGATCCGGGAGTGTATAATCATCACCATCACTTGAGTAGAAAAAAATATTGGGACTCCATGCCTAAACATCATAATCATAGGGATTATTTAACCTATTTTCAGAACCACAGGGACTCCATGATCGAGTATCATAAATATTGGGAAACCATTAAAATATATCTTAAAAATAGGGACACCATGGATGAGTATTATAATCAAAGGGACACCATACCCAATTATGATAATTAATAAGGCTCAAAAGTTGGATCCCTTGAAGTATATATTAGAAACCAAAAAGAAATATATATTAAATAAATGGATAAGAATCCAAATCCTTGTGAATATGTACATGCATCCTAACAAACAATGTCACTTCATGTCGGTCTCATCTACCAAAAAATCAAGAAGCACCTCTGGAAACCATCACTACATCCACCGTAAACAGGTGACTGGATAAGTGAAAGAGTGAGGGTGCGAAAATCCTAAACCCAGCACTACTTACACTGACTCATAGATTACAAGTTTTTTTGGGTCTTAAGGTGACACCCAAAACCATCTCTACCCAAACTAGATGTACTAGATTAGGGTCTGTCAACATTGGGGCACCCACTAGGTCGCTCAAGTCAAGACACAAAAAATTCATCCTACATTGGATCAACAATGATAGAATATAGGGAATGGTGTCATATATGGGGCCCTAAATAATAAATTTTCTATGTATTGGAATTTTAGATGGGATCCTTAGAAAGGTATGCATAGGAATAGGCATCTTATATGGGATCCGCAGAAAAATTGAATCTTATTACAAATTAAAAAGGTCACACATGTACTTAAAAAATTATAATAAATTAAATACATGTTTATGGGGTTATTAATTAGTTTATTAATATATATAATTTCAATATTTATTATATTAATTGAAATTTCATAACACTTGTAGATATAAGGTAAGAGATTCTCCCCGAATATCCATTTTTCCTTCAGGTTAGGGTCTCTCTCTCTTTACCCTAAAGTAATTATTAATTCTTCTTATGCACTCTTCATGAAATATATATGTATATTAAAAATATATTTATCTAGCTCAAATATTTTTAATTACATGAGAAATAACAATTTCATACATATAAGAAAGCCTTATTAAAGGGAAATTCCCAATTTCTTACACATTTTCAAGTACCATCCCAAATCTATATTGAGAAACCAACAATTTTAAAAAATCACTCGTTTTATCTGGGAAAAATATCAATGATAATTTATTTTTTATACAAATAATTATTCACTTTTCCATTTTAATGTGTCTTTAATATATTCCTTAAACTAAACTATGGAGGCTCATTTCTAGTGTTTCATAAACACACCTTTTATATGTTTTAAATATCATTGGACATCATTTATCCTGGACTATACATTTTTTCTATTGTGAATGTCCAAGTATGATTTAAACCCATTCTTCAATGGACACCATTATCATTTTTTGGCTATTCCTTATTCATCACTTAATCCTTATGCGTGGTGTATTCATACTTCCCTTCTTTTGAGATCATCATTCACTGAAGATTTCATTAAGTATACATATTTCATAAATCATGGATATTATTATATCCTTATCGGTGTACCAAATTTTTATATATGGTGTTTTTTTGAATGGTGTTTTAATTGGGGAGATATTGATAAATCCTTATTCTCTACTCAATATAGATATATTTATTAGTCACATTGATCATGCCTTTAATCTCTGAATGATGGATGATTTGGAATTCTAGTGAGTAGTGGGGCCTAGTTATAAAAAGCCCCTTTATGAATTGTTGGGTCTCACGAGACAAAATAATTGGCGATAAACCCTCTGTGTTTTTTTCATACAGGATTAGATAGGGTTTTACCCACAGTATTAAAGCATATTGACAATATAATGGTTCATGAGCTAGATACATGACATCAAATAAATAATAATTTTCGTTATTCTGTATTAAATTTTTACTTCCCATGATACTTTAATTATAAAAAAATCTATAGATGCATTTAAATTATCAGTTTATTGATGGACTTTGTTTTTCATATTATTTACCTTGCCATTATAATTATTCCTTATTTTAATATCTTCACTTTTTATTGATTTATTTAACCCTTAATAATAATTTAATCCCACCCATTTATTTTTTTCAATTACCTTTGTTATGATGTTGAAATATTTGAATCATTTTGGAGGAAGTGGTTTTATTTTCCCATGTAATGAATTATGTTTAATTACCAATATAAAAAGGGAACCATGTATATATCCAGTTAATTAGGACTACTAAACTATTTGGTCATTGGTGATGTGATATTTTTTATATATTCCATTGTAATAAAATAACCCCTAACTCTAGACTACTAGGGTCATTGTTGTTCAAATACTTGAATATCACATTACATTTTGATACAAAAAATTAAAACATAATTTTTTTTGGAATAACATTATTCCCTCTAGAATATACTTGTATGTAAATCACAACACACTTCATGGAATCCTAGGGAAAGGAAACAAAAGATGGGAGAGATCAAGTGCTCGGTAAGGGTTCAATATTGTTGAATATTTCATGAACTAATAAACATAATCAACATGTAAAGTTAAATAACTGAATACATATGCCATTTAAATAACTGGATAAGGAATAATCAATATGTAAAGGTAAATAAGTTAATAAACATGATATTTAAATAATTGGATAAGGCCTAACCAATATCTTATGTTAAATATCTTAACACACATTGCATTAAAAAAATAAACTGAGTGAAATTCATCCAGATATAATATTATTGGGAAAATATTCAGGATAATAAGATAATATATAATTAATATGGAAAGGTAAATAACTGAAACTAGATAAAATTTCATCAATAAAATTAGAATGAAATGAATCCATATGTAATATCATTGTGAAAATATCATGGATAATTATTACTAAATTATTAATAAAGGAAATTAATAAATTATTGCCTTTCATGTATTAACCACATGATACCTCTGCTGTCAAGACCTTTCACAATAAATTTTAAAATTACTAGGTAAAAAACCATTTGGTTTGGCCAACTAATCTTATTCTAGCTTATTGTTTCAACTCATGAGACTAATGATGCATAAAGGGGATATCAAAAAATAGTCCCCCATGTCTTCATGTAAAAAATATTCTCTCGTATATTGAATAATCTATTTCATTCATGAAAAATATTCCAACCCAATAAATATCATTATCAAGGAAAGAATAAAGATTCTAAATATTTCCCCATTCAATCAAATAACATTCAATTTAAAACAAAATATGTAGAAATGCGATAGATTTTATGAAATAAGTGTTTCATTAAAAAATAATATGGATATTTAAGGGAAATTTAATGTCTAATGATCAAAGAAAACTTATTATTTCAATGGAATGTTAATAATTAAAAATGAATCAAGAAATTGGATCTTAAAACTTTCCTATGTTAAAATGATCATGAACCATGCATAAAAATAATAAGTATGGTATCAATATAACGTATAACCATTAGTTTAATAATAAATGGTTATTTTCATGGATTCAATACCATAAAATGATCATTAAAAAAATAATGTGGAAAATATCCTTTTTAATATTGAAAGTTCATTTTTAAAAATAAATATTCACAAAAATTATGAAAATAATTTTCACTGGAATTAATATTTGAAACTTATAATGGGTTTTATTGATACATTTGAGTGGTAGTGATGGCTTTAAATTCAATTCATGTCGTACAAGTTAAAAAAAATTCATTTTATTTTTTAGAAAAACCCAGTTGGGTATTGTTTTTAAATAGACATGAATATTCATTTAGAAAAAATTTAAAAGGTCAATATCCTTACAAAATTATATAATAACTAATTTTGAAATGATAAAAAAATTGAAATCAATTTTTGAAGACATAGTTTTGGTAGAAAACTTATTTTCAGATTAAGAGAGAAATGGAGGTATATTTTCTTAAAAATATTTTCTCCCACATTTAATGTACAAAAGAAAGAAAAATAGAAATATTAAATTAAAATATAACTAATAATCATATGATATTTTTTTTTGTTTATTTGGAAATTTTAAAATAATCTATTTTCACTGAAATTCATGTACAATCTCGATTAGAATGATATTATAAAATAATCCCTCATAATGATTATAACATTGAAGTGGGAGTTAATAAATGAATCAAATGTTTTTATTAATTGAAAATTCACATAAAATAATCGTAAATACAAGATAAGTTAATAAAATTAATTTAAAACATAATCATAGAATATTAAAGGCGATGAAGAAGTAATATAACCCAATGAAAATAAATTGAGTTATGAATTTTTTTACAACAGAGTAACTTTTAATTGAAATCCCCATGAATGAAATAATAAAAATTGAATCTTAAAATAACATTAATTATTAATTAATAGTGATATTACATGTCAAAGGGTCATAATTTCATATAATTGGAATTGCTTCATAACATAAAAATACACCATAATGAATATAAATTGAGACAAAATCCCTTGCCTCGCGCATCCTTTTTGTTGAGAAAGATATAAACTTATTTATAGTGGTTTTAAATATGTTATTAAATAATGGAAGAATTATATTAATAATTATAATATCATATATGATGCTTTTATAACATCTTATCACCCATTCTCTACCAATATTTCATTATTTTAATAGTTCAGTGTGTTAATTGCATTGTTTTCTCATTCATGATTTGTTATGAAAGTTATGATTCTTTTGAATATTATGTTGTTCTATTGTTTATATAAAAATAATAATGAACAAATAATAATGTTTTTACATTTGATTTAATTTTTAATCCAATCATGAAATTTTGTTTCTAAAAATCAATTATGTTGGGATCATGAAGATGATAGGACGTACATATGCATGAATAACGTTTCCATTTTATAATGATCATCATTTTAATAAGCTATGTAATATTTTATATTTTTGGAATTATAATAATATCATAAAAATTATATTATTTCTTTAAATATACTTATATATATCGTCAATGTTGTATGTTGATGAAAAGAGATTCACATCACTTTGTGAAGGCGGTAGTCCACACATATAGGAATGATGTTATCATATTTCAGTGAGTCAAAAAGAATGAAAAAATTGATACAAATAATATTAAAATAATGATATATATTTCATTAATATCAATATTATTTCATTTATATCACAAATATTATCCACTATTATCCATATTTCCTTCCCTGCAAATCATTAGCGTAAACAATCACATTGCTTTGTGAGGTGGTTGTCCATCATACGCACGAGTGATGTTATCGTATCCCCTGAGAAATGGAAATTAAAAAAAATATGATTTCATGTATAATGAGATATAATTAGCTTATAAATTTAATATATATATACTCTAAATCCATCATTATACCCAACTGTGGGAGGTGGTAATGGAAAAATTAATGACATAGGTTCGTGAGGTGGTAGTCTATTGTACACACGAATGATGATTTCGTAACCCATTTGATAATAGTGGACATGGTGTTTGGTCATTAAACTAAATTGAAAATAACTCATTATATGTAATATAATGACTTTATTATATCATCATGTTTTAATAATAAATAAAATATAGGCCAGGGAAGAAATATATGAAAAACACTCGTTGAAGAACGTTACCTCATCTTCAGGTAACCACCATAGGTTTTCACTGAAATTATTAATAGGATGAATTTATAACCCGAATATAAAATGTTGGATGATGAGATAGATATTTTTTAATTTTTTTATGTAGTTATTAGATTAACAAAAATGTTTTTATTATGTGTATAAGAGAGGAGAGGGGTGCCAATTTATATGTTAGTCAAGTGGAATACTTGTAATTTTTTTAAAAATGGTGTAACCAAATTATTCACCTGAAATAAGGGTAAAAAATGAAGTACCTTCAATAAATAAAAATTATAAGTTATAATAAGTTCTATAAAACAGATTTTATACATGTTTTTCTGGTTATATTTACCCTTATATAGGAAGTTTAACACCCTAGTAAATCTATATTCACCTTATTAACGGTAAATAATTTTACATTTTCACTCTTTATTTTTGTAAAAAAATAAGTTGAAACAATTAAATAATTAAAATTACACTAATTAAAATTATGGATTCCATATGAAAAATTCCATTCATATAAGTGGAAAATTTTATTTATAAATTAGTCACAAGGACGTGACGAGAAAACATGTTTTCTAGGAGGAAATATTCAAAAGATTTCAGTTTTTCTATTCAAATTAAATATAAAATGATCACAATGTCCTAAATTAGACTAATAGATATATAGTTGAACTAATATTACTTTAAAACTAATTAATAATATTATTAATCCTTATAATTAATTTAAATCAAATGGCTGTTTTCAGTTAAAATTTAGTATTTTTCCTTATTCATCAAAAAATAAAATATTTAAAAATAGAATTAATTAACCCTTAGATAATTTTGATATGATGATTTTAATAATGAAGCTTATTCTTCAATTTTTTTTATCAAAGTGATAAAAATTAATTTTAAATTAAGTGCTCAAAGGGAGATGAATCTGCCTTTTAGAAAAATACATTTTTTTAGAATTTTTTTTATTTTAAATGTTTAATATTTTATTTATAATTAATATATTACAATAATTTTCATAATTTTGTTGGTACTTTTAATAACAACAAATTTAAATGTTATTTTTTAATAATATTTTATATAAAGGTTTATTTCGACTCTGGGTTGCACTTTTAGCAGGCTATAAAAATGATAAAATTTAAAGAAGTATATTTCTTGGGTTGTTTGATCTTAGTGTCCAAAGTCACAAACACTATTAAAAACAATGTTTTTCTTTTAGAATCTTGGGGGGTGGTACATTCCATTAAACGAGATTTATGGTTGGTTAATTAGTTACATGGTTGAGTATCATTACATAGAATTATGTGTACTTACAAAAAGGCCATCATCCTCAAAATGGAAGAAAACACAATGTATGCTCCTAAACTACATGTCATGTGATAAGGATTTCGGAATGGATAACCCATAAAAACATCCCAAAACATGATTCTCTCCCCAAATTCTATAGATAAACCCTTAATGTGTCCTAGTAATTAATAATACGGCCTTAAAACTTTAAATTGGTAAATCTGTGAGGATGTTTGATAAAATATAAAAATGGGCTACCATTATGAGGAATCTATTTAAGATTCAACCATTTCATTGATCGAAAATTACCTCATGAGGATCTAGCTGCCCCAAGCTCTATGATGACACCTCCCTTCCTATCCATCTCCCTATCTCTGTCCCTCTCCTATTTTCTTTTTTATTCACTTGAAAAATGATGTCCAAGTGGTGTACAAAGGAATCCATTTAAGGAAAATAAGAAAAAGAAATAAATTGAAGAAAATAAAATTAATATAAATTCAGGCCTAGGCATAGGCCCTGTGACCAACATGATTTTATAACTTTCTATTGAAAATACCCCATTCTAGGCTCAATGGTAGAGAAAAAATATGTATTCGGTGCTCTTTTAAAAAGATATACTCAAATTAATGTGTGTTAATAAATTAATATTTATTTAGTTAATTATAAATTATTAATTTTTCAATGAAATTTCATATGGATTAAAATTTCTGCATACAACTATCATACGGTGAAAACCCTACTTCTAGAACAAAATAGTGATTAGAAAATTTATCAAAGATCATGTTTTAGGAAAAAATGACCACCTTAACCATTAAAAGTATTAGAATGAAAAATTTAAAAAAAATTCTGAAATATCCAATATTCAAAATCGTGGGTTCTTACATTATACCCCCATAAAAATTCTCATCCGTGATAAGACTTAGGGGCCAAAAAATCCCTACTCTCAACCTCATAATAAAAAAACATGGTATAATGATTGTCTAATCAGTGATATCACATCATCTACAATTGTATCCGACATAAGAGATTCTATCTATGACTGATTTAGTTCTCCACACCATAGGGGTATCCCTTGTCGTTGCTTTATAAATGTGTTCCATGATAAAATAAAACACTGAATTTCAATTGAAAACAAATTTCACCACCCTAAAATGGGAAATGGTGCACTCCCCACTATAAGGATATGAGGCTCAAAAATGAAAAGCATTAGCCTACTGGGGCCTATATCTTCTCCCATCATCCTAATACTGATATGCCACCTGGATTTCATGATATCAACACAGAAAATATTCTTAACTAACACTCATTAAGAACATGTATATGGTAATACCCACCTCAAGGTCTAGTTTAGGAGAAACTTCATGGTCTCTATTAGAATCTTACTCAGCTTCCTGACTAGATAACAAAAAATGACGGTCATTTAAGTAAAATTTCCATTCCACTATATTTAGAAAAACATCATATAAGATTTTACAAACAATTTAAATATCCAAAAAAATAAAAGACACCCCATGTGGTGTCAAAAATTGGGGAATCATATTCCCTATTGACATACTATTGTCACTAGACCTACCGTGTATGATAAATTTTTTATCAACCTCACCGTCAAATTTCTCAATGTTAATCCACATTATCTACCATCAGAAGGGATATACATGCAATAGAGAATTATTTAGTAGAATTGAACCAAAAAAATACACAATAAAAAACAATTAGGTTATATCTAACACATTAAAAAAATTTCCTCCATAATTAGTAAAAACACTCACTAGAAGGCTTATAACATATTAATCCTACCTTCCAAATATGATGTAAGAGACACCACCTTATTTTGTTGGCCATGAGTCCAAATCGATGACAAGCCTCTTTCTGATGGGACAAGAGGTAGAAATACATGATACATCATAAAATAAATACAATATGTGTGTAACTCAAATGAAAAAAATCATATACCACTTTAACATCATAGATAAAAACAGTAATCCCATATCCCTATATAATTGGAATTTTTATCCTAACAAATGTTTCGATACACCAATCTGATATACACCACAGGTAACAAAAAATTCATAGTACTGATGTGAACCATATCCCAAAGAGTAAATAAAAAAATAAAGTAATACCTCTAATGCCATATGTTATTATCTCAACATGGATGAATCTAAACTGGTGCTCTGATCTGATTCTCCAAAAGGATTCAGGTGCGCCTCCTCGTACTCATGAGACTACTGACTTGTAGTGAGGGGATAGGGTGTGATAGTGGTTAGAATACTCCCACATATTGGAATAAATAATAGTGGAAATAACTAAGCCTCATCCATTAAATAAATAAATTATGTACAAATGTAATAAATAAACTGAAATAAATACATTCTATAATAAGAAATTAAATGCTACAAAATCCCAAATAAACATGTAATATATACTACATTGGTCATACACTAGGATAACTATATATGTGGGATTATATAAAGTTAACTGAAATAAAATTACAAGTATCCCCTATTATCTTTTTTCTAGACGACATAACCGATCTCCAAGACACAATGGATCTACTATAGTCTAATCAGGAGAATCTTCCCCCATGGTTATGCTCAATCATGAAACCCTGGTCCTCATCCATATACATCATGTATATATGATCAACATAAAAAATAGACATAAGGTCTAAAAACACAAAAAGGTTCACATACCGAGGTGAGAAATAATCATAGTAGGCCACCCCAATGAGGAAACTATAAATCTAATGTCAAATGTGCACAGTCATTAAAATGATCATTCTAGCTATGTCACAACTGAAATGATTTAAACAAGATTTACATGAAATAACTATTGATCCCTGGGTCTGTTATCCCAAACAAATTGGTTGGGTGATATCATGTGTGTATATATATATGTGTGTGTGTGAGTCTGTGTGTATATATTCCAATATATATATATATGTGATTAAGGTGAATAATAACCTAAATCAATTATAGTCGATGCTTGGATCTATAATATGAATCATATGGACATCTTGTGAAGAGGGAATCGAGTAGGATGTCATACCACTCAATCCATGTAAAATTAGGTCAATCCTTGGGACATTAATCTCGATCATTAATAACCACTTCATCCAGTGCCGAAAATATATCTGATAATGCTACGTCACCACAGGGGGAAACATGTCTTAACTCTGGGTTCAACCGTACTCACCTCCTATAACTATAATGAATGATACTGTATACCGACACAAAGTGATATAAAATTATCACTAAGGTGGATTCCATACCATTTAAGCCATGTAAAGCCTATCATATGTTTGTATCCAAGGTCTTAGTTCATAGGAAATCAAACCATTTCAACTCAAATAATCCCAAAGGGGCTAAACCTTAGGAGATATATCAAATAATTCCCTCTAGTTCCAAGTATATGATCATTATCCAATCATATAAACTAATCAGCAAACCAATCCCTAGGATGTACATATAGATGATATAGTAATGGGGCATCCACCTGAACCTAGGAAGTATCTTAGGTATCTCTCAAGGTGAGCATCCCCATCCATAAATTACATGAAACATCAACAATGATGATTTTGATGTCCAACACAATGATCATGTAATAGATCTAGGGGCGTATAATCCTCAACATCGCATGAGTATCACAAAAAATTGGGTCTCCATTACCAAACCTCATAATTATTGTAATTCCATGAATGATTATAAAAATCATAGGGTCTCCATGATCAAGTATCATAAATATTGGGACCCCATGAAAAAATATCATAAACTTATGTACACCAAGGATGTGTATAATAATCATAGGGGAAACATACCAAATTATGATAATTAATAAAGCTCAAAATACAGATACCATGAAGTATATATGAGAACCCCAATAGTAATATATATATATATATTAAAAAATAGATCAGAAGCCAAATCCTTGGAAATACATCCTGAAATCCCAATAAATAATGTCACCACAAGTCGGTCTCATCAACCAAAAAACAAAAAGCACCTTTGGTAATCATCACTTCATCAATAGTAAATAGGTTAGTAAATAACTAAAATATCGTGGGAGGTCAAACTCCTAAACCCACCACTACTTCCACTGGCACATAGATTAAAAGTTTGTTATGGGTCTTAAGGTGACACCCATTTACATCTCTAACCAAACCATACGTACTTGATTAGGGTATCTTAACATTGGTTCACCCACTTGGTCCCTCAGGTCAATACATAGAAATTCATTCAACTTAGGATCCATAGAGACAATATATATGAAAACGTGTCATACATGGGGCCCTCAAAAATAATTTCTATATGTATTGTAATCCAAGATGGGATCCTACGAATGGTTTACATAGGAAGAGGCATCCTATAGGAGATCCTCGTAAAAAGTATGCTAGTAAAGGGATACTACACGGGATTTACTTTATGAGCATGTATGCAATGGAATCCCACAAAGGACTATCAATAACAATACTATGGTAGAGGAATCCCTTAGGGTATCCTCTAGGTCAAAAGATAATCTAGACTCTTGGATTAAAAAGGAATTTCCTTGAACATTATACTAGAGAGATTCCTTAAAGGCCCTCTCATATCAAGGATCTCACTCTCAAAAGAATAGTAGATTTGATTACCAGTGGAAGAACCCCTCAATTTTTTAAAATGCTAGACACACCTCCTATGAGTCCTTAAATCTACTCAAGGGTTCCACCATCATGATATACATGAAATGATACTCAAAATAGACTACTAATATGTCTAATTATTAATATGGGGTGTAAATATCTTAAAACCCCTCAAAGGGTAGTAAGGGAGGAGTACAAGAAATGTATACACTGGTACATAGTGTGTACTATTGAAGCATCCCCTGGGAATGAACTTCAATCTAAATTGGATAATATAACCCAAGTACATGGAATGTATGTCCGCAATTTACCCTAAATGAAGTACCTTATCATGTACCTCACATGGATTGGACATGTACTTTGGCTACTCGTGTACCTCTACATGGGGTGCGACCCATATGGGATCTTATCGTGTACACTACATGGCCATGGGTCCATGTAGAGGTTATCTGTCAGAGTAATTTCATATTGGAAAATTTACAAATACATTGATTTTATTTCACATAAAATAACATACTTTTAAAAAGGACATCTTACCCAAATGGGAAGAACACGTGGTGCGTTCTTATAAAGTAGAGGCCATGTGATTGGGATTTCTGATTGATAATCCACTCAAATTGGAAAAAAACCCCAGTTTTCATCCGAAAAGTGATACATGAAACCTAAAAGGGTCTTATTTATTGATAATAAGGCCTTAAATATAGAAATATATAAATATATGTGGATTTATGGAAGCAATTAAAAAAAAATCATATCTTTAAGTGGAGTCTGCTGAAGCATTGCTCGTCTTTGAGATCCATGAACATTGTACAATGATCTAAATTCTCCTATTCTATGTGGTGGCACATCTATTCCTCTCCCAATTCCTTTATCTCCATTTCCTTTTTTATATCTCAGTGAAGTGATAGATTATAACAACCCATTCTTAACATACATGGATATTACATCATTATTGTGGAATACCCGTTAACATGCCCAAATACCATATTAGTTTAGTGCATTTAGAAAACATAAAGAATAAAGAACATGTTCATAATAGTTATATATATATTATCCAACATATTTACATGTATATAGATCCTTATTTGACGATTCATACTTAAAAATATTCTTCATATCATAGAGAAAAGAAACATAAGAAAAGGGTGAGATTAGATACTCAGTAAGGGTAAACAAGGGAGATATATAAGCATAAAAATGATAATGAATGGTATGTGAATGTGATCATAAAATTATAATATCATACCCTACATGTCAAACAACATAATAAAAAATCATGGCATAAATTTTGGTATTTAATAAGACAGGAATCATAATGTAGTCAGGAACATGTTCCATGAGATCATAACATTGACATAAGACATGAAATTATTGCATGAATAAAAATATATAATGTTGTGAGAAAATATAAACAGTAATATGCTCACTTGTTAAGTTTAGGACATGAAATAATGCACTTTCATAAACATATGGACATGAAAACTAGGTCCTCCCATAAAATTATGGACATGAAAACTTGGTCCACACATAAAATTGTGAACATAGAGGCATGTTCACACATAACATATATAGTTATCAATTTTTCCCAATTAATTTGAGGGATATATAGGTCCCACTCATGAAATAATTAAAACCATACATATTTGTTCCATATTAATATACATCATTCATCATATCAGAACCCATATAAGGATGTGGGTTTTATATACACATTTCAATCATAACATTACCCAATGAAAAGGAATATGCGTCCTTAATATCATTCCATCATAACCAATAATAATATATATGAATAATATGGATAGTATTATTGAAAAATATCCCTATTAAACTACACATAACATAAATGAATTTTATTGTATTTTTAAAAATAATTTTTAAGGAAAGTATCCATTCTTCATTGAAAACATTTTATTTTCGAAAATGATTGAAAATTTTAAAATATAATATTTTCATTCAAAATTAACATGTAATATTTTATGGGAATATTAAGTGAAATAAGGCTTCATGAATGCATAAAAATCTATTCATGTCGTATATTTTAAAAAAAATTCCTTTCGATATATTTTTTTGGTAAAGTCACAGGGAGCCTTGTTTAGAAAATAAAAAAATATTCATTTAAAAACATTTTTGAAAATGTAAAATATGTGTAAAACTAACATAAAATATTCATCATAGAATAGTAAAAACCATTTATAATTTATTTAGAAAACATGCATTCCAGTGAAAAATATTCCCAAGTGGAAACTTAAACATAAACAATCCCGTATATTTATGAGATTGTGGAATAAACTCTTATCACTTTATAATCAGTAGAATCGTATGCCCCATGAAACAGATAAATTATGGATATGAAAATATCAAAATATTCAGAATATTACTCAAAAAATAAATTCTTGGGAAGTATATACACCACACAAAAGAATGAAGTATTGAATAATAGATGTGTCCCATATAAATAAAAGTGAGTCAAAGATACCTTCTCTTATGTATTAACTCTCATCATACTCATAAAAAAATAATGTATAATAAATATTATAAATCAAATATAGAACCATATTATTATATCTAATAACCTAATTATTTTATTATGACTTTTTATTAGATTTTTATTAATAATTCCTTTTTAATGTTATGCTTCGGGTAATATCCGCTCAATTTTTTGTATGTGTCTTGTTATATTTTTGGTCCAATTACTTATATTATTAATTAATTATATACATAATTATAACCATGATATAAATATCATATATAGTAATTATATAATTATTTATAATAATCTATAAAAGATAGAATTAGAAAATGAAATACACTGTTTCTGGAGATGGTAGGTTGTACGTACACATGAATATTGTTTCCATTTTATTATCATATTAAAAAAATAGTTTAAATGAAATATATATAATATCATTCCAGTATAATTATTATTACTCATATAAAATATAATTTCACTACATCTATCCTTAGTACATTCCATGTAAAGTGTGAACGAATCACATCGCTTTGAGGTGGCAGTAGTCCACACGACCACAAATGATGTTATTATAATTAAAAAAATTTGAATTCATGAATGTATGAGTTATATAATAATAAAAAAAAGCATCAATACATCAAAAATATCATATATATCATATAAAAATAAAAATTACATAATTATTCCCAACCATGAAAGGTTGCAATTTAAGAATGAACAACATCAATTCACGAGGCAGTTGTCCTCCATATACAAAATCTTTGATTGTGTATCCCATTTGACAGAAGTGTGAATGAGTTTAGTTAATAAGAATAATATAATGTCATATCATTATATTTAAGAACTTTAGGATATTGTATAAACATTAAATAATAGGAATTTAATGTGTTTAAGGAATAAATAAAAAAACTTTCGTCGATGAACGTTACCTCTTGTTTGGGTATCTCATTTTGAATTGCAAAAAATGACTTCTTTGGTGGGATTTATGCCCAGAATAAGGATTATTTTATTATGGGAGTTATGTTGGTAAGATAATCAGAGAAATTTGTTCTGAACAAAAAGGTTTCAGATGTGTGAAGATAAGGGAAGAGTTTCTGTTTTATAAGAGAGGTAATGGGATCTATTGGAATTACTCAAAAGATTAAATCATAATAAATTAAATCTTAATGAAATACCAAAAATTTGAAAGTAATTAAAAAATAAGGTGGGATATGGTCATAATAATATAAAATAATATATTTTAGAAAGGTTTTGGCTTAACATTAATCCATATCATTTTATTAATCCCTAGTTAACCTATTTTAATTTTAACTATAGTAACACATTTATCAATATTTAAAGGCGGATATTTTTACAAATATGGTTTTAATTGAACCATAAATTAAAAATCCAAGATATTACCTTCCATAGCACAACCACTTGTTCTTATTTAAGATTTTTAGTTTTTATTTCTAATTTAATAAAAAAATATTTTCATAAAATATCATTAGTCTCAATTTTGACATTATTCTTAATACTGACTTAATGAAAATAAATATAGAAATATAACATAGTAAAATTCATTTAACGCATCCCTAACATGTAACATTTATCTTTAGAACTCATGTATCACCTTATTAAGAGAAATCTTATTTCCTTTAATAGTTATAATATCATTTAATTTATTGATTCATTATTTGAATAATTACTACCTTATCATTGTGTAATTATTTATAAAAATTATTTATTCAAAAAAATTTAAAAATAACATACCATGATGTTTTTAATACTTTTTATATTTAATAAAAATTTACATAGATAAGAATTTCATCAATTTAAACATATATTAAAATTTTTAAACTTGTTAAAATTAATAGTTTGATATTTTGTCACTCACTTTGATTCAAATAATCTCTAAGTCATTTTCTTGGCAATTCGTGCACTAAATTAATAAATTTATAAACATTGATATTAATGAAAGAATTAACTTCATCCAATATAATTTTTTCAAGTGTTATGGTAGTTTTATATTAATTATAATATTATTTTAACCCTCTATCACCAGATTTACTATTAATAATTTACAAAAATTACTATTCATATTTTCAAAAAATAAATGGGAAATAATTATTAAATTTGGTCATTATTATTAAATTAATGGAATCCATTTTTACGTATTTATTTCTTATGATTTTAAAAAGTTAATTAAAAATTAATCCCACAGATGGGATTAAACAAGTCATTAAATTGAAAACATTCGATAAAATAATATTTTTTATATCCAAGTTCAATCTAAAATTTATATTAATGCCCTAAATTAGATTAAATAGTAAATTTAATTTATATAATTATACTTTAAAACCAATAAAAAATATAATTTAATACCATAACTTATTATTATGAATAATTATTTTTAAATTAAAATTCATTATTTTTCACTATTTATCAAAAAATGAGTTTTTTCCAAGAATTAAAAAATCACAAAAAAAAGTAAATTTTGATATCCTTATTTCAAAGAATATGTATTTCTTAAATTGAATCTATAAAAGTGTGAAAAAATTGATTTAAAAAACGTTCACCATCAAAAGGCACCAAAACATTCTTTTTAGAGAAATAATTTTTTTATGAGAAAAATTAGATTTGATCTTATATGATGTCTAGAAAATCCATAATATGTATATTAAAAATAAAATTTAATATTATATATATATATATATCATTAATATAATCCTATAGGGGTGAATTTTTCATAAAAAACACACTTGTGCATATTTGTTTTTCAAAAAACATTTCTATTTATTTTAAAAATTATTTTACTTTTATTTATAATTAATTAGTCAAATATATATATATACATTTGTACAAAATAATTTCAAAATTTAGTTAATCCTATTTAGACCCCCCACTCTAATGGATAATTCTTAATTATCTTGTTTAAATAATTATAATAATAAAATAATGTTTTGAAGAAAATCTGTGTTTCTTGTAAACCAAACTATATCGGTTTTTCATTTTGTGCAAGATTAACATGGTGCATCATATAATAGAATAAATCAATGAAATTTAATTAATTCAAATAATAGTTTGTAAAATCTACGAGTGTTACATTTTACCTTGCATAAAATGAGTTTCTCTCTCTAAATTAATCATTATGATACAAAAAATAAGGATACATATACCTTATTATTTCCTCAAGTTACTAGGAAACATAATCAAACTGTTGGATTATCTTAAAAACATTAAACAGTTTAGTGCACATGAGCCTCAAACAAGTTGGTGAGGACTCCATAAGTGTATCCAAGATACTTGGGATCAAATCCAGGTGGCGGATAATTTCTGGGGGTACTGTAGCAGAAACTGCGTAGGTACTGTAGTAGGTACGGTAGCAGGAACTGTGTAGAACTGTAACATACACTGTTTGTCACTGTAGCCACCAGAAATATTCCCACGTTTGGGTCTTTGGACCACCTAGGTCTTCAGGTCAGTAAGGCCTTCGGTCCACCTTAAGGCCTTAGGGCCACCTTAAGGCCTTTGGGCCACCTTAAGTGCAGATGCAACCCTAACAACCAACAATGAACAAACATCAGAAGGAGGAGGAGCAAGGAGCTTTCACCATAGAAGAATTTAAATGGATTGTAATAGTGGGAGGGTATGGCACCTCCCATTGGGACAAGATTGTTCATGCATGAGAAAGCATAGCCAAACATCCATGCGAAGGTGGAGGGCTGATGAAGCTGGGGAGGAGTAGTTCCAAGTTGTTAGTCTTGGTTATACGTAATGTTTGAAGCCTACATGAAATGAATTAATTTAAGGCCTATAGGCCATGTAATACGTATGCCTACGGGCCTTGTAAGGGTTCCACCTCACCCCTTGAAATGTGGATTATCAAAATCAATAAAAAATGAAGGCCTTCGGGTCATTATATGATTAACCTGGTGAGTGGTATTATGCTGTATAACGTTTTTTCTATAATCCAATTTTTTTACTGGTTTCCCTTCATATGAAGGATCTTGGTCCCACAACACGACCTTTGAGTTTAGTGCATGTGAATGATCAGGTGTTAACATACAATGAAGAGATAAAAGGAAAATATCATGAAATTTATAGATATTTGAAAGAAGTATCAATTTAGAAGAAACTATTCATATACAATCTTGAATTTAAAAAAGGAACTGCATCCTTGAAATTTGATATTGCACTTGAAAAACAAGAGGTGGATTATTTTAAAATTAATTTTTGAAAAACCCACATCTGAAATATGAATACTAAAACTACCTTTAAAAAACTAATGTTAGAAAAATAATGATTACCCCAATTAACTCATAACTTGATTTACACATAGGACAACATAGGTGGAATGTTGAAACATTGGAATATAAGAGAAAACTATCCATGATGTTAATATGAAGAGTGATATAGTACATGGTTAGGATAATGTTAATAATAGAAAATTCATAATCCAATGTTCCTTGAAAAATGTTATTTATACCATCAAAAATGAATATAATGGGAGAAAATATTAATTTAAAGATTTTTTTCATAAAGTTTTAATATAAATATGTACTTAATTTATTTCAACAAATTCTCAACCTTTGTTGTCTCTTGATCAATTACAACTTTATCTCTAATTCCAAGAAATAAAGGTGAATTTTTCATTCCAAAATCATTAGTAGATCTTGAGATCCATAAATAGAATGGCTGGTCATTCCATATATCTTTATCAAAACAAAATAATTAGAACATGTTATCCATTATGAAATTTTTTTAAATTAAAATATATTAATATGTAAAACCAAATACAAATTTAAATAATTTGGAAAAATAATAACATTATAAACCTTCCAAGAGAATAAAATACATGTCTTTTGAATCATGTTTATTAAATATCCAAAATCAAGTTATCATTAATCCCCCTAAAAACTTGATGTAGCTCCTAATTGTTACATACTAAACATTTCTAGACCATAATCACATGCTATCTTCAAACATGGGAATAATGTGAAAATCCTCGTACTTCGACAATTTTTATACATGTACCTTTCTAATAGAAATACATCTTCAAGGGAAAATTGGGTTCTTCATTATACTGATAGAACATGTGATTTCATTACTCCATAATAAATGTAGATAATCACCTGAAATATTTCTAATGGATGAACAATAAGATTTTCATAGGGATTATTCATTCAAAATAAAACATGAAATTCCTAATAAAGAGAGGATGATAGGTATTCTTTAGTTAGAATGGTTCAGTTAATCCATTATGATAGGCTAATATTTCCCTTTACGCTTCTACATCATATGTTGTTTTGGATTATCTTTTATATTAATCCCTGGATTGGGGCATTGATTTCCATAGTGACCAAATATCCATATTTATATCACTAATGTCTAACTGGTTCATTTTGATGAGATTTACCTCCATTTATTTCATTGGCTGGACTCTTTAAATCACTTTGACGATCTTTTTCTTGATGGATAGGTTTCCCACACATGAATAGTCTTCTTTTTTTCCTTTCATTAATTCCTATTTGGGATCCTTTACAAATTTTTTGGAAAGTATGAGGTTGAAATTTTTTCTTCCCTTCAGTTGGTAAACCATTGGAGTTTCCATTAAGCTCAATTTTCCTTTTCTTATCAATAGATCCTTAAGCGTTACTAACTTCCATGTCCTCTTTTAGTTCACATATAATGATTTATTTATATATTCCAATGACTATTGTGGACAATAAATTTCATCTATTTGTCTTCATGACACAAAAGAATCAACCAATTTTACATTTGGGATGGATGATAATTCTTAATGCATACCACAAAAATCTTGTAAAATTTTCTTCAAATGTTCCAATAGATTCGTCATCCTTTTTATTTGAATCAAGAAATTCCTTCTCCATTTTAATTTAAAGAATATTAATAAAGTAATTATTGAATAAAAAGTTCTTGAACTCATCATATTACATAGATTACATCCCATTGCATCGTATTCTTGATCAGATTCCACCATGTGTCTACCTAACCTTCTAAAAATAAATAGATATAGAAACTTTTTCAGGTCCGAAACATTTTAGAATCAAAAATATTTTCTCAGTGGGGGTGATCCATTGCTCACTCACTATTAGATTAGAAGAAACACGAGATGAAGATGGATGATGCATCCTGAAGGACTAAACAGAATGTTTTCCCCCCTCCCTCTCATTTAAAAGTACCACATGATTCATAACTTGTGTGAGTATAGTGATATGATTTTTCATTCCAGATCCCACAACATCTAGTTGATGTGGAGAAAAATTGTTTCATTTCCTATTGTATTTAACATTAACATGGTTCCCTTTTGTTCTATCTATTTCTTAAAACTAAACAAATAGTGTGATCAAAACTAATCTTGTTGAAGAAATCACAAATTACATGGAAATTATAGATAAAATTTCATTCTTTAATAGTATTGGATTCACATTGGATAATCAGGATCATTAACAAAACTCTGGGATTTTAACATAGAAATACCCTTAGTATTCTTAAATTTTTTTCCACATCCTAGTTTCCAATGTTTGAATATACATTTTATTTGCTACCAACTATACTGACCATGACTTAATGTACATGGATATTACACCATTTTTGCAGAATACATATATAGACACCCAATAAACATATTATTTTAGTGCATTTGGAAAATTGGAATCACAAAAACTATTTAATAATACATATGAATCCTATATCACCTATTTCATCATATCTATAACCCTTTTTGATATATCAATAATTAAAAAATTCTTCATATCATGGGAAAATATACATATGAAAACGGTGGGATATGATACACAGTTAGGGTAGACAAGGGATATATGTAAGCATAAACAAGTGCATAAAAGGTTTGATAATGAGATAATTACATTATAATATCATACCCTACATATTAAAGGTCCTAAAGACGAATCATGGAATATGTATTGGTAGATAATAAGACATGAATCTTAAGGTAATCGAAAACATAATCCATAAGATCAGAACATTTACATAATACACGAAGTTGTGGAAGAAACATAAACATGTAACATTGTGAACAATTATAGATAGTTATATGTTCACTATTAAATTAAGGACATGAAATTAGTCTTATTCATAATCATATGGAAATGAAAACCAGGACCACATAAAAAATTATGGGCATGAACACCAGTTCCATACATGGAATTATGAACATTAAATCAGGTTTAGGCATAACATATATACCTTATTATTTATACATATTTACTCAATTAATTTCAGGGAGTTATAGGTATCACATTTAACATAATGAAAACCATAAAGATGTGTGCCATATAAACATAAATAATTCACCATATCAGAACCCATGGAATGAGAGGGGTTTGATAAACATTATACAATTATAACCTAACCCATGGAAAATAAATGGGTCTCATAAATATAATTCCATCATAAAAATAATTCAACTATTGGAAGGATAATAATATTATTCTTTAGAAATATCCACAATAATGCATATGTAACAAAAATTAATGTTACCGTGGATATAAAAATAATTCATGTCTAAAATATCCTTTCTTATTTGAAAACATTATGTTTTCTTAAAATTCAATAAAATTTTAAAAAACATTTTTTTTGAAAAATTTCATGAATGTTTATATAGTTATCATCAAATAAATATTTTTTCATGAAAAAAAATCTTATCATGTCTTATAAGCTAAAAAAGTTCCTTTCCATATATTCGTTTTTGGTAATGTCACAAACTGTATTGTTTAGAAAATGAAAAAAAATATTATTTTCAAACTATTTCTTAAAAACTAAATATTGAGTAAATATAACATAAAATATTAATCATTTAATAGTAAAAAAAATAGATTTTTTTATAAAACATTGATATAGATGATAAATATTCTCTAATGGAGACATAAATATAAAAAATCATGAATAATACTTTGATTTTGAAATAAAAACTTATCACATTATAATTCATAGTAGAGTATGCACCATAGAAGAAATAAATTTATAAGGATATGAAAATATCATAATTATAAGAATAATAAGAATAAAATACATTCACGGGAAGTATATGAACTACACAAAAGAAACATGTTATGTAAAATTCATGTGTTTGATATAAAAAAATGAGACCAAGAACCCTTACCAAATGTCTTGACTCTCATCGCATTTGTAAAAAAATCATAGAAAGTTAATATATGTTTATTAAATATCTATTAAATAATAATATTCTTTTATATAATAACATATATTATTTTATTATGACTTTATATTACCCATTTATTAATAATTACATGTTAATGTTACGCTTCAGGTAATATCCGCTTTGTTTTTCACATTTTTTTGATATATTTTTTCCCTCTAGATTATATAATGATTTCATTATATCTGAAATGATAATCATGACATAAATATAAAATATATATAGTATATATTTATTTAACAGAATATATAAAATATATAATTAGAAAATGAAATATACGGTTCATGGAGATGGTTGGCTGTATGTATGCGTGAAGGTTGTTTCAATTTTATCGATGTATTAAAAAAATAAGGTAAATTATATTTATATATAATTATATTGGAATTAATTTGACATATATGTATTATACTTTCACTAAATCCATCCGTAATACATTATATGAAAAGTTTGATCAAATCACGTTGCTTTGAAAAGGTGATAGTCCTCACGTATACAAATGAAGTTATTCTATTTTAAAAAATAGAAATTATGAAGGTATGAGTTATATAATAATTCCATAAGAATAGAAATATAATAAATACCAAATATATCATCTAATAAAAAAATTTCTTCATTATTTATTACCTTGAAAGGTGGAAATGGAAGTACTAATGATATTGGTTCACGAGGCGGTTGTCTTTCACACACACAAATTATGATTGCATATCCCATTGTATTGAAGTGTATTAGTGTGTAGGTAAAAAAATTAATTGAATAAAATAAATTTATATTTATTATACTAAATTTATTCATAAACATGTAATACAAATAATTTAATGGGGTTAAGGAAGAAATAAGACAAAAATGTTCGTTCATGTATGATACCTCTTCTTTGGGTATATCCTTTTGATATGCAAAAAATAAATTAATTGGTTTCCTTTATGAACAATTTAAGGATTTTATGATGAAGGTAGATATTTTTGGAGTATATTTGGATTGTTCTTTTCCAAATTGAAAAGGTTTTGAAATATTAAGAAAATAGAAGAAAAAGACCCCTTTTATAAGTGAGCAAAGGGTCACTTTTGGAATTTCTAAAAAAATTATTTTATAATAAATTAAATATGAATAAAAATACCTAAAAATTGAACGGAATTATATTTTAATCTATGTTATTATTATAATAGCATAAAAATAGATTTTATATAGGTTTTGGTGTAATTATCAACCACCTATTTTCTATTAACACTTATATAACTTATTTTTATTTCAACTATGTAAAAACTTTTCCAATATTAAAAGTTTCCATTTTTACTTATAATGCCTAAAATGAAGCATAAATTGATTATTTATGATATTTTTTACCATATCACTTCTCATTTGTCCTTATTTAGTTTTTTTTTATAAATTTTAACTAATTTAATATAATATTATTTTCATAAAACATCATTTATGTCAATTTGGACACTATTTATTACATTGACTAAAAGAAAATAAATCCAAAAAGGTAAAATCAAAAAAATAATTTAATATAACATTAACATGTAATATTTTCCTAGAATATTCATGGAAAATATAAATTATTTATTTTAATATTTATAATATCATTTAATTGTTTGTTTCATTAAGTGAACAATTACTTTATCATCATTGTGTAATTATTAATGAAAATTTTTTCTTCATGAAATTTTAAGTATAAAATACCATGATTTATATAATCTTGTTAAATTCTAGATAAATTTACATAGTCAGGTATATCTTTTATTTAACCAAATATTCAAAATTGTACACTTATTAAATTTAATAGTGTGAAATTTTTTCACACTCTCTGATTTTAATAATATCGAATTAATTTAACAAGAAAAGAATCCATTAAATAATTAAATTTTGAAAATTTGGTGCCATGGTTTGAAGTTATTTCCTTGCGTTAAATTTTTTTATGTTTTTTTGCTAGTTCTATAATATTTATACATTTATTTTTACCCATAGTTGCCAGATTTACCCTTAACTATGGTAAAACATTTACAAAAATTATTATTCCTATTGTCCAAAAATAGATTGTACCTCATTAATGTTGTACCATAATGTATATTAAGATGGCTAAATATAAGAGGGGATGAATTTTATTTTTAAAAACATTCATTTTTATTCTTTAAAATAACATAGTTTAATAAGGATAAACAAATCACATTCACAAAAACTCTTATGTATTAGAATGGTAATCGGACATGGTCCTTGGGTATGATGAAAAAGTGTCATAATTTAGAATATTCCGATGTGTATTGCATTTGTTATAATATAAAAATGATTCAAATTTAATAGAGTAAAGAATCAAATTTAGTAAGATGTGTCAAAACCTTCACAGTTTAATCGTATTCATAGTAGAAAATGATTTAATTAAAGTAAACAAAAAAGTTGTCATAACCACAACGGTTACAAAAAGTTAATGTGTTAAAAAAGTAGTGATTCTATATTAATGAATATCTAATCACAATAAATGTAATAATTTATTCACAAAGTAATATGTGGTGGAACAATTGTTTCTTAATCGAAGCAATTATGATAAACAAGATACAATATGAAAGATGAATATAGAAGGATTCACTTTCTATTACAATTTTTGTTGATATAATGGACTAGTAAAAAAATAAGTTATGAAAAATAATAAAATTATTTTAACCCATATTGTATGGTATTAAATAACCTAGAATAATGGTCTATTTTATTATACTTACAATAATTTCTATATTAACATTACTAGAAAAATCCCTCTATAGGATGATCGATCTATCTCACTATCCCCATGAGCTCTCTATATGATGATCAACATCTCTATCTCTCTATAGACTTGTTCCCATGATATGATGATCAGATTCACTTTGTCTAACTATCCACAATAGATCTTTCTATTTAACTATCCCCGTGAGCCCACAATCGTATTCATGTGATCAATCATTTTGATTATAAATACAAACTCGGAAATATTACAGTTATAAGGATCATGTATTTCACTCTTGTAACTTTTATATCTCTCTCACACTATGATTGTTTCAAATTAAAATGATCATAACATCACTTTAATCTCTTCAAATGACTGATTATTTATCGGATGGATTCCAATGGCCATCATGATCCTCCAACGATCATACTTTCTCCAAGTTTTTCAAGATGACCTTGAAACATGGAACTATTGTGGTCATATTATAATATAATTTTAGATTCCGTTTTTATATACCACATTTGTATTTAAAAAGACATTTCATACTTTAGAAATAATAGTTTTCAGGTATAAAAAAGTCATTACGATAAATTCATGGATTCCGAGTAATATATTAATTTAAACCTTTATAAATACTAATAATAATAGTTTTTCAGCATAGAAAAAATGGAGATCTTATATTTGTTCTTATAAATTTGATTACGATAAATCTATGTACGATTATTATCTTTTTGAGTCTCATTATGATAAATATGGTGTATCCAGTCTCATTACAATAAGCATAATGAAAAGGTTTATTTTTATTACCCCTTTAACCTTATTCTAAGTAGGATAAAAATATAATGTTTTCTTATATAAACATTATAAAATTATTTATACATGAAAGAGTTAGTAATTGAGTATTTAATAAGTATTTTTTGATTTTCAAATCAAAATGAATGGTATAGTCAAAATGAAACTTTTGACACAATAATCTCCCTCTTTTCGTAATGCATAAAAAAAATACATAAATAAAAACCAAATTTAAAAAAAAAGTCCAATATCTTTTAGGTACATCATATTAAGAATTTAGATAGTCAAAATCATATTTCCCTATGTTTATAAATCAACTAGATATAAGAGTGAATACGACTAACTCCACCTTAGGATAAAGATATAACTTAAAGATCATATTCTATTATTCAAAAGTATTTATCCCAATTGCTTAAAAAATATCACCTTTTCTAAAAATTTATTCCCCTTGTATAAATTTAGACCCCTTTATGATTTTTTAAAATGAATGGGGGAGGAGACTTATAATACATAAAATTAATTAGAGAAACAAGTTTATAAAACATTATAAATAAGTAATTGATCCTTAAAAAAATCAATGAACATCCAACCAATCAGAATTGGAATTCATTCAAACAATTGGCAATGAGATGAAAAAGTTCTTCATTAATAGAAATGTTTAAAAAAACAGTTATGAGAAAAAAATTTCATTCTTTCATCGGAATCAATGATATCACAATGGTATTAACTTTTTGAGATACTTTCTATCCCCTTAGAGGATTGAAATTAACTCTTCTAAAGATTTATTTTTCTTTTCCCACACTTTTAACATTCTCCTTGAGTTTGAATATTTTCATCTTGCATTTGAAAAAATTATTATTGACTTGGAATACTTTGGGAAAATTCAATGTTCATATTATTGATTTCATCATTATGATTCATAATTCTCCCTCTATGATCCTCAAAATACCTCTTATTTCCACACAACTCATTTATAATATTGGTAATATAGTCATTTTAATCTTTTAAATACTTAAAATTGTTTAATTTTTCTTATATATCCTTTTATAACAAATGGAAATTGATTTACAAACCTTTTCAAGTCATTCCTTATCTTATCGAAAATTTAATCATGAGGATTATGATGAGTATTACCTTGTTGAGAGCACATAGTACATAGAATATTCGAATTTCTATGAATATGATAAAATCTATACAGGAATTTAATTTAACATGGAATTTAAATAATTTATTTGTAAGAATGTTTATAAAATATTTTATTTAATGAAACAGTCCCAAAGAATCTTACCCTGAGAATCTAGTTTTGGAAAATAACAAATTTTCCCTTCAATCATTAAAAATGTCTGATTAAGAAAATCTACTATTTCTAAAGAGGTTATTATGAAAGAATATGATTGATCTTCTTCTTAATAATTAGTAGGTAAAATGTGACTAGTTATAATTTATTCTTTAACTTATTTTATTTTTTCCTTTCCTTTACACTAATCTCACAATTGTTTGATCAACATTGTTTCCCTCAGAAATCTCAAAAGCATCAACGTCAACACTGTTAGTACCTTCTTCTTTTTGGATATGATTTTTTTCATCCTTCTTAGATAAATATTTATCTTCTAGAACTATTGATAAATTTGGTTTATCATGAAAAATATATTTCTCCTTTTTATTTCCCAATGAAGACAACTCTTTTTAGGATTCATATTATGTCCTCAAGTAAAAAACATCACATGTAATATCTTCTTTATTAGAAATTTTATATTCATACTATTCTTTATTTTTTTCAACATTAACAGCTTCTTTTAAAACATTTTTCCTTTATATTTTTCTTCATATTGTTATTTTTATTCATCAACAAAATCTTATATTTCACTGTATTCATTATCTTTTTCAAAACAATTAGTAACATTTTATAGAACATCTATTTTTGAAGCCCATTCTTCCATTTATTTTGGATATTTTTTGTAACTATGACTCAAAGAGAAAATCACCTTTCCCAACTAAAATAGATTCATTATCTACCAAAACTAATTTTCCATTTTCTCTAATAGAGGGAACATTAGCATGGAAAATAGTGGTTGATTGAAAAGAAAAACTGAAATCTAGATGTCATAAAAAACATTTTAAGAAGGGGCCTCCACTTCATTCATTAATGAGTTAACTAAAATTTCACCTCGAAGATTTTTTTTTTAGTTTTCCTCTTTTTATATAAAACTCTAGTATCATGTTTTTTAACAGTTAAAGATTCTTATAGGACTGATTCTGAATTGAGGATCTCCTATATTTTCATTCATCCTTTCTCCACCTCTTTTAATAAAATAAGTCTTTAGAATATTTATTTTGATTCTTTTATTTTGTAGGAGGAAGGGAACCAGATTTATATTTTGAAAACTCATCTTTACTTTCTTTGTCTTAGAAGAAGGTTCTTCTTTCGATGATGAAACCGGGGTATTTTTTACAAACATATTTGATTTAGAATAAAAAACAATCTTCATTCATTTTATTATGTCATCACTGATAAACACAATTTTTTCCATAATATTCTTGGATTTTTATGCAATATTGATGTGTTTATACTTGATTCAATAGTCTTACATATCAATGTTGGAAACATAATAATATAAGCCTTAATTGATCATTATTTTATGTTCTTGATTTTCAAAAAAAATCGATCCAAATTGACCTTTCTCATGCTAACCAAGTAATCCAAAATGAAGATATCATATAATTTTAATGTGCCTCTATCACCCTTTCTCAGAATTATAAATCCCTACATCCAAAGGGATATTACTCTGTGATCTAGAATGAGATTAGATAATTTCCTTGGTTCATCATCTGATGCGTTATAAAAAAACACTTTTCTAATTTTTCTTTGAAAAATGTACCCTTTGAATTATGTAGGTAATGAGATGGACAAAAGAAACCTCATTTATTTAAAATAACTAGTAATCTTATAGCTTCCTTATATGTCATATTATAAATTTTATCATTGATACATAATGTAAACATTTATTTTCACTCTTCGTAATTTTTTTTACAAAAGCATAAAATCCTATAATGAAATCCAAGTAAAACAAATCTTAATTGAAATCTGATAATTACACACATAATAATTTCCAACCTTGAAAATCTATTTTCATCCATAGGGATGAACCATACATTCCATGAAATTTTTTTCTACTAACTGTTCTTGGTAAAAATTGCATTTATTGTAATCCTTAGTAGGTTCAATCATATTGGGGTTTCAGATTACTGATGCGGTATATGAGGGGGTCCTATTTATATAAGAAATTGAGAGAGACAATTGATCTCCCAAAAATATCTGATGTCTGAGATTCAATATAGCTATTCTAACGGTTGAGAAAATATCATAATATTTAAAAAATTAATTCTTTATTATTTATAAAATGATTTTATCATATTTGGTGAATATGAATATAAAAAAACTAATCAAATTGGAATAGTTCTAAATTATAGAAAGAAATAATTATAAATTTCATTATAAAATCATTTATATTATAGTTTTTTATTCTTGATTTTATAAATTAACAAATTATGATAGATGGAAAATTTTACTATGGTTTTAATAAAAAATTATGATTATGAACAATTGAAATAAAAACTCCAATATGATTTATTGAAAACATGAATCGTCAAAATTTTCATTTTAGATTTTAAATAATATTGAATATGAAAATTTTTACAAATCCTATTTAAAAAGAAAATATAATAAAATTATAAATCCAAAAAAATTATGTCTAGAAAAATAATTTTTATAATTTTTGGGTCTAGAAAACTCATTGTCACATTGTTTTTAGAAAACATAAAATATTTTGAAACATTATATTTTTGGAAAACCGAAGCTTAAAAATTGGAAAAAAAATCATATGTACTCCCTTTATGAAAAGGAGTGACATAATAAAAGTAGATGAATAAATCAAGAAGTATATATGAATGACTATATTACATTAATCATTCATAGCTTTTGTCTAATGCATAAAAATATATTAGAAGGTAATGGTTTTGTAAAAATTTCATTATGTTTTTCATGTATTCTGATAAATTTTCAAATAATATCTCCTTTATGAGTGTGATACAAAAGAATGTGACACCTAAGATCTATGCGTTTTTTATTAGAGTGATGTGTAGAGTATTACTTATAGTAGTGGTACTAGTATTATCACATAGTATTTTACTTTTATTAAAACTCGTGCCACAATTAATGGGTGTGTGTTTCAACATAACACTTGAGCACAACTTCCATCTGCCCCATATTTGGCTTTAGTAGTGGATAGTTCTACCACGTGTTGTTTCTTAAAGTACTTGGAAAATAATGAATTAACTATGAAATAAAAATCTTTTTAAGTACATTTTATGTGCATTCTAGAACCTCCAAAGTCATAATCTGAAAAAAAATATTAAAAATAATTTCTAGAATAATAAGAGAGTCTAATATCCATAGTTCCTTCATGATAAAGAAATATTAATTTAACTTATTTTAAATAGGATTAATTTGCAGTATATTTATAACTTGAACATAAGAATATAGAATAAATTATGTCTAGATGACTAGTTGTTAAGTATTGTTGGATTCCTATCATACCTTGAAAAATTGTTTGATCAATCGATTGTCTAGTCTCATCAAGATCAAGAGAATTTGAGGTATAGATGGGAATACAGATACTTTTTATATTTTTAAATATGAACCTTTTAAGAAAATCTTCTAAATACTTTGGTTGTGATATATAACTACATTTGGTATTTTGACAAATTTGAAAACCAAGAAAAAATGTTACCTCACCCATAATACTCATCTCAAACACATATTTCATATAAGTTGAAAAGGAATCTATTAAGTATTGTCGAGTTGATCTGAATATAATTTCTTAAGCATATATTTGAAAAATAATAATATTTTTATTGACATTAATTATAAAAATAATTTGATCGGTGGTCCACATCACTTAATTATTCTGTTACAGAAATCATTTTAATCCATCATCCCATGTTCTAGTAGCATATTTATGTCTATATAATGCCTTGGTAAGTTTATAAAAATAATCAGGATGTTTTTTACCTTCTACACTAGGTTTGGTTCAACAAAAACATCCACTTATACATATTCATTTTTGAAATAACACTTCACATCCATTTAAAACAATTTAAAATTGAATAATGCTATAAAGGATAATAAAATATGAAGAGATTCAATCCTGGATACTGGTGTATTGGATTCTTCAAAATATATCCCCTCTTGTTGATGGTAAATTTTATTAATAATTCTTTCTTTATTAATAATGATTATTCCATTTTCATTTTATTTGTTTCTAAGCACACATTTTACTCCAATTACTGATGTTTTTAGGTATTTTTAAAAAGGTCCATACAATGTTATTTTTGAATTCGTTTAGATCATACTAAATGCGAATAATCCAATCCTCATCACCTAATGGATAATCATGATTTTTTCATTCAAATTCAGAATGAAAAGAAATATATTATACTTAATTTCTTAAAAAACCTATATTCCTAACATATTGATTCATAAAATCAAGGATAAAATCACTAGGATGATTCCTAAGAATAAATTTTGATGGGTTTTGTAAAACCTATTAATCTATTTAAGGTATAAAATATTCCTGATTAAATTCTTTAGAAAATATTTCATGATTATTTTACTTATTTTAATAATCATCCAACAAAGGTTGATGATCAGTTTTGGAAGACACATCCAATGGTGTGGTTGGGTTTGCTTAAAAAAATGGTCAGTTTCCTCAAATTTAGCATGTATAGTTTTCTCACAATTACAAGAATATTTTTTTATACTATATAAACCTTAGAAGTTTTTAATTACTAAATAATATTCCTTTATCATATTAGGGTTTGAATTTGTGTAAATTTTCTTTCATTTTAAATATTAATTCTTTCTATCCAAATACTATGACGTAAAAAACTTTTGGTTTTCATCCTATCAAAAACTGGTAAAGAGTTTTTCAACAAAAGGATAAATTAAAACTCAATTTATAGTACAACAAGAATTACTAACTACTTCACTCCAAAAAATACCAATTGAGTATTCACTCAACATGGTTATTTATATTTCTTGATGAATGTGATCTCTTCTTTCAAAAACACCATTTCCCAGAAGAGTTATATGATCAAAAATGTTATGTCTAATTCCATTGTTACTACACGAAGTTTCAAAATTGGAATTTAATTATTTTCCACCATGATCACTATGAATGGTTATAAAAGGAAATTTTTTCTCATTTTAAAATTTTTCTATAATATTTCAAAATCACAAAAGGCTTCCGATTTATTTGATATAAAATATACCCATGTGTATCTAGAGTACTCATCAACTAAAAAATACAAATTACGTTCCCCCAATACATACTATTTATATAAAAAATATATATCCATTTGCAGTAACTGTAATTCATAATATGTTGGTACTTCACTAATACGTTTAAAACATGACTTATATTTCATACCATATTGAGAAGGGTCATAATTCTTTGAAGAATAAATTATATGTTCTAGTATATCCTTTAATTTTTTTTCTTATTCAATTTACATAAGTTATACGATAAAAAATTCATAACCTTCTATTCCATAAACAATATTAATATTCCATTGCACTAATTCAAGGTAATTGTTAGCTTCTAAGGTCTTTTATGTTGTGCGTGTAAACATTCTCATGAATATTGGCAGAATGAACAAATTTATCATTGGAATTATGTACTATATATATATCATTTATAAAATTCACAAGGTAAACCTCATCACCAAATTGACTTATTCTTATAAGGATGTTCTTAAGGCATTTATGAAACAAATATATTGAAATTAAATCTCTTATAAGAAGAACAGCAATACCTATACCGATAATTTTCCTATTAGAATTATCTATAAAGGTAGCTTTTAAACAATTTATATTGTTAATAGTTTTAATGAAATCTGAATGTCCAATTATATGTCTGTAACACCCACAACCCATGTACCATGAATTTTGATAGTTGGTACTACCCTTGAATTCCTGAAAAATAATTAGTATTTCAGAACTAAAACCTTGTTGGGTCCATAATTGATAAAAAAAAATTAATTAATCCATATTTATTTTAAAAAATCTACTTTTAATCCCCTAAGGATTGAATTTTATTTATGTAACAATTATTTTACCAATTAACTCCACATTGAAATTTAGTATATAAGGGAACATTTTCAGAAAAAAGTAGTTGATCCTAAAAATTGTTTTTTTATTAATATATCTCTATCCTAAAGTAGTAACATGGTGAAAATTTTGTTTATAAATTCTATCAAAATATTCCTTACCAGTAGTATTGTATCATAAAAGATTCTTTACTAAAAAAATTTCAGAATTTAGTTTTACAACTAAATTCTTATCCACATCTGTATTAGTTTTCAATTGAGTGTCTCAAAAATAATTTTCAAACTGTCCTTTTAATAAATTAATTTTCTAAATTTATAAAAAATGTAAATTTTTATGAATTTTATTTATCAAGATATCCTTATTGATATGATATTTCATTTGTTAAAATATCAATTCTTGAATTAACTTATGCAGATTTTTCATTATCTTTGCCATGTTTTTTATAAACATTATAATGTCCATTTTCTAGATGTTTGGAAAATCGAGAGACTTTATCAAATGAAGATAAAGTATTATCATCACTAGTTGAGAATGATTCTTCATCCAAAGATATATAATTATTTCCATCAGGTCAATTGTAATTTAAATACATATTAGTTGAAGAATCATTTGTGTGTATATTTTCAATAAAAAATTGATTTGAAATTGGTACTCTAGGATGAAGTCCAATATTCCTTTGATATAGAATTTCATTATCTAAGGAATCAACAGAAGAATCACCTCCATTGGAAATCTATGTGTTATTATCCTTGATATGTTTCCTAATTTTTCACTTATAAATCATCTATAATTCATATTATAATGTCTATCCTTCTTATATTTATTTTCCAACTGGGGGAAATCTAGTTGAATATCTCTATCTATCTTAAATTCATAGAAAGTACCATCAGAATAATTTATTTCATTCATATCATTATTAATTTTATTATAATGGTATTTAAAATCTTATTTAACTATAATCCTATTTATCGTTCGAGTAATATTTTCGTGTTTGGATTCAAAATGATCAAAATCACTCTAATCAGATTGAACAATAACATTATTTTTCTTTTTCAAAATAACAACTTTATTAGAAGTCGTAGCTTTTATAGGATTTAAAGTACCAAAAAAATAAACTCCTCCATTATTCCTTTATTCTTACTAATCATATCTTTTCATCCTACCCTAATATTATAAAAGGGTTCCCAATAAATTATCTAGTGAGATATTTGTTATCTTCATTAATTCATCAAAAACCATTCACATAGATTCCCATGAAGAAGACATGATAAAAATTATTGTTTCAACATGGATTTCATTTTCTAAACCTTTCCATCCCATAGATTATAGATAATTTAACATTATCATAAATATTTGTTGTACCTTAGTTCAAGGTTCTCCAAAACAAATTAAAATACCTAATAGTCAATACTATGCATTTCCCTTCATGTTTCAACAACGATTGAAGTTCCAAAATGAGTAGTCTCTATATTTTGTTAGATACTATTAGAAAATTTTAATTAATAAATTTTATGACATATTATTATTTTCGTAGAACATAATAATGTTTTTATCACTCTATAATTCAATTGGAACACTTATTTTTATTGATTTTTAAAAGCAGTCACATCCTTGTCAATGATCTTATTATTTACAATTAACATGAAGAAATTGTCAAATCCAGCATTTATAATGAATTCCTTCATTAAATCTATCCAAAAATCATAATCAACTCCATTAAAAAATAGGTTCTATTTGGATTGAGGTTATCTATTGAACCATCATTGAGTCCTACCACCATTAAAAGAAATTAGAATATTCTATTCCACAATACAGGCCAGTACATAAACTATTTATAAACAAAAAATTTCGAATAAAATTCTAAGAGACCTATAATTGAAAAAGAAAATAAAAGAAGTTTATCATGTATTTGAGAAGTGGAATCCTCTTATGATTCCAAATGTAGTTTTCATTATAATAGAGACTTGGATCTGATTCCAATTTTGGGATCATAATGTAAACGAAGATGGATAAATACAAGTGGGGGGAAATTGTATGTTTAAAAACATTCATTTTTAATTTCAAAAGGAACATTGTTTAACAAGGTTAAAAAATAATATTCACAAGACCTCCAAAGTATTCCAATGGTAATCAGACATGGCCCTTGGGTCCAACGAAAAAATTAACATAGTCATGTAGATTAGGATAAGTATTCCACATGTACTAATAAGAAAATGATTCTACATTAACAATGTATAGAATCATATTCAATAACTAGTTGTAATGTATTTAAAGATTAATCATATTCATAGTAGAAAACGATTTAATCATATTATACACAAAAATACTCATAATCACAATGGTTACAATAAATCAATGTATTATTAATGAAATTATTCTATCTTAAACCCTGTAGAATTTTAATCAGAGTAGTGATATATTCAAAATGTAATTTAGTGTAGAACAATTTTATTGTAATCAAATATATTACATTAAGTTATATAAAAATAGAGGGAATAATATAAAAGGATTCACTATCTATTACAATTGTAGTGGAAATAAAGGACTTGTAACAAAACATGTTATAAAAATGTTCACAATTGTTTTATCCCATAGAGTAGGGTATCCAATAATATAGGATAAAGGCCTCATTTTTTCTAGTTATAACAAATTTCTATCATTCCATTACCAGGGAAATACCATGATCCGATGATCGGTCTATCTCACTAATGATGTTATCCCTTGATACAATGATCATATTCTCAATATTTGTATCCCTGTGATCCCTCAATATAACAATTGTATTTTCTTAGTTTTCTTATCTATAGTATCAATCGATATGATGATCAGTCGGTATCACAATCCCCATGATCCCTCAATCATATTCATGGAATTAGTAATTATAATTATGAATATAAACTCAAAAATATTAAAATTATGAGAAACAAGTTGTTCAGTCTTTTACGCCTTAGTGATCTCGCACACTATGACTTTTGTAAATTAAAATCTTTAACACATCACTCTAAACACTTCGAATGATTGGGTATTTATAGGAAATCTTCCAATAGTAATTGTTATCATTTAATGATCATATTTTATCTGAGTTTTTCAAAATTACATGTACACTTATAACTTCAATGTTCAAATTATAGCAGAATGAGAGACGTTTATTTGATATACACCATTTGTAGTGAAAAAATGATTTCTTATATTAGAGACATGATTTTTTGGGTCCAAAAAATCATTACAATAAATTCATTAAGTCTAATTATGATTTTATTAAAAATATTTATAAATATGCATAATAAGATTTTATTTGTATGAATGAAAAAATAGGAGATCTTATATTTGATATAATAAAGCTGAGTACAATTATTTTCACATTCAGTCTCATTAAAATAATCATATCATATCATGTATCAACATGATAAGCATAATCAAAAAGTACATATTTTGTAACTCTTTAAATATTATTATATGTAAGATAAAAATATTATATTTTCTTATATAAACATTATAAAATACATTGGACATCAAAGAGTTTGTGATTAAAAAAAGGAATAAAAAATTCAAAAATAAAATTTTGACTAAATTTTTTTTAAATTTTGAGATTGTGATTATAATTATGGAATCCATTTTTTCAAATTCAAATCACAAAATGTTCGAAATTTAATTAAAAATTAATCCTATAGATGGAACAAAACAAGGATTATTAAAATTGAAAACATTTAATAAATTGGTATATTTTTATATCCAAATGAAATGTAAAATTTACTCCAATGACTTAAAATTGATTAAATGATAAAAAATGATCTAATTATACTTTAAAACTAATCAAAATTAAAAATTTACGAAATGATTTTTTTTTAAATAGGCGTTTTAAATTGAGTCATTTTTTTACTATTCATGAAAACATGAAATTTATCAAAAAAAATACCAAAAACTCAACTGTAGTAAATTTTGATATCTTTATTTCAAATAGGGTGTTTATTTTATCAAATAGAATTTATAAAAGTGTCAAATTTTAGATTTAAAAAAAATATGCCACCAAAATGCCTCAAAACTGCATTTTTAGGGAAATACATATTTTTTGAGAAAAATTGGATTTTTTCTTATATCATGTCATGAAAAATAAATATGTATCTTAAAAATTATATTGAACATTATATGTGTATATATATATATATATATCTTTATTATAATCCAATTAGAGTGATTTTTTATTTAAGACACACTTTTGCATTGTTTTTCATTTTTTTTATTTTAAACAGTTTTTACATTCATTTATAATTAATTTGTAAAAACATTGTATATACATATGTAAACCATAACTTCATATATTATTTAATATTATTTATACCATCCATTCTAATGGAATTATTATAATTTTATTGAATAAATACTTATAACAATTTTTTTGTATGAACTAAGTGTTGTGTTTAATGAAATATAAGATGACATTGACTATAATAAAAGATTAACATGGTGTATAGTATAAATAAAAACCTAAAAAGAATTTAATTTTTAAAAAAAATCATAAAAACCTATGGTGTTACACACAGGTGGCCATACCAGTTCCCTGCATGAGTATATGCCATAACTAAAAAAACCCCACATTTCAAGATCAACAGTGGACACAAAATCTCAATTTGATTCCATGTTCAAAAGCTATATCTGAATGAATAGGTGTGAATAAATTGATATTTAATTAATTAATTTCTAATTAGTAGTTATTCTAAAAAAATGTAAACAACATGATATTTCAAAAAATTCTTGTTTTAGGGAAAACTCAGTATTTAGGACCAACATAGTTCTCATAAAAATTATCTGAGATAATATAATTGAGTAAAATACCCATTTTACCCCTCAAAACCATTTGGAAGAAAAAAAATTCAAAATTATACTCAAATATCCACTTCATAAAAACATAGGTTCTTAAATAGTGGTACCCTTGTGTGAGGATGTACAATGGCATAGCCAATGGGGCTATATTTTGGTCTTTAAGAACCCAATATGAATATACATACCTCACCCCCCGTTCAAACCTTTTTTCTTTCCACCTCCTATAATCAAATCCTAGGCACCCTATAATTATTTTTAAGGTCTTTTATTCCCTTTTAGACAGGGATTAGTCATCATATTCTGATTATCGATCAATAGTGAAATAATGCATGTTCTATCCCTCTCTCTTTTCAAGCTGTTTCCCTCCATTAATTATTATTTACACACATTTTATATTTCTATGTAATGGTAATTTCTCTCCATCATTATAATTTAGTTTTCAAAGTTTTCTGTTTGTACTATTTTGGTGTGGCGTCATTTGATGGAAGAAATTTCTTATGGGATACATGATCAGATATCCATGACACTGATCTATTCTCTTACAAAAAACATTGCCAATTTTGAGGTAGGAGATTCATTAATTATACATTATTTTAAATGAAATCATAAGTATGTCATTCCTTAGATTCTTTATTGGTAGTGTAATTAACCTAATAGTGATTTAACATTATTAATGAAATAAATTGAATAGTAATTCCTTGTGTTATGATTTACACCATGATAATGGTTTTCCTTAAGATTTTCTATCTTTTCTTAATCTATAATATACTAGTACGGTATGTTTTCAAACTTGGTTTATCATTTGTAAATTTATGAAATTGGTAAATAACACAAATCCTGAAATAATTATTGGTTGGACAGGGGATTAAAAAAGTGGAATGTTTAATAAATATGATGTTTCTTTTAATTTTATTTAAATAAAATTGATAAAAATGAATTTATTTTAAGTTTTCTATTCTGTGTTTGGTGGAATTGATAAATAAAATTAATAATTTTAATTCTTATTAAAAATGATTATAATAAAGAATTTTAAATGAGAATAGTTATCCGCTTAGTTTTTTGAAACTGGTTATATTCAAGAGGGAAAGTTTAATCCAATTGATAATTCATTATAGTTGATGACTCATGTTTCTCATTGATTGAACATTTGTAAAATGAATTGGTTAATTGAATACGGAATAAAATTATATGTTTGATAGTGATAAATATTTGGGGCCTATATTGACTGTTTTTATAATGGCGGGATGCCTTGTGTTTGGAGTAGTGAGAGCCCATTTTCTGGTGAAGGATGAATACCTTATTTTAGTGACTTTATTTTAATATTGACTATGTTGTTTCTTGTTTTCTTTTTCTTCTATATATGTCAGAATTACTATTTGTTGTGATATGATCATAGGATTCCTGTGTTTGTGATGGATAATGAGTTATGGGTGGGCAGGTCCAAGGATATAGAAATAGTTAACACATATTGAAATGAGATGTATGGTGATATTCATGATGGTGTCAAGAATGGGACAAGGATGATGCAATGGGATAAATCTAGGCTTACCCATTTTGGTGATTAAGTTATATGATTCCTACAAAAGAATCTGTTAAATGGATGTATGGCTAAGATGCATGTATTTTCTTCCTTACCTTTTCCAATAGTCGTAGCATATGGATGATCATTGTTGAATCTATTTGATGGTTTCTAAGGTTGTTTTCCTAGAGTACATAAAATTATGGCATGGTAAATGATTAATAAATTTTTAACAAATATGGGTTTGTTCTTATTGGAATGAAAATGTTAATGATCTTATGAAATTATGGACTCAATATAGATTATTCTTAAAGGGTCTAGATTTAACATTGCTGGTTAATGAAAGTTATCTAAACTAATTTTATGGCTAATTATTTGTTATGGATTTTATTCAAATGAATTAATTTAAAAAATTAAATAATTAAATTAATATAAATCCATTAAATGATTATGTTCTAATAGGATATCTAGTCCCTGGCAATGGAGGATGGGTTTCTGAGTGATGATAGCTAAATTTTAGCCTTGGAATATGTTATTCCCATAGTGTGGCTATGATAAATATTATATCCTTCATGTTTTGTGAATTCATACACTACCCCAACCATGTTTGTAGGGAATCTAACACTAATAGGGTCTGGGAATGTGTTTTTCCCAAGATCTCTATGGTGAGGTTGGATGGATGATTATCCCCTCTGGCCTTAGTCTCTTATCTTGGTAGAATTATGTGCTTATATGCACAGGGGTTAGTTTCCCATTTATGTGTACAGAGGGATGTAATAACTTATGGTTATTTTACACACATCTATATCTAAATATAGTATCAAAAATGATTATTATATGTATGAATCGTATATGTTGTGATGGCTTGAGTTACTATGCTCAATGTATGGGCTATGATGGCTTGAGGAATAATAATAGATGTATGATACAAGTCAATTGGATTTTGGTGGCTCCAAAAACCTATTTAAATACTATATTAATATGATACATGGGATGATGAGATAATTTCATGCAAGATATGTATGTTGCGATACATAGACTAGGGTTTTTCATGGCAGATTATTTTTGAGGGAGATAGATCACGATGTGTGATATTGGGGGAAAGTGGAAAACTAGTGGGGTAGAAGAAGTGGGGTACCCTTGTTTGAAATTATATGATAATATCTCTTGTATGTGATACATGGTGAGATATATCCATTGTGAGGATGGGAACTTAGTATAACTATTTAGGTGATGAGTTAGATTCATATGTTGTTCACTGTGATTTATTATTCTTCTTTTATCTATTTCAAGAGGGGGTCCAAGGATGAGCCTAATAGGTATTGTATTATGATCACCCCACATAGATATAATTTTTTCAGGTTAGTGGGAGTTGGTTGGATATCATTATGGATATGAATATATAATGTTTTTGTAAGAGTTTTTTGGGAATTCTTGGTCAATGTTTAGTTTATATTTTTGTATTTGTATTTTTTTACTTTAAGCTGTTTTAGTCTTGTTGTAAAATATATGTTATCACTTGGGATTTATTTCATCATTGTTAGAAGGAATTGATTGGGGTATTTTCCTTATTTCACTCTTTCACATGTTTCACTTATAGGGTAATGCTTACAATTTTTAGGTATAATATACACTCATTTCTAGTCACCAACTAGGGCCCACTAGATGTGAGAATCAGGGAGTTAACATCATCATTATCTCATTTCCATTATAGGATGTGTAATCATTGGGGGATGGGCTCTTGATAGAGTTATTTCAGAGTACGTTTGAAGGATATGATTAATTTTAGAGTTACTCATAGGTGAGACTTTATATGTTGGCAGTGAAATGAATTAATCAAAATTTGGGAAGTGATATAAACATGGAAGACTAGATGAGACATGGATATTTAGGAACCCCTTTGATCTGTTGTGTCTACCTTTATGTGTACTATATATTCTTAATGAAGTGATACTTGTTCTTTGTGGAGACATATAAAAGTAAAATGCATCATTCTTCTTATCCCAATGATTAAAATGGGCAGAACATGGGATAAGTCAAAACATAAAAGAATAAATTGAAATAATTAATCAATTAATGTTAAATATTCCATATTATTGGTTTTGGAGTCTAAATTTTATTATTATTATAAATTTGGATCTATGTTGATGTCATCATTGGGTTCATGCTGAATAAATTCCAAAGAATATGCCAGAAGGTCACTATATTGTAGAGGTCCATGAGGATGTCATAGGGAGTATTACAATCAAATAATTTCAATGAAGGAATATAAAGAAGTATAAGGGATCCATTTCAAACTCAATCACAAATGACTATATAGAAGAGGTGGAAATAAAATTCAGTTTGATTCAATCTTAGAAGGATCATGTGGTTTCATTGGAAGTGATGATGAAGCGTGGAGTAGTGAGGCAGTGGTGGATATTTTCTTCAGAGACCATGACGAATTGACATTATCATGGTAGAAGTTTTCAGAATAATTCTATATAGAGTTTATTTCATGGACTATAAATGCAGTCTATTAACATGATCTATATAACCTTTAATAGGGGATATCATATGGGAGGGAGTTTGTAATCCATTTTAGAACCCTTCTACGATATGGTCTTGACCTATTTACTGATGATGAGGCTATTGTTGATTCATTTTGAGGAGAAATTACATATAGAGATCTAGCTCTATGTATCCCCATTCATGATGTTGTCATAAATTAAGCTTCTTGTGAGAGAAGAGGCTATTGATAATATACTAGCCAAACCTAGATCAATATGATAGGGGAGTTGGTATGATTATTCAAAATGAAGATCTATGGTCTGGGGTTTCTAGTTTTTTGGAGGGAATAGTTTCCAGCGAAATGGGAGTGTAGGTCTCAACCCTCATCATATAACTTCCACGGGGGTGGAATATCAGAGATACATTCTAGGGTATCAGATACATTTTTTTCTTTTGGGGTTCAGGTTCATTAGTGGAGAGAGTTCCTAACCATATTGAGTAGTAATCATGAACTTGGTTTTCAACTTTAGGTTCATCTGTAGATGAAGTTTCATTCGAGATAGTATTAGTGGTGTGTTCTAATTTAGGATCATCAGAGATGATAAATTATAGGTAGATTTTATCCTTGAATTACTCCTCATCCTTAGTGAGTAGATCATGTCCATGGTGGTGGTCTTCAACTGGGTTAGAGAGGATAGAGAGTGGGTATTCGTTTGCTTTATGCTCTAGCGTTTCAAGTTCCAGGTGAGCCAGATGTCTTTCGAGGTACAATATTCCTATTTAATACATGGGTTAATGTTCTATTTCATTTACGAGCTATTAAATCCTTCATATAACCTTCACTAATCAAAACATTTGGAATAAAGGTGGAGAGGCTTCTAGTTTACTTGTATTTGACTATTCTAGTATGAGTAATATCATATTTGTTTGAAGTTTGTAGAAATTGTGAGATAGTACTGGGGTAGAACCACTCTTGTGGTGGCTTCATTTATTTATGGATTCAACCATACAACATGATACTAAATATATATTTTCTATATTTAGTGTATCCTATCATGGATTGATTTAGATGGTATGTTTTCTTCTATGGTTAGATGGGACCCAATAGTTAATGTTGGCAGGTGAGACAGATGGATAGTATAATGGAATTTTTTGCCTTTTCTTTCTTGATGGATAAGATGATGATGAGTTCATCAATAGTTCTTCTGATGTCATTTCCTATGTTGAGGAAGTCAACCATGATGTTTTTCTTGAGGGGATTAGGGAGGTACCCCCTTGATGAGAGATTAAATTTGGGATTGAGATACCACCATTTTTTTCTCTCATCTTGATTTCACCATATTAGATGGTGTATTACAAGTTTGAAGAGTTAGGAATGCATCTAAATAATTAGTTGCAGTGAGGTTTGTTTCAGCTCAGTGTGTCACCTTGGGGTGCACTATATTTTTTCATGACAAGCTAGATAATAGTTTTTATATTTTCATTTATTTTCATCACTTGAAAATGGAGACAATGAAGAACTAGTATCATTTATATGGATTGATGAGTTAGTTTTTCAGATGAATTGATAACTTTAGTTCACAAAAATTGACTTCATATCATGATACCATCAGATGAGGGTGAATAATGAAGATATTCTGAAGCTGATTTTTTGATGTCATCAAGGTAATTACATGACCATTGTGATTCCATTTAGTGTGATGAATTCTCCAATTATGTTCACTATTTTAATGAATGATATTTTTAGGGAGTTATTATATCAATTTTTGGTGGATCATTGATGAAATAATTCGATAATCCATGTCTTTGGAAAAGCATGTAGTGCTTCATCATGCTATGTTGGGAGTTTTTCATCAATAACTCTTATTTGGTACATTGTTGAAGTGTGAGTTATGGGATTATCATGGTTGTTTCATGGAGAATATCACATGCCAACAAGGATTAGTTATGGATCCTTCAATTATTAAGCTTGTTATTTCGGGGGAATCCCCAAATACATTTTCTATGGTGGAATTTTCTTAGTCTTGTGAGATATTATAAGATGTGCATAGTTGATTTATCTTAGGATGAAACTACTCTAAGATCCATGACCGGAAAGGATCAAGAATTGTTGTGGACTGATTGGTGTAATACAACTTTAGACAACATGACGAAGAAGTTAGTTAACACACTCATTCTATATGTTCACGTAGAGGGAGTTTAGTATAAGGTTTTCTTATACTACACATATTGTTTTTGGATCTGTTCTGATGTAGTAGATGGTATTTTTTTGTTATGGGTTTCAAAAATAACATCCTTATGGGTGTAACTATACCACCCCTGATCTCAAGTTCTAAGAAGTTGTGTTTTCTTCTAGGTTGAGTCAATATTACCTCATTGATGATTTTTTTTTAATTTTTACAAATCATAAGATCCTAAGGTATATCTTCTCTTAGCATGGCTTGAATATTTAGCAATGACAGTTGAGCAAATTCATCGGAGAATTTTAAATTGATATTTCACATACAATTTTAAAAGGAAATGGGGTTGCTAATGTGATAAAGAATAATTCACATAGTGATATCACGCATGAATTTGGGGATTCCTGAAGTGTGATGGAAGAGATATTAGTGAGTCAACATGATATATGAGATTTTGGTGGTTGAGGTTGTCCTTTCTAGATGCTAGTTTAGTAATCCTTATTATAGACTGTGGAGGATTCCTTGTTGGGGGATTCCAAATTGGTGGTCTAGAGAGACAATGTTTTCTTTGGTGATTCCCATGATGGTTGTTATTGGGATAAACAATATTGGGTGTTATTCAAAGTGATGATTTTTATACCTTTCATGATACATAATATGGTTCTCTATGTCTTCCAAGTTACACCCTTGGTGGTACATTCTGGTCTAAAAAAGATATAACAAGATTTGAGAGGTCAGTTTTGGTGGAATGGGTTATGTGTATAGTTATAGAGGTTGTGTATTGATATTTGGGATACCAAAAATTGAAATCCAATCAGTTTGTTCTGAGTGGGTTTCATTAGATAAAAATGTTCATCAATGGAAGTGGAAGGACATATCAAGGGAAATAATTACGTGTTTACATCGAATTCTGGGAGTATATGATTTTATATTGGTGTTAATCGATCATTTGAAAAATTAAGCTCATTAAATAATTTATAGGGAGTCAAGATTAGTGCAGGTTTTTTTTAGGAAACATCGAGAGGTGGTTGGGAGACTCTAGGGAATCATGGGGATGGTCTTATCTAGTCGTGATCCTCATTTTACCTCAAAATTTTAGAGAGGTATACAACATGATTTTTCCTATGAGATATTCCTTAAAAATCATTTTCATCCACAAATGAGTGGTCAGGAAGAGCATGCCATCATGGTTCGGGAAGATATATTATATTCTTCTATCAATGATCATGGTGCTTGTGGATTGGGAACCTACCTTTGGTATAGTTTTCTCAAAATAATATTTTCAATCCACCATTGCTATAGAACAATTTAAACCCTGGTGTGGAAAACACTTCCATTCTCTATTATTCTAGACTGGGGCTAGAGAGTTACCAATTCTCAGACCGAAGCTAGTACAAAATACTATAGAAATGGTTTTTGTAATTCATGGGTGGATGTAATTATTTCATGATATTTAGCATCCAACTATGGTCATAGGATGAGACCTCTATAATCCAATGTTGGAGATCATGTGTTAATAAATGCGACTCCTCATCATGGGTAGAGATGGTTTATTCATGATAGTATGCTTTCCCCCTAGTTTTTGGGCCTTTCGAGGTAGTGGATTGTGTTAGAGTTGTGGAATATTAGACTGAAATTCCCCCATAGATGAGTTAGATACATGATTTCATTGATGTAACACATATTTTTAATTAACATCATGATGAATTTCATGGAATTAATAGGGTTGTTATCTATGTTGATGATGATGTAAATTTTGAGGAGCGGCCTGTGGAGATACATGACCATTAGGATAAGGTGTTGTGTGAGGATGCAATTTACTTTAATCATGTATTGTGGAAACATGATAGTATGGAGGGGAGTACTTGGGAATGTGAGTCATAAATATTCACTCACTGCCAGGAGATATTTCTTATTTAGACCTTCTCTTTTTGTAATTCACGTTTTTATGTTAGAACCTTTTCATTATTATGATATGATTTTCTCATGTTTTCTTATAGAGTCCTTCATCTCATTTCATTAGAGTAACCACTATGTGATTGTATTATATTTTCTTGTTACAATATTATTTTTTATTACTTGTATCTATAGGTGAGGTTGTTGATCTCCTATAGAGGTGATATTACTTAGAGGTATCTTGTGTGGTGGTTGTTTGAATCACCCCTTTCACTTTAATTCTCTATAGGTTTGATTTTAAATTTTGGTGGAATATAATGGTTTTAATGGTATTTGGTGTACGTATTTGGATTCATATATCCATTAAATTTGTGATTCCATTGGTATTAGAGGTCCACGGAGGAGGTTCTATGTAGTTTGGATGGATTTTTGTATGAAGGGGGGGGGGTCTAATACAAAAAAAAATGACGTAGCTGTGGCATGGAGGGGTTTAATGTGTCGTACGGAAGGTGGTTACAACATGGTAGATCGTAGTTGTAGTGTTGTGTATTTCATGGATAATTTCCTGGATAATTTATTTTCAGGAATAACTCATCTATGGAGGTAAGATACAACATATGCCATTCTTAGTGGTTGTGAGGCTATGGCATGGAAAAAACTGATATGACATAGCACCTTGAAGTTGTTCTTCTAAAAATGGTGTGGCTACAGTGTGGTGTTTAGGGACATGTCATATTACATAAATATACTTTTATAAAATCTACCTATGTAACCATGACACATGGTTTTACTATGTGGGTTGGTCGTGGTCCTCTGTGTTTCTTCGAGGTAAACCCTATGTCCAACAGTTTTGCGACATGGCCAAAGGGGATGCACTATGGACTTTAAAAATTAAATATTAAAATAAATAACATTAGCACCATTTAATCATAATTTTATCCCACATCATCCACATAAAACCTAGCCACCCCATGGAGGTTTTTAATGTTATTTGAAACCCTTTCGATAGAGATTAATCCTTGAATTTTTGTGAACGACTACTGGTAATCATATCTCTGATCTATGTCCCTTTTCTAGAAGTTTCTCTCCATTCGATCTAATTTCCCCTTGTTTCTGATGTCCATGTTATGGATGTTTATCTCTATAATTATGATGGAGTTTTATTGGTTTTTTCTATGGTTGTGGAAAAACATCCATGGTGGGATGATGTATCTACTGGGTGAGGTTATCAAAGATCAACAATGTTGATTAGTTCTCATGGAAAGAACAATAGAACATTTGAGGTAGAGGATTTATTTCTTCTAATTTATTTTAATTGAAATAATATTGATAAAATTAATAATATTATTGGATGTTAGTGGAATTAACCTAATAATTTTTGAACCAAATTAAATAATGAAATGTGATAGAGGTCACATGTTGCATGATTTATTCCATGATAATGGTTTTCCTATTGTTTTGATAGATATTGGGTTTTCTATATTATGATCATTTAACATGTTTTCTTCTTGGTTTGTAATTTTAAATTTTAGGAATTGGAAATGAACATATAGATGGAAATAATTATTGGTAGGATGTGTAAAAAAAGTTGAGGTAGATTTGATAAATCCAGTGCATCTTGAAATTTTATAGTAATCCAATTACTTCTAAATTCATGTATATTTAATGTTTTTATATTCTGTGTGGATTGAATAGATAAATGATGTGAAACATGTTAATTAATTTTGATAGTAATAATTAATAGTAATGTTAAATGATAACAGTTCATCTCTTGATTTTTTGAAACAAATTTTATAATAGAGATAATTTCTAATCAATTTGATTGCTTATTATAGCTAATGTGTTTGGTTTTCCACAATCAGAACATGTGAATATGAATCAGTTAATTCATGATGGAATAAAACTAGTTGTTTTCTAGTGATAAATCATTGGGTTCGAGAGTGACTATTTTCATATAAATTTTGGTTGACTTGTAATTGGGGTCAAGTGTAGCCATATTCTTAGAAAGGCTAAATGACTTGTTTTAAGGTCTATATTTTCCTATTAACTCGGTTTTTGATTGATTCCTTTATGTTTTCTATAGTCGTGTGCCTTTTTTGGGATGTGATATGATCCTGAGATATAAGATGAGATATGTAAAGGGAGACCTGAGGTTGTGGCTACATTTGACACCTCTGACCGAGAGATACATGTGGATATTTATGATTCTATTGGGGTATCAATAAGACAATGAAACAAGTTGAATCTGGGCTTACCTATTGTTGTGCTTAAGTTGGATCCTTGCAATTAAAAAATCTATTAAATGTTTATAAAGTTATGATTATTTTATTATTTACATTCAATTCCCCTCTTCTTGATCTAGCTTTATTTTTTTTTGTTTCTTATCTTTTTTAGTAGCATAGGATGTCATCTTAGAGTACCTAGAATTATGGAGTGGAATTTTTTTAATAAATTATTATCCCATGATGTTTTTACTTGATGGAATGAAAATGTTAATGATATTTAAACGATATGGACTCGATTTTGATTATGTATAGAGGGAATGGAAGTCAAATTCATGGTTAATGAAATGTATATAGAATACTTTTGTGGTTAATTAATGGATAATGATTTAATTTAAATAATTTAAATGATAAAAAATAAAGAAGTAACTTTTTGAAACTCCCTTAAATACTTGTGCACTTATAGGATATTTATCCCCTAGAAGTGGTCATCTGTTGTCTAAGTAAAAATAGCCATTATTGAGCATATGAATTGGTTATACCAATCAGGTGTCTTTTAGATATATTATATCATGTATGTTTTATGGTTTCATGTTCTACCCAATGCATGTTGATGGATAAAATGGAAGCTAGTTGACTTCGGGAGGGTGTGTAACCCAAAATCCTGGTTGTGAGTATCGATTGATTACTACCCCCTTTAACCCTACACTCTTGTATTAGTAGTATTATATATAGGTTTACATTGTGGTTAGTTTCTCATATATGTGGGTAGATGGTTTTAATGACTCTATGTACTGATGTGACTTACCTAGTGTGTGGGCTGTGATTGAGGTATAATACCTGATGTATGATACACATCATACAAGATGTGGTTACTCCTAGAAACTACCTGGTAACTATATGGATATTCATCATTATGTTTCTATATGATGTGATTCATGAGAGGATTTTTGTGATACTTGGACCATGTGTCTTTGAGATACATTATTTAAGAAAGAGATGGATCCGAACGTGCACCATTGGGGAAAAGAAGCAAAATTGTAGGGATGTGGTAATGGGGTACCCTTATACGATATTATATTAAAATTTATATTATATTTGAAACAAGGTGAGAGATATATATGGTGATGTTTGGAAATTACAATACCAACATATGGGATGGGTTAGTTTTTATTGTTGTTAAATGGGCTTCAGTTTGATTTTTTTATCTTTTTCACAAGAGGCACTAAAGAGGATTTTACTATACATACTATTATCCTGACCCCACATATATGTAAACTTATTTTTAGGTTATCATGAGTATGTTTGAGTTCAGGTTTCATATTAATAGAATGTGTCTTTGCAGGAGCTGTTTAGGCATCAAGGGAACTTTTGAGTTTCTCTTTTGGTACTTTTAGTGATCTCTATTATTTGGTGTAGTCTTTTATCACATTACATGTATGAACTTGGGATTAATTTTATTATTAAGAGAAGGTATTTATTTTTTGTATTTTCCTAGTCATTTGCTTCATCATGTTTCTACTAGAGGGTAATGCCTATAATTTTTGTATGATACACCCAAGATGATAGTTGCTGACCCAAGGCCTACTGGAGGTGGGACTCGAGTTGTCACTATTCCCTATCTCTCATTTATATCCTAGGAGGGGCACCATTTTTTTGTAGGGGATGCGAAAATTCAATATATAATAATTTACCTAGGAATGTATAAGTGTATAGTGTGGTCTCTTATAGCCCATAAATGCATTAGCAGGTGTAATGAGACAAAAAACAATGTATACCATTCGGTGTATTCCAATCCATATATGTAAAGTTACTTGGAATGGTCCATTTATGGTAAAATCCGGATGTATTGGCAAGAGTATTTTATAGTAAGATTATGATCTTGAGGACAATGAATTAGGATGTCCAAAATGATTCATACCATCAAAATAAAATTAGTTATTTTTTCCATATTATTATTCATATTTTTTTCTGTGGATGTTTTTTATAATGAAGTTATTGATTATTTCATATATTTATTGATAATTCACCCTTTTATACTATTTACACCATATGTACGAAAACTATATTCTATTGTAAAAAATAAATTTCTATGAATATGAACTCACCCTTTATTATGTTTTCTTTTCCACAAGATTCCAATAAAGGATCTTTGAGTGACTTTAGATATTGAATAAGTAAAGTTAGAATGTTTTTTCGATATCTTCATGATATGATTTATAAATCCAATTTATCATGGGATTTTATGATTTACCTAGTCTCCCATGAGTAATAAATGGTTCAAAAATTTAGGATGCGTCCCCGTCTATATTATAAAAATTTAATAATGTAAACCTTGGATCTATTTTACTAGAGCCTATGTTATTATAGTTGGTATCAAATTTTGTTTAATAGGACACTTGGAAAATTGATTTTAGAAAAACATAACTTGAACAATAATTATGATAAATCCTTGGATTTTCCAAAAACATTTTATAGGTTTTTATCTTATTTATCAATTTCATAATGATTTGATATAATTAAATACATTCTTGTATAGAGAGATGGATCCTAGTTGAATTAATAAAAAACATATCAACACCCTTAATCATGGTTGGGATTTTACACATGAGAATGTAAATATTGATGGTGTTGATGTGGAGTATATTATGACCATATTAGGGTAATTAACTTTGGTTATGAAGAATAACCTTTCTCAATGGTACAAATTGTTTCTCTACAACATGATGCAATGATATCAGGAAATGTTATACATCCTAAACATAAATTATTTATTGAAATTACTAATCCATTGATAGATGAATAATGGATCATGTTCCAAGATAATATATTTCTATATTTGAGAAGTAATTAAAGGGAGAATGTTATCTTGGAAGTGTATTTCATAAAGGGTGATGTTGATCAATTGTGGTCATCGATTCAAAATATGAAAGGGGATGAGGAGATAGAGAAAATTGAACAAGATACTATTAAGGTGATAATATTTTAACAATATTTTCCTCGGGAGAAAAAAGATTATATATAAAGGAAAGTTATTAATTTATTATATGTGGAAGAGGAATGTGTTTCTGAATATATGAAAACATTACAGAAATAGAAATGCGTTCCATAGACAACATATGTAATATAGAAAGAAATATTGATCACTTATTTGATGGGATTAATCAAAGCCTTCAAAGCACATTAGTTTGTAAAATCATTTCAACATATGAAGATATAATATAATGTTCAATAAAAAAATGATGAATTATCTCACTCTTATATTTTCAAAATAAATTAAGAGGAGAGGAATATTGAGATCTAGGGAAAAAAGAAATGAGGTGAAGGAGAAAAATGAAAGAAATGAATGTCAAATATGTTGTAATTGTGTGAAAAACCATGGTACTTGAAATAAATAAATGGGTTTCTATTATATCTATACAGATATGGGCCTTCTAGATCATTAATTAAAGAGAAATAAATAATCCCCCAATATCTAGTGTATGAAATATATGTATATGTGGAACCATTCCAATAAATTCCCTAATTATAAAGGGAATATCTCTTATAAGCATTCGAGAGAGAAAGGGAAAGTATGGGCAATTACTAAAGCTAAAGTTAAAATTGATTAAGATATGATAATGGGTACTTCGATCAGAAAATAATTCTTTATTTGATTCCATATCTACATAATATTTTATATTTTTCATGGGTATTTATTTATTTCATTACAATTTGAGGATTAAGTTATCAATTAAGAAATTTAATGGGAATCTGGTCCTAGTGAGAGTATAACAAGTCTTCATTAAGATAAATAGTTATTCCCTAGTTGAAAATAGTGTGGTGATACCTATGGTTGATGTTGCTATATTCCATATTTTCAGTTTAATTAATTTTTTGAGTTATGGATTAAGTTGATAAAGTATAAAATAATTTATGTCAAAATATTTCTATTATTCATAAAAAAAGTATTTTCATTTTTCTATTTCTTTGGATTTTTATTTTACTCACACTTATCATTTTTTCTTTTGCCTGTGGATGAAGAAAGGAGGAATGAAATATCATTGTTTTATTTATGTTATCATCCAATAAATGTTGATTTTTGAGATTCATGTACATAAAATTCATCATGGTTATTCATCATTAAGAATATGAGATAAATAAAAGATGTTAGGCTGATCAAAACCAAATCAGATAATATAATTTTTCTTATAGACTAGAAATAATTTTAGTATATTTTCTTATATTGTATATCTCTATGGAAAAATAATTCCTAAAACACCAATAAAATGAAGGTAAATTTATCTAGTCTTATCTAGGAAATATATCATTGTAATCAAGGCATGCCTTTAGAATTTCATTCACATGTACATGTCTTATAATTGTTCATACATGGTTTTGGAAATATTTAATTAAGAAGTACTAATATTTTTACATGTACCATAAAAATAACCAATCAAGATAAAATCAACATATTATATTATACATATGTCATGAAACATTTACTTTCATAAGAAAATAATAAAATTACAAAGATTAAATTTATTAAGAATGGGGGTGGAGAATATACAAAACCAAGATTTTAGAATGTATTTTCATTGAAATAAATACTATATTTGGTAGCTTGTAACAAAAGAAACACCGAACCGAAGCAATTCTCTGTAATTTTTTTTTAAAATAATCCTTTAGAAAAGACAAATGTAATAATAAATTATGATATCAACACTGAATCATTTTTTACTGATTAAATTTAATGACTGTAAAATAATTGATTATGGGGAAATGATAAAAATAATTCAAGGTTAAAAGGCGTATTTTGAGAAAAAAAAAATTTTTGAGTACAAATTATTTTATAAAATTGAAAACTTTTAGACTAATTTGATGTATTAATTAAAAAATTAACACTTAAATAATTATAAATCGATAAAAAATGAATTTAATAACACTTCATGTTTAAAAATAAATTTTTTCTATAAAGTTTTTTTCGTTATAATGAATATTTTATTTTAAAACATTATTTTATATTTTATAATTTTAACATTATGAAAATAACTTAATTTTTTAACTAAACATGTCAAAATTATCTTAGGACGAATTTTTCAGATTTTTCTAAAATGGTTGATTTTTGGTTGAAAGGTGAGAAGTAGAGTTTTTAAAAATGTTTCCACATTTATGACATCATCATGTTATATGAAAGACTTAAAAGTTAGTGACCCCATTTTGATAGAACAAATATATACTAATAAATAAAATAAATAATTTTAAAGATCATGTAGAATCTATAAACCCATTTTTGACATTTTAGATCCTTAGTGATATTTTGTAACAACTCTGTTTTCATTGTGTATGAGTTTGAAAAATTTCTTGGAATATTTATGAATCTAGGAACTGAGTGGATGTAGAATTTAGTGGTCTGAAGATTCTTTGGGTAGTAATTTTCATAATATAAAATATATAATATCACGCTCATATAGTTTTTTTGTAATAACTAGACAAATCCCAAACAGAGTATTAGATCAGAATTCAAAGGCCACTCTTGATTCCAGACCTTAGAGTTTACCCTAGAAATGACACTAATTAGGTCTTCATCAGATGTTCTAAAGAAATTTGTTGTTGGAAGGTGCATTGAATTTAATAATTAATTTATTTAAATAATATATTTAATAAACCAGACTCTAATAATTCATTATAAATACCTAATTATAACAAATCACATGTGTCATCCATATAAACTTGGTAGGATTTTACATGATGATTAAAAATTCGTCCTTTGTGGATTATAATGGAGAAGGACCTTTGATCAGGTCAAAGAGGATTGAGATTCCGTGAACATAGTTGGCATGCTTCATCAATGGTAAACATGGTCTTCCCCAAAGATTGATCCTAAACTAAGGTATGACTTTTTTCTTGATTCATTATTCTTAAGGTCTCTAAGCTATATAAAAATATATGTTCTCCATGATAGATATAAGATTATTTATTTTCATGATAATTCTATATTTTAGTTACTGTAGTATTCTCTTAATTCATGATATATTAATTCTGACTTGAATTGTTTGGGATTTTAGAATATAACGGTCTAATACAAAATTTTAAAATATGTATGTGATTTTTTGATTGAATGATGGAGATTGGGTGACCTACAATGTGAATCGATCAAAATTTGTTAACGTTTTTTCCCTATTTCCATTCTCCCTCACTATTTCATATGTAAAATATTATGTTATCTTGAAGAAATTTTTTTTGTAATAATAATATTTTACTAGTTTTAATTGTTTTTCATTCTTAAATTCCTTAATATCCAGAACAATGTTTTCAAAAATAAACAGAATATATATTTTATTCAATAAAACACTGAAACGTTACATTTAATTAAGGACAAAAGAACTATACTAACCTTGTATACCTACTAAGAGACTTATCAAGATCATTGGGAGACCCCCGAACATCACAAATAGACCAAGAAAACAGTGAGAGTCCTTCAGGTCTATCACAATGAAGAACATTATGGACAAAACTATGGTGACCGAACTGAGAATCAAGGGTATGTAGAGTACCAACTTCACCAATTATTTTTGAGTATTGAATACCCTAAACATGTATTTATAAGGATCTTTGTGACCTTTGGAAATACATATTACTATTATTTTCTTTTATAGACATTGGAGTTCATTATTTAGTGACCATTAGTTTTTTTAAAACAAAATAATTTAAGTGATATAAAGCATAGTTTCAAATTTAAGATATATTGTATGATATATCATTTTTATAAAGACAGTGTAATTTCCTTAAGTGTTTCAAGTGTTTTGATGCGTTTTAAATATTCTAATTTTTATCTTTAGTATCATGGTTTTAAATTAAAAAGAATAATCGTTTTATTTTGAAACATAGTATGGTTTCAAAACCTAGGTAAGTATTTCAAATACTTTTTTTAGTGTTTTAATGTTATGATCATAAAACCTATATATTATAATCATAAATCCATTATCCTTTTAATAAGTATTTTATGTTTACTTTAAATTAAAAAAGTATTTCATAACTATTTCACTTTAATGTCTATTATATCATAATATTTTAATGGTATAATAATGGTGATTTTATTTAATAGTTAATTGGAATTCAAGTCATATTCTATTTAATTTTCAATTAAGTTGTTTATAACATGTTATAAAAATGGCCTTTAAAGCCATCTAGATGATCGAGGGAGGCCTCACGCACCACCATCAGTGGTGTGGCAAAGCCTTAGCTCCCCAGCCATCTAGGCCAACCTGAGGGAGCAAGCCGCGTGTAGGACCATTGGGGTGCAATAGAACGAAATAATTTCCATTGAGCGGGGTGGAATGACAGCAAGGGTGGGAGAAGAGGTTCCCCCATAGTGGGAATCAGTATAGTGCGGTACAAGTGAGGGAGGAGAGAATTTAATCAATTGGTGGTTGGAGCGCTTAGTTATTTAAGGGAGCCACAAAACTCATTCCGTTTCGATGTGGGACATGGTTTTTTAGAAAAACGTAATCCAGGACATCCGATCAAAACCAAATATAATATCGGCTGCTCATTCCATTTAATGTTTTTCATCTCGCCACGACCGTCTGATCAGGGCCACGTCTAATCCCACCCATCCATCCATTTTAGAACCATAGAAACATATGTAGTCTTCAAATCAAACCCAAGATGATCACGACCGTCCACACTTTTTCTGATCTTTCTTATTCTTTGTGTCTTCTTCATTGCATCACACAACGGCACATCAGTCAGTGTCAAACACTACTCAACTACTCATCCTCGCCTACGAGACTTCCTATCTCCACTTGTGGCCTCCTTTTTCCCATCTTTCACAGCTTAAAACACAATTTTAGTTTTCAAAAATACAATCCCCATAGATCCAACGTATATTTCTTATAATATATATATTGTTATATAATTTATTAAATAACATACCCACTTATGTCCTTCCATGATTAGGGTGGTTTTCCTCTCTTATCTAAGTCTTCTCTAGAAGTATTCATTTACCATTTTGAGTTTGAAATGGAGGTTTTATAAAAAATAATTATATTTTATATATAAAGTTTATATAAAATCGTTTTACACTGAAAACCATACATGGTTTCTTCCTCTCAACCCTCCAATGAGCTCTCATCAACTCTACCCCATCCATTAGTCATGTAAGGGATTTTTATTTTTTTTATCCTTGTGCAAAACCATATATACACACTTTGTATAAACAGATATGTATATATTCATACATAAATATAAATATATATATATATATAGTTTTCCATAATATACTTGTTTTGGATTTCTATATATTTTTTATTAGTGTTTAACTGATGTTTTAATGTGGGTAGTACTTATTTTTGTTGTGTTTTTGAAATGAAAAATGCATTTAAATAATTATATATATATATATATATTCTATATCTATGAAGACCGAGGTTTTAAAAGGGCTAAAGGTATGTGTTTAATAATTTTCTAAGATCTATAATGATATAAGGGTTAAAATCCACATGGTTTTTGGTTATGCAAATCTGAATTTACAGTTTCTGTATTTTCAGATATATACATATAATTCAAATCAAAACATGTTTTATATTATTAGAATATGATATCCAATAATTAAATAATTACTTGGATGCGAATAATGTTTTGGGTTCAAATGGATTTTTGTTTATTATATAAAACAATGTTTCTTATATATGCATGTTCACAAGGTTAAATATTTCTTAAACCTAACATGATTTTGGCATTCAATCTAGTGTTATTAGTGATTTAATAATGTTATGTAGTAACCATTATATGTAAGGAATTATTAATCCTTGTTTTGGTTTTCGAAAACTCATATATATATATACACTTTGTATATAAGGGTATCCATATAAAAATATATGATTTTACAAGTCTTAATTTCATATTATGGTTTTAAGAATTTAGATAATGTTCTGAGGAAATACTTATAATATTATAATAACTATTAATTTTGTGTTTTCTAAACCAATATGTGTCTATGTATGTAAGAATGCAATAATATTTTAGAGGGAAAAAGGATGTGTGTAATCACATTATCATGCTATGACAATTAATGATTTATTACATGATGAACCAACTACAGTGATTTCTATAGTTAATCAAGTTTATTATTTAATATAATTCATGTTTATTTACACTTTTATTATTATATTATATGTAATGTAATTTTTGTTAACTATTAATGACATTAATAAAATATTTTGAAACAAAGAAGTTATCATTTTATGTGAGAAACCCCAGACATTCATTACTTATATGCTTTAGTAATTATTACATGTGAAAAGCATGTTTATTGGTCAATTCATGTCATTGAGAAAATTATTATTACCATATTCTAAATGTTAACTGACATTTCAGGCTATTACAGATTTAGTGATAAATAATTTCACTATCCATTCTTTTTATTTACTATTACAAACAATTATTTCTTGTAAGTGACATATCATGCGAATTTATAAAATTATTAATTAATTATTAAAAGTGGTATGGGACACCTTGAATAATATGGAATGAGAAATGAAATATTCAAGGTCGTATTGGACACCTTTATTATATGAAATAATAAATTCAATATTCAAATTGGTAAGAGAAACATTGAATATATGACCCAAATGGACATATGAAGAATGTATTGGACTTATTATGTAATGGGTGAGATCATTTATAGCCTCTCGATGCATCTATAGATCTCATGAGACAAATCCCTTCATGGAACATGGTCATGGAAAAATAATGATCTTAGCACGAGGCCTTGAAAGAGAATTTATGGTCTTGGCATGAGGCCTTGACACAGTCTGGCGTTAGACATTCCCTAACTATGTATAGGAATATGACCAACCAAGAGATTATTCAACTAGTAGAAAATCCTTGGTTAAGATCCAATATTTATGATTATCAGAAGAACCAAATTCACATGGAATAATGTTTTTCTAGAACTCATCATTTGAACTTTAATAAAAATTATTGTAGATTAAATTCCATTTTATGATTTCAAGTTTGTGAAGAAAGAAATTAATCTTATCATTTTATGCGCAACTCTGATCATATTGTGTTATCATTTTTCAATTCTGTACCCACACCCTTTCATGTTACACTTAGTATAGTTTTATCAACTCTTTAATTATTTGCAGCACACCATGCACTTTGCATAAGTATGCATTTTATTGGAATGTGTTTTATTCATAGCCCTTTTATTTATCCCTAAAATGTTTATTGGTAATTTTGGAAAACTATTAATGTCATGCTACATGTATAGCTATTTAAATTTTGTAAAATGTTTTAATATTATTTTAAAATTGATTTTTTAAATGGTTTAATTCGAAAAATTATGTTTTAAACCCTCTTACTGGGCATTTGTGTGCTCACCCTACATTTTCAATTAATTTTTATAGGTTTAATATATTTGATTTACACTAAATGGTGGATTCTTTAGGGAGTCATTTTTATTCAGTATTGAAGAAATGTATCATTTTTATCTGGTTTTCCATAACCTAAACCACAATGATCCTTTTTATAGAACATCATGTGTAATTTACCCCAATTTATTTTAAAAAAAACTTTACACACCATGTTTTAATGCACCGACTCTTGGATTCTATGTTCAGGGTGTTAAAAATATGATCTTCCCACCATAGGAGAGCCTGATGATAAAAAGGGACAAGATGAGAGTTTTTTGTCAGTAGAAAGAAATGATGGTCTAACATGGTGAACCTCGAGGGAGGAGATACTGTGTGCGGTTTATCTGGAAAAGGGTATTTCTGTAGTGGTGACCTTCATTTATGGTCGGGTCTGAGAGATGTGCTTATCAACAAGATGGCATTTAATGGTGAGGCTATATAGATTCATCTACGTGGTCTCCAATGGATGGTTGTGACATGAATAATCATTCTTGAATGTTTTTATCTTCATGCTATAGTGGTTTGGGTTTCTAAAATAAATGGTAAACTAGGGGGAAAGCTTGGAGAGTGATGTGTGTGATTGTGGGGTGGGAGAATATGTGTGGAAAACTACTCACTTATATTTTATAATAATAATAATAATATTTAATTATTATTAATATGTTTTTTATTTCATAAATTCTACTTTCCATTATGAATTGTTGATCCATATTCAACATCATGATTGTGTAAATGAGGGGGCCAATTAAATCCCAATGTTTGTTACGAAATTTGGACTCAATGATTGGGCCTATGAATTGATGTATGTACTTTTTATGAATAAGAGATTAGTTTTCACCGGGTTCCTATTTTGGGAAAATAATTTTTTTATCTTAAGTGTTTTCCCATGAGGATAACTATAGTGTGATATGTTTGTCCATCCATAACTGTTTGTATTTATGTAACATTGAATTTATATTTTAAGCTGATGGACCGATGAAAATCATTATGCCTTCTTCAAGATTTTTGTAGACTTGGATTTTGACCCATGAGAAAAATATCATGTTTATTTTTCCATGTAGAACTAGTTGGTGTCCTTAATTTTGACAATATAGATATGACATGATGTGTTACGATCTTAATGCTTCATTAAGAGATGATTTTCCATTGAAATTTATTAGGTGTGATCATCAGATAAAATCCTTTGTCGATACTCCCCAATAGCAACAGGGCACGGGTCCCCTATACACATTACATAGGTATAGTCAGAAATCCCTAAAACTATATTGAGTGTGGTTTCTCTATGTATGAAATGGTAATCCAACATCTTCGAGCTCCGGTGGTGAGTGGGTCATTTATGTGAGTTGCGGGACCTTCAGTTATTTAACTCATCAGTGAGGTGTGAGCCCTTCTACAAATATTCTGTTGAGGTTACATGAGACATTTGACTAGAGTTTTCTCTCTCTCGACTATGGATCATAAAAATAATATCCACGCCCCTCCACATGAATTATTATAAGATTGGGCATGATGTTGGGAATCATAGATGAATCTTTTTGAACTTCATGAAAAATCATCATTATTAGCTGAGTTTTGGAGATGAAGATACCCTATTTCTTTAGTTTTAGTTTCTTTTGGAGAGTAACTAGGTTTTTTTATTATTTCCACTGCCATATATTGTAATTGAAATTATTTCATTGTGATGATCTGACTACCCTCTTTAGAAAATTTGTGTTTAGTGATTTTGTTGTGTCCAATTGGGTATGTATATAATCACCCTTACAAGGGATTTACCCATATTATTCATGCTATATATAGACAATAAACATATTAAAATTGCATATAATTGGTCTGGTTAAGTTGATCATATTAGTTCATCGTTACACTAACATTTTTTGGTGGTTGGACTCTAGGATCTTGAGTCAGGATCTCCTATCATATACTCTTTGAAGTTGATTTTAATTTGGGTTTTCCACTATATTTATAGTTAGACGTGTATTATAACAATTTATATCATCTTTATTACACTATTATACTCTTTTTTATTTTCTTAGAGGTTATTTCATTCTTGTTTACACTCTATATGTTACTGTTTTCTGTATTCCTCCACACATTCATGTATTTTTATACTCTTTTTAGATTTTCCCAGAGATTATTTCGTGTATGTTCATACTCTTTTTTTTATTTTCCTTATAATTTATTATTGTCATCCCTTAGCCTATTAGAAGAGGTCGTGGGGTTGTGAATACTAATCCTTCCACCAGAAAGGTTTTCCCTTGTAGGTTAGTTCATTATATATTTGTATCATATGTGGTTCATCTTTGGGATAGTGTTTTGTTTTATACACCTCATAAGGATTGGTTAGACAACTTTGGGAAATAGTGGTAGAGTATATTGAGTGACGCATTCAAGCTAGAAGAACCAGTGTTCGTAAAATAGTTGATGTATCCATTCACCTAGACAATGAATATTGGCACCCTGAGATCTAATGGTATGTCTCTTTTAAATATAACATGTTTGATAACTTATGCACCAAGCATAAATGAACTATGATATACTATAACATACTAACATAATTGTTGGAATTTCAATGTGACCATTAGGAATAATAATCAAGGCAACAAAATTGTAACCTCACCTATGAAAGTATAAATAAAATTTAGGTATCTTATAAATGAAAATACAATATATTTATATCATGGAATAAGTAATTAAATTTTTTAAAAATGATAAATTATGTATTGGAATTTTTGTGAAATGCAAATGTTTATTTACAATTTTTATAATAACTATAATGATTTAAAGAAAAATTTATTTTCACAAAATATATTTATAAATTTTTTTGTGTTATGATTATAAGATAATTTTACGAGTCCTTAATTAAAATTTTAAAGTGTCATAAAATGAGTTATAAATTTAAAATTTGTATTTATCGAATAAATGAAGACTTTATTAAAAAATAAATATCTCATATTTAGAAACTTATTTTTATCAAAGGTATTCCATTTTTGAAATCTACACTCCAATAAGGGTTATAGTGAATTTTTTGGATTTTCCTAAAATAATTGATTTTTTATAAATAGTGAAATACAGTAATATACAATATTTAAAATTTTAATCCAAAAACCTGAATTTTGGGTCATGCATGAGGTATGAAGCAATTAGTTTGAATTAAAATTCACTATTTACTATAAATAGTCACAAGAATCAACATTATTGATAGTCTTGAGTCAAAATATTAAACAAATGAATAAAATAATAAATAACAACCCTCTCCTCCACTATAAATACCACCCCTCATTACCCCTCCCCTCACACCATTAAATCCTTGGATAATTCTTATATTCTACACAATTACATTCCCAAACCTATTCCCCATTTTACAGTATTTTCATGTCTCACTAAAATAACATTTCCAGGGGCCTTAAAGAGGCTCTCAAAGAGACAACACTTGAGAGGTAAAACCCTCCCTCTTTCTCTTTTAATTTATTTTCATTTCTTATCCTATACTCACCTACCAAATAAAAAATGTAATGGTAACTCAAGTATCATTCATATACTAGAATTATATTTTTTTCATAGAATACTCATCATCAATCCTCCTCTCCATTCCATTTTATTCTTAATATGAAAACATTGTCTATGATATGCCAATTTACAGTCATCCTGGACAATGTCATTCATTTTCGATTAACACCTTCAAGAATGGAAATAAATATGTTATTATGGTTAAATAAGATTTTATTATACATATTATATGTTTTATAATGTTGTGGATCAAATATATAAACCTGATATTAAATAAAATTATATAAATTTTTAATGGTCGTAAAAACATCCAAAATAAATTAAATTATTTTCATTAACTTTTTATCAAATGAATAATCCTAATACCATATATCAACATGAAATTTAAGATCATTTAAATTTTTTGAGTCTAATTAGTAACATATAATTACATTTTTTTAGAACTATTTCCATTTTACATGAACTTCCATACATGTATACAAGAGAAATGATCAGGAAAATCCAAGAAAAAGAATACTCCCACAACAATAAATTTGAATCTTATAACTCATCCAATAGGCCCATACATGAACATAATAATTTTATAATAAATAATATACATGTTAAATAGGTCCTTAATTATGTAATTATTGAATATAATTTTACTATCTGTGACTTTAAGTACAAGTGTAGAATTATTTCAGAAATATGGTAAGGGTTTGCTCATCACATTTTTATTTCTATGAGATATGAATTATTCACCACTTATTGCTTATATGTGGTTTATTTTTAAATCCCATTGGCATGTAAGACCTTGAATCCATTTATAAAAATGGTATTTAATTGTTTTATAGACTTATTAATATTTTTAGGGGGCATATGACGCTAACAATTTCTTTTAAAAATATTATTTTAAAAGCTTCTTTTTCAAATATAAAATGAAATATTTTATTCAAAAGTTATACACAAAGAGTGGATATTAACACATTAATGATTCCATTATTCATTGTATAATATTTTACTAGTTAACAATTTCATTTTATAATAAAATGTTTTCATTTTTAATTACACATAATTTTATATAAATGATCGCAAAGTAAAAAATGGTATTCCTCTCAAGAAACTGTCATTATTTTTAAGTTGTATTTTCATCTATGTCGAAAACATTCTATTGAATATTATTCTTAATTGGTATTGATATATTATGGTACCATAAACCATATTTTATTGAATTGTTTATTATTATTTTAATTTGGGATGTACTATCATGATACCATTCCCTAGATAACTCTTCATAGTATATGATTACATTTACTTATTTGGGAAACTATTTAAATTTCATATACTTGTTTATATATGAATGAATATTCTTACTATATCTCACCCCACCCAGATGAGAAATTCATTATACTTAGTAAGTGTTATATGGGTCCCACTATATCCTCTCGATGCATCAGTAGGTCTCATGAGAAAAACAATATTTGGTTTTTTCTAATGCTTTAACCATTTATGTTGACTTCTTGGTTAAGGCCTTGATGGTATGTTAATGATGTAAAAAAATTATGCATCCCTGAATATGATATTATTTATTGATAACTAATTTTATTATTCAACTAGTATAATATCAATGGTTAAGTGTCATTCTCTTTTTATTATTTATATTGAATTATTTTTTTAGCTTTTATTTATGCCTTATTTTTTCAAAATTTGGTTTTAATGGAATGTATTTTCAGTTATTCCCCTTGATTTATTTTTTATGTATGTTTATGGAAACTTTCATCATATTCTCACCCTTACTAAGTATCTGATATCATTCCTATATTATATTTTTTCCAGGATTCCATGATGTATATTAAGATTTACATATAGGTACAATTTCATAAATTGGGGACGTTTCTAAAAGAGTTTCTATGATGTATTTAATTTCATGTGGTAATGTATAATTTATATTTTTATATGTTTTCCCAAAGTTAAAAAACTATTATTTTCTTTTTGGATATGATCTATTATTCATAGTAAAAAATGTAATAAAGTATGGAACTAGAATTGGGCTATTGGAGTTGGGGTTTTTATAGTTGGTATCAGATAAAGTTTAGTATAAACATTGGAAACTAGATTTAAGAAAACATATATTAGGGAAATATAACCCTATATTTAACTTTTTTATATTCCAAAGGTATCCTTGATTATGATTTTAATATTGGTTATACTTTAAATGGTAAAATAATTTTAAATTTTCATAATCTTATTTTGTGTATTCTATTGTTTAGAAATGGAGCCTAGTGGATGGAATTAAAAATGTATCAACACACGTATCCCATGTAGGGATTCCCCTACCATAAAAGATAATGATGTTGGAGTTGGAGCTATAACATTTTCTAAAAAATACATCTAATGTGACCCATGACTAACATACATTGGTATTACATCATTTATGATAAATATTCATCATATTACAAAAGTACATTCTTGAGGACGGTAATAGTTTAGTGTCTTTGAAATCATGGAAAAATTATTCTAGCATGGTGAAAGATCTATAATGTATTGAGTAAAGATCTTCCTCTCCAGTACATCTAGCTAAAACATTCCTTCACAACTAGGGGAAATGAAACATAAGAAAGGGGTGATCTTGAATGCTCGTTATGTATAAATAAGGGAAATGCGTAAACATAACATGATCATAATGGTATGAAACATGAGAATAAGATTTGAAGATCATACCCAACATATAAAAGATCATAATCATGACACACGACATAAATATTGGCACATAATAAGAAATTAATCATAAGAAAATTTGGATCATAATCTTTGTAAGTGTTTCATATGAATAATACATGAAATTGTGGAATACAAATCAGAATATAACATAATGAACATATATCAGTAGAAAAAAGTTCACACATTATGTTAAGGACATGAAATCAGGCCCCCTAATAGACTTATGGACATGTAACCCGGTCTACGATTAATGTTGTGAACATGAAATTAGGTTCATACATAAACTAATTGACATGGAACCCGGTCCATAAAGAAACATTGTGATAATGTAGTTAGGTTTATTCATAACATTCTTAACTCATAATAAGGTTCAATAATAACATTGTGAACATGTAATAAGGTTCACAAATAAACTTATGGACATGAAACTAGGTCCATTAATAACATTGTGAACACCTAATCAGGTTCGCACATAATATTTATACTCATGGTTCATCAATCATTACCCAATGCATTAGCATGAGATATATGTCCCATCCATCTCAGAATAACATAAATCATACATGTTCTAATAAAATAGTCATCATATCATGACCCATAATAAGATATTGGGTTTGCAAACATCAAATAGTAACCCATGAAATGAAATGGGTGTCATTAATATGACAAAAAATCATAACCTATGAAAATAGATATATTTCATAACCACTTAATATATGAATAACCCATTAAAAGAAGTGGGTTTTAAAGGAATAAAACAAATAGAAGAGGAATGGGTTACAAAATCATACAACCTTTTAAAGAGGAACATCTTTCATAAACATCATTCAATCAAAAAAAATACCATTTAATGAAATAAATTGAAAGGAACATTTAGATAATTTCCATGCAGGTAATGAGTAACGTCAACAAATGACATCATAGATGGAAAATAACATGGAAAGTTAATTTGAATAATTGTTTTTATGAAAATACACTTTCTTCTTTGAAAACAATTTTCAAAACATAACAAATTTAGAAAAATATTTTCCTTAAAGATGCATTGAAAACATATAAAGAAGGAGTAAAGTAAATTTAATAATTTATTTTTCATTAAAACCTATAAAATAGGATTAAAAAAAATTTACACCCATTTTTAATAGATTTAAAACTTATAAACAAATCTTGAAAAAGTTTTTAAAAACATTTCATTTAAAATAGATTGAAAACATATAAAAGAATATTTGAAAATCATTTAAAACAACAAAACTACTTTGAAAACATTGTTCATAGAAAATAATGTTACAAAATTATTTCTAGAATATTAGGAAATTTTTTTATTTTTAATAAAATAAACATGTAATCTTGTAAATGATGATTTAATGGAATGATGGTCATGACATCGAGTAAATCCAAACATGTTGAACATTCGTTTCGCAATGTAAAAAGCTAAAAAATGTGTGTAAGCCAGAAAACATTAAGAATATTCCTTTTTAAAAATGCTTCTATTTAAAATGGACAAAAAATGGAAAAAATCCTTTTAAATATCATTGGAGAAGAGCAGAGTATTTTTTAATCCTTTTTAGAAAACATGGGTTTGAAGGGGCATAGAATTCTGAATGATGAGAGGGTAAAGTTGGGATTTCCTATAAACACTTTCATAACTATCTTATGTACCAATTAATATAAAATGGTTCCAAGACATGAATATATCATGATTAATAATGGGAGATGAAAATTCATTAGTGTTTTTGAGAGACAAATCCTAAAATTTAATCAAAAGAAGAATAATCATAATTAATCTAGAAAAGTGATGAAATTGTTTCAATAAAATCTTACAATATGGATAATTTCAACCATACTTCCCATTTATGAAAATAAAGAATAAAATATAATTAAAATAAAGAGATTCTTGATATAATTTTTGAAAGGAATTATATACACCTTAAGGAAAAATATAGGTGCATAACATGGCATGTGTCTCATAGAAGGAAAATTAAGACAAAATTATTTTACAGATTTTGTTAATTTTGAAACATAAATCCCATGAAAGAAGGATCATAAAATGGATACATAAATAACCATAAATTTAAATATAATAATCATTTAATTCATCCATTTTAAATTTAAACACCAGTTAAAAGGAATGGGTGGTGAATTAAGAATGTATCTCACATAAAAAAAATTGAGATGAAATCCCCTTACCATGTGTCTTGACTCTCATCGTATACATTCAAACCCCCTATTAATTGGGTAAAAAAATTAGGTATATGCCAAAAGGATTTCATGGATTGATTTCTACCCAAGGGGTTGCTTTTAGGGGGATGAGAGGTATTTTGGGATGTGGATTGGGTAGATTTTGGATGAAACTATGTGGTTTGAGATGTGTGAAGATTATGGATAGGTGGCGGCTTTTTATAGGTAATGTAAAGGACACACATGGAATTTTTTAAAACAAGTTAGGTGTAACCACGTTTTAACAGAACAAAATTCATACCAAACCAAAAAAACTCAATAATGGAGGGTTAATGGACGATGAATTGATAGAAAATGGGTGTAGGGTAATTATTTAGGTCATTTTGGGTCTTAAATTTATGGTTTATTACTTCATTAACATAATTTCCTCTTTATCGTTATAATTAATTTTAACCAATTTCACAAATATATTTGGTAAAAAAAAGTTTCTCTTGTTAGACATTATAAACTATGATGATTCCAAATATGGAATCCATTTTTACCAATTATAATAACATAAGTGAAAGAAATTATTTTTAATACAACCCCATTGAAGAAATGATGCTAGAGGTTTTTAAGGTAAAATAGTTTTTCCCTTAAAAGGTGGTAAAAATAACTTTTTAAAAATATATGGTTTTAAGAATAAAATTTGGATTGTTATTATCTTATATATTTCAAATATATTTGATGATTATCAAAAAAAATTGTTTGAATAAAAAATATATATTACTATAACATACTAATTTAATGTATTATGGGAAAATAGCTTTATAACCATAAAAATAATAGTATTCAATTTTTTATTATATTAATTTTCATATTCATTTCTAATTAATTGGTAATTTTTGAATTCATATTATATTTTTGTGAACCATATATTTTAAAAAATTTGATAATTCTATTTGTAACCACTAATTAAACATTCTAGGATATATCTTATTATATTGAATAATAATATTTTAATAATATATTATTGTATGGTAACTCTGATCATTCATGTTATAGAAGACATTGAGGAATGAATTTATTTTGTGTAATGGAAGCTAACATCAGTGTTTCATGTTGAGAAAGCTAAAAATTTTGTTAAGTGTAGTGCATGATTAACATGGTGTTGCATATAATATAACTCAAACATAGTTCATTAATATAAAACTATTTTCTATGTTGTGTGGAATGAAAAATATCAAAAAGAGCAAATTAATTTGAGGAAAAAATAATTCAAGAATTCTTAGGGGTGTTACATTCTACAACCATAAAATAAATTTCTCCCTTAAAAGTCATATGGGTTATCAAAGGATTGATACTTGAATGTTTCATTCATAGAAACCCACATCTTAAAAATTAAAACCAAAACATTACTTAAAATGGGAAATTTAGAACTAAAATGGTTTCCCAAAGTAACATATAACTAGATTTCCACACAAGAGAACATGGTTTTGGAATAAATATTTGATAGATAAGAGAAATATAATAATCAATTTATATAGGTTAGTGATAGATGACATGGTTAGGAGAAAGTTAACAATTACAAATCGTAAATATGTGATGATCTAATTTACCATTTGATTCATCAGAATATAAGAAACTAGGATAACCCTTTTTGTTTTTGATTAATTCCCTAGATTTGAATAATTTTAATGAGTATATTTAATTACATGATTTTATTCCCTTTCTTATGCACAATGTCACCCTTTGGTTACGCCTTCATATATTTCCTCTTATTCTCATACCCTAAGAAATGAATGATATTATTTTCATTCCTGAAGTACTAATAGATCATGAGATCCATGATAAGTAATCCCATATATCTTTAGTTTCCATCAACACAAAAAGGTTATGAAAAATCATAAGTCCTCATGTGCTGATATAATACATTAATCTCAAAAAAATTATTCAATTTGTTTAGTTAAACATTCCACAAATGGTTAATATTATAATCCTTCCAAAATATAATTCACCCATTATTCCTTAAATATGATCTTTTCTTATACTAGAAACATTTTTGTTGGATACTTGGGTTCATCCTTGAACCGATAGAACCTTAAAATTTATTTTATTATTAAAAAATACTTATAGAGGGATATAATTAAATAAAACTTCATTAAAATATGAACAACAAGATTATCATCGGGTTTATTCATACAAAAATAAACATGAACTTCCAAAATAGGGGAAAGGATATGTTTTATGCTAATTTTAATTATACACATCATCAATTGTGATTGAATAAACTTTCCATTTTTCATTTTTCCATAGAGGTTGTCATGTCTTTTTTCTATATTATCTGTAGGATTGGGGTATTGATTCGAGTAATGCCCAAACTCCCTGCACTTGAAAAACTGATGTGTGGTTTGTTCATTTTATTGATTTTTCTCACCACTAATTCCCTCACATGAAAAAACTTTTTTCAATTCATGAACTCCCCTAATTTCTCTTTACCACGGTCTTAGAATGTTCGAGTCTGAAAATATATATTCTCTCCATATTTTTTTATTCTCATTTGAACACAATCTTCCTCTTCATGTTAAAACCCTGAGACTGATACATAGCCCCAACCTACAAAAAAACATTGATTTCATAATGCATAATATCTTCATAGCTTCTAATGTCTCTTGTGGCTAACAAAATTCTAAGACATTGATTCAATACACTGAATAAACTATTAAATTAACTTTTAGGATGGATGATAATACTAGAGGCATACCTCGTATGTCTTGGGAAATTATCCTCGTAGGTACTAACATATACATCATCCTTTTTATGAAAATAAAGGAATTATTTTTCTATCATTGTATGAAGTACCTGAGAAAGTAATTATTGACCAATAATTTATTTAAATCATCCTAATCCATGCATTAAATATCATCTTTCTTCATCATGTTAAATTATTATAGTCCACCACTGATTTGCTTCACCTTATAACTGATAAATAGCCATAATAAATTTCTCATAACCCAAACACCAGGGAATGGAGAATATCATTTTAGTGGTATTGATATAGTGTTCAACAACAAGTTGATCATAATACCTAATAAATGAAGGTGGATGTTACCCCATAAAGGACTAAACAAAACATTATTCCATTATTTTCTAGTTTTGAAGTACAACATGATTCATTTCTAGATAAATTTGTGAGATTATAGAAACAAGGGTTTTTATGCTAACACACATATAATTTTTATCTTCATGAGAACAATAATTGTATTATCCATTGTAATCTCCATTAACATGTTTTATTTGGGATCTAACAATTTAATGAAACAAATATCATAGAGTAATAAAAAGTTGTCATAATAAGGATCCACATAATCATGAAAAATAACTTATTAGATGTCTAAATTTTGAAACCTTCCTTAATTTATGATACCATATGTTTATCCTAGGTTATTCATATCTAGATTCTGTTTAAATATATCATGATATTTCATGGAGATTTCAGGAAGTCCAAAGAATATCCCCTAGGAGTGTCAATCCAGATGTGTAGCAAGGATCAATTTTGTGTTCTAGATTACCCCAAGTTAGGCCTGTAACAACTTGTCAGAGCTGTTAATCCTAGGTACATTTGTGCCAGACCCACATCCACTTGTAGTATCCATACAGGGATGTATTTCTAGGAAACCACATACCCTATCCTTTAACAACCTTCTGTGACATTTTTATATTAATTTCCTTATCAATAGAATTTTCTCTAGACATTTCCTTAAGGTTATAACTTCCCTTTTCCCATCCTAGCTTCCAAAGTTTGACTAAACATTTCTTATTAATCCATTTAGTGTGAACCAATATTAACATACATGGATATTACATTATTTATTATTAATATTCATCAAATTACAAAAGCACAAGAATAAGGGACATCGTAGTTTAGTGTCTTTTGAAACATGGTACCAAATTTTTCTATCACGGTGAAAGATCTTCAATGTCTCTAGTAAATATTTTACCCCTAGTAATTCTATCTAAAACATTCCTTCATAGACTAGGGAAATCATATATAAGAAAAGGGTGAGCTCAAATGCTCAGTAAAGGTAAATAGAGGACATTTATCAGCATAATAAGATCATAAGGGTATGAGAACGTGAGGATAAAATTTAAATATCAAACCATACATATCAACAATCATAATAATGAGACAAGGAATAAATATTGGTAGTTAAAAAGTTATGAATCATAATAAAATCAAGAGCATAATCCAGGAATGCATTACATAAGAATAAGACATGGAATTGGGTCATATAGATCACCATATAGCATCTTGAACATATATAAGAAGAAACAAGTTAACATATTAATATAAGGACATGAAATTAGTCCCTTTGATAGACTTATGGACATGAAACCAGGTCCATGAATTAGCTTGTGAACATGAAATAAGGTTCATGAATAAACTTATGCATGTTGAACCAGATCCCTATATAACATTTTGAACATGGAATCCGGGTGATTCATAAGATTATGAACTCATAATATGGTTCACTCATAACATTTTGAAAATATAATATAGTTCACACATTAACTTATGGACATTAAACTAGGTTCATGCATAATATTGTGAACATGTAATTAGGTTCACTCATAAAATTTATACTCATGCATAATACATAATTACCCAATGCATTAGAGGGGGATATAAGTCTCACTAATATCATAATAACATTATTCATATATGTTCTACAAAATAAAACTTTTATCATATCATGTCCCATAAAAAGAGAAAGGTATTACAAACATCAAATAATAACTCCTGAAATTAAATGGGTATCATTAACATGTCATCACATCATAACCTATGAAAAGAGATATGCTTCATAATCACTTAATGAATGTATAACTCGTGAAAAGAATTGTGTTTAAAAATCATAAATACTATGGAATAAGAATATGTTTTAGAAGATTATAACCCATGAAATAGGAATGGGTTTCACAAATATCATTTGATCCAAACATATAACATTCCGATAAAAAATGTGAATTTAATCTTTGCGTAATACCATAGAATGGAATGAGTAACATAAAAAGATGTCATATTAGACGTAAAATAACTTATAAAGACATTTTGAATACATTTCATGAAGGAAATATCATTTCTTCTTTGAAAATGATGTTTAAAACATTAAACCCTAATCAAAATATTTTCTTTTAAGATGCATTTTAAACATAGAATGAAGGATCTAAATCATTTAAAAAAATCCATGAAAACATATTAAATATTCTTAAAAAATTAAAACCCTTTTCAATTAATTTTTTTAAAATACATATTTATAATTATTGAAAACATTTTGAAAACCATTTCTTTTAAAAAACAATGAAATCATAAAAACTAATCTTTGAAAATAATTTTAAAAAATAAAACATATTTGAAAAACTTTTTCATTAAAAATATCATTATGAAAATAATTTTTAGAATAATATAAAAATATTTTCTTTTAATAGAAATAATATTGTAATCCTATTAAGGAAGCTTCAAGAGAATGGCGATCATGATGGCTTGTAAATCTGTACATGCCAAACATTCTTTTTACATTGTAAGAAGATTAGAAAAGATCCACAACCAAAAAAAAGTCAAGAATATTACTTTTTAAGGGCCCTTTTGATTAAAATAGTAATAAAATGGGTAAAAATTCTTTTTAAAGATAATTTTATAATATTATAGTATTTTTTTGTTTTAAAAAACAATTTTTAAGAACATATATTTCGAACAAAAGAGAGGGTAATGTTTGGCTTTTATAGAGACATTTCCTTAACTACCTATATACCAATGAGTGAAACAATGGTACCCATAAATAAATATATCATAAATAAGTAAGGGATAAAAAAATTCATGAGTATTCTTTAGATATGGATCATAATATTTCATTAAAGTAAGCATAATAAAAATAGTCTTGAAAATTCATGATATTATTTCAATAAACTATTACCACATGGTAAATTTGAACCGTACTCCCCATTTATGAAAAATAATCTTAAAATATAAGGAAAATAAGGAAATCCATTATATAACATTTCAAATGAATTATATACACCAAAGGTAAAGATATATGTGCATAACATTTCAGGTGTCTTGAACAAGGAAAATTGAGACCAAATTACTTTACCAATTTGGTAACTTTTGAAGCATAAACCCCCTAAAATAATGATCCTAAAATGGATATGTATATACCTATTAATTTAAGTATAATAACCATATAATTCATCCATTTTAAGTGTACGCACAAAAAAAGGAATGGGTGGTGAATATATAATTTATCTCATGTAAAATAAAAGTGTGATGAAATTCACTTTCCTTTTGTATTGAATCTCATCATAGTCATTCAAACCAATTATTAATCAGGTGAATCCTTTTGGTTAGTGCCAAAAGTATTCCTTGGATTCATTTATGCATAAGTGGAGGATTTTAGGATGAATTGAGGGACTTTTGGAAATTATATTTGGTAGATCTTGGACGAACCTAAGTTGTTTGAATGGTTTAATGAAGAGGGAGAGATAGTGGCCTTTTATAAGGAAGGGAAAAGACACACTTGGCATTTTTAAAAACAAGTTAGGTGTACCTACATTTTTACGTAAAAAAATTCATACTAAACCAACCACACTCAATAATGGGATGTTTATGAGTGAAAATGTCTAGATAATGGGTTTTAGTCAATTGTTTATGTCATTTTGGGTATTAAATTAAATGTTTAGTACTTTGTTAGCCTATTTTTCTCTAAATCAATGAAATTAATTTTAATCACATTCACTAATATTTTTGGTCAAATAGAAATTTCACATTATTATAAATTATATATTTTTCTAATTTCAAATATGGAATCCATTTTTCCAAATTATAATCACTTCATTATAAGAAATAAAATTTAAAAATAATCTAGCAGTTTGAACAACACATCAGGTTTTTAAAGTAAAAGTTTCCCACCATCATATTTGCTTTTAAAAAAATTCCAAAGATTCATTTAATCTAAAAAAATGATTTGAAATAATTTATCAATTTTTTTGTAATAATACATTAAAATTATTTTAAAATATAATTTGACCATATAATTTAATAAGATAAAAAAGTAGTTTTGAATTAATTTTATGTATTTTTAACTATTCATTAAAAAAAATGAAACCTTATATAAAAACACCCCAAATGTATCCTAATATATTTTTTATTTCAAATATTAAGTTTATTTTGAAATATTAAATGTATAAAATTTCCAAAAATTGGATTTAAACTGGGTTCACCATTAGAAGTCAGAAAAACAACCTTTAAAAAATATAGGTTTTAAGAATCAAATTGGGTTTTTTCATATCTTATATCTATACAATCTATTAGATAATTATCTAAAATATTTTTTTGAATAAATAATATATATGTTAATATCACAGATATATTTTACTTATTAGTGGAAAAAATCATTGTGAACATAAAAATGATAATATTTATCTTTATATTGAATTGATTTTAATATTCATTTATAATTAGTTGGTAACATATGAATTCATATTTTATCATCATAAACCATACATTTTCATAAGTTAGATAATAATATTCATAACCGCTAATTCTCAATTCTAGGTTATATCTTACTATATTAAATAATAATATTTTAATAATATATTATTGTACTGAAAACCTTTTTCATGTGTGTTCTGTAAGTAATTGATCAATGTCATTACTGCATGTAATGTAAGATAACCTATTTGTTCCATTTAGAGAATGATAATGTTTATATTGTGTGTAATGCATTAGTAAATTGGTGTAGCTTATGACGTAAGTCAAAAATATTTCTTTAATATAAAATAAACTATTTTTTGTGTTTCATGACATGAAAAATATAAAAAAGGTTAAATTAATATGAGAAACCAAATAATTATCAAATTCACAGGGTGTTATGATAACTATACAAGGAAAACATTATCTGGTTATGAGAATTAACCTTACTCACCTTGAGTATCCCAATCCAAAAAACAATGTAACAATGTTTGACTGATTCATGTAAAAAAATCTGTTATCATTCAATGGGACTACAAACCCATTTGCTGTTGATCAATGGATATGCTCCTTAGAGAAGATATTTCTTACTTTAGGAGGAAACAATAATAAACCGACCTTAGGTACCTAAAAACATGGCACCTTACCTAATCAGTCATATACTGGATGGGCGTTCCTCATCCCCATGGGTTGGAAAAAAGAATATAGAAATCTAATAACGAACTGAACAGAATGATTTCTCCAAACATGAACAAACAGATGTCATATATATAATAAAAAAAGGAATTTCATAAGAATAAAAAGATATATATTCCATAACTGTAAAAAGATAGCAGAAAAAGAAAATGACAAAATCAGTTAAATCATCTAAATGAAAAGTCCAACTACAAAGGAACCAAATCCAAATAGAAAATCAAAATGATGGAATGGAAAAACTCCCACTATCTCACCACAAGATACCCTACCGGCTAACATGAACCTCCCTGCCTCACTAAAGAATCTCACCTTTCAAATTACTAGATGAAAAACAAAAATCTATGAACCACCGAAGAGGTGTGTAGAGTGTGATCTAACAGGATTAATAGGATCCCACCTAGGAGTTCCATAACAAGGATCTATATAATAAATCTTGTATGATTATTTTAATTAAAACATAGCTTTATGTGTATTAGATAATTTTTACAGAAAAAATGGTGAACATTTCCCTTTTTCCAAAGTTCTAAAGAAATGAAAGAAACCAATTTCAAAATCACATTTTACATATCATTTTTCACAAAAATAAACATTCAAATCAAGGCTAACATAGAAATATGAGCAATAAAATATAAAATCACATGTATCACAACACCAAGGAATACTACAGGTCTAAGCCATAGAGTACTCAAACCCTAGTAATCACGTGAACAATCCAATTCCTAGAACTAAGGTCCAAGGAAGCTTTGGAATACCCCATGAGTGATCCCCCAACCAATTTAAATATCAGTCACCTAGAACAACAAGACCAAAAAATAGAGGAAATCCTTAAGATAAATCATCTTGATAATCATAAAACAATGAATGATGGCCCCAAGAAAAACCATCCACATAAGTACCGATGGTATCCCATGTGATATTTTTCACAATTCATTTAAATAATTTGAAAACCAATTCAAATTTCTTTTTAATTTATCATAAATACCTTTTTTCATTTATCATTAACCAGGGAAGAACTATTTTTTGTTGAAAAATATAATCAACGCATAGAAAAAAAATCATTCCTATCTTTCATTGTGAATAGTTTTGTAAATCAAAAAAACAAGATCCATTTCCATAGGCTAGTGATAGAACCACCTAACTCATAACATGGGTCACACATGCTCGTAATAGAATCCAAAATAAATGAAACCCAACAATGTGAATGAAGGACCTAAAATAAAATCCCCACATCTGAGGATTGTGGAAATTTAGAAAGAAAACTTCTAGCAGAAAATGAAAATACCACTTACCTTAATAAATGATGTCCGGCATACTAAAAATAATGATGAAATTTCCTTTGGAATAAGATATCATAATAGATATGGAGGATGATAAAAAAGAAAATGAAGTTTATATAAACATATCTAACTATTCCACCCAATGACGACACAGTGATCAAAATTAAAAAGTATAGTAATGTTCGCATACCCAAAGAGATTCCCCACAACTACAATATAGATCCAGCACTAAACTGATTGATTTAGGAGAAGCATCTCTCCAAAATTCTTGAGGAGAGATCTGGGTTAGTGTAGATAGAGTCTGGGAAGAAAAGACCAAGAAAAACTACGAAGCACGTGTCTGAAGATTATACATGGTCTGTTTTACAACATGTAATATAGTTACATGTCATGAAAATCTATGGTGTTAAAATATGATGAAAGATACATCACCTCAGATTAAAAATCCATTATTTAAAACATTTAAAATTTAAAACCACCATTCTCGATTTGTAATATCTCACAGCGAGAATCCCCTTTCATCGTCTATACCGTGCAACAATTACAGGGCATGTAGCCCAGTTACACAGCGTGAAATCCTTCTTTATCTTGCAAAAAAATCCGGTTAATGTTGAAATTTCAACAAATCCCTATTTTTTCCATTACAGGTGTCCTCCAAATAACAATGGAGGGGAAAACTGTGTGGAGGTTAAGGGAATACCTGAAAACATTGTAATGGGATATTACAAAATCCCCAAAATAAAGACTTTTCATCCCTAGGAAGTCATGTGAATGATATAATACATATAAAAAGATGAGTCCACCACTCCCTTATCAAAAATTCAAATTCCCAACTCTCATGAGAATCTGCTCCTTATTTCTATTGAACTTTGACTAGTGGAATAAAATTCTCACACATGACATTCACTTGAGATTCTAAGATATCAAATGGTTTTTCCGAAATAGAAATATCTTAATCTAACTCATTTTCTTCCCAACAAAAAATGTGAGCAGGATCAGGATGTTATTTCTCGAGGTGAGACACAAGAAAAACATCATTAATACTCAACAACTGAATTGGAAATGATAATTAATAAGGAACATTCTCAAGCCTCACGGTGACCTCAAACATCCAATATATCTCAGAGCTATATCTCCCTGATTTATAAGTCAATGGTGTCCCAAAGGAGGAGAAACATTCAGGAAAACCCAGTCACCTATAAAAAACACCAAAGTTTGATGTCGACAAACTGTACACGATTTCAATAAACTCTGGGACATAACCAGATGTCAATGTACATCTTGAATATTCATGATAGTTTCCTAAACCAAACATGGTCCAGCTAAAGGTACTTCATCCACCTCAAACCATAAAAGTCGTGATCTACCTGGTAAACCATACAATGATTAAAAGGAATCTAATATGATTGAAAACTGATATGTATTAATATAAACAAACTCAACCAGTCTAAGATAGTTATCCCATGATGCCTTGAAATCAATGACACTATCATGGAGCATATTCTCTAGGATCTAAATCACATGATCTATATGAGTGTCTATCTGAGGATGGTTTGATGTGATCAACTTGAAATGAGTTTTAATTTCCTCTTGAATACTCCTCCAAAACATTGAGGTAAACCTAGGATCCCTATCTAAAATAGCTACAGAAGGACTCCCGTTCAACCACACGATATCCCACACATACACCTTTGACAAATAATCATATTTAGTGGTGTATTTGATCATAATGAAATGATGAGACATCATCAACCAATCAAAAACCGGCTAGATATAATTATACTATCAAGGAGTCCTTGGAAATACCACAAAAATCCATGGATACGTCATCCCATTTCCAAACTAGCACTATAAGAGGCTTAAGAAATGTAGAGGGTTTCAAGTTCTCTTCCATTATCCATTAGTATATGTAACAGTGAGACACAAACTCCATGATTTCACCCATTATACCCAGCCACCAGAATCATCCCCTCATTTCATAATTCTTCTTCATAGTTCCTGGATGAATTGCCCCCAATGTTTTATGATAATTGAAAAAGAATAAACATCCCATTGATAGTGGGATAAATACTCACATCCCAAAGTGGAACATACCATCTGAATAAATATACCAACCAAAAATATTCACCCCACCATAATGGCATTCCCAAGTCTTTTTAAAAATTATCATCCTACTGCAGAATATAAGAAATAGACCCCAAGAGAGATGATGATAATTGAACACTAGTTAGAACCTTCCTAAAACATCATCATGGGCATCTAGATGCAACTGAGTGAAAATCCCCATAAGGTTCGAATCTTCAATTTATTCTAGAATTTCCTATGACGGTGCATTGTTGCTAAGATTCTTTGCAACAAAATTTCCCTTCCTAGGGGTTTAGGCGATATTGATGTCAAATTTATTAATTTAATCTATCCATTGTATTTTCCTAAGATTAAATTACTTCTAAGAAATGATATATCTCAAACTCTTATGATTAGAGAAGACTGGGAACTTCTCCCCAAAAAGACAGTTCCCCCAACAATTGAGTGAATGAATGACTGTGGAAATATCTAAATCATGAATGGGGTAATTATTTTCATGAAGCTAAAGCTGAAGAGGTCCATAAGCTACCAAATGATCATCCTTCATTACACGTATCACAATTTAAAATCCTTTTAGTTCATCAAAATAATATTAAAACTTCTCATACCATGTGATTTTCACCACTTTCATGGTAATAGTAGTCAAAGGTGACCTCAGTTTAGAGAAATACTTGATGAACCATCAGTAGTATCCACTAAGAATAAGTAAGCTTTGTATATCATATATATTCAATGGTACATTACCTGATAAAATTGACTTTTACTTATTTTGATCAAATGATAATCCATGCAAAAAAATTCAGTGCCCCATGAATTTTACTTCAAAATCCAAAAACAACATTTTTAATGATTTTCATAAAAATAATGACTTCTCAAAATTTCTAAAAATAAACTCAACAGGTGCTCATGCTGATGCTTTTATTTTTAATAAACAAGAATATCCTTTATGAACACTACCAAAAAAGTGTGAAGATATTAATAGAGTATCTGATTCATCATGGCAATAAAAACTACAATAGAATTAGCTAGACCAAGATGCATCTTAATATGCTCATAGTTGCCATACCAACTCCTGGAAGCTATTTTCGGTATATCAGAATCTTGAACTCTGAGCTGATGATAACCAAACTGAAGATCAATTCTCAAAAACATTTTCCCCCATTAAATGATCAAACATATCATCCACATAAGTAAAATGATATTTTTCCTTAACCATTAACCAGTTAAACTTTCAATAGTCCACATATATCCGATGTGAACTGTATTATTAATTAGTGAAGAGAACAGGGGGTACCTAATAAGAAATTATAGGGTGAACAAAACCCTTTTTCAATAGGTCATCAAACTAAATGAGTATCACTTTTAGCTCTAATGGTTCTATATGAAATGACTGTATCAATATAGACTATGTACCCAGAACTTGGTCAATTATAAACTATAATTATCTATCCAGAAATACCAGATAAGTAATATAGGAAAACTTCAGGAAATTATCAAACCAAAACTGGATATTAAAAAACAAAAGATACGTTATCGGGCTAAAACACAACAGCAACAAACAAAATGATGAGCTCTGGGCGGGAAGGTCCTGAACAACTAGACCTTGGTTCCCAATCCCCCTGAAACACATCAGCAACAAGAAAACAAACACCCCAATTATAAAAATCAACCTTATCTCGATAAGGGACAATAAAATCCATATCATTGATGATGTAAAACCGACCTAAATAAATAATGAGAAAATACCAAACCAACTTTGTATCCAATATTGTTAATGAGCAAGTAGGAAACTCAAACCACTACTCTATCCTCATTCCAAGAGGTGTTTCTAACATAATTTCAAAGGGAATAAGCTCCATTGGAATTTTAATTACATAAACTAAACCTGAAGATATTAATGAGTGGTAGGAACCAATATGTAAAAAAGAAATTGATACTAATGATGCAATAAATATAGTTCCCCTTACTGTAGTTGGACCCGCATCGGCTTCCATTGAACACTCATCTACTACATAAAAGATGCTTCACTTCAAAAGCTTGTTCCTGGTTCCCTGTAGCATTTGAAGTGTCAACCCCGAGTTTTTATTTTTTACATTTGTTCCAAATTGGGTTGTGTTCATGGTATTTTTCTTAGGATCCGGGTGTGACATGTTTGAAATTTTATAGAATTATTTCTCTTTTATACCTATACTATCATTTCCCCCACAGATTCCCCTATTTCCACCTTGAATTTGGATAAAAATTAGATAGTTTTTGTTAGATATAATAGGTCACACAGTTTACTAAACCCTGCCGCCAAACCATGTATAGGGCGCACAGGTTTGATGTATAGTTTACTAAACCAAGCCACTGAACCACTCCCAATGTCCAATGAATTAATTTTTTTTAAGTAAATCTAATTTTTTTCCTTTTGTAAATTAACCAAATCCACCCAATCCTTCCTATATTTTAGCATAGTATCCATGGGAGGCCACCATTCTCCCTCAATCTCCCATGAATCCCAATTTTTATAGGGTTTTTAGTGGGGAGACTTCAAAGTTCTCAAAGTTAATTTCTTCCTTTTTTGTCTTTATTCATTTCTTTAGTGTTTCTCCCCACTTTCTTGGAGTTCCTAATGATCAGCAGTTAGAGTTTCTTACATAGGTTTTATTTATGAGTTTTTTGTCTAAATATTGCGGTGTGGTGTTGGTACAATTGATGTTTCGCACAACAATTTGTTGTTTTGACACAAAAGGATAGGTTATTACATTTGTATTCATCTTATAAAGAGTTAGCTTTGCTTTCCTAGAATTTTTATCACAATTCATACATATTATGTGTGGTGTGGAATCCATTTTTGGTAGAGTTAGTAACATGTTCTCTTATAAAATTTCATGTTTACATGAAATTGTGTATTTTACATGTTTAATAATTTTGACATCTTTTATAGTCATTTTATAATGAATGAATTTTCCTTATAAAAAGTTTCTAGGGCCGAAAATTATGTTTTGGATGGATATTGGTGTGCTTTTAGATTTAAAATAGGGGTTTTGAATGTGTTTTATGTAAAAAACCACATTACACTTCTTGAAAATGTTTTATGTAAATTTTAAATGGTTTATTGAGTTACAAAAAGTGTGAAAAGGATGTTTATGTACTATTTGGTCAGTTCATGTTCTTAAAATGGGGATTTGAAAGGTAATGTGGCGATTTGTGATGTCAAATGTTTTGAGAATGTTTTATGAATGTAAGAAATGATTAATTAATTTGTACAAAATGTGTCAAACATGTTTGTGGGATGTTTTGTGCGAGTATGATGTAAAAAATGAACTTGAAGTAGGAAAGAGTATTATTTGGCTTGTTGTGGAGTGTTTGTTCTGTGTATAAATTGGAAAAATTCATTTTCAGGAGAAAATGGTATTTCATAACATGTATAACATTATTGATCAAAATGATGGAAACCTGAGAATCTAGGTGGGTCGACTAGGACTAGTATTCTAGTGATCCAGAGTGGTTTCGTCCCTATTTCATGTAGCATGTTTGACGATGAAAACACCAAATAAAATATGATGATGATGTTGGGGACCACTAGGTTATAGTTATTTCCCTACTAGTGGCTCATGCATGAGAAGGATATTTGTTATGGTTACTTTTACATTGAGATACGCAGTACATAGGGTCCCACAACTAGATAGTGCTTAAGAGTGTTCTCATAACTAGTGAACAATATATTTATTGTACCTACCATAAACATATGGTTTGTTTGGCTAGAAAATTTATTATCATGTGTGTTTTATTAAATTTTTTTTGATATTTAATGTAACCCTCTTTAAAAAATATTTCATTTAAAGTTGAATTCCTTTGAAATTGTTACTAACATTTTTGTTTTAAATCCTGAAATATTTTCATCTTCAAATGATTGTAACATGGAGACTCTTTGGGTGGCATCGTAATGGTCTTATTATCACACCCTACATACACCCTTTGCTGTAATTAGACATCATAATGTTGTCATGGGTTTGATAAATGTTTTTGGAAGTAGTGGTTCATGTTTCTAGTGGTCCTTCGTAATGCGGTGTCATGGAGATGGTATGAGAAAGATGCCATATTTCCATGAGGATGTTCTTTTTGGAATTAGTCCCATGTGGTTGTCCATAATAATTTTTAAGGAACATGATTTTGAATTTTTGAATTTTGTTTAAAGTTTGTTTGGTTGGAATTTTTTAGATTCATTTTATCTATTCTCTTTTTTTGTTTTGTGATTTCAAAATTTTATAACTTGTTCCGAAAAATTTCATTATGATACCCAGTAACATGTGCCAACCCTTGAAGATTGGTAATGCCCTTTTTTCCTTACTGTAGACTGGGTTGGGTGCCGTTTTTGATGCTAAACAGATCTGATTCATGAAAAAATGGTACCAAAGGATGTCACTCTTTTTGGGTAATGTTCTTTTTGGAAAAAGTCTAGGAAGACTAGAGGTAGGATTGATATAACTAGATTTTATGGTTACGAGTAAGGTGCATTCCCATCACACCTCAGGGTGGGATGTGAGTTTCTATGGGAAGGAGGGTTCCATATAATTATTTTAGTCCATTGGGTTGCTCGTTATTTTGAAAATGAAATGGGAATTAGGCCAATGGTCTTAATACGATCACTAGGCCTAGAAATCCATGTAGAGCCAGGGATATTGTTTTAGAAAACTCCCTATGATGGTGATGTGACTAGAGTATGGATGCAAACCATATTTATGAGTCACTAAACATTAATAGATTCCCCTTAATTTGATCAATATATATAAGGGTTTTGGAAAATCATTTTGGTAAATATTATTTGAAAATTGTGGGAACTAGATTTTAAAAATTGAAATGGTTATGAGTAAATTGGGTTGAAATTGTCGGAAGTAGATTTCCACAATTTGAAAGTTTGGTTTACCAAAATTTATAGTTGGGAAAGTATATGTTATGTTAAATCAGGTTTTTCAAATGTGTTTTAAATGAGATTTTAATATTGTAATGGTGTGATTTTCAAAGTGATTGAAAATGGGTTTATAGAACTATTTTGAAATAGGTTATGAAAATGATTGTTTTCATGAAATGGTCTCTGTGTAAGATGATATTGGATTTCATATAATCAAAAATTACGGATTCATAAACTTGATCCCTTGTAAAACTAGGATGATTTTGAAGTCAGCTTTGAAATTATGTTTGGAGTGCAATGAAATGTTTTGAAATTGACATGTAAGGTTTGAGAATGAATTTATTGGATTATTATTTCTTATCTAAAATGATTTCTAATATTCAAAGTGGATTTTATTTGAAGGTTATGTTTTTTTCAAAGTTTATTATTGTGAAATATGAAATGAGATTAATGTTGTGACTAGTGGCATTGAGAAGAATAGGTGTGGGTTGATAGTTTCTTCGAGAAATGGATTTTTTTTACATTTGGTGTGTCTATGAGTGGCCACATGAATATGATATTTGTGGGATGTGAATGGGTGCTAGGTTTGGCATGAGGATATTTCATGTGATAGAATCAATGGGGGAACCAATGGTGAATGTGTAGTCCACCATCTCGGTTTTATTTTCCAAAGTGGTTTTAATGAAAGGATGGAGTGTTTGGTGACAAATAGTCACGCAGTGAGTTTTATTGTGTTTTGGGAATATTGTAGTGGGGTGTTTTGAATATGAAATCCTTTTTGGTTTGAATGAAGCATTGGGTTAGTGCTTCTTCAATATCCTAGGTTAAGGTGTTAGTTAGTGGTATTTTATGAGAAATGTTTTGGGAATCATTTTCAGTGGTTCCCGTCATGTTTTTGGTTCTGGTTTGAGGAATGTTTTTACTAAAGGACAATCATGGATGGGTCCTTGGGTTTTTTGGCTTAGGTATTCCCCCATAAATATTTATTGCAATATTTAAGTGTATCCATGGGTGTTTTATCATTGGCTGGTCCTCCAGTTAATCAAAGTATATAATCTCTTCTTAGGTTTCATAGTTAACATATCTCCTTTATTTTTCAGATTTCATAGATCCTCTTATAGAAGTAGAGTGCATGAAGAAAGAATTGAAAGGATTAATGGTTAATTTAGTTTTCTTATTCTTCAATGGTGATGTTTGACCCTATTGGGTCTATAGATTATCTTTGGAAGTGGTGATTGAGAATTCCAGTGAAGTAGGGGAAAGCATTCTATGGTTTTTAATGTAGGATGATGTCCCAAAAGTATGTTAGGTCTTTCATCAATCTCATTGAATAATGGATTCATGTTAGGCCACTAGGATGGAGAAATTTTTTTTGAGGTTGCTATGTTTTTTTGGTAATCTAATTCTATTAAGAACTATGTTTGTGGTTCCAATCCTAGTATAGTCTTTGTCACTTTCTAGGGTCATGTTCAACAGTGTCTTATTGTGTTATGGTTAATTTTAAGGGAAATGGTGGATAGTTTGGAACCTTTCAAGGGATTCTACTTAAATGGAAGTGTGTTTCTCTTCTTATAATTTATGAATTCATTATTTTGAGTGAAGGTGTCTTATGTTCATTCTTTCTTTTATTGCTTCCTATTCAGGGTGAAATAAGTAATGTTTTATAATCATCTATGTACCAGTCATGGAGAGGGTTCCCTTAAAAGGTATTTGGTTTCTAGGATGTGTAGTTTTGTTTTTATGTTGTTGGATCATGGTGTAGTAACTTGTGACACTATAGGAGAAAGATTCATTCAGGGGTTTTAGTTCATGACTGTGAGGTAGGAGATTCTTCAATCATCTGAGCTCCAGCCATAGGTCCCTAATTGAATCTTGCATGTTGTTAGGAAAACGATGGGTGTTTTGGATCTTGGTTCAACCTATTTTTATGGTATGGGATGTGAAGATAGTTTGAGTTCTGATGTGGTGGTTGCATTCCATGTTGTTTGGTGTGGTGGAAAGGGATGTGCAAGGTGGTTTTGTTTTCTCATACCCAATGCCTGAAACCTTTTGGTTGCAACTATCAGTATGGTTCTTCATGTATTAATAACCTTGTATGATATTTTCGATATTGGATTTGGTTGACTCATACAAGGATGGAAATGACCGTGGGTGTGGTGAACTGTGTCGTTTCACTACAGGTTTGGAGCTTCATGGATCGGCCCCCCACAGTGGGGCATTGGTCTTATGTGATCTTTTTTTATGCCATCCCATGCTAGTTGGTTAAGAGTTTTGGATCTTATGGTGGGGAGTCCCACCATGGTTCTCATGCATTTTCTTTTGTAATTAGTATAATGATAGTCTTTCCCTTGTGGTGGGGAGTCAATTCAAGCCTCCCCTGTCTATGTCCTAGTTCTATCTCAAGAAATTAATTAGCCTCTTATGGTGGGTGTATATTTGTGTAACATCCCAAGTAAGTAATGAATAATATATATTTTTATCTATGTCTATTAATGAATTAGATAGTGTTTTATAGGCTTAAAATGAAAATAAATCCAATCTTAAGCAAAGAATACACTAATATTTTTAAAAGATTGTTTTACTGCCTTTTGATGGAAAACCATTTTTAAATCTATCTTTTGACAATTTTATAAACTATGTTTTTCAAAATAAACTTATTCTTTATGATTGGGACATCAAAATTTACTTTTTGTGAATTTTTGGTATTTTCTGACAATGTTCATTTTTTTAATGAATAGTGAAAAATACTGCATTTTACATCAAAACTGTTTTTTAATGTAATTTATTTATATGATTAGATTATGTTTTGAATTGGTTTTGAAGTGAAATTAGAATATATTTTTACCATTTAATCCAATGGTGGTCATTGGAATCAATTTCACTTTGAAATTGGACTTAAACTGGTGTCAATCTTTTGATACTTATTGTTTCATAAAAACACGCAATTTGTCATGACAACGGGAATTAATTATTATATTAATTAATGTGACTTATATGTTTTTGAATTTTGTAAAATAGACTTCATTTATGAATTCAGAATTTCAAATATAGCTTAGGGTGAATTTTTGGTATTTTTCTGAAAAACTTCAATTTTTGATGAATAGTGAAATCACTAAGTGGTAGTTAAAGAAACTGAATTTTTGTTTAAATGAAAATTTTCCACCTTTGTGTTTTGAATTTCAAAAATCCGACATACATGGTTGTCATTAAGAAGTAAAATGTGGTTCAATGAGATTAAAATAATTTTTTTGTGAATAGTAACTTTTAAGTTCTTAATCGCGATTAGTGGTAATTAGTGTAGTTTAAGGTAAAAATAATGCTTTAATAATATGAAATGACCTAGACACATGTACTAACCTTATTATATGTTTCATGGCCGACCAAGACAAGCCATTGGTCAACTTGGGGAGCCCATGGAGCCACTTTGGTTGGGAAATGACATAAATAACTTTTTATTTAATGTAAATGTAAAAATGACACAAACATATTATGTTTTACGAAAACAATTTTTACATGGGGTTATAAAGATCATATTTTTGATTATAAATAGTCATTGGAAATATAATAATATTTAATACATCATAGTATTTTTTTATAATTTTTATACTTTAAATAAATTAAATTATTTATGACATCATGATGATGCAGCGATGACCTCATTATTTTACGATTTAAATAAAATGGAATGATAATGTAAAATCTAAGACCTACGCATGTCCAAAACCTACTGGATGGGTGGATTTATAACCCCTATCACCTTATCCTATAATTATATCAATGTGGGACCATTTATGTCCGAAAATAATTTTCAAATAAAGTAATATTTCTTTACTTTCCAAGAGTGCCCCTCCTCTCCTCTTATAAAGGCCCCCACCTCTACCTCCTTACCCACACTCCCAAAGCCTTTGGCCTGGCCAACCCCTGACCATTTTGTCTCTCCACTTCCCTATATTACTCCTTGAAGCCTCACTTTGGGCAGAAGTCTTCCCAAGGAAGCCTTTGAGATCAAACCAAAAGGAGTTACCCAATTTTAAGGTAATGTCTTCTTTTGAGTCCTTTTGTGTTATTTTGCTTCTCCAACCCCCTAAAATCTTTTCATTATTTTCTTTTGTAACAAATCCAGTATCCTAAATATACTAGGATGTTGTTATAATAAGGATTCGAGCTACACTTACACACACCTACATCTAATGGTTAATGAACATACTGTTTCCGTGGATGGTGAATTTATGCCTCCCGAAATGATGATTGTTCAACATTCTTTTAACACCTTCAAAGGTGGCCATTAAGATGTCACTATATTTATATATGATATATAATATTTTTATGTTTTCCTTAAGCTTCTGTATTTTTATTTTTGGTCATACCTTTATGGTTTCCATTATGGGTAAACGCAATATCTTCATTTAAGGAAGTGCAGACTACCGCCCCCTCAAAGTGATTTGATTCGTTAAATACCATATGTGGGACGTATAAAGGATGGAACTATGATATTATATATGATATTATACTGGAATTATAATATACCTTTATATAATTATGATTCCATTCTATAAAATACGAAATAGAAATGAAAGTAGCATTCATGCGTACGTACGGCTTACCGTCTCCATGAACGGTGCATTTCATTTCCTACCTCTAAATGATTATGCAATATTATAAATGCATTCATGTACTGGATATATATGACATATATAATATATACATCATGAATACCATTCTGGATCAAATGGATACATGAACAACTTGTAATTATAAAGGGCTTATTTTGACTCAAGTACCAATGATTGTTAAAACGACCATTATTAAATTAAATAATTACATAGTGTTCATGACATGGAAATAAGTGATATAAAAGGAATAATGAACTTGAAAAAGGTTCTTAAACAAGTAGAAATTAACTCAAGTTTATTATTTTGGACATTAAAGAACGATCGAGTCAAGTCGGACCCGAGGTATGGGACTTCGTCTCAATCTCCTTTCATTGAGGCATATTTTGTTTTATACAAAACCTTCTATTATACGGTGTATAAACCCCATTGACTCTTACATTTATTCAAAAGGAATCTTTTTTATATGAAGCATTTTACTAAATGACAAAAGGGAATGTTTTTTCTTACGTATGCGACGACAATGACTTCTCCACCGCCTTGACCATTATTTGAGTTTCGGATTCCTCTACAAGCCATACCTTCTTTTTAAAAGAAAAATAAATACCATGTTTTACTTTTCTTTTATTTTTGTATTGAAATTGGTTTTCATAATAATTTTATATCAATGTGTTGTATTGATATCTTGTGATTGAAAGGTGGAAATGTTATGTTTCCTTTATGCATCTTTTATGTGATATTATTATGTTGAGGTTCTTGGGAATTATTATGAAAACGGGTGGTTCCGTGATAATCTAAGGGCGGGTGAGCCCGATATAGCTCTCCAATGCATTGGGTAACGTGAAGGAGTTAAACTTTAAGGTTTTTCCGAAGAGATTTAGGGAATATACTGTGATGGGTATTCCAAATGTAACCAAGAGGGTTACTCCCTACGTAAGAATGTTACGAATGCCTCAAGTTACCTTTATGTCTTATGATTTCTATGATTTATTCATGATTTGATGAGGTATGTTAAAGTGGTTATGTTTTATGGGTAAAGTATGATCTCATCCTTATGTATATATGTACCCATGTTTCCTTTCCATATTTTTATATCCCTTACTGAGCTTTTTATGCTCATCCCAAGTTTTTTGAAATGTTTTTCACAGGTCAAGGGAAAGGTACATGATATGATGATAGTGTCAAGAAGTGTCAAGAAAGAATCCATGTTTTATTTTAAAAATGTTTCCATTGATGGGAATGAATAATACTATCTTTATGTAACCACTTTGTTTATATGTGGAATGTAATGAATGTTTTATGATCTAATTCTCTAAAACTCTAAACCCAAAAAGATCCTCAATGTATAATCTCGTAATAACTCAAGATTAAGTAAGGTTTAAGGCTAGGGCCTTATAGTTGGTATCAAAGGTCGGTTTAGATAACTATAGGAGTTAGAATTATATTAAATGATTATCCAAAAATATCTTTTTTGAAAAGATATAGCATTTGAAGATTACCATGTTGCTTCATATAAGACATGTTTGTTCAGAATGGTTTTCCGCAGAGGAAACAAGGAAGCAGTGCTAGGAAGGGATACAGAAAGAAATAACCTTCCGAATCAGCATCCCGAGATGGTCGGAATTGGAACTGAACAGTTTGTTGCAGTGATGACACAGTTGACGCAGGCTATAAATGGCGGTGGTATCCATGCACGAGATTAGCCAGATCAACCGCAGAGGAACATGTCAGTGGTGGAACATTTCATGAGGAAACATCCCCCATCATTCAGAGGACCATCTGACCCTGTGTTAGCTGAAGGGTTGATTAAAGCACTGGAGAAGATTTTCGATGTCATGGGGTGTTCATACAATCAAAAGGTTAGTCTTGCTATTTACCGTTTGGAGGGTGAGGCAGATCAGTGGTGGTCGATGGTTAAAAATATCAGGGATGCTGATGAGATTGATGCTCTCGACTGGGATGAATTCAAAGGTATGTTTCTTGAGAAGTATTTTCCTCAGGCTGTTCGACTTAGGATGGAAAAGAAATTCTTGTAATTAAGGCAAGAGGAAGACTCAGTGGCTACCTATGAAGAAAGGTTCACTCGATTGGCAAGGTATGCTCCAAATTTTATCTGAGACCTTGATAGTAAAATCAATCGTTTTTACTCAGGATTAAAGCCAAAATATCGAAGGGCATTAGCTTCTCGTGAGTTTAAAAGTTATGAAAATCTTGTTCTATGTGCTGAGAAGGTGGAAATGGAGTTTTCCGATGACCAAGTGTTCTATAACAACCAGCAGAAGAAGAGACCGAGGTGGCAAAAGAAAGGTAAGAATTCTTCAAAAAAGTTTGATGGTAAGAAAACTAAGTTTCCAGTTTGTGATAAATGTGGCAAAAGGCATGCTGGGGAATGTCTTCTAAATTCTGGAAAGTGCTACCGATGTGGTAATATGGGACATAAGTCTCGTGATTGCACTGAATATTATCAAGGTGAAGGTAAGACCAAATTTGATTTACAGTTAGTGAAATGTTATAAATGCAATGAGATGGGTCACTATGCAAACGAGTGTCTGACAAAGAGCTTGAGTGATGGGAAGCAGTTAGACTACAAGAAGAAAGGGGTGGTGAAATCTTTTGCAACTACTTCGGCAGACGTCGGGCCATCAAATGAAGTTGTATCAGGTACTTTGTTTGTTTTTTCAGATTATGCCAGTGTGTTGTTTGATTCGGGGTCTACACATTCTTTCATCTCTGAAACCTTTTCTAGTAAAATGGGAATACCATCTCAAGAAGTAACTCCTGAACTTGTGGTGAAAACACCTGGGGGAAATGTTGAGGAAAAAAGAATTTATAATAATCTTCTTATCCTTATCTGTGGAAATAACCTACTTTCAAACCTTATTGTTCTACCTCTAGTAGAGTTTGATGTTATCCTGGGTATGGATTGGATCTCTCTTTACCATGATAAGATTGACTGTAGAGATAAAGAAGTTTCTTTTCAGAAAGACTTTCACTTTGGGTACAAGAATGAACCCTTACTGTTGATAACTTATCAAGAGGCCAAGAAACTTGTAAAAGATGGAAATAAATGTTACCTTGCACACATAGTTGAAAATAAAGGAACTGTTCAGATTAATGATGTGCCAGTGGTAAATGAGTATGCTGATGTTTTTCCTAATGAGTTTCCTGGAATAATACCAGATCGGGAAGTTGAGTTTACTGTTGACTTAGTTCCTGATGCTAAGCCAATTTCAAAACCCCCTTATCGAATGGCTCAAATTGAACTTTTAGAGTTGAAGGAGAAATTACAAGATTTATTAGAGAAAGGTTTCATTCGACCCAGCACATCACCATGGGGTTCTCCTGTTTTAGTTGTTAAAAAGAAATATGGTTCTATGAGACTTTGCATTGATTATAGGGCCTTGAATAATATCACTGTTAAAAACAAATATCCTTTGCCTCATATCGATGATTTGTTTGATAAGCTCCAGGGAGCTCAGCTTTTTTCAAAGATTGACTTGAGATCGGGGTACCATCAGCTGAAGGTAAAGGAGGTAGATATTCCAAAGACCACGTTCCGTACGAGATATGGCCATTATGAATTTGTAGTAATACCTTTTGGGCTAACCAATGCACCTGCTGTATTCATGGACTTAATGAATAAAATTTTCCATGAGTTCTTGGATAAGTTTATGGTGGTTTTCATTGATGATATTTTGGTGTTCTCTAAAAGTAAAGAGGAGCATGAAAGACATTTAAGGGTTTTCTTGAAAACCTTAAAAGAAAAGAAATTGTATGGAAAATTCAGCAACTGTGAGTTTTGGTTGCAACAAATTTCTTTCTTTGGTCATATTGTTTCTAACGATGGAATAACTGTTGATCCTGCAAAAACAAAAGTTGTGAAAGACTAGCCAAGACCCACAAATGTAACCGAGATTCATATCTTCCTTGGATTGGCAGGATATTACTGAAGGTTTGTCAGAAAAGTTTCACGGTTATCTAGTCCAATGACTAAGCTAACTCTGAAGGGTGTTAAGTTTATCTAGACAAAAGAATGTGATGATTGTTTTCAGGAATTGAAAAGAAGATTGGTGAATGCTCCAGTTTTGGCACTACCTTCCAGGAATGATGAGTTTGTTATATATAGTGATGCTTCATTGAAATAAATTGGTTGTGTCCTAATGCAGAATGATCAGGTAATTGCGTATGCTTCACGACAGTTGAAGACTCATGAGGTAAATTACCCTACACATGATTTGAATTTAGTTGCTGTTGTTTTCGCTTTAAAAATTTGGAGGCATCATTTGTATGGAGTAAAGTGTGAAATATATACCGATCACAAAAGTTTAAAGTATATATTCACTCAGAAAGAATTGAACATGAGACAAAGGAGATGGCTAGAATTAATCAAGGATTATGATTGTACAATTCATTACCATCAGGGAAAAGAAAATAAAGTGGCTGATGCTTTGAGTCAAAAAAGTAATGCTTCATTAGTAATGTTGTGTTTGGAATGTGATCCTTTGGTTAAGGATTTGATGAACTTTGTCATAGAAGTTGTTGGTGTAGGAAGTTCTTCTGTTTTGTTTCAGGTATCAGTGAGATCATCTCTATCAGATAGAATCAAGCAAGCACAGAAGCAAGACAGTGAGTTGCAGAAAAAGGTAGAGCTGGTTCAGAAAGGTAAGTTTCCTGAATTCAACATCGATAATGATTGTGTTTTGAGATTTAGGAAGATATTGTGTGTGCCTTGTGATTCACAGTTGAAGAGAGAGTTGTTATGTGAAGCTCATAGTTCTCCATTTTCAGTTCTTCCTGGCAGTACTAAGATGTATAGATATCTGCGGGAGTATTACTGGTGGGATGGAATAAAAAGAGATATTGCTGATTTTACTGTGAAGTGTTTGACTTGTCAATAGGTTAAAGCAGAGTGACAGTTACCGAAAGGGATGCTTCAGCCTCTACCAGTGCCAGAGTGGAAATGGGAGAATATATCCATGGACTTTTTTGTGGGATTACCAAAGACATATCGAGGTAATAATGCAATCTGGGTTATTGTTGATCGCTTGACTGAATCTGCTCATTTCCTTTCTATACGAGATACTTTTTCCCTATATCAACTTTCCCGTTTGTATCTTAAAGAGATAGTCAGGTTACATGGATTTCCTCTCTCCATTGTATTTGACCGTGATCCCAGGTTCACTTCTAACTTTTGGAAAGGCCTTCAGAAGTCGTTAGGTATTGAATTAAATTTTAGTACAGCTTTTCATCCTCAATCAGATGGGTAGTCAGAATGAACAATTGAGACCTTGGAGGATATGCTACGTTCTTGCTCTATGGATTATCAGGGAAGTTTGGACCAACATCTTTCTTTGGTTGAATTTTCATATAATAACAGTTTTCATTCTAGTATACAGATGGCACCATTTCAGGCATTATATGGGAAGCGGTGTTGAACTCCACCTTTCTGGGATGAAGTGGGTGATAGGAAGTTGATGGGACCATAATTGGTAGAAGAGATGGCAGAAAAAGTTCAGCTGATTCAGAAGCACATGATAACAGCTCAGAGCAGGTAGCAGAGTTATGCAGATAACAGGAGGAAGGATCTATCTTTTGAGGTAGTTGATCATGTTTTTCTCAAAGTATCACCATGGAAAAGTGTGATGCGATTTGGTAAAAAAGGAAAGCTGAGTCCAAGGTTCATTGGACCATATGAAATTCTGGAGAGAGTTGGATCAGTTGCTTACCGAGTGGCTTTACCTCCGAGTTTATCTCAGGTACACAATGTTTTTCACGTTTCAATGTTAAGGAAGTACATGCCATATCCATCTCATGTTTTGAGTCCAGAGGTAGTTCAGCTGGAAGAGAACCTATCTTATGAGAAACAACCGGTCCAGATTCTTGACCACAGGGAGCAAGTGTTACGAAATAAGGTGATTAATCAGGTAAAGGTTTTGTGGAAAAACCACATGATGGAAGAGGCACCATGGGAATCTGAAAATGCAATGAGGGATAAGTACCCCCGTTTATTCGATAAGTAAATAAATTACAGGGACACAATTTTCAAAAGGGGGGAAGGAGGTAACATCCCAAGTAAGTAATGAATAATAGATATTTTTATCTATGTCTATTAATGAATTAGATAGTGTTTTAGAGGCTTAAAATTAAAATAAATCCAATCTTAAGCATGGAATACACTAATATTTTTAAAAGATTATTTTACTGCCTTTTGATGGAAAACCATTTTTAAATATATATTTTGAAAATTTTATAATCTATGTTTGTCAAAATAAACTTATTTTTATGATTGGGACATCAAAATTTACTTTGTGTGAATTTTTGGTATTTTTCTGACAATGTTCATTTTTTTAATGAATAGTGAAAAATACTGCATTTTACATCAAAACTATTTTTTAATCTAATTTATTTATATGATTAGATTATGTTTTGAATTGGTTTTGAGGTGAAATTAGAATATATTTTTACCATTTAATCCAATGGTGTTCATTGGAATCAATTTCACTTTGAAATTGGACTTAAACTGGTGTCAATCTTTTGATACTTATTGTTTCATAAAAACACGCTATTTGTCATGACATCGAGAATTAATTATTAAATTAATTAATGTGACTTATATGTTTTGAATTTTTTAAAATAGACTACATTTTTGAATTCATAATTTCAAATATATCTTAGGGTGATGTTTTGGTATTTTTCTGAAAAACTTCAATTTTTGATGAATAGTGAAATCACTAAGTGGTAGATAAAGAAACTAATTTTTCGTTTAAATGAAATTTTGCCACCTTTGTGTTTTTAATTTCAAAAATCCAACATACATGGTTGTAATTAAGAAGTAAAATGTGGTTCAATGAGATTAAAATAATTTTTGGTGAATAGTAACTTTTAAGTTCTTAATCGCGATTAGTGGTAATTAGTGTAGTTTAAGGTAAAAATAATACTTTAATAATATGAAATGACCTATAAACATATCCTAACCTTATTGTATGTGTCGTGGCCGACAAATAAAAGCCATGGGTCAACTTGGGGACCCCATGGAGCCACTTTGGTTGGGAAATGACATAAATAACTTTTTATTTAATGTAAAAGTAAAAATGACACAAACATAATATGTTTTACGGAAACAATTTTTACATGGGGTTATAAAGATCAGATTTTTGATTATAAATATTCATTGGAAAGATAAAACGATTTCCTACATCATAGTAGTTTTTTAATAATTTTTAGACTTTAAATAAATTAAATTATTTATGACATCATGATGATGCAGTGATGACCTCATTATTTAACGATTTAAATAAAATGGAATGATAATGTAAAATCTAAGCCCTACATATGTACAAAACCTATTGTATGGGTGGATTTCGTACCCTTATCACCTTATCCTCTAATTATATCAATGTGGGACCATTTAAATCCGAAACTTAATTTCAAATAAAGTAATATTTCTTTACTTTCCAAGAGTGCCCCTCCTCTCCTCTTATAAAAGGCCCTCACCTATACCTCCTTACCCACACTCCCAAAGCCTTTGGCTCGGCCAACCCCTGCCCATTTTGTCTCTCCACTTCTCTCTATTACTCCTTGAAGCCTCAATTTGGGCATAAGTCTTCCCAAGGAAGCCTTTGAGCTCAAACCAAAGGGAGTTACCCGATTTTAAGGTAATGTCTTCTTTTGAGTCCTTTTGTTTTATTTTTCTTCTCCAACCCCCTAAAATCTTTTTATTCTTTTATTTTTTAACAATTAAAGTATCCTCAATATACTAGGATGTTTTTATAATAATTATTCTAGATGCACTTACACACACCTACATCTAATGGTTAATGAACATACTGTTTCCGTTGATGGTGAATTTATGCCTCCCGAAACGATGATTGTTCAACATTCTTTTAACACATTCAAAGGTGGCCATTAAGAAGTCACTATATTTATATATGATATATAATATTTTTATGTTTTTCTTAAGCTGCTGTATTTTTCTTTTTGGTCATTCCTTTATGGTTTCCATTATGGGTAAACGTGATATCTTCATTTAAGGAAGTGCGGACTACCGCCCCCTCAAAGTGATTTGATTCGTTAAATACCATATGTGGGACGTATAAAGGATGGAACTATGATATTATATATGATATTATAATGGAATTATTATATACCTTTATATCATTATGATTTCATTCTATAAAATATGAAATAGAACTGAAAGTAGCGTTCATGCGTACGTACGGCTTACCGTCTCCATGAACGGTGCATTTCATTTCATACCTCTAAATGTTTATTTAATATTATAAATGCATGAATTTACTGGATATATACGACATATATAATATATACATCATTAATACCATTCTGGATATAATGGATACATAAACAACTTGTAATTAGAAAGGGCTTACTTTGACTCAAGTACCAATGATCGTTAAAACGACCGTTATTAACTTAAATAATTACATAGTGTTCATGACATGGCAATAAGTGATATAAAAGGAATAATTAACTTGAAAAAGGTTCTTCAACAAGTAGAAATTAACTCAAGTTTATTATTTAGGACATTAAAGAACGATCGAGTCAATTCGGACCCGAGGTATGGGACTTCGTCTCAATCTCCTTTCATTGAGGCATATTTTGTTTTATATACAACCTTATTTTACGCGGTGTATAAACCCCATTGACTTATAAGTTTATTCAAAAGGAATATTTTTTATACGAAGCATTTTACTAAATGAAAAAATGGAATGTTTTTTGTCGTACGTATGCGACGACAACGACTTCTCCGCCGCCTTGACCATTATTTGAGTTTCGGCTTCCTCTACAAGCCATACCTTCTTTTTAAAAGAAAAATAAATACCATGTTTTACATTTCTTTTATTTTTGTATTGAAAATGGTTTTCATAATAATTTTATATCAATGTTTTGTATTGATATCTTGTGATTGAAAGGTGGAAATGTTATGTTTCCTTTATGCATGTTTTATGTGATATGATTATGTTGAGGTTCTTGGGAATTATTATGAAAATGGGTGGTTCCGTGATAAACTAAAGGCGGGTGAGCCCGATATAGCTCTCTAATGCATTGGGTAACATGAAGGAGTGAAACGTTAAGGTTTCTCTGAAGTGATTTAGGGGATATACTGTGATGGGTATTCCAAACGTAACCAAGAGGGTTACTCCCTACGTAAGAATGTTACGAATGCCTCAAGTTACCTTTATGTATTATGATTTTTATGATTTATTCATGATTTGATGAGGTATGTTAAAGTGCTTATGTTTTATGGGTAATGAATGATCTCATCCTTATGTATATATGTACCCATGTTTCCTTTCCATATTTTTATATCCCTTACTGAGCTTTTTATGCTCATCCCATGTTTTTTGAAATGTTTTTCACAGGTCAAGGGAAAGGTACATGATATGATGATAGTGTCAAGGAAGTGTCAAGAAAGAATCCATGTTTTATTTTAAATATGTTTCCATTGATGGGAATGAAGAATACTATCTTTATGTAACCACATTGTTTATATGTGGAATGTAATGAAAGTTTTATGATCTAATTCTCTAAAACTCTAAACCCGAAAAGATCCTAAATGTGTAATCATGTAATAACTCAAGATTAAGTAAGGTTTAAGGCTGGGGCCTTATAATTTGGACCTCCCTGTTTGGGTATTCTGGGTCAGTCTTATGTTTTAGTTTGTTTCTATGGTGGAGATCTTATTCGGGTGTCCCCATATCAGTAATTCGATTGTGTTTTTAGTTTGGGTTATTGGTAGGTAATACAATTCAAACCTATATAACCCCCAACTTCTATCTTTGGAAAACATTGGGATTAGAGTGTTCCCAATAGATGTGTTGATTTAAGGCTCTAGTGACCTCATTCTAATTTGCATCACATTTTATGAAAAATACTTGTACTTCGTCTAGTAGTGGTTAAGGGGTTTTGTATTGGGATGTGGTCTATTTGTGTTTTTCTATTTCAACCATGTGGTGTGAATTTTGGTTTATGAGAGTACGCTTCCATTTGTTTGGTCAACCAGTGGTGTTTTGGGTTTTGGGGTGCAGGTAACCCTTAACGAGGGAATTTATATTTGCCTTTCAAGTTTGACCATAGATCACTTTTCCTTTAGGAACATTCCCTGTTTCCTTTTCATTTGGAACCCCATTTGAACTTGGAAATAGTACTGGGTTTTGTTTTTTTTCATTTGGCGTTGTTGTGCCTTTCTGGGGATGGTAGTAATTTTGATGGGGAGAATTTCCACAGCTGAGTTTTTAGTTTTTCCGTCAATCTACTTTGGGTCATGTTCATGGTCTTTTTCTCAGGATCCAGGTATGACATGTTTGAAATTTTTGAGCATTTTTTCTCTTCTATTCTTGGACTATCTTTTCCCCTTGGTTTCCCCTATGTGAACCTTTCATTTTGAAGAAAATTAGCATGTTTTGTTCGAGAGAACATGGTAGGCAGTTTTGCTGCATGATTTAGTAAACCATGTTGCCAAAATGTGTATAGTGTCCATTAAATAGAAAATTTTCTTTTAATTCTAATCTTTCTTTTCTATTAATAAACCTAATACACCACATTATTCCCCCATTTGACCCTAGTATCCATGGGAGGTCTCCAAGAACTCACAATCTCCCATAGAACCCATTATTATAGAGTTTTAATGGGGAAATTTAATGGTTCTGGATGGCAAGTGATTACTTAATTTTTTCAACTTTTTCCATAGAGTTAGTTCACTATTTCTGGGAGTTTCAAATTTCTAGTAGCCACGATTTCAAACCTAGGGTTTATTTTTTATTTTCATGGTATAATTTTGGGGATTAAGGTTTATTTTCACTCCCTAGTTGTACGACAGTGGTGTAGTAGATGTTTTGGAAAATAAATTTGGGTTTTGACACAAAGGGTATGTGATTCCATGTGTATAAATTTGTTATGTGTGTTTTGGAAACCATTTTTTGTACATTTAGTTATGAGTTTTGTTTTCAAATTTTATTTTTACTTGTAATTAGGTGTTTTACATGTGTAACTATTGTGATATATTTTGGGGTCATTTTGTAATGAATAGAAGTGGTTTATCAAATGTTTATAGGGATTCCAATTCTATTTTGTATGGGAATTGGGGTGAATTAGGATTTAAAATTGGGGTTTTGAATGAGTTTTATTTTCAAAACATTGTTATAGTCCTTGAAAGTGTTTTATGAAAATTGAAAATGGTTTATTCAGTTACACAAAGTGTGAAAAGGATGCATATGTACTGTTTTGGTGGGTGTATGTTCATAAAATGGATTTTTGAAAGGGAACGTGGTGATTTGTGATGTCAAAAATTTAGAGAACGTTTTTATGAATTGTTGAAATGATTTATTAATCTGTAAGAAAGGTGTGGAACAAGTTTGTGGCCTATTTTGTGTGAGGATGATGTTAAAAATGTATTTGAATATGGAAAGAGAATAAAGTGACTTGTTGTGGGCTGTTTGGTGTGTGTATAAATGGTAAAAATGAATTTTTTCATGAGGAAATGGAATTAGATAACATACGGAACATGATTGAGTACAAAGAGGGAAACTCAGTTATCTAGATGGGCAGACTAAGACTAGTGTGCTAGTGAACCGAAGTGGATTCATCACTATATCATGTAGCAATTTTAATGATGAAAACACAAACTAAACTATGATTATGATGTTGGGGACCACTAGGATATGGGTATTTCCCTACTAGTGGCTCGTTCATGAGAATGATATTTGTTATGGTTACTTTTACACTGAGATATGAGGTACTGAGGGTCCCACAACTAGCTAGTTCCTAGGGGACTCTCATAAATTGTGATCAATAGATTTATTGTACATACCATCATCATATGGGATGTTTGGATGGAAAATTTAGTAATATTTGTGTTTTATATAAAATTGATGATTATTTAAACTTACCCTGTTAAAAACGGTTTCCATTTAAATAACTTCGTTTTTAAATTGTTTCTAGAATTGTTTTATAAAAAATTAAATCTTTTCATGATAATATTTTTATCACATGGAATCTATTTGGGTGGAATCCTTCTAGTATTATTCTCACACCCTACTTACACCCCTGGGTGTAAGTTGACTAGGAAATGTTGTCAAAGGTTTGAGAAATGTTTTTGGAGCAAGTGGTTTGGGTTTCTAGTAGTCCTTCTTGAGGTGGGATCGGGGAGATGGCTTATGGGAGATGCCCCCTTTCCATGAGATGGTTCTTGGGATGTTATATGTGGAATTATTCCTTTATTATTGTCCATAGGTTTTTTTTACAAACCTCATTTTTCCTTTGTGAATTTATTTATTGTCTTTTTGGTTGGAAATTTTGTGATTTGGTTTATGTATTGTTGTTTGTTGTTTTGTGATTCTAAATTTACGTAAATAATTTCCAAACATTTCTTTAGGATACCATGGAACTTTTTCTAGCCCATATGTATGGGGAACAACCTTTGGGGTTTGTCGCGGACTGGTTCAGGTCCCGTTTTTATGGTGACTAGATCTGGTTTCTGACAAAAAATGTATCAGAGGAGGTTCTCTCTTTTTGGGTAATTTTATTTTGGGAAATAGTATAGGAAGACCAGATCTAAGATTGCTGGTACTCAATTTTCTAGTTACGAGAAAGGTTAATAGCCAACACAACTCATGGTGGGATGTGAGACACCATGGGATGTTGGTTTCCATTTAAGACTTTTAGTTCTTGAGGCACTTTATTTTTTGGGAAAAGAAATTGGAGTTAGTCCAATGGTCCCAGTGAGCTCACAAGACCTAGAAATATAGGTAATGCTGAGGATAGTTTCCTACAATACACTTCTATATTATGATGTGACTAGAATATGGCAATCAACCATATTTTTGATTCACCCCTATTCACTATTTTCGCCCTTAATTTGATCGGTATCCTTAAGGGTTTTGGAAAATCATTTTGAAAACTCTTTCTTAAAAATTGTGGAAAGTAGATTTTAATAATTGCAATGGTTTTGAGTGAACAGGGTTGAGTATGTCAAAATATTATTTCCTCAATTTAATGTTATGCTTTACTGAAATTAATTCTTGGGAAAGCGTATGTTATGTAAAAGTGGTATTTGGAAATATGATTTAAATGATATTTTAAAAAGTGAATGGTGTGATTTTCAAAGGGATTGAAAATGGGTTTTAGGAAGTCTTTTGAATGAGGATTTTAAAATATGGATTTTAATTAAATGGTAATTGTCCAAGATGATAATGTATTTTTTATAATCAAAACATGCGGATTCACAAACTCAATGTTTTGAAAAATAATAACGATTTTGAATGGGGTTTCAAAATTCTATTTTGAGTGGAAATAAATGTTTTGAAGATCACATGTAAGGTCTGAGAATTATTATTTTGTATTTTTATTTCATGGTTGAATTGTTTTGTGAGATTTAATGTGTGTTTTCTTTGAAGGATTGGAAATTTCTGAAGTGTATTTTTTTTGAAATTTGATATGGGATTAACTTTCTGACTAGTGTTTTTGAGAGGAGGAGGTGTAGGTTAATTGTTCCATTGAGAAATGGAATGAATGTTTTTTTAACCATTGGTATTTCTGTGAGTGGTCACATGAATATGATATGTGTTGGAAGTGAATGGGTGCCCATTTTTTTCATGAGGGTAATTCTTGTGAGAGGCTCAATTGGGTATTATTGGTGAATGTATAGTCCACCCTCCCAATTTTATTTTTAGAACTACTTTTAATGAATGAATGGAGTTTTTGGTGACAAATAGACATGAAATATGTTTTAAAGTATTTTGAGAATATTTCAGTGTGGTGTTTTTCATTTGAAATCCATTATTGTTTGGATGAGGATTTGGGATTGTGCTTCCTCTATTAGCTGGTTTAAGGTGTTCATTAGTGGTCGTTTATGGGAAATGTTTTGGAAAGGCTTTTGAGTTGTTCCCATAATGTGTTCGGTTTTGGTTTGTGTTACGCTTTGACCAAATGAATATATTGGTTGAGTCCTTTGGTTTTCTTTTTGGCTAAATTATTCCCCCATAAAGAGTTAATGCAAGATTTAAGTGCATCCAGAAGTGATTCACCATTGGAAGGTCCTCTATTTGATCAACATACTGACTCTCTTATCAGTTTTAGGGTTGAGTTTATATATTTTCTTTTTTGATTACATAGACACTCTTGAAGAGGAATATTGGATGTATAAGGAGTTGAAATGAGTCATGTTTTTATGTGTTCTTGGAATTGTAAAAGGTGATGTTTGACACTATTTAGTCTATAGGTTTTCATTAGAAGTGGTGAATGGAAATTACAGAGAGGAAGGTGAAATCATTCTAGGGTTATTTGTGTAGAAAGACTTCCCAAAGGGAATTTGGGTCTTTCATCAGTCTCATCAAATAAAGGGTTCATGTTAGGCTACCAAGGAGGAGAAATATGTTTGTTTAAGGATGTTATGGTTGCTTTTGGTAATCTCAAGCTATTTGGAACTCAGTTCAACATTCCACACCTGGTATTATCTCTGTCACTTTCTCGGGTAATATTTGAGCTTGAATTGTTGTGATGTGTTTACATTTAAGGGGAATGGTGGATGTTGTGGAACCTTTTTAGGACATCTACATAAATGTATGTGGGTTTCTCTTCCAAGAATTTATGAATTCCTTATTCTAAGTGAAGGTGTCTCCTTTTAATTTTTTCTTCTAATGTTTCTTATTCAGGGTGAACGTGGTGATGCATGTGAGTATTCTATGTCCCTGTCTTGGTAAGGGTTCCATGAATAAGTAATCAGTTTGTAGAATGTTTTGTATTCTCATTATGTTGATGGATTGTGGTGTAGTCTCTTGTGGAAATAGAGGAAGAAGTTCCACATGGGGGTTATAGTGCCTGACTGTGAGGCAGGAGATGCGTCAATCACCTAATCTCCAGTCATAGGTTCCAGAGTGATGTTGGCGCGTAGTTAGGAAGACTAGGGGTGTATGGGATATTGGTTCAAACTCTTTCTATTATGTGTTATGTGTAGACTGTTCTAGTTTTGATGTGGTGGTTTCATTCCCAGTGGTCTGGTGTGGTGGAAAGGGATCTGTTGGGTGGTATTGTTTTCTCAAACACAGTGCCTGAACTCTTGTGGGTGAAACTATTAGTATGGTTGGTCATGTATGAATAAACGTGTAGGCTCTTTTAGATCTCAGTTTTAGTTTTACTCATCTGAGGATGGAAATTTCCATGGGAGTGGTGAACTGTGTAGTGTCCCTGCAGATTTGGAGTTTCATTGATCGTCCCCGTTGTAGTGGGGATTGGGTATTTTTCATGTCATCACATACTAGTTTGGTTGGTTGGTTCTTATAATGGGAGACCCACCATGGGTATCATGTAAGTTCTTTTTTAATTAGCCTAATGTCAGTATTTCCTATATGGTGGGGAGTCTGTTTTGGCCTCCCCATATTGTTGTCACGGTCTTGTCTCGGGAAATTAATTCACATCTTAAGGTGGGGAGTCTTTCTAGACCTCCCCACATTGGTGTTCTGGTTTAGTATTAGGTATTATTTTGTTACAATGGTGTGGATCCCATTAGGGTCTCCACATATCAGTAATTTGGATGTGTTCCTTATGTTGGATTGGCGATAGGTAATTCCATTCAGAGATATCTGACTAGAAAATTCTATCTTGGGTAAACATTGGGATTAGAGCATTCCCAACATATGTGTTGAAGTAAGGATGTCGTAACCCCATTCTAGTTTGTTACCTATATCAGGTAAATTTATTGAACTTAATATAGTATTGGTTATGGTGTTTTATCTTGGAATGTGGTTCGTTTATATTTTCAGGTTTTAAGAAAGTGTTGTGAATTCTGGTTTTTGAGAGTATCCTTTCATTTGTTTGGTCTACTAGAGGTGTTTTTCCATTTGGGTGTGGGTGAACCTTACTAGGGGACTCCATCTTTGCCTCTTGAGTAAGCTCATATCCCTCTTTTCCAGTTGGTGGTGTCCTAGCTGCATTTTCATTTGGAAACCCTCACTTTGAACTTGGAAATAGTATTGGGTTTTTTTGTATCTGGACTTGTTGTAGATTTTTTGGATGGAAATAAATATTTTGGGGATAATTTTTACAAACAAAGTATTATTTTTTCATTCATTCTTTTTCGGGATGAGTTCTTGGTCTTTTTCTCAGGATCTGGGCATGAGAATTTTGAAATTTAGGGGCATTATTTTAGTTCAATAATTGGGATATCTTCTCCCCCACCCCCTGTGGTTTCTTCTAAGTTCCCCCTTGAATTTTAAATAAAATTAGCATGTTTTGGTTTAAAATTATATGGTTTATGGTTTTCTAGCATTGTTCACTAAACCATATAGCCAAACCATGCACTGGCCGCATGGTTTGGCAACACAGTTTACCCAACAATGGTGCCAAACAGTGCATAGTGTAAAAAACATTAATTTTTATTATTTAATTCCAATCATCCTCTATGTAAATAAACCTATTCAACCCCATATTCCCCCCATTCAACCCTAGAAGCCATGGGAGGCCACCAAAATCCCACAAGCTCCCATTGAAGCCATTTTTATGGGGGTTTTAGTTGGAAAACATCAAGATTCTTGAAGGTAAGTCATTCCATATTTGTTTTCTTCCTCTTCCTTAGAGTTACTTCCCTCTTTCTTGGATTTCCAAATTTAAAAAATCTAGGGATTCGTTCTGAGGGTTTATTTTTTAGTTTTGTGGATCAATCTTGTGGATTTAGGTTCATTTTCACTCCATTGTGTTGTAGTGGTGGTGTGGTAGATGTTTGGCACAATGATTCGGGGTTTTTGACACAAAATGTATGTGATTCCATGTGAAATAATCTTTTGATGAGATATATTTGATTTCATAACATTTTTTAGCTTGATTCCTACCTTTTCTTTGTGGTGTGGAAACCATTTTTGGTAGTGTCATTGAATCATTTGGTTTTAAACCTTCATGTTTACATGAAAAGTTGTGTTTTACATGTGTAACTTGTGTGATATCTTTTAGAATCATTTTTAAATGAATTAAAGGTGTTTATAAAATGTTTATAGGGATTCAAATTGCATTTTGGATGTGTATATGTCTGAATTTGGATTTAATATAGGGTTTTAATGGGTTTTATTTGAAAAAAGATGTTATGCTTCTTGAAATTTAATTTTGAAAATTGTAAATGGATTATTGGGTTACAAAAAGTGTGAAAAGAATTTTTATGTTTTGTTTTGGTGGGTGTATTTTCATAAATTAGTTTTTTGAAAGGGAAAGTGGTGATTTTTAGTTTCATTCATTTTGAGAATGATTTATGAATTGTTGAAATGATTTTTTAATTTGAAAGATCTATCCCAAACATGTATGTGGTATTTTTTTGAGTATGATGTTAACAATGACTTTCAATGTGAAAATATTATTACAAGAAACGTTTTGGTCTATTTGGTGTGTGTATAAATTAGTAAAAAGCATTTTCATGTGAAAAAGGTATTTGATAACATGTGATACATGATTGAGCACAAAGAGGGAAGCCCATATATCTAGGTTGGTGGACTAGGACAAGTATTTTAGTGATCGGTAGTGGTTTAGTCTCAGTTTCACATAGTATGTTTGATGATGATAACACTAAGAAAATTATGATTATTATGTTGGGGACAACTAGGTTATGGGTATTTCCCTACTAGTGGTTTGTGCACGAGAATGATATTTTTTATTGTAACTTTTACATTGAGATACGAGGTACCTATGTTCCGACCACTAGCTAGTAGCTAGGTGTGTTCCCACAACTAGTTCTCAATTGATTTATTGTCATTACTATAGGAATATGATATGTTTGAATAGAAAACTCGGTAGCATGTGTGTTTTATTTAAAAGTGTCTGTTATTTAATATAACTCTCCTAAAAACAATTTTCATTTTAAGATCATCCCTTTCAAACAATTACTATAATTTTTGTTTATAGAACTTTCAATATTTTGATCTTCAAATATTAATCATATGGAATCTCCTTGGGTGGAATCCTACTAGGATTTGTCTCACACCCTAATTACAACCTTGGGTGTAAGTAGACTTGGTAATGTTGTTACAGGTCCGAGAAAAGTTTTCAAAACTAGTGGTTTGGGTTTCTAGTGGTCATTATTGATGTAGTGTCTTATTTTTGGTATTACTCCATTGTGGTTGTCCATTGTATTTTGTACAAATTTTTTTTAATTCATATTTTTTATGGTTGGTTTTGACTGAAAATTTTAAATTATGTTTATTTATTGTTTTTCGTTGTTTTAAGATTCTAAATTTAGGTAAATAATTCCCAAACATTAATTTATGATAAATAGGAACTTGTTCCATCCCATGGGGTTAAGGAACGCTCATTGAGATTTTTTTTGGAGACTACATCGGGTTCCAATTATGATGGTGACCAGATCTTGTTCATGAAAAAAATGGTATCATCAGAGGATAGCAATTTTTTGGTCATATTCTTTAATGAAAAAATCTTGTGGGATCAGATCTAGGATTTTTTATACTCATTGTTCAAGTAATGAGTAAGGTTTATAGCCAACACACATCGTGGAGGGACATGAGTTACAAGGGTAATTCAAGTTCCATATAAGTCTTTAATTCTTTGTGGTTGCTCATTATTTTTTAAATGAAATGGGAGTAAGGCCAATGGGCTTAGTGATCTTGCAGGTCTTGGAAAGCCATGTGGAGCTAGGGATATTGTCCTAGAACACTCTTTGTGATGATGATGTGACTAGCATATGGCCGCTAACCATATTATTGACTAACCCATCGTCACTTGTTTCGACCTAATTATATAGATATCCTTAAGGGTTTTGGAAAATCATCTTGAAAACTCTTATTTGAAAATTGTGGAATCAAGATTTAAAAATTGAACTGGTTTTGAAAAAATGGGGTAATGTTTTTCAGAAGTGGATTTCCCCAATTTATATGTGTGTTATACAAAATTAATTTTTGGGAAAGCATATTTTATATTAAATTTGGTTTTTGAAATATGGTTTGAATGAAATTTTAAAAAGCCAATGGTCTAATTTTCAAAGGGAATGAAAATGGGTTATTAGAAACATTTTGAATGAGGTTTGGAAAAGGATGTTTTTCATAAAACAATATTTTTTGTATAAAGATATTGGTTTTTTATAATCTAAACCTGTGGAATCAAAAACTATAGGGTTTGGAAATGAATGTTGAATTTGAAGTGGTTTTTGAAATTCTTTTTTGATTGGAATGAAATGTTTTGAAATTGACATGAAAATTTATAGAATGAAATTTTGTTTGGATTATTATTTCTTGTCAGAAATGATTTTTTTATTCAAAGTTGGTTTTATATTAAGGTCAATTCTTTTTTGAATAGTAATTTTTTGATGTTTGAAATGGGATTAGCATGGTCACTAGTAGTTTTGAGAAGAGGATGCATGGGTTGATTGTTTCTTTGAGAAATGGATGGAAATTTTATTTTAACCAATGATATTTTCGTGAGTGGTGAAATGCATATGATATGTATGGATGTGAATGAGTGCCCAGTTGGAATGAGGGTAATGCATGTTAGAGGATCAATGGGGTACCATTGGTGATGTTCAGTCCAACCTCTCGGTTTTATTTTCAAAAATGGTTTTAATGATAAGATGGAGTGTTTAGGGAACAATAGTCACACAGTGATCTATCTTGTGTTTTTGGAATATTGTAGTAGAGTGTTTTAAGTTTAATAGAATTTATTGTTTGGATGTGGTTTTGGGTTTGTTCTTCATCTATAAGTTGGGATATGGTGTTGGTTAGTGGTCTTTTATGTGAAATGTTTTTGGAAACCTGTTCGGTGGATCTTGTCACGTGTTCGGTTATGGTTTGTTGTATGTTTTGAACAAAGGACTGGCTTGGTTGGGACCTTGGGTTTTATTTTTGTCTTAGGTACACCCCATCATGATTTAATTCAGGATTTATGTGTGGCCATAGGTGATTCAATTTTGACATTTCCCCTAGTTGATTAAAGTACATACTCCCTTCTGGGGTTTCCGGGTTGAGTTTATCTCTCTTATTTTTCAGATTACATAGATCCCCTCATAGAGAAAAGGTGGATGTAGAAGGTGTTGAAAGGATTCATGTTTTCTTATGTTTCTTGAATATTGAAAGGTTAATTTTGACATCGTTGTGTCTGTAATATTTTTTTGAAGTGGTGAAGGGTAATTCTAGTGAGGAAGGTGAAAGAGTTCTAGGGTAGTCAATGTATGATAACTCCCAAAAGGGGATTTGGGTATTTTATCAGTTTCATCAAATTAAGGGTTCATGTTAGGCCACTAGGGTGGATAAATATCATCATTCAAGGATATTGTGAATTTTTTGTGGTAATATCATGCGACTAAGAACTTTGTTCATGGTTCTACTCCTGGTACTATCTCTGTCACTTTCTAGGGTCATGTTTGGGGGTGTCTGGTTGTGCTGGGATTAATTATTAGTTAAAAGGATCATGATGAAAAATATGTTGAGGGATTTAGATTAAATGGAAGAGTTTTTGTCTTCCAACAATTTATAAATTCCTTTTTCTGATTGAAGGTATATTCTGTGCGTTATTTATTCTACAGTTTCTTATTTGAGGGTGAAAGAGGTGATGCATGTGCATATTCTATGTCCCTGTATTGGTGAGGGTTCCATGAAAAGGAATTTGGTTTCTAGGATGTGTTTTTTTCTTTTTATTATGTTGGATCGTTGTGTAGTCTCTTGAGGAACCTAAGTAAGAAGTTCTATTTGGGGGTTTTAGTTCCTGGATACATGTGGGGGGATGCTTTAATCATATTAGCTCCAATAGTAGGTCCCTATGTGAAGCTGGTGTGTAGTCAAGAATACAAGGGTAATTTGGGATCATTGTTCAATTTCTTTCTATTGTGTGATATGTGGGGATAAATTTGAGTTTTAATGTTGTGGTTTTGTTCCAAGTTGTCTGGGGTGGTGGAATTGGATGTGTAGGGTGGTTTTGTTCTCTCAAGCCCAGAGCTTCAAACCATGTTAGTGAAACTATCAATGTTTTTTTCATTTAGGATCTTTTAGATCACTGTTTTTGTTTGAATCATATGAGGATGGTAATTACCATGGGGGTGGTGAACCACATAGTGTTTCTGCCGGTATGGTGTTTTGTTGATCGACCACACTGTAGTTGGGATTGGGTCTTAGGAGGTCTTATTCATGTAATCTCATGCATGTTGGTTAAGATGATTAGTTCATATGGTGGGGAGACCAACCATGGGTCTCAAGTGGGTACATTTGTAATTTTTCTAATGTAAGACTATCATTTATGGTGGGGATTCTGTTAATGTCTCCCCCTGTTGGTGTCCTAGTTATATCCCTAGAAATTAATTCACCTCTTTTGCTAGGGACTCTATCTGGAACTCCCTTTTTTGGTGTTCTGGTTCAGTCTCAGGTGATAGCTTGTTTCTATGGTGGGGAGTCTATTTGTGTCTCCCCATATAAGTAATTCTATTCAGTTCCTCGAGTTGTCTTGGCTATAGGTAATCCCATTCAGAGCTATCTAGCAACAATATTTTGTTTGGGGTAAATGATAGGATTGGATCATTCCCAACAATTGTGTTGAAGAAAGGCTATAGTGACCTTGTTCGAATTAGTTTCATATTTAAGGTAAATTTCATGAACATCATCTCATAGTGGTTAAGGTGTTCTGTCTTGGGATGTAGTTCATTTATGATTTCCTGTTTCAAGAAAGTGGTGTGATGTTTGGGTTTTGGAAGTAAATTTCCCTTTGTTTGGTCAAATGGAGGTGTTTTGTAATTTGGGGGTTGGTGACCCTTACTAGGGGAGTCCATCTTGTCCTCTCGAGTAAACTCATAGCCCTATTTTTCGTGCAGGTAGTGTCCTTGATTCCTTTTCATTGGGAACCCCCAATTGAACATGGTTATAGTATTGGGTTGTGTTTTACATCTGGATTTATTTGAGGCTTTTTGATGGTGGAAAGCATTATGGTGGGGAGAATTATCATAAATGGGTTTTTATTTTTTCCATCATTTCAGTTCAGGTCAATTATATAGTCTCAGGATATGGGTGGGAAATGTTTTAAATATTGGGGAATTATTTCTCTTCTATTCTTGTCATATAATAACCCACTTGGATTCCACTAATCCCCTATTGAAGTTTTATGAAAAGTAAAATTTTTTGGTTGGATAGAATAGGGTGCACAGTTTAGCCGCATGATTTACTAAACCAAGCAGCCAACCCATGTACATGGAGCATAGTTTGGTCGTACCGTTTACTATACCACACAACCAAACCATCGATAATGTCCAACACATTTTTTTGGTAAATGCAATTTTTCCCTTTAAAAAATAAAAATAATCCACACCATTATTTCCTCATTCGACCCTACTAGCCATGCTAGGACTCCAAGATCCCACAAGCTCCAATGGATCCCAATTTTATGGGGTTTTTAGTGGGGAAACATTACGGTTCTTCTATGTAAGTGATTCCTTATTTGATTTATTCCTTTTACATAGAGTTTCTACCATATTTCATGGAGTTCCAATTTTCATGTATCTAGGTATTCGTACCTAGGGTTTATTTTTGAGTTTTTTATCATTCTTGTGGATTTAGGTTTGTTCTCATTCCCATTGTGGTGCGACGATGGTGTGGTTGAAGTTTCACACAACCATTTGGGGTTTTTGACATAAAATGTAGGTGATTCTTTGTTTATGCATCTTTTTATGATATATATTTGGAGGATTAACATTTTTCTCATGATTCCTACCTATTATGTGGTTTACAGAAACCATTTATGGTACAGTTAGTTAAGTGTTTGGTTTAAAAATTTCATGTTTACTTGAAATTGTGTATTTAACAAGTGTAACTCTTGTGATATCTTTTGGGATAATTTTTTAAGGAATGAAAGTGGTTTATAAAATATTTATAGGGCTGATAATTCTATATTGGTTGTGTATTGGTGTACTTTTGGATTTAAAGTCAGGGTTTTAATGGGTTTTATGCGAAAAACCATGTTATACATATTGAAAGTGTTTTATAAAAATTGTAAATCGTTTATTGAGTTACATGATGCGTGAAAAGAATTTTTATGTACTATTTTGTTTGGTTTAAATTTTAAAATGGGGTTTTGTTAGGGAATGTGGTGATTTGTGATGTCAAACATTTTTAGAATGTTTTATGAACTGTTGAAATGATTTATTAAATTGTAAGAATGGTGTGAAACATGTCTGTTGGTAGTTTTGGGTGAGTATGATGTTAAAATGAATGTAAATCTGGAAAGAGTATTATGTGAAAAGTTTTGGGATTTTGGTGTGGGTATAAATTGGAAAATTAATTTTCATGTGAAAACGGTATTTGATAACATGTGAAACATGATTGATCCTAAAGAGGGAAACCCTATTATCTGGGTGGGCATACTAGGACTAGTATTGTAGTGATCTAGAGTTGTTCAATCCCAATTTCAAATATAAAATTGGATGATAAAAACACTATCTATGTTTGGATGATGTTGTTAGGGACCACTATGTTGTGGGTATTTCCATAATAGTGGCTCGTGTACATGAAAGATATTTTTTATGGATACTTTTTCATTGAGATATGAGGTACCTGGGGTCCCACAACTAGGTAGTTCCTAGAGGTGTTCATATAATTAGTGCTCAATGAATTTATTGTAGTTACCATCAGTATACAATGTTTTTGGATAAAAAATTTATTATCTTTTGGGTTTTATTTAATAGTGTTTTTTATTTAATGTAACCCTCTTGCAAACTATTTTCATTTAATGTTTCAACCCTTTTAAATTATTTGTAGCATTTTAATTATTATAACGTGAAGGCTTTTCATCTTAAAATGTTTATCATATCGAATATAATTGGGTGGCATCTTAATGGGTTTTTCCTCACACCCTACTTACACCCTTGTGTGTAAGTAGTCTTGGTATTATTGTCATAGGTTTGATAAATGTTTTTGGGGCTACTGGTTTGGGTTTCAAGCAGTCCTTCTTAATGGGGTGTCATGGAGATGGATTGACGGGAGATACCCCTTTCCAGGAGGTGGTTCATAAAATGTTATTTTGGGAATTATAACCTTGTGGTAGTCCATAGGATATTTTACAAACCTTGTTTTTCATTCATTAATTTTGTTTAAAGTTCATTTCATTTGAAATTTTAAGATTTAGTTTATCTATTATTGTTTGTTGTTTTTTTATTATAAAATTAGGTAAATAATCCTCAAGATTTTATTTATGATACCCAGGCACTTTTTCCAGACCACGGGGATTAGAAAAGCCATTAGGGTCTTACAACAGACTAGTTCAGGTGTGGGTTTTGATGGTTACCAGATATGGTTTGTGACATGAAGCTTATGACTGCATCGTAGTACACTTTGGAGCTGACGAACCCTGTCAATAATAAGGCATAATAATATCCTAAATGAAGCAATGGCATTGACCAACACATCCCGTTCTATTACATATCCTTATGAGCATAGGACAATAGTATCTTGTATGTCCTCCATTGCCACGCTGATAGAAATTCATAGGCACACTGACAGTTTCAGTGGATGGTGGAGAGGAGGCTCGCTATAGAGACCCACCTCCATAATCTCTATGACCATATTTCAAATTTATATTCTACCCGTGATAAATAGTAATGATTCCACTAGATGGAAGAGAATATGTGGAAAATCCAGCAATTTCTACCATATTAATCCCTATCACCATAGCTCTATCCACCAGCTCCACATAGGTTGGATGATTCTATATAAAAACATATGATATGAGATTTGGTTGAAAACCCTGTAGGTACTTTTGATACTTCATCTATCATTATGTACGACATCTGGGGAAAAATGAACAAGCTCAGCCAAATAATTGGTTTATTCTAAAACTGAACAATCTCTCTATTATAAGTGCATAAAATCTTGAGACTTTTCTAAAATAAATAACTCTAGAAAAAACTTATGAAGGAAAAGGGTTTTGAAACCCTTCTAATATAATCCCACATGACTATCTTCTTGGACCATAGAATCCCACCATAACATACTAGGACCTTCGAGCCTGAAATTGGTACACTTTACCATAATATTTTTAGGTAATTCTAACAAGTCCAAAATATGATTGATCTTGTATGTCCAGTCTTCTGCCTCTTAAGGCTCAATCATCCCTCTATAGGATGATGGATTCTCACTAAAGAAATCTCACAATCTCTCACTCTCTCAACCATATCTGGGAGGTACCTAAACCACTACATTTTTAATTCATATAACATCCTAATCATTAACACATACTGCTCATACGATATCTTTGATTAGATTATGATCTATTGGCAGATTCTCTTGGGGAGGATTAGCTGGACCATCCTAAGGAACTCATGGAAGACATATTAGAGGCATACAGATTCACGCTGAAAAATAAGAATTATTAGATAATAGAACCAATCTATGTTCAAACTGTAAAACGCATTAAAATATGATTTTAAAACAAAAAACCCAATACTAGAGACACATATCCCAACACACATTATAAACAAGAGTCTTGTTACGATAAGAGCCAGGTAGTAACTTATCTAAAATTACCTCTCAAGTCCCAACAATCCCTTATCAAGTCTAATAAATGTCCCAAGATATGGAATCTTGTATACAGACATCCTCTGATATGAAATTGTAATGAACTGACCTGGGTTACGCTCAAACTAGGCACATGACCCAATCTCTCTCATACTCAAAGCGCGTTTTAGATTCTCACGGGCTAGAGAAAAGCACCTGAGCGTTGAACAAAAAACCATATGGAATAATTTTTCCCAACCTGAAAAAATACATAGAATAAAGATACTAGAAAAATTAATAGTAGAGGGATAACAAGAAATATATTCCATAATTTTAAGAAAATAGTGTAAATAAAAAACAACAAAAGTAGCTACAACTCGAAATGATAAGTTCATAAAAAAAGGACCGAAACCAAAAATTTACTCCAAAAGATGGAATAGAAACCCCCCTACCATATCACCACTACAAACCCAAATATCAGACATGAACCTTACTACCTCATAGCCGTAGCTTGCCTTTCCCTAGACAAGAAGACAAAAAAATATCTTCGCACCACTGAAGAGGTGCACAGGGTCTGAGCTGATAGTCTCAGTAGGATCCCACCCATGTAAAAACTTTTCATGGTAATTAATATAGCCATTTTATAGAAATCATGGTGAAAATTTCATTTTTTTGATAGTTCTAAACAAAAGAAGTTATTTTAATTTTAAAGAACATTTTACATTTCATTTTCCCAAGTATTAAGATACATATCAAGGCTAACTCAGATATCCCTAAAATACAAATAATAATCATAGGTATCACAACACTATGGAATACTACAAGTCCAGACCGCATAATACTCCCATTATAATACAAATTTTCACAAACCACTTCTTAGAAAAATAGGCCAAGAAATAAGAGGAATACTCCATTAGTATACCCCGAAACAATGTCAATATAATTCCCCTACACCAATTGGCCTAGGAATTATAGGAAATCCCCATGAAAAACATCCTTGATAATCACAAAAATGGGTGATGGCACCAACATAAGTTGTACACATAAGTACCCAAGGTAACCCATGTGCTCTTTTTCAAAATTCATTTCAATGCATTGAAAACTATTTGAAAACTATTTTAAATTTTATTTCAATGCATCCAAAATACCACTATTTCCTTTTTCAATAACTAGGGAAAAGCCATTTTTCATTGAAAAATCTTCTCAATATAGACAAAAAAATCATTCTTATCTTTCATATTGAATCATTAGGTAAATAAAAACAATAATATCTATTGTCAAATTCTACAGATTAAACCACCTAGATAAAAAAACTTAGGAAACACATGCCCTTAATGGAATCCAATGTCAACTATACCCAAAAGAATCAAAGAAGGCCCTATAATCAAATCCCCACATCATGGGATTGATCCAATTTAGAAAAAAAGTGTATGTTTAAAAGTAAAATAATACACACCTTAAGAAAAAATATTTTCCACACCACAAATAACCATGATACAACCTCTAGGACAAGATCTCATAACATAACAAGATGAAGACAACAAAGAACATAGGATTTAGAATAATGGATTTGAAGATGACACACAATGGTGACCCTATCATCAAATAGAATTAATATGTGATAAGGTCGCTCACCCAGAGAGATGCACTATAGCTATAACAGAGATCTAACACCAAAAACATTTACCTAGAAGGATTAGAGTCTCTCAAAAATTCATGGAGAGATATTTAGTTCCAAGGTAAATGTGTATAGAAAAATGGAATGGGAAAACCGTCCAAGAATGTGTTTTAAAACTGGACTCCAGTCATTTGACAACTTGTAATATAGTTACATGCCTTGAAATACATGCTATATAAATACCCCTAAAAATTCATCACCTTAGATTGAAAATACCCTATTCAAAACATTCTTGATGTGACACCACCATTCATGATGTGTAATATCTCACAGCATGAATCCCTATCAACAGATTGTACCCAACAACAATTATAAGGTATTTTACCCAGTTACATAGTGTGAAATACTTTAGAATCATTTGAACAAAGTTGTTTAATGTTTAATGTCCTAAAAATCTCTAACTTCACTATTACAAGTATCCACCCAATCTCAAAGAAGGGGAAACCCACGACGAGGTTAAAGGCATACCAGATAAAATGGTAATAGGATGTTACAATAATGACAAATTGATGTTTATCATGGAATATTACCATCTCTCATGAGATGTTGATCAATTGTGGTTATTAATATTAAACATAAAGGATGAAAAATAAATTGAAAATATGGAGTGTAATGATTTTAAGGAAATTTTCATAGAATAATATTTCTCTCACGACCAATACTATGATATCGAGATACAAATTTTGAGTATATGAGATAAAGATGGTGGAAAATTTTCTATGTATGAATCCATCCTTACAATGTTAGGAATGAATGTTTTGGACTTCATATGTAATCAAAGGAGAAATATTTTCTATTTAGTTGATGGTATTAAAACAATTCAATGAATGGAACTAGTCTCCTGAACATTCTAATCATACATGGATATAGAATCATGTGCCATCAAGATGATGAAATAATTTTCCAAACCATTTTGATTTTAAGGGAAGTACGATAAGAAGATGTATGTTTTTTACTATTGAATATTAAATAAGGAAAAAGGGAAGAATATAATTTTCGTCAGTAAATAAATTTGGAATGAAAAATCATGGATCATGGTTATTAGGAATGAATGTTTGTTACCAGTGTTGAGAAAAATTCAACCAAGACAGTGATTCCATGGGAAATAAAAAAGTCATCAATATGTAATTCATTGGATATAAGGAAATGGGATGCTATTCATATGAATTTCCCAGAGATCAATGGAACATTACCTAGAAAAGTCCAAGGGAAAAAGTCCCTACCAATACAGTGACAACAACTGATTTTCAAGTTCCTAATGATATGGTAGAAGGTATATTAATCATCTCCTCATGTTTTTCTAATGCTTTATTTTATTCTGGATCATTTCATTCCATTATAGATTACTATTTTTCATTAAATAATATTTATTCCCAATTGACCATAATAAAAAAGTTTTCATTTAGAATCCCATGTAGAATCCTTTTTTTCAATAAATATGTGTAGTGAAACTGCTATTATGGAACATGAACATGCTATAATCTATGATTTTATTGTCATACCTATGGTGGATTTTTATTTAATCCTTGTTATGAACTAACATTTAAAATATAATGCAACACTATATTTATAATATATGAAAATTATTATTCATAATGAATATATGGAATTTCTTATCTTTATAGGGAATACATCATTATCAAAGTCATATTTATATCCACCTCTAGTAGCTCTTCTAAATGGGATTCTTGGAGAAGAATAAAAGATAAAACATACTGATTAAAATGCGATATTCATATTGAGGATGTTTCTATTGTAAAGTAATATATTGGGGTATTTCTAGAAGAATTACCCAAACATCCTCTAGAGTGTAAAGTTGAGTTTTTCTTTGATTTAATCCTGGATGAAAGACGTATATCAGAGACTCCCTATATAATGGTCATAGTGGATTTAAATGATTTAAATAAACCAATAATGGAATTGATTGATAAGGGATTTATGCATCCTAGTGTTTCACATGTGGAAGATCCTAATTTTTCTTTAATAAAAAAGATATATCTATTAGGTTGTGCATTAACTATAATGAAATAGATGATAATATAATAATAACAACTATTTTATACATTACAATGATGAATTATTTGACCAAATTCAAAGAGCTCAATATTTTTCAATGATTGATATTCATTCTAGATATCATCAATTGCATGTGAAGAAGGAAGATATTCCCAAGACAACATTTAAACCAATTTATGGACATTATGAATTTACTATAATTCCATTTTTATTGACTTATTCACCCTCAATTTATATGTATCTATTTAATAGTGTATTCAAGGAATATATCCATAATTTTTTTTCTCGTATTCATGGAAGATATATTAGGGTACTACCAAAGTAATGATGACCATCATAACCACTTATGGATTGTTCTGGAGACTATTAAGAGATAATAGTTACATGGGAAGTATAAAAACTATCAATTTTGACATTACAATGTTTATTTTCTTGGAAATATTATCTCTAATGATATAATATCAGTTGATTATACATATACTAAAGTTTTCCAATAATTACCTACACCAGTGAACATAACCAAGATACGTTGTATCATTTATTTAGAAAGATACTATGAGTTTTTTTCAGAATTTATCTAGATTGTCTAACCTGTTAAGTTGGATTACTCTTAAAGTGTTTATGTTTATTTAGACAATGCAATATAAATAATTATTTGAATAATTGAATAGGAGATTAGTGAATTCTATGATCTTCACTCTACCATTGGGAAGTGGGGGATTTATGATTTATACTGATGAATTGAATAAAGGACTTGGTTGTGTCCTTATGTATAATGAAAGAGTTTTTATTTGTGCATTATGGTAGCTAAAGCCTCATGAATAGAACTATATAACTCATGATTTTAATTTAGTAGTTGTAATATTTTTTATGAAGATATGGAGACACTGTCTATATGGTGTAATATACAAGATATATACAAATTACATGAGTTTGAAATAAATCTACTCATAGAAAAAATTCAGCATGAGTGAAAGGGGATGGATAGAAATACGCAAATATTATTATTATTTGATAATATACCACATAGAAAAGAAATTATGGTAAAAAAATCATTGATAAGGAAGTATTATAGTGTTATGGACAAAATAATGATCGATAGTGTTCTTTTGTACATGGGTCTAGTAAATATGGATAATTGAATCATCTAGAATTGTGGAACAACACTACTTTTTCAAATGGATTCCCAACTGTCCTTATTGAAAAGAATAAAAATTTCTTAGTTTGATGATTATAATTTTCAAAATAAAATTAATGTTGTGAATAAGTTAAAATTGGTTGGGTATGTATATGAAGATGGTATTTTGAAATTTGGGAAGAGGATATTTTTCCCCTATACCAAAGATGAAAAGATAAATTATTGGATGATTCATATAGCTCAAATTTTTGTACACACTCTTGTAGAACTAAGATGTATAGAGATTTGAAGGAAATTTATTGGTGGGATATTATGAAGTGAGAAATTTATAATTATGAATCAAGATGTTTAGTTTGTCAACAGGTTAAGGGAATACAGAAAAAATCCTAGAGGAGTTATAAAACCTCTTCCTATTCCTACATGGAATTGGGATGGAATTTCTATGTATTTTGTCACTAGATTACCAATAAATCTATGAAATAATGAGGAAATAAGGGTAATTATTGTCTGACTTATGAAATCTACATATTTCCTCACTATAATAGAGGACATTCTATTATAGGGCTTTAAAAGACTCTATATTAATGATGTTGTAAGAATTCATCGTGAATATCTATTGATTGTGTCTGATCGAGATCGCTATTTTACATTGAAATTTAGGGAAATTCTTCAGAATTATCTTGATATCAAGCTTCATTTGAGTACTATTTATCACACTGAAACAGACGGGTAGAATGAAAGGACTATTCAAACAATATAAGGCATGTTGAGGTCCTTCTCGTTTGACATTCCTGGTATGTGTGATTAGGATTTACCTTTGGTGTAATTTTCTTATAACACTAGTTTCCATTCATTTATTCAAATGGATATATATCATTTATTATATGGAATGAGATATTCTATACAAACTTGTTATAATGAAGTTAGTGAATGGAAGATTTTAAGCCTAAGACTAGTGGAGGAAAAAACAACAATGGTAAATACTTTTCAATCATATATAAATGTTTCTTAGATTAATAGAAATAGATATGTTGATAACCGAAGGAAATATTTAATGTTTTATGTGGGAGATCATGCATTCTTGTAGATATATCTATATAAAGGTGTTATATGATTTTGAATGAACGAAAAAATGTGTCCCAGGTATATTGGACATTTTGAAATAATGGAATGAATTGGATTTTTATCTTACCAATTAGCAATTCCACCAATACTCTCCAACGTTCATGATGTGCTCCACATATCTTGAAAAAATGAAATACATTCCCGGACAAAAAAATATTCTCATATCATTAGAAATATAATAAGAACCTGATTTATCTTACTGTGTAGAGCTTGTCTAGATTATATATAATGGGGAACAACTGTTGGGGAATCATATGATTCTACAAGAAAATGTACTTCAGAAAAATCATAAAATTGAAGAGGTGACATGGATGTCATAAGAGATTATAATGATGAACTACCCAAATATGTATTATGAGGTTACATTATAGAATTCTTGAGAATGAATTTTTTGATTGAGTGGATAATGTAACACTTCTAGATCTTATGGTTTGTACCTTTTAAATTTAACAACTTCGATAGCTTATGCTTTGAGATTAAACGAACCAAAATATAATATAAAATATTAACATTACCATTGGAATAGTAATGCAACAATTAGGAATATAAATCATTCCAATAGATTAGTAACCAACCTTATTAATGATTAAATAAAATATAGGTATCTTATGAATGAAAATATTATATATTTATATCATGTAATAAGTAAATAAATTTTTAAAAATTGATAAATTAAGTATTGGTATTTTTTGTAAAACATAAGTTTTAATTTAAAAATTCATATTTTATATAATTATTTAAATGAAAATTTAATTTCAAAAAAAAATTTATTAATTAATTTTTTGTTTTTTTATTATTATAAGAAAATTTTATGAGACTTTAATTAATTTTTTAAAATGTCATAAAATCAGTTATAATTTAAAAATCGGTTTACTTTGAATAAATGTTTATTTTAATTATAAATTAAATTTATTATATTTTGAAACATATTTTCATAAAATTGAGTCCATAATTGAAATATACATGTTGAAAAATGTTTAGGGTGAATTTTTTGTATTTTTCTAAAATAGTTGAATTTTTTATGAATAGTGAAATATGAAAAATTATGGTATTTAATATTTTAAGCGAAATACATGATGTTTTTGGTCATGAATGATTTAAGAAACCATTATTTTGAAGTCATATTCATAGATTAGTATTCTTACTATCATGAAACAACACTATTGATAGTCATGAGCCAAAATATTAAACAAATGATTAAAATAATCACAAAACATTCCTCTCCTCCACTACAAATACCACCCTAACCATCCATCTCCCCACACCTTATAAAACATTGATATTGCTTATATTGTAACCAATTACTATCTCAAACATCATTCCCACGTTTTTTTCAATCCGGTCTCATACCAAGACCATTTCCAAGTTCCTTTTGGAGGTTCTCAAGGAGATTACACTGAAGAGACAAAACATTCCCTCATTCTCTTTTAATTTATTTTATTTTATTATCCTCTCCTAAACTACAATATTTTATGTGGCATGGTAACTCCATTATCATACATATTCTCTAATTTTATTTTGTTAACAGAATATCCAACATCAAGTCACCTCTCATTTCCCTTTTATACTAAAACTGAAAACATCATCTGTGATATGTCTATTTACATTCATCATGGATAATACATTTTCATTTTTCATTATAGAATTCAAGGATAGTAATAAAACCAATATTATAGTAAAATAATACTTTATTATACATATTATAATTTATATTATGTTCTTTAACAAATATATAATTATTATATTAAATAAAATTATAATTTTTCGTGATGGTTGTAAAAACCACAAAAATAAATTAAATCATTTTCATGAACATTTATCTAATAAATGATTTTCATATTGTATAACATAATTATATATAAATTAATTTAAAATTATAAAATCTCATTAATAAAATATAATTTTTATTCAAAAGAAATATATCAATTTTAAATGAACTTTTATTCTTGTAGACCAGTGAACCGATCATGAAAATCAAAGAAAACAAACACTCTGGGAAAAACAACATTGTATCGTATAACTCATAAAAAATACAATAAAGAAATTTAATAAAATCATATTAAATAAAATTCATGTTTAATAGGTTCTTAATTAAGTATTTATGAATCTAATTTGACTATCAATGACATTAAGAACAAGTGATGAAAGTTGTCATACATATGATATGGTTTTCTCATATCACTTTATTTCTATGAGATATGACTTATTCACCACTTATTAATTGTATGTGATGTATTTATACTTAAATTTTATATATAATATCACTAATCCATATATCTTCATGGTATTAAATAGTTTCATTTTATTATTTTTACATTTATGGGAATATGACGCTCACACTTTCTTTAAAAAATACTATTTAAAGGATTTTTTTTCAATATTTAATGGAATTTTTTTAGTAAAAAATTATATAGAATGATAATTTATTCTCACTTTCAGGTAACCTAAGTTCCTTAAGGATTACTTTAGAATAATAAATTTTCATTTTCTAATAAATTTTTTTCATATGTGTATCATTTTAATTAAATTATTCCAAAGTAAAAAAGTATTTCTCTCAAGAAAATTTCAATGATTTCGTTAGATTATTTTCATATATGATAATAGCTTCTATCTAATATTATACTTAATTGAGGTTGATCCCTAATTATACCATCTTTCATGTTTTATTGAATGGTTTATGATTATTTTGACTAGGGATATACTATCTTAATACCGTTTGACATTTTACTACAGATTGTATATGAATATGTTTACTAATTGGGGAGTTTTTAGATTTTATATTCTATTTTCAATATGAATATATATTTTGATTATGTATAAACCGTTTTATATGATAAATTCATTGGAATTAATAAGTGTTGGTATGGGACCTCTATATCCCATTGATGCTTTTTTCGGTCTCATGAGACAAACTAGAACTGACATTTTTTGAGGCATTGCCCATTTATGTAAAATTCATGGCTGACACATTTATGGGATGTTTATGACTTCCTAAATTATGAATTCCATCATTATGAGGTTAATTATTTATAATCCATGTGATTATTTGATAAGGAGAAAAAATAATGGTTATGTGTTATTCTCATATGATTATTTATATGTTATTATTGGATTTCCTATTTTTTCTTTCCATGTTTTGATTAAAATTATGTTGTAATGTAATATGATTTTATTTATCCACCCCGATTTACTTATTATTTATATTTATGATAGCTTATACTGTATTCATACCCTTACTAGGAATTTGATCTAACCGATTTCTTTTGTTTCATTTTTCTATAAGACTCCAAGATGTATATTATGATTGACATTCCTAGATAATATAGGGGAATAGGGATGTTTACAAATGATTTTCTATGATTTATTTCATTCCATGCGGTAATGTTTAATTTATATTTTAATATCTTTTTCCAGAATAGTTTCTGCTTGAATGTGTAGTTCTCATACAAGGGATAATTTTAGGTGAAATTCATCTATGACCCAATGTAGAGAAACTGATTTCTTGATACCAGTAAGGGTTACAGTACTTCTGTGTCATGGGAACAATGTTTTATTTCTTAGTGAGAAATAATCCGAGATAGAGCTGGATGAGATCATGTGTAAGAGGATATAACTGATTTCTTGTCAACTAGTATGACCCTTGGAGAAATATATGTTATGTTCCTTATCACCTACAACGTGGGAAATGTATGAGGATGTCTTCCCTGAGTATGTAACATGTTTACCTCCCCATCAACAGTTTGTTTTCTGTATTGAATATCACTAGGTATGACCTAATATTTGTTCTATAATATCAGATGGCCTCAAGTATCTATAAGATTAAAAGCTTCAGTTGGAGGATTCCTTAGAGAAAGTGCTTATTGTACCTAGTTCACCCTCCTTCGTAACCAAAATTTTCACTCGTATGAGTTATATGTGAGCATGATTTTAGGTGTCGATTGACATCATCTAAAATTGCTGACTGTTTAGAGAGATTATCTAGCCCTGATAACAAATGACTTATTGATTCAATTGGTTTCATAGAAGTGGTTCTTAATGTTTGACCTCAGGTAATGTAATAAATAGCTATAGGCTTTATAGGGGGATGTTCCAATGGTTTCATTACAAATCTTCTATGGTTTCATTTAGTTCATGATGACACACTTTAGCATGTTAAATAGACAAAAATAGTTCACCGTACTTATAAATCAGATCTTCAACCAATACTGGAACTTTTTTTGTAGTCCTCTATATGAGAATCCATGTTTACTTGTTGTCTGGGGTGGAACATGTAAAACAAATGAAGATGGATTGAGACATTCTTCTAGAGTTTTAGATTTATGGATATCTCTCACAGAGTCAGTTCTAAATATAGGTGGTAAAATTATTTCGATTAGCCTTTTCAAACATCGGAGTGATAGTGGACCCAATTAAGGTTAAAGAAGTGTTAACTTGAGATCATGACAAAGTTATTTATATGGTAAAAAATTATCATCGTGATGTTTTTTATCAGATATTATAGAGTGATAGACAGGATAGATGACCTCTTTACATTTTTCCTTTTTGGGTAAAAATGGTGTGACATATCTTCAGTCGATGGTTGTTACCCCACCACTAATTTAGTGTGTTATAGTGGAATAACATATGGATATCGACTATGAGATCTTATATGACCAGATATCCATTGGGAATGTTTTTGATGTATTTATTTGAATGTGGGGAGTACATAATCCTTGAATGAGGTTAGATTACGAAAACAGTCATACAATGAGATTATGTTATGGGGAGGTTGTTTTCCCTTAGCATTGCATCTTGTGAAAGGTGAGGCTGTATCATAGATCCCCTGGAATTAGGTTTGGTGTCCATGGATATTGTATATTGTTGCTGAGTTTAACTCTTATTGTCTCACCTGTCAATAGTAAAAGGAAATGTGCCCAGATAGAAGTGGAAATGGGATGATATTTTTATGGATATAATTATAATGGATTCTATAAACAGAAAGAGTTTAGAATTCTATATGAGTGACCGTGGAATTTGGATCCATGTTGGCCGATTTTCTAACCATCTGAGATAAGTGTTTAGTAGAGACTATGGGACATCTATGCACCTGTGAGGTAGTCCGACTTCAGTGAATTCCCTCAATGAAAATTTCAAATTGTGACTCCTGATTCACATAATTATTATAGAGAGAATGTATGAGAACATCAAGACTCCATTTCCTTAAAGCACATTGTTTTTACCCCAGATACATGGCTAGGTAAACCGGACCATTCTACGTCTGAATAACATGCCTAATGTTCTCATGTTAGTTGTGGTCTATAACTATAAGGATTATCCACCATTGGTGGTGTTATTTTTATAATAATATTTACCACTACAGCATCAGTGTAACACCTCTTGAGGGAATGAGTATGAGACCCTATAGTTCAACGCAGTACTAGTTGGATATAGAGAGAATTTAATCTTATGGGATTATAGTTGTTGTGAGTGATATTTTAAAAGGAATATATTCCATCCAGGGGTAGTTCAGAACTACACAAAAGCCTCAGGGGGGACCCATTGGTTGAAGATATCATCAGGTTGCCGAACAAGGATTGCGGTAATCCCAATACATCTTCTTCAGTTCTTCTTGGTCCAATGATCATGGAAGGGGGGTTATGTGGATGAAGATGGAGATGCAATGACTACCATAGCTGCAACCTATGAGGATGTAGTTTGATTCAAACAAGGTCCTATTGAAAAAAATGAATATCACCCTAAGAGTATTGTAGTGGAACTAGATGCAATAAGGGGTCCATGCTTGATAATGTATTCTCCAGCCTTAAAGCTTGCTAACTACTTTAAAGGATTGTTTGAAAGGTTGAACCAGGATGTTAAAGAAGTCTAAGCTGATCAACAAGATGAGGAATAGGGAGTCCTTTGTGATGTTTTCAATGATTACAAATATTGAAAATTTTTAGGAGATAAAAATGATGATCTTTAAGGTGAAGACTTTCATAATAAAAGGAGGATGAAGGTTTTTAAAGGAACTTGGAAGGCTCAGAAGGATTATTCCTATTTTCTCGTTCGTAGGGAGACAGGATCCGTAAAATTGATGAAAGGAAAGGATATTCCAAAATCCACTAGCACCCATGTCCTTGGGGATAATGAAACATATGAGGAAGTTCATTTCAAAGGAACTGAAGATGGTCTCCATTGAGATAAAGTCATATCTTCAGAGAAATATCTGGATGTAATCATGATTTCCAGAGAAGAAATGGTTGGGGGATATTGGATGATTAATGCCTCAAATTAGGATTCTAAATAAATGATTGGAAGATGACTCCATGTAGACATTACTACTGAGAAATTGGTTTGGTTTATCAAGAAACACTGCACTTTGATAAGAGGCTTCAATGTGAGGAAGATAAACAAGGAGGAATAATTACATGCTTGGGAAAATATGGCACATATTTTTCAATAACACTTAAGGGATGATCCAAGGACACATGGACCTACTATTTCCTTGAAATTGTTTAGGGAACGTGATTCCAATCAACATAAACTATTCCCCAACCATTTTGTTGTTGCATTTAATGTATGACTTGGTTTGGCTGTGTTTTGTTTTCACTTCCCCATAAATGTATACTAGAAAATTAGAAATTTATTTTTGAGTGATTAAGACTGTGAGGGTATGGATAAATTTTTGATGGGTATGAGAAGCCTGGTGGAATTTCAGAATTTACTAGTGAAAACACTTGATATAAATGTGGTTCCCTTGGTTGTGTGTTAATTGAAATCACAAAAACATTCTAGAAAGATTTATAGTGTGGGAAACATAGTTTAAAGCATAGTGTCATCCGTAGTTAGCAGGTTTTCTATTTTTGGGATAAAAATCCTTGAATTGGGGGAGAGTTTAAGACTTAATTTTTATCATGTAAGACTTCAGAATATTTCTAGGAATATTTTAGAAGATAGGCACTGATTTGATGTAGAATTAAGGGGAATAGAGAGCTTTGGAGTGGTGGTTTTAAAAATTATAAAATATATTATGTCACACACCCATAGGATTTACGAACTACTATGATAAATCTAAAATAAACTCTCTGATTTGAAATATGATTCCATGATTTATCCTATAATGCAAAGTTCACCCTATGCATGACATAATATTGTTTTGGCATTAGATGTTCCATGGAAAGCAGCCATTGGTAGGTGCATTGAATAAATAAAGTAATTTAATTCTAAAATTACCCAAACCCTAATAACAACTTATAAATATATTATTATAAAATATTTTAAAGTTTATCCATATAACCATGGGAGGATAAGATGTTTTTCACTACTGGATAGGACACAATAATGACAAGAGGTTAAATCAAATTAGATCGAGAGGCAGCAAATACAATGAGTCTACATCATACCTGGCGTACACTCACCAATGATAGATGCTAAATCAAGTTATGAATTTTTAATTTCTTGTTTCATCAATCATAATGTCTCTATTCTCAATTTCATAATAAATAAATGTTCTCCGTTCTATATATATGAGATTATTGATTTATTATTATAATTCTAATTTAGAGATACTTTAGTTTTCAATGAAATTGTAATCTTTGAATTCTATCTTGAAAGCTATGAAATTTTAGAATAAAAAGGTTCAATCCAAAAAAAGTAATAAATAAGTGAACTCATTGATATTATTACGGTGAATTGGTGATCCATGATGAGAATCAATCATATTTTTTATTTGTTTTTTTCCTTATATCTATTATCTCACTCTATTCCATGTGTGGTAGATGATCTACTAGAATTAGGAGTGGACAATAGTAGAATATGGTGAGACAAGGTTTGCTGGTTATTAGCATTAGATGATGGTCCATTACAAAAAATGTTTGGGGAGGAGGTATTGTGTGAGGTTTAGCTACATGATGGTAGTTTAGTTTGGGTGACCTACATTCCTAGGTGGCTTGGTTAGGTGTTCCCATCAGTAAGATAGTGATAAATGGAATGACTCCATGCAATCATCAGTGTGGAATTCCGGGGATAGTAGTTTTAGGTGAATAATCTAGCAGGAATGTTGTGATATTCAAGTAGGTGTGGTTATTGTTTTCAAATATTTTGGGAAGAGGAAGTGGCTTAAGAAGTAATAAATAATAATTAACAATTTGATAAATTAAAATAAAATAGAAACTAATAGGGGTGGAACTATGAATTATTTAGGGGGAAGAGAAGATTCATAAAGCCCAAATATATTATGTTTTATAAATTATTTATAATAATCATAATAATAATAAAACAATAATTTTATTTTTATTAATATATATTTTTTCTCATAACTTCAACATTAGATGTCAGATTTTTGATCCGTCTGTGGCATAATTGACATGAAATTATGGTGTCTGATTCAATAATAGTTTTGGTTACTTAATTTGGAATCATGTATTGTGCCCATAAATACATGTACTAATATTTTATTATTAAATGGGTTGTTTTTATTGATTTCCCATTTTGGAAAAATAAACAGCCTATCCTTAGTGTTTTTCCGTGAAGATCACAATATCATGAACCATTTGACCATTTATAGACAATTTCAGTCATATATCGATTGATTCATGTTTTATCCTGATGGACTGATGAAAGGTATAACACATTATTCACACCTTTTCCAGACTCATATTTTTCCCTGAGACGAGCCAATCATGAGAGGATTTCCACGTAGAATGTAATAATGGACTTATTTTTTACATCAAAGATATGAAATGAGGTGTTATGAGTACGATGCTCTTTTTAGTGATGCATGATTGACGGTATGAATTAGGTTTTATTATAAAAGATATTTTGGGGTTGGTACCCCCTATCACATCAGGGCATGTGTCCCATATAAACATTACACAGTTTGGGTCGGTACTCGCCGAGTGTGGGTACTCTATCTATAAAAGGTACCCAATTATCTTTGAGCTCTCTAGGTGAGTAGGTTATCCATGAGAGTTATGAATCCCTCAAATATAGGGCTCATCATTGAGGTGTAGGTCCGTCTATGCATATTCTGATGAGGTTTCATCAGACACATTACTGGAGTTTCGGCTCCCATGATTGTGGATCACTACGGTGTGGTGCATGCCCCTCCACATGGATTATTGTACAATTTCACATGATGATGGGGTTCATAGATGATCCTTTTGGAATTGTAGGTTGATTACTCATTCTTATCTGAACATTAGTGATGGATATCCCTATTTTGTTTTCATTTTAGCGTCTTTTTTAGCATAAATGGGTTGTTATTGGTATGGTTGTCGTCTCATGTTCTGATTGGTATATATTCATTTGGATGATATTACTACATTACCTCAATTATTTTTGTTTGGTTCTTTTATGATGTCCTATTGGATTTGTGTAAACTCACCAATTCATGGTATTTTAGCACAAATTTCATTCCGTATACAGCCAAGAGAGATTAGAATTGACTATGGTGGACCTGGTATAATAGAGCTTAGAATTACGTGATGATGCTTATAATGTTTGGTTGCTGATCTCTAGGATCTTAAGATAGGCTCTCCCCGGCTCTGCTCATTACATCTATTTTCAGTTCAGGTTTCCCTCTATATTTCGGTTCAGGACTGTATTTTATGCTTTATATCATTTGTATTACGCAGTTATAATATGTAGTGTTTTCTTAGATGTTATTTAATGTTTGTTTACATCCTATATGATACTATCTTTGGCATTTCTTTGAACAATTGCATGGAGGCAGTTGGGTGCATGCAGTAAATTACATTAGAAAAATGGGTCTCATTTCATATATTCCCACTCAGTACTTGTCACCATCCCCAAGGAAATTATAGGTGAGATTTTGTTTGTTAAATATTGGCCTTTAATCAGCCAGGTGGCCCCCAATAGGTGGGGTCGTAACATATTTTATTTTAATAAAATATTCTTTTGATCCTTTTCATTAATTAAGTAATTACAGGGTTATATTCAATTTTATAATGGTATTAAATTCAATTAACTCTACTTTTTATTAATAAACCTATAAATAACAAGATAATATATTCTATACTTGATTATTGTTTAAACATATCTGACGGTTTAAATTTTATTTTTTGAAAAAAAAATTCATTTTATTTTTCATAAATATATTAATTTTGTTTAACAGCTATAAAATTTCAACTAATAAAATGATTTTTATATTATTAAAATTCATATCCAAATTATATATTAAGAACCATTTAATTTTGAGACATAATGAATAGTTACCATCTAAGCTATAAAAGGCTTTATTTCCACACTCCTATTGCAATTGTTTATTAAAACTATAGCAGTGTGTTATGTAATACAACAGTTTTTATAAAATATGGAAATAGCTACCCCCAAAATCGAGCATCCATAGTGAGCCCCTATATAGCCAAATTATCTGTTCAAGAAAAATTGATCCCCATCTCAATCCAATCACATTTCCACTTAATAATCTACGCACCTCCATATATCTACTCAAGGACAACGCTTCCCTTATTTGAAATCAATCCCTATCCTTAAAATATTTTCTCCTAATGATCCTCATCCTTCAATGTGGATTCGACATAGCCATCCCACCTCCCTGCCAATGAGGTTCTAACAAACCCTCCCCACCTCCCTGCCGACATATCCTCTCCACCTCTCTAAAATATCCATCCCCTAACATGGCTCAATGCAGCTCTGATGCCTCCACCCCACCTTATTGAGACTCTTCCCCACCAACACACCCACTCTAACTCTCCAATTTCTCACCTAAATTGTAACACCTAGACGTATCTTTGAGGCATGTTTTTACTTTTAATTTTTATCTCATATGTTTTATATCCTTTTTATAATTGTTTGGTTAAAATGAAGGCTGAGCTGATAAGAGTTTTTCAATTTTTCACTGATAAATGAGCAACAACTTAACATCGCCAGACGCGGTAGCTGGGAATGGGCGAATCCGTGTGGCCAAAATTGTTTAACGTGCAGATGACCCTATGCATGAATGGTTAAATAACTGAAAAAATAATAATTTATTATAATTATAATAATTTTTCTCATTATTATTGCTATTAATATTATTAATATTATTTTATTATTGTTTTTGTTATCATTATTATTATTAGTTAATGGTAGAATTTTTTTAGGTTTTATTTCCCATATTTTTATTTTTATTTTTATTTTATTCCATATTTTCTTTTCTTTTTATTTTTTTCTACCTTTCGTCTATCCTCTCCCCCTTTTTTCCTCTATCCTTACAGTGCATTGTTCACTATATTTTACTCTCCCCCTCTTGCCGCTTGTGATTTCATCCTCAAGCCCTACAACGCCACCTCCTCCTTCCCCATGTCATTACTCTTTCCTCCTCCAATCTAGCAGTCATGATGCCTGTCTTCTCTACCCCACACCGGACTATGATGCCACCGCCCTGTATTCTCACAAAAGGCTCCACCCTCTTCTCCTGCTACCTCCCACTCAATCTGGTTGCCCCCTACTACATCCTGGTGCTACGCCCTCCTACACCTACTGCCCTTCTGCTTTGAACAACTGTGCCACACCTTATCACTCCTTCGAACAGCCACACCACCCGACACCCTCATTCTTTTTATTAGTAAGAATTCACATTGGTGTTCCACACCTCCTCTATCCAACTATGTGCACACCACCCCATTGGATAAGCCTATATTCTGATAACCTCCTCCCTTGGCTGCAACTATTTCCTGGGGGACTCTCTTTGTTTTTTTGGCACCGTGCAAGCCCTGACAACCCTCGTCGACCTTTGGACAACCTCTCAGACTCCTCTCCGTAGGTGAGGAGTCCCTCCTTGTTCATACTTTTATTTTTGTTGATGTTGAAGATAAGATTTAGTTTGCGATTAGTTTAATGTTGATGTGTTTGTGTGTTTCTTCGTTTTTAGGTTTTCTTTTTCGGTCTTCTTGTGGTGCATGTCCAGTGCGGTGGAAGGTTTCAAATTATTCTGAAAAGTTTCTTCACACCACTAGGTGATTCCCCATAGAAATATTAACTGATGATCATTCTCTAGATTGTTTAATTAATTTATCCCATTTGTGAATTACTTTTCTTGTTGAAGAATTATTTTTTACTAAGTTATATTGTGCGTTTAATTTGTTAGAAGTGTGTTTAGGTGATGTTAGTGCATTTTTTTGTGAAAAAGCACATTGAACTATTTATTATTGTTTTGTAATCTATGTAGAGTGTGAGTTAGGAAGCGCGGAAGATGCTGTTTATATTTTTCCCTGGTGTAAGATTATGTTTTTCTTTGAAAAGGGTTTTGAGTGATTTTGGTCTTCAAAATATTTTGAGGCATATTTGGAAAATATTTAATAATTTTTCAGAGTGGTTTCCTTAATTATAAAAAGTGTTTTATTATAAAACAACGCAACTGGTATAATTTAATGTTAAAGTGGCGCAAGTTAAGTTATAAAGAGTTTTGTGTGGTTGTATGGTTTTAAAAGAGGGTATTAGTGTTAATATGTCATGTTCTTGTGTGTAATCACCTTGATTGGATCTTATGTTTTAATGTGACATGTGATGTGAACTTTGTTTTCAGGTAATCACAAAGACGGAAGCTTGGTGTATTTGGTGGGTTGACTATCACTGGTGAGCTAGTGTTCCAGAGATGGCTTGACACATTTTCACTAGCAGGATTGATTATTGCAACACTAACAAAACATATGTTTGACTTAGTTTTGTGGGTTCTAAGACACGTTTTCTGAGGGTTATGGTTTCTATGACACAGTTTCTGAGGGTCATGGTATATATGCCACGTTTCACCGAGACAAGAAGTTCTTGGGTCCAACTTATTACTAGTACCCATTTGGCCTCTCCCATCCTTTGGAGCTCTCAGTTACTCTTCTCACACAAATGATACATGATATGTCACATGAGTTACTAGACAAACATGAGTTTTCTATAAAATACTTTTCTATAGGGTCGTTTCGTGAAAACTGGTTTCATTAACGTTGTTAAGCATTTCTTAATTTTATTTATCATTGCAAATGTGTTTTTATTTTCATATTTGTGCATGTTATATTTTATTGGTGGAATCCTGCTTGAGAATTACTCACACCCTATATAAACCTTTTGGTGTATTAGATTTGTTTATGTTTGATACAGGTAATGGTCCAGCTATTGGGAGTGGTGGTTCGAGTGGTTAACAGACCTCCTTTCATGGAATTGTGGTGATGGCTTGATGGGGGTGTCCTCTCGACGATGATTTTTTTTGGGATGGTTTCTGGTCACCATACGTTTTAATGTTCTTTGGGTTTTGATTTTACATGTGACTCAAAATAAGGTTTGGTTAGTGGCTTTTTTGTCTTTGACTTTTACTTTTGGTTAGATTTTTTTTGATGCTTTATATTGTTTTTTCTGGTAAATCATTCACAAAGGTTTATTTTGATACCCGAGTACTTGTTCTAGCCCTTGGGGATCGGGAACGCCCTTCGAGCTTTGCCGCGGGCCGGGTCGGGCACCGTTCAGAGGGTGACCTGAATGGGTTCATAAAAGAAACCATGAAATTCCCCTAAACAATGAACACTCTTCCCCTACAGTATGTTTATTTAATTCATTTATTTAGATTCTAATTTATATTTAAATTTTTAGAATTCAAACTCTTCTAGTTTATAGTTTATATTTTTCGATTATATGTTTGAAAAATCCCAAAATCATTATTTATAATTGTTCCCCATTTTAATTTTCATGTTTTTAATGGTAAAATAATTTTCATAAATAAATAGATTAATGGTTAAGATATTACAATTAGTGATTAATCAATTCTATGATATACTTGTTTCAGATCGTATATCTAGTTCATAAATTCAGGTCCCTCATATTAGATAATTCAATGCTCCTCCACACATGGTGAGAGAGGAATCACATTGCTTAATTTCTTTCCCTAAAGCCCACCTTAGACAACCCCCCTCTTTTGATTCTTTTCTCTTGGTTTGTTCCCTCAGGGGAGTGCTAATATTTTTTTGGACGATTCCATTAGTATGTGCTTTTTAAGACCCTTGGATGGCTCGGTCTTCTCTTCCTCCCTCATTTCCATTATTATTAGTATTTCTTTTTCTCTTTTTATAAAATGTCAAATAACTATTGTCATGAAAAAAAATTCACTCTACACATATTTATTGAGGAAGGGGAAACGTCTTAGGTATAGTTAATTGTTTGATACTCTATTTTATAGCACATAGTATACCATGGTTAGTGAATCAAAAAAATTTCCTAAAAAATCATAATTTTGTTAGTTTTAAATATTTTTTAATCCACATATATATATAGGTATCATTTTATTTTAATCCTTAATATAGATTTTTCAATTTGATATTATAGTAAATACTTTCAGTGTTAATATTGGTTTATGAGAAAACCTATTTGTGCTCAGTCTACCAGGTTTCCTTTAATTTTTTTCCATCAATTCATTTATTATAAATTCTAAAAAATAGTTTCAATGAGATTGGTCTTCTCTATGTTCTAGCCTTAATTACTTTTCCAAATGAATTTCATATTTTTTTAGTTGTACACTTAACTTTTAAGATGGAATTATTCAATAATGAAAACCTCATTGACATATAATTCAAAAATGAATTGTATTGATTTTTTATTAGGTTGTTCAAACATTTTTTAAAATTATTTGTTGATTCATTAAGTAATATGAACTTTTTTAGGAAACAAAATTTCAAGAATCAATCACTAGGTTACACAAATTTTAAAACTTTCACTTGAGTAATTTTCATTTAACTATTTGATTCGAAAATATTTTTAAATTTTGCGTGTCTCGACCATTTTATATTTATAATTATTTTTTATTTTCTTCTAGATCATCTTATTGTTGAATCCTTATTCCCTAAGAGAACCTATGGGTTTGTACCATAAGTGGATTCCTCTTCCTCTTTGAGTAATAATACCTATTAATTTTTCATGGCATTGATAGATGTTTATATGTGAATTATGGACTTGTTATTGACATCAATCACTTACATATGTTTCTTTGATTGAAAATTAGTCTAATTGATGATAAATAGGGTTTTTGTGAAATGTATAATGATGTTTGTGACCCTAAAATGGTGATATAAAGTTCAAATTATGTTTTTATATGTTTAAACTGATGAACTAGTCGGGGATAAGTGAATATGAAATGCATGTGATAAATGGAATTATGTGTGATGATTTTGGACAGTTAGATAATTGAAAAATATAAAAATGAATGGGAATAACGGTATATTATGAGAGAAGTAGTTTTTTTTAATTTCCCAAGGTGGAATTTTATATTTCATTATGTTCTCCTAATAATATTGAAATAACATGGTAGTTTTAAGGGGTACAGTTACTACTAAAATTGTTATTTCCACACATGGATTTAGAAAAAATTATAGCTACTACCTAGGGTAGTCAATATGTATCTAGGTTATACCACTACATTTGTTCCACCATCTTCATTCCGTCAGCATGTTGGTGTTGGTATCAGGTCTCCCCATTCCCTAAATTTGAAATTATTTTTTAATATATTGAATTTTTTTTAAGAATGTATATGTTGTATTCAAATAGAATGGCCTGCCGTTGACAACATTAAATCTTCATAGAAACTTGATAATTCATTTTTTTCACCATGGAAAATTATCCATACATGGGAAATTCCAAAAAAAATGTATTCATTTGGTCAAATAACATCCCTAATGATGATTAAAATATTTTTTTCCAGGAATCTATGAGTATTTGATTTTTTTGTATTTTTCTTTATATGATTCTAATTTATTTTCTTTATTTATTTGTTATCACATTGTTCAACTATGGTTTCCTAACCCATGTTTATTGAGTACTTATATATTGTTTTGGGTAGTGAGGTTTTTTTTTATTGTCTTGAGATTTCTCTCTCTCTACCCCTTTTAAATGTTTTTTCACATTATTGTTCACAAGGAATATAATGTTTTGATATAGTTTATTTTATATAATAATAAGTATTAGTGAAATTATATTATGTGGGATTTAATAGAACTAATTAAATTTGTGTGGTATAAGGTAATTAAACCTGTTAAAATACGAGGATGTCATTACAGTGTTAATGTATAGAAGTAGGTAAGTAATCTCATGCTTCAAAATTTCAAATGAGATTATCTATTCCATACAAGTTATCTCATAAATCTTGATATGGATGTTTTTTAATGTTCTTTTCCACATCATTTTTAATGAATTTTTAAAATAAAATAAATGCATTTTAATTTATAATAATTAAAAGTTATCCTTTCTGTACATAATTTATAAAAAAATTAGTTTTGATTAAATATTTATTTTTTCAATGTTTTTTTCATTTTTTTATAATTTTCAAATTAAATAATCCATTTTATTTTTTACATTCCTTTATTATTATTATTTTTGTTTTTATTTACATTTTTTCATTCATTTTGTAATTTATTTTTTGTTTTTTTGAAACAACCTTTTCATTTATTCTTTTATTTAATTTACTCTTTATTTAATCATTTTTATTCATTATTTATGTATTTAAATCATTTTCATTAGTTTTTATGAATTATTAATTCAATTCATCAAAATAATTTATTTCAATCTATTGTTTAATTATTTTTTTCAATTTTTTTTCAAACAATTTCATTTTTTAAAATTAATTTATTTCATTCACAACATTGTTGTGAATGATAATTTAATTTTTATTTTAATTATAAATATTCTTCTATTGTAATTTTAATTGATGTAACTAATTTATTATTTGTGGTCAATTATTTTTTTAGGTGTTTTCATCAGATACACATCACTTAACACCCAATAGAGACTAAAATGATTCATCACCAGAATTTTGTCACTCAAAGAATCACCATAACTTCTATTAAAGGAGAACCCTAAAATTTATGAACAATCGAACCATAAATCAACCAAAACTAACAAAAAATCTAGACCTTCCACTGCTGGATGCCTATTCACAGTCATCTGTTGCAGCACCGCTTCATCGGATCTAAAGTGCCCACGTCCACCACTCACCCTTTACTCAATGTTACTGACCCAATCCCTATCCAAATATGGCATCCAACTTCTACATTCCGAACCACCACAATAGCCCGTGATACCTGATTTTTACCTCCCTCCCCCGCCACCAAGCATCTAAAGTCAACCCCTCCCTCTTCCCTCATAGCATGCCGGTTGCAAACCCCCTTCTTTTCGACTCCCACCCCCTCTCCCATTACATCTATTTTTTATTTTTTATATAATATATAATATAATTTAATATATATAATATATAATAGAATATATATAATTATTAGTATTACAGTAATACTAATAATATAAATATTGGTAGTTTGACAATAAATTTAGGTATATTATGTATATAAATTTGGTTTATTTACATATTTTATATAATTAAATTAAAATTATAAATATTTAATAGAACATTTAAATTTTCATATATATGTTTTTATCAGATAATATTAATAATTATAATTATATGAATATATAAGTATATTTTTATATTAATATGTTTAATTTTATAAATATTTTTATATTTTTATTATATACTTAATAATGTAAATATATTTCAATAATAGTTTTTATATATTTTTTTGCATTTGAAGTATTTTTTATTTCTATTTTTATTTATAGGGGAAGCATCATGGAGACTCAGTAAAAATAGAAGGTTATCATGGGAAAATTGTAAGGGGAGGCATGATGTCATTGCAAAGTGATGACTTCTTTCCTTGAGAATTCACTAAAGGTTCATGACGCACACATGAAGCCACACCATGTTGATTATAATGCCTATTAGGATCTCTCAATTTTCACTGTTTTTTTTGTTTTTTAATAATAGTGAGCTTCACCTCTCACCTGAAATCATCATCCGACATGGGAACCATCTTAAACCCAGATACGAGAAGTTACCCCCTCCTTATCTTCAACTTTCATGTTTTTTTATATCATTTAAAATTTATTTTATTTGTTTTAATTATATTTTAATATCATATAATTTAATAATTTCGGTTTTATGTTTAATTAATTCCACTGTGCGTTTGTTCTGAATTGTGTTGTTTGTTTTCCCCCTTGTTACGTTCTATGATACATAATCTCCAAAAATGAAGAGCCAATTTTCTTGCCCAGATTCTGTAATTGAATCTAATAGAAATATGTAGATCCACAATTTATGTTTATCGACAATCATTCTTCATTATGAGTGGATCATAAGGAGGATTTGGAGTTTGGAATTTTGAGTTCTTGCATAATATTTGTTTGCCACTATTTTTCCATTAATTTTTTTCCCTTACTCCCTTAACATGCTCTAACTAGTATTAAGGGGAGGTAACCTAATTTATTTTCCTTTGATGATCACTTCATTCATGAAGATATTCCTGGCTAGAGTGATTTTATTTGACGATTTCATTACTTTGGTAGACTGCTCGTGTGTTGTAATTAATTTTGTGCAATAATTCTCAATGTTATTGGTGAGTTAGATGTGCCTTTTGAGCCATTTTCCATTCATTGAGTGAGGATGATAGTTTTTTATTTTTTATTTCATTATATCTATGATAGAGTGTTATGGGTGGATTAAACTTGGTCTAGACCTATTTCGATAAATATCATTATTTTCTGTCATTCTATTTTTTTCTTGTTTTTTATTTTGATTAGTGTCTACTATTCATGTCATTCAATATTTCATTCCTTTCCCTGTGATATTACTCAAAACATTCCAATTTTTTCTCTTTTGGTTTTTTGTTTTCAGTATATAAAAAAACACAAAACAATTTTAGAATTACCACTGAGGCTCTGGACACTACTTCATTGAGAGTAACCCAGAGGATAGCCATTGTGTTATATCATGTGTCTTAATAATGTACATTTTACCATCCTTGTTATAGGGAAGCCAGAAAATATTGGAACTATTGATAGAGAAGGAAAATTCTCTATTGTTATATTTCCCATTTTACTTTAAAAATATAAAATTAAAGAATACAATGAAAAATTGGACATTGTGTTCTCTTTTATTGATGATGATTTTTTTATTTATCTAATGTGAAATCACTGTATGGGGATTTGGCCTTATTCCATTGTTGATTCAAAATTGGACCAGCAAGAGACATCTCATATTTGATTAGGGCTATAACACATCATACTAAACAATAGTATTCACATAGATTAAACAAAATTAAGAGGGGTCATATGGGGAAGGAACTTACCGAAAAGGATTTGTTGGCCACAAAAAGAATAAGGTATTTATTTATCCAACCTACCTAGGTTAAAAGGATCAAAAGACTATGGATGTAGAATAATAATCTATTTATGTAACAACTTCTGGAAAAAAGACATAGGATAAGGAATAAAAAGAAAGCGAATGAGAGATGAAAATATAGATAAGCCTATTATGAGTTTGAAACATCCTCAGATATGCTGCTACAAATCCATGAGTTTCATGCAGAATCCCTTTGGAATTGCTAGAAGGAGACAAGATTTGATGAAATTAAAAAATCTATGCCTAATCTATAAGATCAATTTATTTATGGCACTTTATTTGATGATTTATGTTTCACTATCCATTATAATGATTTATCTTTTTCAAAAAAATTATAACTACCATAATACATCCACTCCATTTCTTTTTAAGACAACACATTATAGGTTATTTTATTTAAAGAGATGCTAGAGGAAGTTGATTAACTCACTCCTTCCAAAAATATACTAATATTAGTACTTACCACTCTTAGAGAATAACAAGAAGAATATATTGAGGTGGTTGAAAATTTTATTGGTAAAATTTTCTAATATTTTCACACTATACATTATTGAAGTAAATTCATATATTTATTTTCCATGAGTATATATTGAAGAGTCATCTACATTTTGTGACTTTCTGGAAAACCGTAAAGGAACCATGAATGAATCTTAGATTGAAAAATTTTCATTCCCTGCTATTGAAAAAGAGGTTTTGGAACTATTCATAGAATCATAAGAAGATGATACAACTTTTGTTGTTTTAGATGAATTATTTTTTGTAAAAGTTAAACTAGAAGAAAAATCACACACTATAATTTTAATCTCACAACTTTTTCACATAGACACTCAATATGTTGAATGAGGTAAGTGCCCCCATGTTTTTCCCCAACATCACTTCATAATTAGTACTTCATTACCTAGTAGAAGGACCTGTTTGAAGATGTAAAAGGACTACACAACAAATGGAAAATCATTGAAGTTGGAAATAATCACATTTGGTGGTTCTTGAGCAAGAATACACATCACCCATCATACTAGGGTTTATCCACTAGATGTATATCTTGGAATGTCAAACTAAAACACCCCTTAGGGGGTTATCCCATGATTATCCTTTTATAGTTTTCTGTTTATGATTCTTAATGATTGATGATTTTAATTTTTCTATTTTCTCTTAGGAAATAATTATGCTGTAAACTCCATATGGAATTCATTTTAGACTAAGGGGGCTAGTTCACTAACATTTACAGGATCCACACTCACTAACTTAGACTTTTGTTTCTATTAGTTTTGATCATAAAATTCTTGATGTCTAAGGTTAATTTGTTTTCATCCTGTAGGTACATGAATAGATTAAACAATGTTCCTACACAAATCAAAAATGGGGTCTAGAAAAAAATATGAAGCTTCCCCTTTATATATGTGTTGATTTAGTGCCACAAATTATTATTTTGACCATATTTCATTAACACTTCAAGATATTTTTAATCAATTCTGGCAGAATAGCCACCCAATAAATTAAAATTTTGGAATTTGTTTCCTTTTTGGGAGTGAGCTAGCTAGAATCTAAAGAGCTCAAAATTTATTTTGACCTAAATTGTAAAAATATCATGGGCATACTATTTTCAGTTTCTTTTTGATGTATGCTGAAATGTTTCCAATCATGATAGTACATGAAATTCATTCTTAGATCTTTTCACTAATTATAAAAATTAAAATCATTATTTTTTAATAAAAATTGATGTTGTTTGATGCTGTTGGTTATATGAGTTTATTTTGTTTTTTGTTTTTTTTTCATTTTGTTTGTGGAAAGCAAAACTTTTAAACATTCATATGACCCCTTATCAAATCTTTTTATGGAAAATTTCCTATCTAGTTTGCATCTATTATCCACATTGAGTTTCATAATTGGAGACAATTTTGAGTATTAACTATGGGAGAGAGGGGTCATTCTTGACACAATTAATTCCCCATATATTTTAAAAAAATGGTGATTTTTTTAAAAAAATTATAATTCTTAAAAGAATTCAGCATTATTATAAAATCTAAGAGATTTGTTATCTTGCATCTACACATTTATTATTTCATGCCTACAGAATAAAAACATGGTTGTTTCTTATAGTTTTTAATGATTATGAAATTATTTGGGATATATGGTTTCTAGGTGGATTTTATTTTAATTACTATGGATTTTGTATTTAGGAACTGAGGAAGGGAGTGAGATAGGATGGTTTTCTGGAATTTTGATCATGAATTTAAGAAACTAGATATTTGAACCTGAACCTGGGGTTATCACCATGGTAAAAAATTACTTTAGGGAGCCAAATAAAATCGGTAGGATATATGTCCTTTGAAAGTATAGTATAACGGTCAAATGGGATCCCACAGTGAACATCTGAGACTCTAGGAACTGGTGTGTGTGTGTGTCCGTCTATCTGTAAGACCTCTATCCACATTAAATAAATTATTTTTCAAAACGCTCTTCACACCTATAGTGATGGGTAAAATTAAAAAAAACTAATGTTCCTTGTAATAGAAATTGAGTTCATTAAGGTTAGAATAATTTTGAACCCAAATGAAGAAGGGCACAACTGACTATATTGATTATTATTTGAGTTATAACAATAAATTGATTAAACAAATTAAAATAATACCCTTTTTTATAATCTATGAGAAAGGGAAAATTGATGGTTTCTTTTGTTTAGATCATAATTCCACTCGATCTAACATGTAATCAATCTTATAATATGATCTTAAACTATAAATAAAGTATGGTAATAGGTTATTTCACAAAAGATGCATGAAATCATTGAGTGTTAATGAGTCTCTATTTCCCTTGATATATAGCATGTCAATGAATTTGGACATGTAAATAAAATTTAACACATTATTTAAAAATATTTACCTGATTTTATTCCACTATATTTAATATTCTGGATATGGTTTATTTATTAGATTTCTATAAAACACTTTATTTTTGGTAAACATTTAAACAGCATGAATTTGGTTGGGAAAAAACACACCCTTCGAACGGGAACCACTGTCAACCTATAGACAAGAACGCCCCTCCCTTATATTCTTCTTCAATTTTAATTTATTAGGTTTTCTTGTCCGTTTTTTAAATATCATTATACTAGTCTATATTATAATTAAAACTATAATGTTTGTTTCGATTATGATGTTTTTTGATCTTCCCCATTTTGTGCTATGATATTAAATCTCAATAAATGGGGAACTAATTCATGGCCTTGATTTAGGTTATCAAACCTGACACAAACTAGAGATTCATGAATCATCGTGATAATAATTTTATGTTTTTCACATTAAGAGATCATGAATTTGAATTAGATTGCCCAAGAGAGAACCTTGAATAGGAATAGTCTGTTAATTTCTCACCTCATTTATTATCCTCTTCCTTTCTCAATTTCTCAAACTAAGAAATTGGGCTGGGTTGTGTGATTTGAGGAAGACATCATGACCATTATGTCATATGACCTCCTTTTTAGAATTAGTAAGCTGAGGGATTCATTTTTCATTTTGGAGGAATGGTAGATCATTGAATAAATGTTTTGTTCGATTGTTCATTGTTTATGTTATAGATGTGTGTGATATGATCCATCATATAAACATTGAGTGAATTTAGGGTTTTTAATTTTAATCTTCATTTGATCTATGATTGGAAGTTGAAGGTTGATAAACCTAAATCCGACTTTATTCTTAATAAAATTATTCTTTAGTTTTTATATCATTTCATGTTCAATATATGTTTTTTCTATAATTATATTTATTAATTTTTATTTATTTCACTTTTCCCCCCTGTGATCGTCATCACTACTTTTTTGTTCCTTTTTATGTTTTCTAAATATAATAAATTACAATTGTTTTTAAAAATACCACCAACTCTTTCAAAACAACGTCCTTGAGAGAAACCCCTAATGTTATCCATTGTGATGTATCTTAGGTCTTAAAAATTAATCTTTAACCATCCTCATGATAATGATTTCATCAAATATTGGTGGGGTCATTGTCAACACATTAAATTATACCAATTATGTTTAAAAAACTCATTTTTTTCATAAAAAAATAATCTTTTATAAAAAAATTATCTTTGTCAAAAAATATGAGAGTTGGTTAGATTAAATCTACAAAATAATTCTTTATTTCATAGAGTATAACAAATATATGGTTTTTTAGGGTTGTAATGATTCTATCATTATTATATATATATGGTTTTGAGTTTAATTCCTTAATGTTCTTATGTCTTTTTAGTTAAGGAACTGCAAAAGGGAGTGAGATAGGATAGTTTATTAAAATTATGATCATGATTTAAGGGAAATGGATATTTGATCTCAAACATAATGTTCTCACATTTTTTGAAAAACATAATCACTTTAAGGATCCAACTCAAATGGTAATATTAAAAGTCTTTTGAAACTAGAGTTAAATCGATAAATGGGATCCCATGGGGAACATCTGAGAATCTAGTCACTTCTATGAGTGTGTTATCCCTCTGTAAACATTAAATAAGGGAATCTGTATTGTTCTCTACATACACATATTTCAAGATAAAATTTATATAAAAAAATAAAGATCCTAGTTGTCAAAATTATGTTCATCAAGGATAGGGGAATTTCTATCCCATACGAAAAAATAGAAAATTGACATTCTTGAAGATTATTTATGTTTTATCAATATGGTAATTAAAAAATTTTAAAATAATAATAAACATTTTTTGAACCTAGTTGAAATGGATAATTAAAGCCGTATCTTGTTAATATCTTAATTCAACTTTATCTAACCTATATTAACTCTTGGAATTAGAACTCGAACTAAAATTGAAGCATGGATGTAGTTGATTTCACATAAGAATCATGACATCTTTGAATGTTAATGAATATTTTCCCATTTATTTCTAATTTTCGATGAATTTAGGAATGACTGCTTTTGTGAAAACATTCTTTGAAAAATTTCAGTTAAATTTGTTCTTATGTATTTTGAAGTCCATACATGCTTCATTTTTGAGATTTCTGTTAAAAAAATTTAGTTTGTTAAAAATTCAAATTGCATGAATTTTTTTGGGAAATAACACACCCCCTAAGACGAGAACTATCTTCTTTTTAATGATGATAATCTTCCTCTCATTTTTTCATAATCATTTTCTCTGTTTTTTGTTTTCTTCTCAGTTTTGTGAATATCTATTTGTTTCTCTATGTTTTAATTAAAATTGTGATGTTTTTATCAATTGTGATGTTTTTCTGGTTCATCCTTGCTTCGTCCTATGATCTCAAATCTCTATAAATGGATTTCAATTTCACGAGGCCTGATTTATGTTATGAAACCCGAAATAACCTAGAGATTTGAGCACCATCACGGTCATAATTTTCTATAATTTTACTTAGTAGATCATGATTGTTAATTATAGTGAGCAAGAGAAAGTCCTTGCACAAAAATGGTGTATTACTTTCTCAAATCATTTATTTTCCCTTTCCTTTATCAATTTCTCTAATTAAGCAATTATTCTATGTTTTTCTATCTGACAAACTCATCTTGACCATTCAGGTTGGTGGCATCCTTATTTGAATGAGCTAGTTGAGGGATTCATTATTCATTTTGGAGGCATTGTCAAGCACCTATGAAATTCTGTGTCTGATTTTTCATTATTTTGGTAAGATAGGAGTGTAATTTGAACAATTAAACACACATTATTTTAATTGATAGTTAATTATTTTATTCTGAATTGGATCTATGATAGGATGTTGTGGGTGGATCAACCAGGATCTAGCCTTATTCTTGATGACATTCTTCCTATTTTATCTGTGTTTTCATGTTCATTGTGTATTTTTATCTTCTACTAGCCTTTGGGGTTTTTCACTTTTCACTTTTACACTTTGTAATTCACACCACTAATTTGGTTTCTTCCTTTTTATATTTTAAAAATAAAAATCATTAAAAAAATATTTTCTAAAATATAACCTTGTCATTTGAAATTTATTCTTTGAGAGAAACCCTGAGGTTAGATGCTATTTTATATCATAGTTCATATAAATGTAATATTGATCAACTTCACATCAAGGATGCCATCAAATTTTGGTTCCATTTTTCTGGAAACAATATTTTCTTTGGTGTTTTTTTATTTTTCCTTTACAAAAAATAACAATAATAATTTAGACATTAAAGTTTATGGAAACTAAGACAAAGTGAAAATTGAAGGTACCTTTGGTGGAGGTTTTAATTCCACATGATCTGACATGTTTCACTGTTAGAATTTGAAATTGAACCGGAATTGACGTTGTTAGTACGAGACATCATATAAGAGGCTAGAAATCTTCAATATTGAATGAGTTTATGTTTCCTTTAATTTTTAGTGGTTGTTTGATGTTAGGTAGATCCTCTTCTGAACACATTCTTTGAAAATCCAGACTAGGTTCCGCTCCTATATTTTTTAAAGAAATAAAATTATCATTTGAATTTTATATGTAAATTCATTACTTATACTTTATAGATTAAAGCATACATTTTTTGGGGAAAAATATTTAATTAAGGGGTAGATGTTGCTATTTTTTAATGTTCTTTGCCACACCATTTTTTATTTTAATGTATTTTTATCATAAAAAAGGTATATTAGGTAGTATTTATTAAATGATATCTCTTTTTTACATAATTTATAAAACAATGAGTTTTGTGTAAATATGTATTTTTTTTTGCTTTTTTCATTTGATATATTTTGCAAATTAAATAAATCAATTTGTTTTTACATTAATTTTTTATTCTTTTTTATATTTTAATATTAATAATCTATTTTCATTTTTTGTTCATTTTTTAATTTTTTTTCTTGAAAAAAACATTTTCATTGATTTTTTTATTTAATTAATTATTTAAGTAATTATTTAAAATTAAATTTTTAATTAATTTTATATTATTATTAATAAGTAATGAAATTTACTAAATTAATTTATTTCATTATTTTTTCTTAATTCTAATTTTCCTTTTTTTTCAAAGAATCCCATTGTATCAAATCAATTTATTCCATTAACTACTTTCTTGTGAGAATAATAATTTAATTTTGATTTTAATTTTAATTTTAATTTATTATTTTTGTCCTTATTTATTAATTTTTAGTCATTTAATTAATTTATTATCTGTCAGAAAATTACTGATAGACACCAAATGGTGACTCAAATATGTCACCACCGTCATTTCTAATGGTGACTCCTAGAGTTGCTCCCTCGCATTCATATTTTCTACCCAAAAATTTAACCCTACACATTCTTCCAACACCTACTCATGTTATTTTTCATTTATAATGGTTCCCCCCCTAAGTAAATGTTTCCACACTCCTAATAGTTAGTCAATTTGACTCACCACCAGAAAAATGACGATGGTGAATCAAGGAGTCCCTTCCAGCCTCAAACGCAACTCCTCCACAGCCATTATCTCCCTTCCATTTTACCAATATAAAAAGAAAAAAATCAAGCTATGTTGAGGAGCCATAATTCAATGGCACAAAAATGTTCTATAATTATAGAAAATTCTATAGTAGTAGACCAGTATAATCATATTGAGCATTAGAATAAAAAAATTCATCCATTTCAATGATTGAAGGAGAACCATTACAATTTTGAACAATCGAACCATAAATCAATAAAACCTATCCAAAAACCTAATCTTCCACCACCAGATTCCAAGTCTCCCTCTACAATTGTGCCATAGTTTCACTTGACTGAAAGAGCCCAAAACTTCCAATCACCCCCTTCTCGATGCCACTACCCCAAACCCGAGCTAAAAAATGATGATAGGCGCCACATCCACAACCACCGCCACAAAACATTTTTCTAGTGTTCTTCTTCACACTACTATCGTCAATAACAAAAATATGACCCCTCCATATTACCTCTCATCACAACACTCACAGAACCCCCCTCATTATGTTCAACTCACACTCATCCCCCTTTACACCTCTTTTTCATTTTTTATTTAATATATAACATAATATAACTTCTATAATATTTTTTATAAAAAATATGATAATACTAATTACTATAGTAATAATAATTAAATAAATTTTAAAAGTTCATTAATAATATTATGTATATTATATATATATAACTTTTTTATGTAAATATATTACATAAATAAATTATATTTATATATATATAATTGTAAACATAAATATGCACACACATATATATATATATATATATATTTCTAATAATCACAATTTTATATATGCAAATATGTATTTATTTTAATAATTTTAATTGTATATAAATAGTTTTATATTTAAATTATATCTTTAATAATATTAATATATATTAATAACAATATTAACATATTTTTTCACTATGTTATGTCTTTTTTATATTTTTTTGTTCTATACAGGGGTAGCTGTTAATGGAGGTGCTAATAATAAAAGGTGATTGTGGAGAAATTTCTAGGGGAGGATCAAGGTCATTGCAAAGTGTTTAATGTTTTCACTAAGAATTCACTAAAGGCTCATGCTGTTCCCATGAAGGCACAACATGTAGATGTTTTTTCCTATTAGGATGTATATATTCTCACTTTTTTCATTTGTTTTTAAATAACATGGATCTACTCCTCTCACCAAAAATCATCCCCATACATTAGAATCATATTCGACCTGAGGATGGGTTCCCACTCCTAACTCATCATTATATTTCTTTTTTTTGTTCATTAATTTCATCTTCTATTACCAATTTTTTGAATTTAGTTTCATCTTTGTAAATAACATCATTTCAGTTTTATCTTTAATGAATTGCACTGTGTGTTTTTTAATTTTCTATTTTTTCACCCTTGTTGTGTGAAATTATCTAGAATATTATAAATAGAGAGCTAATTTGTGTGTCTATATTTAGGAATTGAATCCCAAAATGACCTAGAGATCTACACATTATGTAAATCGACACCTCTTTCTCATTTTGTGTGGATTGAAAAAGTGATTTGGATTGTACAATAGCATGTTCTTTCACTGGATTTATTCTCATCTATTTTCCCGGGGAATGTTTTCCCCCTTCTTCCTTAACCAGATCTAACAAGATAATAAGAGAAGATTCATGATTTTTGATATATTTAATATCCCTTCAATAATGAATAAATTAATATATGGACTTATTTGATTGGTATATTTATCCACTTTGGGAGAGTTCTCGTCTATTGGAAGTAAATTTGTAGATGAGTGCCCAATGTTTTGGTTGGAGAGTTTTCTGGTCCGAGCCTTCGGGGATGAATTATGTGAGGGTGATAGTTTTTGGTTTAATTTTTTATCAGATCTATGATATGGAGTTAAGGGTGGATTGACATAGGTCTAGACTTGTTCTTAGTAACATTATTCTTCACAGTATTTTAATTTCTTTCTTTTCCTCTGTATTGACCTGTGTACACTATTTGTGTCATTCACTATATCATCACTTTCACCATGACTTTCTTCACTATTTTTTTTATGGTTTTTTATTTTCAAAATATAAAAAATTCACAAAACTATTGTTGACATTACCATTTAGGGTCTTGAAAATACTTCCCTAAGTGAAACCCCGGGGTTATCCACTGTTTTATTTTGTGGGTATTATAAATTTATTTTTGATCTTCCCCATGATAAGGACTTCTTAACTTATATAAAATTGTTTTCATAATTATTTTGGAGAAAATAATGTAACCATGTATTTAAAAAAATTTCGTACAATATCAATGTTTTCACAGGAACTGAAAAAACGTCCCTTATTTTTTGTGTCTTATTATCAAAAGTGATAAGTTATATAAAAGATTATAAATAACTATTATCAAATGTACCTTGTGATATTTAAATTCATATTTTCAAACACAATATCCTCAACATGTTATGTGATTTCAATTTTCTTGAATTTTATGTTTTTAATGTGTTAATTAAATAATTTTTTCAATGATGGAAATGATTATCGAATGAATAGAGAAAAAGATATAAAATATTGTACAAGTGAGCTTCTCATTATTTATAAATTATTAATTTTATTTTTTGTATCACGTTTCCTCCATTTTATGAATTCAAGGGTAAGTGTTCTTTCCAAAAACAAAACAAATTATATTTCATTTTATAATATAACTATCTAACATTAAAATAAGGTCATGTTTTTATAATTATTGTAAAATGGTGGATTTAACAAAAATATATAAGATAAATATTTTAATAAGTGATAGAAAAAAAATTCCAATAAAAACCTGTCAAAAAAATAAATCCACTTAGATACATATAAATGAAAAATTACTTTATCCTTTCTTTATATCATTATTCGTTTTCAAATTTATAGTTAGTTATTTTTGGTTAGAAGTTACTAAATATTTATTTTTATCAACATATATATTAGTTCAAAAGTTATATTGATAACTAACATTTGTTAGAGCATATAATGTGTAAACTAAAATAAAATACATATATAAGTATTATCATATTGTACTCACCAATTTGAATGTTTGACAATAGATGGAATTTAAATTTAACTTTTGTTTATTTAAATATGATAGTTCAATTTATGTTACTAGGATTTTTGTGTACCAAATTAGATTACACATTTAATGTGATGAAAAAATACGACACTTTCCAGACAGTTATCATATTTTTGGAATTCACTGATATGGTAAATTTTGTTACCATTAATGTGAGTATTTTATAGTGGATGTTTGAAGTACATTGTTTTTTTATTGCATTATTATAATTTGTTTATGAACCACTTTTTTGGTAAAAATTGGAATATAAATATAAGGCCTCGGACTTAAACCTTACTTAATATTGAATTAAATGAATAATTCACATCGAGGATCTTTTCACGGTTTAGAGTTTTAGAGAATTAGGACATAACTATTACATCTCAAAATATTACAAAGTAGAAACTTTTACTAAGTTTCCATAAAATAAAAACTCTTAAAAGAAAACATGTCTAGTTCCATGTTTTAGATTGCATGACTTTCCCTTGATCCCATCCTTGAACCTATTCCACATTAAGTCCTGTGAAAAACATTTCAAAAAAACATGGGGTGAGCATATAAAGCTCAGTAAGGGATACACAATGAATGAAAACTGTTAGTTTTTCAAAACAACAAGTAAACCATGTATACTTTATCAAAGCAATACTTTTCACGTTTATGAAGTAGTAAAAACTCTTCACTAAATAAAATATCATTACTTACTCTTTTGTAACCAAAATATTACCATAAAACCCATATAAAGATTACATAACATATAAAGGAAACTTGGGACATAAACATACTTAAATGGAATAACCATATGGTCGACTTCCACACATATCACTTAATGGAATAGCCATATGACCGAATTCCATACCCAATTCATTGGAGGTTATAACGTAACCATCCATCCTGGTATTCACGGCACCACCCGTCATATGGTTTATCATGTAACCACCCGTCAAATGTCCAAGTACCATTATAAAATCATAAGACATAAAACAAATATAATGGAAAGAAAACATTTCCAAACTTTCATCAAAATATATCACTTAAATATATTGACATAAAAAATCCATTATAAAAACCATTTTCAATACCAAAATACATAATAGAGTATATGGTATTTATTTCATTTTAAAAACATTACGGCTTGTTGGGGAAGCCAAAGACCAAATAATACTCGCGGCGGCGAAAAAGGTCGTTGTCACCACGTACATTAAAAGAAACATTCCTTTTTTTCGTTTAGTAAAACGCTTTGTAGAAAAATATTCCATCTGTATTAAAGTAAAAGTCAAAGGGGATTATACACCGTATAAAAGAAAGTAGTGTATAAAACGAAAAATTCCTCAATGAAAGGAGATTGAGATGAAGTCCCTTACAAAGATCATTTTTAAATAAAATAGATCTATTATGTGTATTAACTATAAGTACACATAAAAAAGTAAAAATAAAAGATAGTACATAATAATATCATGACATAATTTGAATGTAGGAGATTGACCCAAAGAACGGAAATTGGGCTAAGAAGTTCCCTTACCTCGGGTCCGACTTGACCCGATCGTTCTTTAACGCCCTGAATAATAAACATGAGTTAATTTCTACTTTCTTAAGAAACTTTTTCAAGTTCATTATTCCTTTTATATCACTTATTACCATGTTATTAACACTATGTAATTATTTATGTTAATAATGGTCATTTTGTCGATCCTTTGTACTTGACTCAAAAATAAACTCTTTATAATTACAAGTTGTTCATGTGGTAAAATATAAATTATATCAAGAATTATATTCATGATGTAGATATCATATATATCATATATATACAGTATATTCTTGCATTTATAATATTACATAATCATTTAGAGGTAAGAAATGAAATGCACCATTCATGGAGACGGTAAGCCGTACGTACGCATGAACGCTACTTTCATTTCTATGTCATATTTATGGAATAAAAACTAAATGAGAGATATGTATATTATAATTTTAGAAATATATTAATAATTTATATGTAACATACATAATATATATGCATTATATATATGTACTTATAATAGTACATTACATTTGGAGATAAGAAATGAAATGCACTGTTCATGGAGACGGTAAGCCGTACGTACGTATGAACGCTGATTTCATTTCTATCTCATACTTTAATGGAAAGAAATAATAATTATAGAAAGTTATATTATAATTCCATTATAAAATTATATATAATAACTATAAATCCATCCGTTATACGTCCCAAATATGGCATTAACGAATCAAATCACTTTGAGGAGGCGGTAGTCGGCACTTCCTGAAATGAAGATATCGCGTATACCCATAATAGAATCCATAAAGGTATGCCATAAATGAAAAATACAAAAGCTTAAGGAAAAAATAAAAATATTTTATATCATATATAAATATAGTGACATCTTAATGGACACCATTGAAGGTGTTGGAAAAATATTGAACAATCATCGTTTCGTGAGGCAGAAATTCGCCATCCACAGAAACAATATGTTCTTTAACCATTAGATGTAGGTGTGTGTAAGTGTAGCTCGAATTATTATTATAAAAACATCCTAGTATATTGATGATACTGGATTTGTTAAAAAATAAATTAATAAAAAGAGTTTAGGGGGTTGGAGAAGCAAAATAGAACAAAATAACACAAGAGAAAACAGAACATTTAAAACGGGTAACTCTTATTGATTTGAGCTCAAAGGCTTCCTTGGGAAGACTTCTGCCCAAAGTGAGGCTTCTAGGAGTAAGAGAGGGATGTGGAGAGACAAAAGGGGAGAGATTGGGAAAACCAAAGGCTTGAGAGGTGTGGGTAAAGAGGTATAGGTGGGGGCCTTTTATAAGAGAAGAGGAGGGGCACTCTTGGAAAGTTATAAAAGGTTACTTTATTATAAAATGATTTCCGGATACAAAAGGTCCCAAAATTATAAATTTAGAGGATAAGGGGATAAGGATTCGAAATAAACCCATCCAATAGGTTTTTTAAATGTTTAGGTCTTGGATTTTATATTATCTTTTCATTTTATATAAATCGTTAAATAATGAGGTAATCGCTGCATCACCAGGGTGCCATAAATAATTTAATTTATTTAATGTCTAAAAATTATAAAAAAAATATCATGATGTAGGAAATAGTTTTAGATTTCTAATGAATATTTATAGTCAAAAATATGACTTGTGTAACCTCAATTAAAAATTGTTTTAGTAAAACAACCCATGTTTGTGACATTTTTATTTTAACATTAAATAAAAAGTTATTAATGTCATTTTCCTACCAAAGTGGCTCTATGGGGTCCACAAGTTGACACATGTATTTTCTTGGTCGGCCATGAATCATCCAATAAGGGTAGGACATGTTTCAAGTTCATTTCATATTATTAAAACATTATTTTTACCTTAAACTACACTAATTACCTCTAATCGCGATTAATAAACTTAAAAGTTAATATTCACCAAAAAAAATTATTTTAATCCCATTGAACCAAATTTTAAATAATAATGAAAAACATGTATGTAGGATTTTTGAAATTCAAAACACAGAGGTGATAAAATTTCATTTAAACGAAAAATCAGTTTTTTAAGTACCACTTAGTGGTTTCACTATTCATCAAAAATTGAAGTTTTTCAGAAAAATACCAAAACATCACCCTAAGATATATTTGATATTACGAATTCAAAAATGATGTCTATTTCACAAAATTCAAAACATATAAGTTCTATTAATTAATTTAATAATTAATTCCCGCTGTTAGAGCAAATAGCCTGTTTTTATGAAACAATAAGTATCAAAAGATTGACACTAGTTTAAGTCCGATTTCAAAGTGAAATTAATTCCAACGACCACTATTGGATTAAATGGAAAAAATATATTATAATTTCACTTTAAACCCAATTCAAAATATAATTTAATAATATAAATAAATTACATTAAAAAGAGGTTTTGAATTAAAATACAACATTTTACACTATTCATTAAAAAATGAACTTTATCGGGAAAATTCCAAAAATTTACACAAAGTCAATTTTGATGTCCCGATTCTAAAGAAGAATTTTATTTGGTACAATAGAATGTATAAGAGTGACCAAAACTATATTTAATGATGGTTTTTCATCAAAAGGTGATAAGTGGACCTTTGGTGAAAATTAGAGTATATATGCCTAAAATTGAATTATTTTCGTATTTTAAGCCTTTATCCTTTATTAGATAAATGTAAAAACATTTAACAAACATATATAATCATAGTTTAGTTATTAATATTCATTCCCGCCAATACAACGACTAAGTGTTAACAACCATTTAAAATAATATTATTATATTACTAGTGTGCAACGTAAGATTTCAAAGATACTCATTGTTGCATATCAGGTACGCTATCGAACATAGAAACCCCTTTAAAGTAAAATTAATATTTAAATTTTAAATATTTATAAATATGAAAATGCTTTATTCTTTATTTACCTGGGATGTTACATCCTTCCCCCCTTTTTGGAATTGCGTACTCACAATTTTATTCACTTATAAAAATAAGTGGGGGTATTTATCCCTCATAGTATTTTCAGATTCCCATGTTGCCTCTTCAACCATATAGTTTTTCCAGAAAACCATTACCTGGTGAATTACCTTATTTCGCAACACCTGCTCTCTTCGGTCAACAATCTGGACTGGTTGTTCTTCATAAGAGAGATTCTCTTCCAACTGAACTACCTCTGGGCTCAAAACATGAGATGGATCTGACATATACTTTCTCAACATCGAAACATTAAAAACATTGTGTACCTGAGATAAACTCAGAGGTAAAGCCACTCGATAAGAAACTGATTCAACTTTCTCCAAACTTTCATACGGTCCAATGAACCTTGGACTCATCTTTCCTTTCTTACCAAATCACATCACACTTTTCCATGGTAAAACTTTGAGAAAAACATGATCACCTACCTTGAAATATAGATCCTTCCTCCGGTTATCCGCATAACTTTTCTGTCTGCTCTAAACTGTTCTCATGTGTTTCTGAATCAACTGAACTTTTTCTGCCATCATTTCTACCAATTCTGGCCCCATCAGCTTTCTTTAACCTACTTCATCCCAAAAGCTGGAGTTCGACACCGCTTCCCATATAATTCCTAAAACGGTGCCATCTTTATACTAGAATTAAAACTGTTATTATATGAAAACTCAACCAAAGAAAGATGTTGGTCCCAATATCCCTGATAATCCATAGAGCAAGCTCGTAGCATATCCTCCAAGGTCTGAATCGTTCTTTCTAACTGCGCATCTGATTACGGATGAAAATTTGTACTAAAATTTAATTCAGTACCCAACGACTTATGAAGGCCCTTCCAGAAGTTAGAAGTAAAACTAAGATCACGATCAGACACAATGGAGAGGGGAACTCCATGTAACCCGACTATCTCTTTAAGATACAAACGGGAAACTTGATCAAGGGAAAAAGTATCTCGTATAGCAAGGAAATGAGCAGATTTAGTGAAGCGATCATCAATAACCCAGATTGCCTTATTACCTCGAGGTGTCTTTGGCAATCCCACAACGAAATCCATGGATATATTCTCCCATTTCCACTCTGGTAATGGTAAAGGCTACAGTATCCCTTTCGGTAACTGCCACTCTACTTTAACCTGCTGACAAGTCACACACTTCACAGTAAAATCTGAAATATCCCTTTTTCATTCCATCCCACCAGTAATACTCCCGCAGATCTCTGTACATCTTAGTGCTTCCAGGATGAACTGAAACATGGAACTATGTGCCTCCCATAACTACTCATTCTTCAACTGTGAATCACCAGTCACACATAATCTCTTCCCAATCCTCAATACACAATCATTACCAATGTTAAATTCAGGAAACTTACCCTTCTAACCCAGCTCTACCTTTTTCTACAACACACTGTCTTGCTTCTGTGCTTGCTTGATTCTGTCTGATAGGGATGATCTCACTGATACCTGAAACAAAACAGAAGAACTTCCTGCACCAACAACTTCTATGCTAAATTTCATCAAATCAAAAAACAAAGGATCTCATTCCAAACATAGCATGGTTAATGAAGCGTTACTTTTTCGACTCAAAGCATCAGCCACTTTATTTGATTTTCCTGGATGGTAATGAATTGTACAATCATAATCCTTGATTAGTTCTATCCATCTCCTCTGTCTCATGTTAAATTATTTCTTAGTGAATATATACTTTAAACCTTTGTGATCAGTATATATTTCACACTTTACTCCATACAAATGGTGCCTCTAAATTTTTAAAGTGAAAACTACAACAACTAATTCCAAATCATGTCTAGGATAATTTACCTCATGAGTTTTCAACTGCTGTGAAGCATATGCAATTACCTGATCATTCTTCATAATGACACAACCAAGTCCCTTCAACGAAGCATCATTGTATATAACAAACTCACCATTCCTAGATGGAAGTGCCAAAACTGAAGCATTCACCAATCTTCTTTTCAGTTCTTGAAAATAATCATCACATTCTTTTGTCCAGATAAACTTAACACCCTTTCCAGTTAGCTTAGTCATTGGACTAGATAACCATGAAAAATTTCAAACAAACCTTTGGTAATAGCCTGCCAAACCAAGGAATCTATGAATCTCAGTTACATTTGTGGGTCTTGGAAATTCTTCAACAACCTTTGTTTTTGCAGGATCAACAGTTATCCCATCTTTAGAAACAATGTGTCCAAGGAAAGAAATTTGTTGTAAACAAAACTCACACTTTCTGAATTTTCCATACAGTTTCATTTCTTTTAAGGTTTTCAAGATAACCCTTAAATGAATTTCATGTTTCTCTTTACTTTTAGAAAACACCAAAATATCATCAATAAACACAACCACCATTTATCATCAGATTCAACTGAGCCATCAGTGTAGTAAACTGCTCAATTTTGATTCCAACCATCTCTGGTTGCTGATTCGAATGGCCATTATAATCTGTATTCCTTCCTAGAAAAGATGCTCTGTTTCCTCTATGGAAAACCATTCTGAACACATAAATATCTTAGGCGAAGCAACATGGTAATCTTTAAATGATATATCATTTCAATCATACTATAAATTAACTTATAATTTAACAATTTTCTAACTCCTAATGTTGTCTAAACCAACCTCTGATACCAACTATAAGGCCCCAACATTAAAGCTTACTAAATATTGAATTAAATGAATAAGTAACATTGAGGATCTTTTCACGTTTTAGAGTTTTAGAGTATTAGGACATAACTATTACATCTCAAAAGATTAGAAAGTAGAAACTTCTATTAATATTCCATAAAATAAAAACTCTTAAAAGGAAAAATGTCTACTTCCATGTTTTAGATAGCATGACTTTCCTTTGATCCCATCCATGACCCTATTCCTCATTATGTCCTGTGAAAAAAATCTCAAAAAGAAAACGTGGGGAGAGCATAAAAAGCTCAGTAAGGGATACACAATGAATGAAAACTGTTAGTTTTTCAAAACAACAAGTAAACCATGTATACTTTATCAATGCAATACTTTTCACCTTTATGAAGTAGTAAAAACTATTCACTAAATAAAAGATCATTACATACCCTTTTGTAACCAAAATATTACCATAAAACCCATATAAAGATCACATTACATATAAAGGTAACTTGGGACATAAACATACTTAAATGGAATAACCATACGGTCGACTTCCACACATATCACTTAATGAAATATCCATACGACCGACTTCCATACCCAATGCATTGGAGGTTATAATGTAACCACCCGTCTTGGTATTCACGGAACCACCCATCATATGGTTTATCACGTAACCACCCATAAAATGTCCATGTACCATTATAAAATCATAAGAAATAAAACAAATATAATGGAAATAAAACATTTCCACACTTTGATCACAATATATCACTTAAATATATTGACATAAAAAATCCATTATAAAAACCATTTTCAATACCAAAATACATAAAAGAGTATATGGTATTTATTTTATTTTAAAAACATTACGGCTTTTTGAGGAAGCCAATGACCAAGTAATACTCGCGGCGGCGAAAAATGTCGTTGTCACCACGTACGTTAAAAGAAACATTCCTTTTTGTCGTTTAGTAAAACGAATCATAGAAAATAATTCCTTTTGTTTAAAAGTAAAAGTCAAAGGGGTTTATACCCCGTATAAAAGAAAGTTGTGTATAAAATGAAATATGCCTCAATGAAAGGAGATTGAGACGAAGTCCCTTACAAAGATCATTTTTTAAATTAAATAGATATATTATGTGTATTCACTATATGTACACATAAAAAGTACAAATAAAAGATAGGACATAATAATGTCATGACATAATTTGAAAGTTGGAGATTGACCCAAAGAACAGAAATTGGGTTAAGAAGTTCCCTTACCTCGGGTCCGACTTGACTCGATCATTCTCTAACACCCTGAATAATAAACATGAGTTATTTTTTCCTTGCGTAAGAAACTTTTTCAAGTTCATTATTCCTTTTATATCACTTATTACCATGTTATGAACACTATGTAATTATTTAAGTTATTAATGGTCATTTTGTCGATCCTTGGTACTTGAGTCAAAAATAAACTCTTTATAATTACAAGTTGTTCATGTGGTAAAATATCCATTAAATCAAGAATTATATTCATGATGTACATATCATATATATCATATATATCCAGTATATTCATGCATTTATAATATTACATAATAATTTAGAGGTAAGAAATGAAATTCATCATTCATGGAGACGGTAAGCCGTGCGTACGCAAGAACGCTACTTTCATTTCTATGTCATATTAATGGAATTAAAACTAAATGAGAGATATGTATATTTTAATTCCAGAATTATATTAATCATTTAGATTTAACATACATCATATATATCCATTATATATATGTACTTATAATAGTACATTACATTTTGTGATAAGAAATGAAATGCACAGTTCATGGAGACGGTAAGCCGTACGTACACATGAACGCTACTTTCATTTCTATCTCATATTTTAATGGAAATAAAAAATAATGATATAAAGGTATATTATAATTCCAGTATAACATCATATATAATAACTTTAAATCCATCCTTTATATGTCCCATATATGGCATTAATGAATCAAATCACTTTGAGGGGGCGGTAGTCCGCACGTGCTAAAATGAAGATATTGTGTATACCCATAATGGAAGACATAAAGGTATGCCATAAATGAAAAATACAAAAGCATAAGGAAAACATAAACATATTATAAATAATATATGAATATACTGACATCTTAATGGCCACCTTTTAAGGTGTTGGAAGAATATTGAACAATCATCGTTTCGTGAGGTAGAAATTCGCCATCCACAAAAACATTATGTTCTTTAACCATTAAATGTAGGTGTGTGTAAGTGTAAATCGAATTATTCTTATAAAAACATACTAGTATATTGAATATACTAGAGTTGTTAAAAGAGAAATGAATAAAAAAAGTTTAGGCAGTTGGAGAAGCAAAATAATACAAAAGAACACAAGTAAAAACAGTACCTTTAAAACGGGTAACTCTTTTTGATTTGAGCTCAATGGCTTCCTTGGGAAGACTTATTCCCAAAGTGAGGATTCTTGGAGTAAGAGAGGGATGTGGAGAGACCAAATGGGACGATATTGGCTGAACAAAAGTCTTGAGAGGTGTGGGTATGGAGGTAGATGTGGGGGCCTTTTATAAGAGGAGAGGAGGGGCACTCTTGGAATTTTATAAAAGGATACTTTATTATAAAATAATTTTCGGATAAAAAGGTCCCACAATTATAAACATAGAGGATAAGGTGATAAGGATTCTAAATACACCCATCCAATAGGTTTTTTACATGTTTAGGTCTTAGATTTTACATTATCTTTTCATTTTATTTAAACCGTTAAATAATGACGTAATCGCTGCATCATCATGGTTCCATAAATAATTTAATATATTTAATGTCTAAAAATTAGAAAAATATATCATGATGTATGAAATCGTTTTAGATTTCTAATTAATATTTATAGTAAAAAATATGACTTGTATAACCCCAATTAAAAATTGTTTTAGTAAAAAAACTCATGTTTGTGACATTTTTATTTTAACATTAAATAAAAAGTTATTAATGTCATTTTCCTACCAAAGTGGCTCCATGGGGTCCCCAAGATGACCCATCAATTGTATAGGTCAGCCATGACACATAAAATATGGTTAGGACATGTGTCGAGTTCATTTCATATTATTAAAACACTATTTTTACCTTAAACTACACTAATTACCTCTAATCGCGATTAATAAACTTAAAAGTTACTATTCACCAAAAAATTAATTTAATCCCATTGAACCACATTTTACTAATTAATGAAAACCATGTATGTCAGATTTTTTAAATTCAAAACACAGAGGTGGTAAAATTTTATTTAAATGAAAATCAGTTTTTTTTGTACCACTTAGTGGTTTCACTATTCATCAAAAATTGCAGTTTTTCAGAAAAATACCAAAACATCACCCTAAGCTCTATTTGATATTCGGAATTCAAAAATTATTTCTATTTCACAAAATTAAAAACATATAAGTAACATTAATTAATTTAATAATTAATTCTCGCTGTCAGAGCAAATAGCGTGTTTTTATGATACAATAAGTATCAAAAGATTGACACTAGTTTAAGTCTGATTTCAAAGTGAAATTAATTCCAATGACCCCTATTGGATTAAATGGTAAAAATATATTATAATTTTAAATTAAAAATAATTCAAATGATAATCTAATCATATAAATAAATTAGATTAAGAAGAGTTTTTGAATTAAAATACAACATTTTTCACTATTCATTAAAAAATGAACTTTATCGGAAAAATACCAAAAATTTACACAAAGTAAATTTTGTTGTCCAGATTCTAAAGAAGAATTTTATTTGGTCCAATAGAATGTATAAGAGTGACCAAAACTACATTTAATAAATGTTCTCCATCAAAAGGTGATAAGTGGACCTTTAGTGAAAATTAGAGTATATATGCCTAAAATTGAATTCTTTTCGTATTTTAAGCATTTTTTCCTTTATTGGATAAATGTAAAAACATTTAAAAAACATATATAATCATACTTTATTTATTCCAATTCATTCCCGCCAAAACAACGGCTACGTGTTAACTACCATTTAAAATAATATTATTATATTACTAGTGTGCAACGTAAGATTTCAAAGAAACTCATTGTTGCGTATCAGGTATACTATCGAACATAGAAACCCCTTTAAAGTAAAATTAATATTTAATTTTTAATATTAATAAATATGAAAATGATTTTTTTTACCTTGGATGTTATATCCTTCCCCCCTTTTGGGAATTGTGTCCTCGCAATTTTATTCACTTATCAAAATAAGTGGGGGTATTTATCCCTCATAGAATTTTCAGATTCCCACGTTTCCTCTTCAACCATATGGTTTTTCCACAAAACCTTTACCTAGTGAATTACCTTATTTCGCAACACCTGCTCTCTTCGGTCAAGAATCTGGACTGGTTGTTCTTCATAAGAGATATTCTCTTCCAACTGAACTACCTCTGGGCTCAAAACATGAGATGGATCTTGCATATACTTTCTCAACATCAAAACATGAAAAACATTGTGTACCTGAGATAAACTCGGAGGTAATGCCACTCGATAAGAAACTGATCCAACTTTCTCCAGAATTTTATACAGTCCAATGAACCTTGGACTCAGCTTTCCTTTCTTACCAAATCACATCACACTTTTCCATGGTGAAACTTTGAGAAAAACATGATCACCTACCTTGAAAGATAGATCCTTTCTCCAGTTATCCGCATAACTTTTCTGTCTGCTCTGAGATGGTCTCATGTGTTTCTGAATCAACTGAACTTTTTCTGCCATCACTTCTACCAATTCTAGTCCCATCAGCTTCCTTTCACCTACTTCATCCCAAAAAGATGGAGTTCAACACCAATTCTCATATAATGCCTCAAACGGTGCCATTTGTATACTAGAATAAAATCTGTTATTATATGAAAACTCATCCAAAGAAAGATGTTGGTCGAGCTTCCCTGATAATCCATTGATCAAGCTCTTAGCATATCCTCCAAGGTCTGAATCATTCTTTCTGACTGCCCATTTGATTATGGATGAAAAGATGTACTAAAATTTAATTCAGTACCCAACGACTTCTGAAGGCCCTTCCAAAAGTTAGAAGTAAAACTGGGATCACGATCAGACAAAATGGAGAGGGGAACTCCATGTAACTTGACTATCTCTTTAAGATACAAACGGGAAAGCTGATCTAGGGAAAAAGTATCTCGTATAGAAAGGAAATGAACATATTTAGTCAAGTGATCAACAATTACCCAAATTGCATTATTACCTCAAGGTGTCTTCGGCAATCCCACAACGAAGTCCATGGATATATTCTCCCATTTCCACTCTGGTACTGGTAAAGGATGCAACATCCCTTTCGGTAACTTCTTCTCTGCTTTAACCTGCTGACAAGTCAAACACTTCATAGTAAAATCAGAAATATCCCTTTTCATTCCATCCCACCAGTAATACTCTCGCAGATCTCTGTACATCTTAGTACTGCCAGGATGAACTGAAAACAGGGAACTATGAGCCTCCCATAACAACTCATTCTTCAACTATGAATCACCAGGCACATATGATCTCTTCCCAAACCTCATTACACAATCATTATCAATGTTAAATTCAGGCAACTTACCTTTCTGAACCAGCTCTACCTTTTTCTGCAACACACAGTCTTGCTTATGTGCTTGCTTGATTCTGTATGATAGGGATGATCTCACTGATACCTGAGACAAAACAGAAGAACTTCCTGCACAAACAACTTCTATGCCAAAGTTCATCAAATCAAAAACCAAAGGATCTCGGTCCAAACGTAGCACGGTTAATGAAGCGTTACTATTTTGACTCAAAGTATCAGCCACTTTATTTTCTTTTCATGGATGGTAATGAATTGTACAATAATAATCCTTGATTAATTCTAGCTATCTCCTTTGTCTCATGTTCAATTCTTTATGATTGAATATATACTTTAAACCTTTTTGATCATCATATATTTCACACCTTACTCCATACAAATGATGCCTCCAAATTTTTAAAACGAATACTACATCAAATAATTTCAAATCATGTGTAGGATAATTTACCTCATGAGTTTTCAACTGTCGTAAAGAATATGCAATTACCTGATCATTCGACATAATGACACAACCAAGTCCCTTCAACGAAGCATCACTATATATAACAAACTCACAATTCTTGGAAGGAAGTGCCAAAACTGGAGCATTCACCAATCTTCTTTCCAGTTCCTAAAAAAAATCATCACATTCTTTTTTCCAGATAAACTTAACACCCTTCTGAGTTTGCATTGTCATTGGACTAGATAACCATGAAAAATTTCATACAAAACTTCATTATTAGCCTTCCAAACCAAGGAAACTACGAATCACAATTACATTTGTGGGTCACGGCTATTCTTTAACAACCTTTGTTTTTGCAGGATCAACAGTTATCCCATCTTTAGAAACAATGTGACCATGGAATGAAATTTGTTGTAACCGAAACTCACACTTTCTGAATTTTCTATATAGTTTCTTTTCTTTTAAGGTTTGCAAGATAACCCTTAAATGACTTTCCTGCTCCTCTTTACTTTTATAAAACACCAAAATATAATCAATAAACACACCCACCATTTATCACCGGATTCAACTGATCCATCAGTGCAGTAAACTGCTCAATTATGATTCCGACCATCTCTGGTTGCTGATTCGAATGGTCATTATACTCTGCATGACTTCCTAGAAAAGATGCTCTATTTCCTTTATGGAAAACCTTTCTGAATACATAAATATCTTAGGCGAAGCAACATGGTAATCTTTCAATGATATATCATTTCAATCATACTATAAATTAACTTATAATTTTACAATTTTCAAACTCCAAAAGTTGTCTAAACCGAGCTCTGATACCAACTATAAGGCCCCACCCTTAAACATTACTTAATATTGAATTAAATGAATAATTCACATTGAGGATCTTTTCACGGATTAGAGTTTTAGAGAATTAGGACATAACTATTACATCTCAAAAGATTACAAAGTAGAAACTTCTACTAAGTTTCCATAAAATAAAAACTCTTCAAATGAAACATGTCTAGTTCCATGTTTTAGATAGCATGACTTTCCCTTGATCCCATCCTTGACCCTATTCCACATTAAGTGATGTGAAAAACATTTCAAAAAAAACTTGGGGTGAGCATTAAAAGCTCATTAAGGGTTACACAATGAATGAAAACTGTTAGATTTTCAAAACAATAAGTAAACCATGTATACTTTATCAAAGAAATACTTTTCACCTTTATGAAGTAGTAAAAACTCTTCACTAAATAAAAGATCATTAGTTACACATTTGTAACCAAAATATTACCATAAAACCCATATAAAGATCACATAACATATAAAGGTAACTTGGGACATAAACATACTTAAATGGAATTACCATACGGTCGACTTCCACACATATCACTTAATGGAATAGACATACGGCCGATTTCCATACCCAATGAATTGGAGGTTATAACGTAACCACTCGTCCTGGTATTCACGACACCACCCTTCATATGGTTTATCACGTAAAAACCTGTCAAATGTCCAAGTACCATTATAAAATCAAAAGACATAAAACAAATATAATGGAAAGAAAAAATTTCCACACTTTGATCACAATATATCACTTAAATATATTGACATAAAAAATCCATTATAAAAACCATTTTCAATACAAAAATACGTAAAAGAGTATATGGTATTTATTTCATTTTAAAAACATTATGAATTGTTGAGGAAGCGAAAGACCAAATAATACTCACAGTGGTGAAAACGGTCATTGTCACCGCGTACATTAAAAGAAACATTATTTTTTGTCGTTTAGTAAAAATCTTTGTAGAAAAATATTACTTTTTTATAAAAGTAAAAGTCAATGGGGTTTATACACCGTATAAAAGAAAGTTGTGTATAAAATGAAATATGCCTCAATGAAAGGAGATTGAGACGATTTCCCTTACAAAGATCATTTTTTAAATAAAATAGATCTATTATGTGTATTCACTATAAGTGCACATAAAAAAGTAAAAATACAAGATAGAAATAATAATATCATGACATAATTGGAAAAAAGGATATTGACCCAAAGAACGGAAATTGGGTTAAGAAGTTCCCTTACCTCGGGTCCGACTTGACTCGATCGTTCTTTAACGCCCTGAATAATGAACTTGATTTAATTTCTACTTTCTTAAGAACATTTTTCAAGTTCATTATTCCTTTTATATCACTTATTACAATGTTATTAACACTATGTAATTATTTAAGTTAATAATGGTCGTTTTGTCGATCCTTGGTACTTGAGTCAAAAATAAACTCTTTATAATTACAAGTTGTTAATGTGGTAAAATATCCATTATATCAAGAATTATATTAATGATGTAGATATCATATATATCATATATATCCAGTATATTCATGAATTTATAATATTACATAATCATTTAGAGTTAAGAAATGAAATTCACCGTTCATGGAGACGGTAATCCATACGTACACATGAACGCTACTTTCATTTCTATGTCATATTAATGGAATTAAAACTAAATGAGAGATATATATATTTTAATTCCAGAATTATATTAATCATTTAGATCTAACATACATCATATATATCCATTATATATATGTACTTATTATAGTACATTACAATTGGGGATAAGAAATGAAATGCACCGTTCATGGAGACGGTAAGCCGTACGTACACATGAACACTAGTTTCGTTTCTATCTCATACTTTAATGGAAATAAATAATAATTATATAATGGTATATTATAATCCCAGTATAACATCATATATAATAACTTTAAATCCATCTTTATACATCCCACATATGGAATTAATGAATCAAATCACTTTGAGGGGGCGGTAGTCCGCACTTCCTAAAATGAAGATATCGCGTATACCGATAATTGAAGCCATAATGGTATGCCATAAATGAAAAATACAAAATCTTAAGGAAAATATAAACATATTATATATCATATATAAATATAGTGACATCTTAATGGACACCTTTTAAGGTGTTGGAAGAATATTGAACAATCATCGTTTCGTGAGGCAGAAATTCGCCATCCACAGAAACAGTATGTTCTTTAACCATTAGATGTAGGTGTCTGTAAGTGTATCTCGAATTATTCTTATAAAAACATACTAGTATATTGGAGATACTATAGTTGTTACAAAATAGATGAATAAAAAGAGTTTAGGGGGTTGGAGAATCAAAATAAAACAAAAGAACACAAGAGAAAACACTACCTTTAAAACGGGAAACTCTTGTTGACTTGAGCTCAAAGGCTTCCTTGGGAAGACTTATTCCCAAAGTGAGGCTTCTAGGAGTAATGGAGGGATGTGGAGAGAAAAAATGGGCAGAGCATCGCTGAACCAAAGGCTTGAGAGGTGTGGGTAAGGAGGTAGAGGTGGGGGCCTTTTATAAGAGGAGAGGAGGGGCACTCTTGGAAAGTTATAAAAGGTTACATTATTATAAAATTATTTTCGGATAAAAAAGATACCACAATTAAACATTTAGATGATAATGTGATAAGGATTCGAAATAAACACATCCAATAGGTTTTTACACGTGTAGGTCTTAGATTTTACATTATCTTTTCATTTTATTTAAATCGTTAAATAATGAGGTAATCGCTGCATCATCTTGGTGCCATACATAATTTAATTTATTTAATGTCTAAAAATTATAAAACAAATATCATGATGTAGGAAATTGTTTTATATTTATAATGAATATTTATAGTAAAAAATATGACTTGTATAACCCCAATTAAAAATTGTTTTAGTAAAACAACTCATGTTTGTGACATTTTTATTTTAATATTAAATAAAAAGTTATTAATGTCATTTTCCTACCAAAGTGGCTCCATGGAGTCCCCAAGTTGACCCATGTATTTTATTGGTCGGCCATGACACATCCAATAATTGTAGGGCTTGTGTCCAGTTCATTTCATATTATTAAAACATTATTTTTACCTTTAACTGCACTAATTACCTCTAAGCGAGATTAATAAACTTAAAAGTTACTATTCACCAAAAAATTATTTTAATCCCATTGAACCACATTTTACTTCTTAATGACAACCATGTATATCAGATTTTTGAAATTCAAAACAAAGAGGTGGTAAAATTTAATTTAAACGAAAAATCAGTTTTTTAAGTACCACTTAGTGGTTTCACTATTCATCAAAAAATGAAGTTTTTCAGAAAAATACCAAAACATCACTCTAAGATATATCTGATATTCCGAATTCAAAAATGATGTATATTTCACAAAATTCAAAACATTTAAGTTACATTAATTAATTTAATAATCAATTCCAACTGTCAGAGCAAATAGCGTGTTTTTATTAAACAATAAGTATCAAAAGATTGACACTAGTTTAAGTCGGACTTCAAAGTGAAATTAATTCCAACGACCACTATTGGATTAAATGGTAAAAATATATTATAATGTCACTTTAAAACCAATTCAAACAATAATATAATCATATAAATAAATTATATTATAAAGAGGTTTTGAATTAAAATACAACTTTTTTCACTATTCATTAAAAAATGATCTTTATCGGAAAAATACCAAAACATTATACAAAGTAAATTTTTATGTCCTTATTCTAAAGAAGAATTTTATTTGGTCCAATAGAATGTATAAGAGTGACCAAAACTATATTTAATGAAGGTTCGCCATCAAAAGGTGATAAGTGGGCCTTTAGTGAAAATTAGAGTATATATGCCTAAAATTGAATTATTTTCGCATTTTAAGCCTTTATCCATTCTTGGATAAATGTAAAAACATTTAAGAAACATATATAATCATACTTTAGTTATTCATATTCATTCCCTCCAATACAATAACTACGTGTTAACTACCATTTAGAATAATATTATTATATTACTAGTGTACGACGTATGATTTCAATGAAACTCATTGTTGTGTATCAAGTATGCTATCGAACATAGAAACCCCTTTAAAGTAAAATTAATATTTAATTTGTAAATATTAATAAATATGAAAATGATTTATTCTTTATTTACCTGGGATGTTACAATAAAAATTAAAAAATTATAATTAAAATAAAAAATTATAAATAGAGGACCAAGACTGAATGTTATATTATTGATAGACTGATGAAATATTGATCATGATCTCTATTATTAATAGTTATTCTGTTTTCTTATTAATTTAGTGTTCCTCACTCCCTCTATATCAGTGATATATTTATAAAATCCATATTATATTTTTTATAATAATTTTTATTTATTCCAACCTCTTTTGATCATTGAATTTTTAGCGTATAGACTTGTGATGTAAATAATTTATCAAAGGATATTTGGGAATAAGAACATGATCTTCCAATATTTTAATTGAAAACCCCCTAAATTATGTATTATTTTTAATCTCTTATATGTTAGGGGTTCAATTTATGAAATTCTAGTTTATAGTTTAAGGTATTAATCCATTTGTCACGTTATGTCATATAAAAATATGTTTTGATGATAAGAACTTGAATTCCATTTGTTTAATATTTTTTTTATTAAATAATGTAATAGGAACCCCATTTCTTTGTTACATTCCATATTTTCACAATGTTTTTTTCATAATGTTGAAAATATATATTAGTTGGTGTGTGCTACCCTCTATATTGTTACTTTTTTTCTACTATGTTTTTTAACTTTTCTTTTTAGTTCATAATGAAACATACATAATTCTATTTAACCTATACTCCATAAAGATAGTTTTTATATATGACCATTATTTCTATATATTAATCTTACCTACCACACCACTATTGAAGATTCTTATCTAGGGTAGCATAGTCTTTGTAATGTATCCAAATGTGTGTAAAAACATTTTTTAATCATATTCATTTTTTTAGTTACATGATGAAAATAAAATATTAATTACCGTTTATAATATTTCATGTGGGGAGATATTTTGGGGAAAAGAGAACATTTCCTACCAGGTACCCACTAGGTTTCGACATGGTACTGGTTAAGATTTTCATAACCAACATGTTCATTGTATTATTTTGTAAAATTTAAATAACTTCTACTATAGACCTCTAATTATACCCATTTAGATTCATTATAATGATATATCACATATATATACTTCATTTGATAAAATAAAATTTTTATCAATATCAATGATGTTCTAAATAATCAATTATTTCATTATTATTTTGAACTACTACTTCAGATCATATAACTTGTTAAAACATTCATTTTCATTAGAGATCCAAACATCTCTATATTATTTCCAAATCAAATAACATATCTTCAACATATATTTTGTACCTCAAATTCATATTAATCATAATCATCCATACATCTTTGCATATGATCTCCCAACATCTCCATTTAATTTCTAAATAAAAGTATATATCATCAACATAAATTTGGTACCTCAAATTCATCTTAATCATAATCATCCCTACATTTTCGCTTATGATCTCCATGAATCCTCATATATATTGATTAATATGAGAGTTATTTATCAATGTTGATTCCCTAAAAAATATCAACACAATAATTTTTTTTACAGATTATATGTTACATGGTTTTAGTTTTTGATGGGTTTAGGTATGAGAAAAAACATACTATATTTTTCCAGATCATGTGTTTGTTTTGTGTCTAAAAAAATAGATTTTCTATAATCTTACCCAGTTAAAAGGTTATCTTATGAACTCTGGGGATCTTTCAAAAAGTGATTAAATTTGTTCTTTGAAAAATGAATATTCAATAGTGGTTAATCTTTATTATAATTCTTTTAACATTATTAGTAATAATATTAATGTGAATATCGTTTAACCTATTGGATGATGACATGGGTCTCATGATATTCTTCACCATTAGAAAATGATAAATTTTGCATCCTCATATTTACCTCGAGGTAGAAAAACTAATGTTAATTTTTTTTGTTTCTGAAAAAAATAAGTTTTTTAATAAGTATTTCTAAAAATAAACAAAAAAACTTGTGAGAGTGAATTTATATTATATAACATTATGAATTTACACCTTTCCTAAATATTATTGAAATAAAATATAGTGGACATATGGTATTTTTTTAATTTTTATCTCCGAATTTATAAGTTAAAGTAAATATTGTTCACGGGAAGCTAAATATAAAATTTTAACCACTTATGCTATATAGAATATTATAAATTATTGGATGTGGTCTTCATACCTATAAAATAATAATGAAATCCAAATACTTTATTCAAGAATACCACTTATGTTATAATATTCCATCCAATTTTCTTCAATATCTCGTGTACCATGGGTTTATGATGGATATATTCATAAATATCTTATAGATATTCACCCAACAACATATGGTGTTCCTATTAGATTGAATAATTTTTTAACAATTTAAATAAATTGTAATAATTTCCCCCTTAATGAAATATATACGTGAATGTACATATAAAATAATAAATTCATGAACACAATATCATTTAATCATTTACTTGTCTTTAGAATCGAGTAATGTATCATTATTATTCTTTTCAATTTTGATCATATCCCTCTCATTAATTAAATTGTAATCTTTCTCAAAATTCCCAAACCCTTCTCCTTTATCTTCAATTTTTTGTTCATGAATCAACATGCATAAGAAATCTTAGATATATTATTTTTTTATTCTATATTAAAACCTAAATATATTAATCTAATTCACATCTATCTCAAAAGAATTTATGATTATCGTAGTAAAAATAATGATCCCATGAATAATATATTCCCAAATTCTCCATGAACAGTAGTATCTATAAATATAAGATTTTATTTAATGATTTCATCCCATTTAGAAATATTCTTTCATCCATATTATATATTTAATATAATGAATTTACTATTATTTGTTAGTATGTAAACCATCACATGACCACAATGTAATCATCTCTAACTTACATACCTTTTGAATTAATATTTCTCAACTTGAACAACTATCAGATAAATAATATAAAAAATGTCATTAACCTATACATAGATAACTATTATAAAACATTTTACTATCTATTGTATAATATTATTTAATTTTGAAGTATCAATTTCAATAACAACTTTACTATTATGGAAGGTTCAAAAAACTCCACACACTACTATGAAATGATAAAAAAATATTCAACTATCACAAATAGTTTAGAAAAATTTTTCCATCCTTGGTCAATTATTTGAAGACATTTACTTCAATTGAAAACACTAGGAATCACCAGTAACATCTGTCTATAATATCATTATTGTAGTTTATTGGTAACTCAATTATTATATAAGACTCACCATAAAGACATTTTCTTTTTCACGAATTAAATGTGTTCTCGTATATATGCATTTAGATTATGGGGGTTCTTCTATTTTGAACATATTTAGGTGCATATTTTAATGATCATGACGATGATGATGATAGTCTGATAAGAGATGATAATGAAGTGGGTTTTTCTATAGGAGATGACCAAGATCATGATGGTTCAAGTTATATTGATATTGATGCACATTTTAAATATAAATTATATTAATGGTTTAATAATTTAATTTTACCATAATATTATCTTATTCTGAAGATATTGATATATAAATTTAATATTAATTATCTTGGAAACAGTTTTAATTATCCTGATATGTATTCTATTTTGATTGAGTTCCTTTGTAATCTATAGGGTAAGATATTTTTACTAGCAACTAAAGGATGTGGATGATGTTGTAAGCTACATTAGGGTAGGGATTTTTTAATGGTATTTGTAAGGCATAACCATAGTTTTTAAAATGGTTGTAGATCTTGATTTCCATGGTTAAACCATGGATGTTTCTATAAATAACAATGGTTATAACCATAGTGGTAGATTTCAATTTCCAGAGTTTTTAACTGTGGCTGTGGGGATTGATTTCCATTATTCAACAATGGTTGTAACTAAAAATTTATATTGTTTAATCCATGGTTATAGAATGTAATTTATATGATTTTAACTATGGAATGAGGGACTTATTACCTCGGTTAAATTGTGGCTATAGTTATTAATTTCCATGGTTTTAATAATGGATATAAATGTCATGATGAGACATTTAAGGCATTGGGGTCTATAAATCCTACTAGAGTGACATTAAAAAACCTAGTTATAAAAATCATGGATATAGGATACCCCATTGTTTTTTGGCCTATAACGATGGTTTCAAAATGTGGTTGTAGGTGAATTTTATAGTTGTTCATGGTAAAAGTTTTTCACCATTGTAAGTTTTAAAAGTATTAACCTAGGGGGAGGGTAAAAATAATATATAGAGATCAAATATCACTAAAACCATTATATATATAAATGTTAATGTGGATTTCAAGAATCCAATTTCTTATATTATAAAATTTATTAAAAAACTCCACTTTCACATTTAAACAAATTTATATTATTTTAAGTCTGTAAGTATTTAATAGAGTATCAATCTCCTTACTTATAAAAGGAAACCCTAACCCCTCACTTATTCAATTGTCTTATCACCTTATCTAGAAAAATATCCTCCCAATATAACTTCCAATCTACCCTCCCCATAATATTGAGTTCCTTGTCTTTCCAAAATACCAAACTAAGGCATATAGTGTAATCCAAAGGATGATATCAAAGGAAGAGTTAAGGGTCCTAACTGAGATCTTTATTGTTTATTTATTTTTTCACATACTTTGTATATATTATATCCATACTAATATACTAAATTAAAAATTAAAATGGTTCCAATATGTACTTGCGTACTACTATCTCAATGTATTTCATTTTTCAATTTTAATAAAATCCTTAAATAGGTTGATTTTAAAGTGTATTTAATATATAAAATATATATATATATAAAATTAGTAACATTTTTTAGGTAATGAATCATTGAATAATATGTCAGGATAATAATATATGAATAAGAACATGCATGAGAAAAAGAACAACTAACACATAAATTATTGATTTTATCAAATAATTATGGGTATGTGGATTAAAAGAATTTATAAAAAATGATATATGGAAATATATATCTCATGTATATTTATTTAAAATATAAGTATATTATTTAGGGGGTTGGAATGCATCAAACCATGTGGGAATCTTAGGTTTGTTTTTATGTTCTCATATCAATTTTTATCAGGATTATGATATTTCAATTTCTGTTGAATGAACTATATGTTCTGTGTAAGAACCTAATTCTTCCTTTCTAGTATGGATCTTGATTTTGGGATTATTTTTTAGAAAAAGGAAGAAATGAATTTTTTTAAGTACACGTCATGTACTTCTTTGTACACATTGTGTACCCAATTTTCTCGTACATTTGTGTACTGGTCATGTAACGACCACGTACATGGCCGTGTGAGGAACCGACAGACCACATAAGTTGGGGAGAGATTAAGCCTACTACATGGTGTGTACATTTAATGAACACACCATGTATTTTTCTTTTTATTTGATATATTAGAGCAGGGTCGCATCTAATGTAATTAATTGACTTATTCTTCTCGTGCTTCATACAGGAGTGCTCGAGAATGATGAATAGAGACTGAACCCTTAATTATTCATCTAACCTCTAATTAAGATGTTGTTAGGTGTGTTAGAATCCCACCAGTGAGTTTTAAATTTCTCTAGAGCCTTTTTTCTTGGTTCATCCTATCTCATGAGTTATTAAAGTTATATATTCACTTTTTTGTAGACCTACGTTGATTTAGGCCAATTCAAGAGCTGAAGATCAAGTATATCGATCATATGACATTGAAGTAGGTGGTTTGCTCCATTGGTTGGGTTTTTTTGTATTATATATACATAAATTGTCGCATACCCATGTTTGGGGTATTTCTTGATTTGGAATTTAATGTTGTTTATCACTTGATATGGTTTTCATAATCGATAAAGGGTAGTTTCTTATGCATAAGGATGTATACATTGATTATATGACATCGTGGGTGAATTTCGCTTGTTTAAAAATTTTCTTTCCATTTGTTCTAGGATTCCTATTTAGATTTCCATGTTTTCAATGCCTTTCCTATTAATATGGAGTTGATGATTATGTAAGACACCAGAATTTTGCATTGTAATGGTTTTCCTGAGGGTGATTCACTTCGAGAGATTCCCGAGGGAGGGTCTTTTATGTATGCTTTTTTATGTTTTGTTGACCAGGGGTATTAATCGTGAGAGATTCCCGATGGTTTTTAACCTAGGGGTTTAGACCTTGAGAGCTTGCCCAGGTGGTTGTTTATAAATTTTGTTAGTATATTAGACCCGTGTGTTTAGACTATGAGAGCTTTCCAAGGCTGTTGTTTATAATTTTTTGTAGTATATTACAGCAAAGGGGTTATACCGTGAAAGATTTTCTAGAGGGTCGTTATTAAATGAAATGTTTTTACAGATGACTAGGGGAATTAGACTATGAGAACTATCCCAAAAGGGTCATTATTGAATAATTGAATGATTGTGATGAGTACGCCAAGCAGAAGAACAGGCTTGAATTTAGTCTTATTGGAATGTTTAGATGATCTTATGTGACATATTTATTGCTACATATGCTGGGGATACTGATCTTAGGTTAGATCCCAAGGATTACATGATTCAATTGATTTTAAAGTAAATGTGAATGAATGTAACTGAAAACTCTAGGATTGTTTACTTTTGAGTATTTCGTAGTTTATTGCTTTATTAATGGATATTATCTTATATATATATATTCCTTGAGAGTTAGGAACAAATATTTTCATGATTTCTTACTATAATTTATCTCACACCCTATTGGGACTGGTTTTGTACCCCAAAAGATTATGCGATTAGAGGTATAAATAAATCCAAACACCCTTATTAATTAGGTACTTGATTAGTGTTGGAGCTGGAGGGCATGTGACCTAGATGAGGCTTCAGATTCTATTGGAGTTTATATTTTCTTTCATACATTGGGTTCTGTATTTCATAAGATCATTGTGCCTTATTTGGTTATATTCATGGATTCATATTCCATACCTCATACATATACATATTGTAGCTTATATTGGATTTACCCTCAGTATTTCCCTATTTATTTCTGTTTGGTATTACTACTTATGATATTTTTTACTATTTTTTATCAGATGGGTATACTCTGCCAATAAGGGCATAGTTTCTTCATTATCAGACATTGGTCCTTACTGGTAGTCAGTAGCCTCTGTTGTTTGGGGAAATGTGTTTGAGGTCATGTGACCAACTGGGTTCCGGGGCACCTTAGGGAAGCACTCAGATCCAAACGTTACAAAGTTGTATCCGAGGTGTTTCTTTTATACTATTCTTTAATATTTGGATCTAATAGACAAGGTAATAAATAATAGGTAGATGGTAATAAGTTGTGTTCTAGAGTAGCTACACCATGTATAGGGAAAACCATGTTACCTCGAATATTGAAATTTTTCAGGTTTTTCAATTGTAACAAAAGATTTGAATTCACCATTGGGTGATTAACTTGTTTTGTACTATTATTATTGTTATAATTTTGGTTCTATTTATGTTTCTACCCCATTAGATTAAGGTATTCCATCTCATGCATCATATAGGCACTTTGTAGACTTTTCTTGCATAGAGGCGCCACTAATGGGCTTGGCAAAAAAGGGTGTGAAGTACTTATGGATAGTGTAACACCCCATGGTTTTCTAAAAATAAATGCTTGAAATTTTGTTTAATTTAGTTACTTATAAGTATCCTATATACATTATTTTACTACTTCTATGTTTTGAATTTCGAAAAAATGGTCATCTATAATTGTGTTCAGTATGTTATTTGGAGTCTTTTGGAGAAAACACGTTTTCTGGTGGATAGTATCATTCCCTTATGAATAGTAATATGAATAGTAAAATGACCATAACGAGTAGTAAATTTTATTATTATTTTATTTTCTTATGTAATTAATATAATTACGTCTTGATTAATTTTTAATGGTGATATAAAAGCAATTGTAGTTTTTATATTATTAATTTTCTAATAAAGTCTGATCTTATTTAAAACATAAATTAAAAATACTTAAAAAATTATTTTCAATAAATGGACATCATTTTCGAAATCTAAACATCGATAAATGGTTAGGATGAATTTTGGGGATTTTGCTTAAACAGTTGATTTTTCTGTGAATAGTAAAAAATAGAGTTTTGAGTTTCGGTGTGTTAATGACATCATTAAGGATGTAATAATGATGTAATAAATCTGGTAGACTTGTGTACAATAAAATAAGTTACGAGGTTTCCCATGTGGCTTATACCGTGGGTAAATACAATGGGCATGCCCATGGTTTTGCAAATATCACTAATGAGGTGTCCCATAGAAATTATTAAAATAATAGCTCACTTTTGTTATAAATACCAACCCATTCATTTATTAACATAATTCCAAATTTTTCATCAATGATGCTCTGGCCTCCTTACCTCCTTGGTTTCCATCCCATGGTTTCCTCTATCCCCCAACTTGTAGGACCCCGGGACACCCTGAGAGGGGAAGGGTGATTCAGGGTGACAAATTTTTCTTTTAATGAGGTGGATCTTGTTCCCCCGTTGGTGGGAACTTGTTAAACCTGTATGGTGCAAAAGATAAGAAAACAAACATTCACATGAAGATATATGACACAACACTTTTTACTTGGTTCACCACTAAGGGATACGTTAAAGGAGCATACACCGACAAGTTTTCAGTCGTACCAAATTCCACTAATCTTCACTAGTTGTGGATTACAATGGTTCGGGAACAGTCACTCTATCCTAGGCTCACTACCTTTACAAAATTTCATAGATAGCTCACTGCGTCCCTCTCGTCACTCCTGTTGACTCCCCCTGGCTCACTACCCTTGGTGAAGTCACACTCAGTTTATAGACGTGAAGGTCTCTTCATCTTAGCAAAAGAATGCATTTGATGTTGAATGTTGATGCTCTGTTGAAGTCCAACATTCACTCGTATACTAATCTCAGTTTTCACCGATGGTATCGAGAAATCTACCAGTCTTTGTGCAACTCCAAAACGACTGGCGTACAACAACCTCACCTGGCACGCTTCTCTAAGACTGGCGCACAAGTTTCAAGAACGGTGCGCAAGTCACATGCGCGGTACAAAATCAGCACGCATGTGACACCAACACACTTGTGTGACACTACCTCCTTCAACTCCCAACTTGCACGACTATGTACCTTTAACTCCCAAACCACCTTGGTCACGCATCCAACAACCAGCGTGCAGCCTCTACTTGCGCAACCCAACTACCACTTGCGTGACTCAACCACTTAAGTAGTGAGAGATTGAAAAATCACTAAGTCTTGAACTTCATACCAAATGAGGGGGGTGGTCCTCTATTTATAGAAAAATTAGACCCCCTGCACGGTGGCGCACAAGTATCCCCTCGGCGCACAGGTTCTGGCGGGCATCTTTCCAAACCTCCTAGGTACCGGCGCACAAGCCCTTTCTCGGCGCGTAGGTCACATGCACAACAACACTAATACTTGCGCGACCCTTATCTCTTTTCCATTTTCCCATGTTCTGATATTGAAAAACTCTAGTTGCACAAGTTAACTCTCCTTAAAGTACATGACATTCAAGTCTATTTTCCAAAACCACTTTTCTCCATTTGTCGATTTTCAGGCCCAAAAATTTGGCAAACACTGGGAAACGGTGCCACCTTCAATACTATTGTCTGCTTGAACAATATGATAACTTTGCTGGTACACATTCTGAACTTCCACTGAGTATTGACAACAAACACAAACCATATTCTAATTTATGCATAGAAGACCATGGTTCCAACACAACTTCCCATCCTTCAAGTTCTAGGAGTTACTCTACAAGTTAGGAAAATTCCCAATTTCTTTCTTTTTTCCATTCAATTCTCTTTTATGTGGTATAACATTCAAGTTTCAATACCATGTTCTTATTTCCTTATTATTCATGATTTATTCAATATTATTATTCTGTACTATATGGGTGACCCTAGTCTCCTCTCCTTTTAATATTTTCTAAAACCATGTTGCATATCCAATAGGTTGCCGATTGTTTGTAAGGGATTTCTCAATTATTCTTTTATTTTGAGTTCCTTTCATTTATTGTTATTTATTCATCTCATATTACCAAATAAAAATAATTTATTTTTTTTGTTCTCATGTTCATGGAAAATTTATCATCACTATTCTTCTCCTCTCCCACTTATTCATGGAATAAAAACATTGTTTGTGATGTGTCGAATTACCAACATTGTGGACGATGTGATTTCAATTTCCATTAATTCTTTCAAGTCTGGTCATGAATCCTTTTCTATGGTTGGTTGAGATTGTAATATATTTATTATGTCTCATCCATGGTTCGGTAATTCCTTTATACTCATAGTTTTAATTTATAAGACTAATTGAGTTTGTCATTAACAATAAACCACTAAAAGGATCTAAACAAACATCATATATGTTTTAACTTATGAATCATCCTCATATAAAAAACGAAATGATAAATGGTATAAATTATGGTACTTGAAATATTTAAATACCATTCTATTCCAATTATAGTGTTTCACTTCCAATCGGTAAGAACATCCATCATGAACCAATCAAGGAAATCAAGTAAGGAACTGACCCAAAATAGTGCAAGGAACCAAATACAAACAATTAAGTGGTGATATGTTATGAATTGATCATATAAGATGTTATAAACATTAACATGTTTCTATAAAATACTAATAACACACTTTTAAGCATTATACAAAAAATGTATACAAGTTTGATGTTAAAAAATCTTGAGGTAAGGGAATTCTTAACCCAATTTCTATCCTGTAGGTTAACCTTATTCTTCATTATTTATGTGGTATTTAAATTTTTTATTTAATTAATTCTGATTATACAATGAATAATTATGTACATTTACATAGTATATACATATTCCATCAACAATATTAAGTCTCCCTCCAATTATATGATATTTATAAGGGACTTTTCTATTAAAATCCACTTTTAATATTATGTTTTACCAAATTCAAAAGAAATGTTTTTATGATAATATTAATGTTGTATAATTATGTTATGGATCTTAGGTATTATTTATGATGAATGGTGGGACTTATATTTCCCTCCAATACATTGGGTATGTGTAATTTGATGGTCGGTTGTATGGTTACACCAAAAGTAATTGCGATGGTTACACAAATAGTAATGTAGTCATGAGGGTTACACATTATAAGGTAGCCGATAGGGTTAAAAGATTATGTATGTAATGCCCCAATATACCATTACAATTATAATTATGTTCTTAGGTATTGTGGAAATCTCATGTTTCAAAAAGTAAGTATATATATAAAGGTGATAATTATATTTTATGAAAATGATTTCATACGTTATAAGTATTCCGGGACCAACGTGTTATTTCCTTCTTTATATATCCATTATTGTGTTTTTTTGATCATCCCAGGTTTTAAATGAGTTTTCACAAGTTAATGGATGCATAAGAAAAATATGGAAGCCATGTTAAATGTTGATGAATTGTCAAGGAATCATATTTTAAGTTTTAATGTATTTAATTTTGGAAAAAATTGAACTCTTTTTATAGTATCCACTTTGAAACAATAATTATTTCTATGAATTTATTATGTCCAAATTCTGTAAATTTCTAAACATGAAAAGTTCCTCAATGTAAAAGGAAGTGTTTTCTTCACTAAATTCATGATTTTGTATGTAATAAGTCTGGGTCCTTATGATGGGTATTATAGGATGATTTAAATAACATTAAGGGTTAGGATTTTGTTAAAAGAATACCATAAATGATTTTTAATCTGCCAATTATTTGAAATTTTATAGAATTTAATGATTAATATGTTTATTTATCTATGATATGTTTGTTCAGAATTGTTTCCCGTAGAAGGAATTGGGATGTTGAAGAGGATAGGCACTGACAGAATGACATCCTTCTGGATCTACAACCTGAAATGGTAGGGATCATAACCGAGCAGTTTGTGATAGTAATGGCTCACCAAACATAGGAAATAAATGGTGGTGGCATTCATGCAAGAGATAAAATAGACGTACCACAATGGAAGATGATAGTAGTGGAATATTTTATAAGATAGCACCCTCATGATTTCAATGGATCTTCTGACCTAGAAGCAGCTGAAGGATGGATCAAAGCCCTTGAAATGATGTTTAATGTTGTGGGATATTCAGACAATCAAAAGGTAAGTCTTTCCATTTATTGTTTTGAAGGTGAAATTGGTCAGTAGTGGTCAATTGTAAGGAATATCATGGGTAGAGTGGATTTTGATGCCTTAGAGTGGGATGAATTTAAATGTCTTTTCCTTGAATATTTTTTTCCTAAGTTGGTGCAACTTAGGATGGAGATGAAATTCCTTGAATTAAAGAAGAATGAGGAGAATTCTGTGGCTCAGTATGAAGCGATATTCTCCCGACTGTTGAGGTATGCTCCAAATCTTATTCTGGATCTTGATAACAAAATAAACCTCTTTTACTCAGGACTAAAGCCAAGGTATAGAATGGTTTTTTCCTCCTACGAATTCAAAAGTTATGAGAAGCTTGTCCGATGTGCTGAGAGGGTAGAGATGGAGTTTTCTAATTATCACATGCATTTTGGAAACAAGGAGAAGAAGTGGTCCAAGTGGAAAGAGATGGGTAAGAATCATCCAAATAAATATAATGGTAAGAAGATCCAGTTTCCAGTTTGTGAAATGTGTTGCAAGTAGCACCCTTTGGAATGTCTTAGAAAAACTAGGAAGTGTTTTAAATATGGTAAGTTTGGACATATGGCTCGAGATTTCATTTAAAATGATCCTAATACTAATCATGATAAGAAAACTATAAAGTCTTTTAAATGTGGTGAGATTGGTCATTATTAAAATGCCTGTCTAAAGAGAGTTCTAAATAATGAATGGAATCCAAAATATATGAAGAAACGTGTAGTGATATCCATTGCGACAACGTCAGCAGATGTTGGGCCATCCAATGAACTTGTATCATGTACTTTATTTGTTCACTCAGACTTTTCTAAAGTTTTTATTAATATGGGGTCTACACATTCCTTCATCTCAGAGAAATTTTTGGGTTACTTAGAAATATCACCTCAACTAGTGAGACCTTAACTTGTTGTTAAAAGGCCATGGGAAAATATTATAGAAAAGAGTAATTATAAGAATCTTTCTATTGTGGCATGTTGAAATTCTTTGATTGAAAACCTTGTTTTTTTACCCTTATTCATGTTTGATTCTATTATGGGAATGGATTGGATTTCTGTTTATCATGTTATGGTTAACAGTAGAGATAAAGAAGTTTTTTTTCAGAAGAAGTTTCAGTTTGTATAAAATAATAAACCCATACAATTGGTAACATATCAGGAAGCTGAGAAACTTTTGAAAGACGGAAACGAATGTTATCTTGCTCATACTTTAGAAAATAAGGGAACCGTTAAGATTGATGTTCTACCTATGGTAAATGAATACCATGATGTTTTTTCTGATGAGTTACATAGTGTCATACATAATTGGGAAGTCATAATCATAATTGACTTAGTTCCTGATGCTAAGACAAATTCAAAACCCCCTTATCATATGGCTCAAATAGATCTTCTTGTATTGAAATATTAGTTGCATGATTTTCTTGATAAAGGCTTCATTCATCCTTGCACTTCACCATAGGGAGCTCCTATTTTCTTTGTAAAAAATAATCATGGTTCCATCAAACGTTGCATTGATTATAGATATTTGAATAACATCACTGTTAAAAAAAAAGAATCCTTTGCCTCATATCGATGACTTGCCTGATCAGCTTTAGGGAGCTCAATACTTTTCCAAGATTAACTTGAGATCCGGATACAATCAGCTAATGGTGAAGGTGGATGACATCAAAAAAATAGCCTTTCATACAAGATATGGTCATTATGAATTTTTTGTTATATCATTTGGGTTAACTAATGAACATGTTGTATTCATGAATCTTATAAATAGAGTATTTCATGAGTTCTTAGATTAGTTTGTTGTTTAATTTATGGATGAAATTCTGGTATTTTCTAAAAATAAAGAGGAGCATGAAAAATAAACTAAAGGTTGTTTTACAAACCTTAAAAGAAAGGAAACAGTATGGAAAATTCATCAAGTGTTTTTTTGGTTGAAACATATTTCTTTTCATGGGAACATTGTAAATACAAATACAATAACAATTGATCTTTCCAAAAAGAAGTTTTTGATGAATGTACAAGACCCACAAATGCTACATATATTCATAGTTTTCTTGGATAAATATATTGTTACTGATGTTTTGTTAAGAAATTTTCTCAGTTATATAAACTGATAACTAAGTTAACAAGAAATGGGTTGAATTTTTTTCACCAAAATAAGGTGATGTTTGTTTTCAGGAACTGAAGAAGAGATTGTTAAATGCTCCAGTTTTGGCCATACCATCCTGAAATGGTGATATCGTCATCTACAGTGATGGCTCCTTGAAGGGAAGTGGTTGCGTTTTGATGTAGAATGATCATGTAATTGTTTATGATTTAAGACAACTAAAACGTCATGAGTTAAATTAAACCAAAAATGTTTTGGAATCGGAAGATGTGGGTTTTCTTTGAAAATTTGTAGGCATCATTTATACAGATCCAAATGTGAAATATATACTGACCATAAAAGACTGATGAATATATTCACTCATAAGGAATTAAACCTGAGGCATAGAATATGGCTTGAACTGAAATAGGATTATAATTGCCTGATCAATTACCATCCTCGAAAATCAATCAACGTAGCGAATGTCTTGAGTCAAAAACATCATACGTCATTAACCATGTTATGTTTTGAACATGATCCCATGATAAATGATTTGATGAATTTTTGAATAAATGTTATTGGTGAAGGGAATAAATATGTTTTTTTAGGTTTCAAGGCAGTCTTCGTTGTCAGACAGAATTCAGCAAGCATAGAAGGAAGACCGTGAGCTAAAAAAAGGTATAATTGGTTAAAATGGGTAAGCTTCTAGAATTTAACCATGATAAATTTTGTTTCTTATGATTTGGAAAAAGGTTGTGTGTGCCCGGTGATTATCAGTTGAAGAAATATTTGTTGTCTGAAGCTCCTAGTTCTCCATTTTCAGTTCATCCTGAAAGTACTACAATGTATAAAGTGTATTGGGATTATTACTGGTGGGATGGAATGAAAAGGGATATTGCAGATTTTACCATGAAATGATGGAAATGTCAGCAAGTTAAATCAGAATGGTAGTTTCTGAAGTGGATACTTCAGCCTTTTCAAGTGCTTGAGTGGATGTGGGAGAATATATCCATGGACGTTGTAGTGGGACTACCCAATAAGTCTCAAGGTAACAATGCAATTTGGGTTATTGTGGATCGGCTGAAAAAAATCTGCACATTTTCTTTCTATTTGAGATACTATGTCTTTGTATCAACTTTCTCTATTGTACCTCAAGGTGATTATTAGGTAATATGGAGTTACTTTAACCATTGTATCTGATCAGGATCTCGGGTTCACATAAAATTTTTTGAAGGTACTTTAGAAGTCATTGGGAACAAATTTAAATTTCAGTACCGCTTTTCATCCTCAATCAGATGGGTAGTCAGAACGAATGATTCAAACATTGGAAGATATGCATTGAGCTTATTCAATGGACTACCAAGGATGTTGGGATCAACATAATTCTTTAGCTGAGTTTTCTTATAATAATAGTTTTTATTCCATTATACAGATGGTACCTTTTGAGGCTGTGTTTGGAAATCAGTGTCTAACTACAATGTTTTGGGATGAAGTTGGTGAAAGAAAGATGATGTGGCCAGAATTAGTAGAGGAAGTGGCTAAGAAAGTGGTGATGATCCAGCAGCACACGAGGACAACTCAGAGTAGGTAGAAAAGTTATACAGATAACAAAAGGAAAGACTTCTCTTTTGAGGTAGGTGACCATGTTTTACTTAAAATCTCTCCTAGGAAAAGTGTGATGTGTTTTGGTAAGAAAGGAAAGCTATGATCGCATTTCATCCTTCCTTTTGAAATCCTGGACAAAGTTGGACCAGTTGCATACCGAGTATATTTTCCTCCATGTTTGTCTCAGGCAAACAATGTTTTTCATGTTCTCATGTTGAAGAAGTATGTACCAAATTTGACTCATGTTTTAAGCCCAAAAGCAGTTCAGATGGAGGATAACCTTTCATATGAAGAGAAACTAGTTCAGATACTTGATCGAAGGGGACAGGTCATGCAGAATAAGGTAATCTACCAGGTAATGTTTTTGTGGAGAAACCAAATGGTTGAAGAAGAAACATGGGAGTCTGAAAAAGCTATGAGGGAAAGGTATCCTCATTTGTTTAATAAGTAAATAAAATTGTGAGGATGAAATTTCCAGAAGGTGGAGATAATGAAACACCCCAAGGTTTTTTTAAAAATAAATTCTTGAAATTTTGTTTAATGTAGATATTTATAAGTAGCATTTAAACATTATATTACAGCTTCTATGTTTTGAATTTTGAAAAATGGTCATCTACAATTGTGTTCAGTATGTTATTTGGAGTCTATTGGAACCTACTTGTTTTTTTGGTGAATAGTAACATACCCTTAATAATAGTAATAAAAATAGCAATATGACCCTAATGAATAGTAAATTGTATTATTATTTTATTTTCATAAGGATTTAAGACAATGACATCATGATTAATTTTTAAATGTGATATACAAGCAGTTACAGTTTTTAAATTTATAATTTTTGAATTAAGTATGATTTTATTTAAAAATTAAAATTAAAATATTTAGAAAATTATTTTAAAAAAATGGGATTCATTTTTGAATTCTACACATCGATAAATTTTTAGGGAGAATTTTTTGGAATTTTTTGGAACAGTTGACTTTTCGGTGAATAGTTTAAAATACTGTTTGGAGTTTTTCATGTGTTAATGACGTCATTAATGATGTAATAATGATGTAATAAATCTGGTCTTCTTTTGTATAGTAAAATAAGGTATGTGGTGTCCCAGGTGGCATATACCATGGGAAATTACGATGGGCAAGCCCATGGTTTCTCAAATAACACTAATTAGGTGTCCCTTGGAAATTATTAACATAATCCCTCACTTTTGCTATAAATACCAACCCATTTCTTCATTTACTTCATTACAAATTCTTAATTAGAAAAGGTATGGCCTCCTTAACTCCCTAGTGTCCCTCCCAAGGTTTCCTCAAGCCCCCAATGTCCCAAAAAACATGTTCCAGGAGTTACTCTACAAGGTAAGAAAATTCTCAATTTTAATCTTTTTCCATTCAAGTTCTCTTTTATGTGGTATAACTTTAATGTTTCCATACCATGTTCTTATTTCATTATAATTCTTTATCCATTCTGTATTATTATTCTTGTCTAGATGGGTTACCCTTGTTCCCTCTCTTTTTAATATTTTCTAAAACCATGTAGCACACCTATTAGGCAGCTAAATTTTTGTAAGGGATTTCTCAATTATTCTTTTATTTTGAGTTACATTATTTTCTTATTATTTTGTAATCTATTATTACACAAGTGGTATTGAGTCTCTATGAATAAAGTATTTTCTAGATTTTATCATTTTCATGGAAAATTCATTATCACTATTCTTCTCTTCTCCCACATCATCAAGGAAAAAATCATTGTCTGTGATGTGTCAAATTACTGACATCGTGGACGATGTGATTTCAATTTCCATTATTTATTTTATGGATGGTCATGAATCCATTTTTGTGGTTGAACCAGGTTATTTATATATATTATGTCTCATCCATGGTTTTGGAATTCTTTTGTTCTCATGGTTTTAATTTATAAGACAAAATGAGGTTCTTATTAACAATAAACCACTAAAATGATCTAAATGAATATCATTAATATTTTAACTTATGAATCATCCTCATATAATACATCCAAATATAAAATGGTATTAATTATGTTAGTAAAAATATGTAAATACTATTCCATTCCAATTCTAGAGTTTGACCTCCAATATAAATGAACATCCATCACGAATCAATCATTGAAATCATGTAAGGAACTCACACAAAACAATGCAAGGAACAAAATACTAACAATTAAGGGGTGAAATGAGGTTATGAAATGAGCATATAATGTGTTATAAACATGAAAATGTTTCTGTAAAATAATAATAACACTATTTTAACCATTATACAAGATGTTTAAAAAAGTTTTAAGTAAAACAAGCCTGAGGTAAGGGAATTCATAACCTGATTTCCATCCATTGGGTTATCCTTATTCATCAATATTTATGTGGTATTTAAATTGTTTATGTGATGAATTCTGATTATAATATGATTATTTATGTATATTTACAGATTATATACATATTCCATCCACTATATTAAGTCTCACTTCAATTATATGATATTTATAAGAGATTTTTCTTTTAAAATCTTCTTTTATAATTCTATTTTATAAATTTCAAAAGAAATGTTTTTATGCTAATATTCATGTTGTATGATTATGTTATGGATCTTGGGAATTGTTTATGATGAATTTTGGGACCTATATTTCCCTCTAATGCATTGGGTATGTGTAAGTTGGAGCTCAGCCGTATGGTTACTCTAAGTGTAACTGTGATGGTTACACAAATAGTAAGGTATTCGTAAGGGTTACAATTTACAAGGTAGACGAGAGGGTTACAAGATTATGTAATTACTGCCCCATTATACCTTTATGGTCCTACATATGTTCTTTGGTACTTTTTAAATATCATGTTTCACCAACTAAGTATATATATACTGGTGATAGGTATGTCTTATGAATATGATTTCATACATTACAAGTGTTCATGAATTAATGTGTTCTTCCCTTTTTCCCCTTACATTGTTTTTATACTCATCCCATGTTTTAAATGACTTTCCAAGGTTAATGGATGTGCAAGACAAAAAATGAAGCCATGTTAAATGGTGAAGAATTGTCAAGGAATAATGTTTTAGGTTTTAATGTTTTTAATTTTGAAAAAATGGAACTGTTTTTATGGTATCCTCTCCGTAAAAATGTGTAATGCTATGAAGCTATTATTTCCCAATTATCTAAAGTTGTAAACATGAAAAGATCATCAATTTAAAAGAAAGTTATTTTTTGACTAATTTAAGATTCTGTATGTAATAAGGCTAGGTCTTTATAGATAGATTCCTACGATTCAGCCTTACAAGAGTTGAAAGGGTGGTTGAATTCGGCACCAATGATTATTGTTCTAGAGTTGAGAAAGAGTTACACCATTTATTGTGATACATCAGGTATCAGGTAGGGAGAAATTCTTATATAAGGGGGGAGTCATTACATATGGGTCCTGGCTATTGATCCCACATGAGAGGAATTAACCGACACATGATTTTGAGTTGGCCAATGTTGTTCTTTCTTTGCATTGTTGGATACATTATCTTTTGGGAAATAATTTTATGGTATAAACTAAACACAAAAAACTCATGTATATCATTACTCAGCATCATCCCAATTTTAGACAATGAAAGTGGGTTAATGATCTTCAATATTTTGACTTTGATCTTGCTTACATGCTTGTAAATGGCAGCACAGTGGGTGATGTGTTGAGCTACAGGACTCTGATATAGGTAGTTTAGGAGGCCAATAGTGAGTGGCAGCTTATGGGTCTTTTCTAAGAGATTCATGTGGAGGTGCACGAGAGACAAGGGTCGAATATTCATTCTTCTATAGATATTACATCAACCCTACTTGATCTAGTGAGAATGGTGCAGTAATCAGATTCCAAAGACCTAGTCCTGAGGGAGAGTATGTTAGGAGAGGAACTTACTCATTGAAGGACCATAGTTGAGGATGAGGTTTTGCATTTTTATGGGTGTGTATGTGTGTCAGAAGACATAATCAAGGATATGTTGTGAGATTTCCATGCCTCAGTTTGGGAAATTCATCCATGTGTCGCAATGATGTATCGAGGTATACATCATTTTTACTAGTTTCTAGACATGAAGAGGGTTGTAGCTCATTTGTTTATGACATTTCCACCAATTATAAGGTGAATGAGAATTATCAACAACCGGAAGGGCTATTACAATAGTTAACCATTATTGAGTGGAAGTGGAATGATGACATGATGTATTTCATGACAATTTTACCATGGTCTCCAAAGGAGAAAATATTGTATGGGTTTTTTGTTGATAGATACATGAAGGTTGTACATTTCATGATGATATACGAAACATTTTGTGCTGTTGAGCTTTGAATGTTGTATATCTACTAGATTTTAAATTTTTATGTAGTTATATACACTATAGTTTCTAATAGGGATTCCCGGTTTTCTTATTTGTTCTAGTAGGGACTATAAAGGGCTTTAGGTACACAAGTACATCTTAGTACAACATACCATCCATAGACATGTGGCCATTCGGAGGAAATTATTCATGTTTTGGAGGACATGCTTCGAGCATACATTCTGGATTTTGGGGGATCTTGGGAGAGACACATACCCCTGATGGAGTTTTCCTACAATAATAGTTTTTAGTAAATGATTCTGATTGAAAATTATCAGGCTTTGTATGGTAGGCCATGCCAATCACTCCTATGTTGGTTGGAGACCGGAGAAACAGCTATGTTAGGACATCATCTTGTTTAGGAGACCACTGACCAGGTGGAGTGGATTTAGAAGAGGATGAATACTACACAGTAGTTCTAAAAATATTATTTTGATCAGTAGAGAGGACTTATGTATTTCAAGGTCTTAGATAATATTTTCCTACATTTCACACTTAGGTTGGGACATAAGAGGATTAAGAGGCAGGGGAAGCTTTCACCAAGATATGTCGGGCCATTTGTGGTTTTGTAGAGATTTGGGCTAGTTGCCTATCAGTTTCAGTTACCTCATAGGTACCAGGCTATACATAACATCTTTCATGTTTCTCAGCAATGATGTTTATTTTCAGATGCATCTCATGTCTTTCAACCTGAGGAGGTCTATCTATAGGTGTATACATCCTTCAAGGAGCAACCTATTCAGATTGTGGATCTCATCACAAAAGTTCTCAATGGCTGGTCTATTCCACTGGTACAGGTTCTATTACTGCACAGGTTAGTGTAAGATGAGACTTGAGATATGGAGGCTAATGTACAATCATAGTGGTTAGAGTTGCATGTAGATTCTTTTTCACCACCCTTGGAATGGAAATTTCGTGATGAATTTCATTAAGAAGGAAATTTTGAAAGAACCCATATCATCATTTCAGGTATGAATCTTTATTTTTTGTTGTTTTGAGGAAATGAATGAAATTGTGTATTTATATGTACACATTGTGTACCTCTGAGTACACACTGTATACCCGGTTAGTGCATACAACCTCGTATTTTCCATGTAACAGTTTTGTACATGGCCATGCGATGACCTGGAAGATCCCTTTTGTAGGGGGAAATTAAGGATAATACAAAATGTGTACATCTAATGAACACAACATGTATATTTATTTTTTATTTGATATATTAGAGTAGGGTCGCATCTCACATCCATAATTGACATCTTCTTCATGTGTTTCATACAGGAACACTCAATAATGGTGAATGAAGACCAAACCCATGATTCTCTATCTGAACACTAATTGTGACGTCATCGGGTGAGTTGGAATCCCACCAATGTTTTCTGAAGGCCTTTTGATCCTTTCTTCCAAATTCCACCTCTCTCATGAGTTATTAAAGGATTGGTGTATTTCACCTTTTTGTAGATCTGTGCCTATTTAGGCTGATTAAAGAGCCAATGTTCATGTATATTGATCGTAAAACATTGAGGTAGGTGGTTTGTGCCTTTATTTTGGTTGTGTTGTATTATATATGCATAAAGTGTTGCACAACCACATTTGGGGTACTGCATGATTTAGAATTTAACCCTGTTTATCACCTTTTATGGTCTACATAATCGATAAAGGGTGGTTTCTTATACATATGGATGTATAACTTTATTATAGGACACCATGGGTGTGTTTCCATTGTTTGAGTATTTATTTTCATTTATTCAAGGATTCCTATTAGGATTTACATGTTTTCCATGCCTTACATGTTAGGATAGAGTCTATGATTATGTATGATGCCAGAGTTATGCATCGTGATGGTTTGACCAGTGAGAATTGACTATGAGAGCTTCCCGGAGGAGGGTCATTTATGTATGTTTTTTACTATTATGTTGACTAAGGGTATTGACTGTGGGAGCTTCGAGATGGTCCTCAGCATAGGGGGTTTATACCATGAGAGGTTTACTAGGTGGTTGTTTATAAATGTTGTTAATATATCAGACCCAGGGGTTTAGACTGTGAGATAATGACCATGGGCTTGTCTATAATTGATTCTTAGTATAATAGAAAACTGAAATAGAATGTGAGAGATTTTCCAGAGGGTCATTATTAGATATTTTTTTATGTTAGACTAGGGGAATTATACTATGAGAACTATCCCAAAGGGTCATTATTAAATAATTGAATGATTTTTATGAGTCTTCCAAGCCAAAGAAAAATCTTGGATTCAGTATTACTTGAATGTTTAGATGATCTTATGGAACATCTGTTTTCTTACGTACACAAAAGATACTAGGCATAGGCAAGATTCCAAGGTTTACATGATTCTATAGATTTAATAGTAAATATGAATGAATGTAATTTAAAACTGTTGGATTTTCTACTTTTGAGTACTTCCTAGTTTATTGCTTCATTTCTACATATTACCTTCTATATATATTACCTAACAGTTAAGCACATATCTTTTAATGGTTGAAAACTAGGATTCATCTCACACTCTGTTTGAGTCATGTTTTGGACCCAAATAGATTATATAGTAGCTGGTATAGATAAGGGAAAGTACCATTCTTCAGCCTGTACTTAATTTCTATTGGAGATGGAGAGCATGCTACCTACCTGAGGCTTGATATGCTACTGGAGTTTACTGTTTCTATTTTAATTTGGGTTCTTTATTTATTTCCAGCATTTTGATTGTCTGGCTGTTTTCTTAGATACAAATTCCATGCGTCAAACATATACATATTGTGTCTACTATTGGATTTACATTTAGTATTTAACTATTTATTTTTGTTTAGTATTATTGGTTCTGTTATTGTTTACTATTTGTTATACACTATGTATACTCTACCAATAAGCGCACAGTTTCCCCATTATTAGACTTTGTCCCTCACTGCTAGTCGGAAGCCTCTGGCATTTGGGGAAATACGCTTGAGGTCATGTGACCAACCAGGTAAGGGGCACCTTTGGGCAGCACCCAGATATGGGATATTGCATTTTTAATCCCTTAAACAACATATATTTTATTCTTCAATGGTCATTTTTTTTGTTTATAAGTATTATTTCCATTTTTTACTGCATATGGTACACTAAATCACCAAAAAAATGTTTATAAGAAAAGGTAAAGAAATTTATCATTTTTTGTATGAAATATTTTTTTTCCATGCCTATATTCCTTATTTTCTTCAACAAGGATTATTTATATAGACAAATGATATTAAATGGCCATTTTCCATAAAATTTCCCTTTCTTTTCAATATTTTAAAAAGAATATTATTTTATTATATATAAATCATTGATAGCTTTTTTTATAAAACATTAAAAATTATTTCTTTATAACATTTTACACATCAAAATATATTCCCCCATCAAAAATATTCTTTATTATTTTGATTACTTTACATGTTTTAATGATTTTAAAAATTAAAATATATTTTCATTATTTTTGAAAACAATTCATTTTTATATAAAAATAATATTATAATAATTTCTTAAATTTTTTGAAAGGTATTTAATTTCACTGATGTATATATTTATTTTAAACATCACATTTACTTATTTTAAAATGGTTAATTTTCTAGATTCTATTATTATAAATTAATTCAGAAACATTTTTTAAATTTCTCTATGAAACCATATGATTTTTTGGAAGTTGTGTATAAGTTTATTTATTCCAAAACGTTTCAAATGGTTTACGAAAGACATTTTCAAAGTTTCCATTCAATTTTATTCACTATTTTTTTAGAATGAAATATTTTACTATGAATTACTCTTTTCTATTGAATTGAGGTAATCCTTTTACCCATTATATATTTATGTTTTCTAATATATTTTATGCATTAGAATTTTTTCTCTGTTCTCTATCACTATCCATAGTCCTTTAATATTATTTATCTCTTTCATGTCTATATTATTTTATGTCATTGAGATATTTAGCATTATTTTAAATGTTTTCTAAATCATGAAACTATTTATATATATTATTTGAATTAAAGATATATTATTAAAAAGGTTATTCCATTGATTGGGGATTTTTTCATTCCATATTAATTGATTCAGTATATATATATATATTTTTATTGAATTTTTTTGATGAATTTTTTTGATTATTCAATATATTCAAAATTCAATAGACTAGTGTAAGTGGCATGTGGGGTTTTTTATCACTCATCCATGCATATGTAGGTCTGATAAATCAAATAAAAATATGTATCACATGGTGTATAATATCCCATATATGTATGGTGACAGAGAATGAGGCCTTAATATTATGATAGTGAAGTCTTGACATGAGGCCTTGATGGAATGATTATGATGTCTTAGAAGGATCCCTTGATGCTAAGATCATGATTTCATGAATTGAGGCCTTGATGGTAAGATTATAATGTCTAGGCTTAAGAATTAAGATGTTTGATATTATGAATTACACTATTGTGAAATAGGTTATTGGTTTTCATGTGATCTTTTTATACCTGGATATATTTCAAGCCCATTTTATTAATTTTATAGAATATTTATATTTTATTAACACTACCATATTGTATATTCCTTATGTATTAATGATAGATTTTATTTTATAAGATCCATTAATGAGAAACTAAGATCACCCTTTATTTTATTTTAATTTATCAGGTGTTTTAGGAATGGATATTTGAACGATTTTAAGGATTTTGAAATGTAAATAATAATTTTTTCATGATTTTTATATGTTATGGTTTGTGTTTCAATTGTATTATAAAAATCATGTGTGTGTCTAGTCCCAAAGGTTGCTAAAATTATTAATCCTTTGTGATGCACTCTTTTGTATATTCTACCATTGTAATTAATTAAACAAAGTATCTAGGTTACTATATTCATGGTTATTATGATATTAATTTATTCCAAGTCATTTTCCCCTTTGTACAAGATATATCAGCATGGGAACTCAATTCCATAAACTATGTGTGGTTTGATTCCTATTCTTTGAGTAAATAAAGTTGTATATGGATTACATCACCTTACCTAGATTCAAATTTAACATTCATATAAACTCTTATATTGTATGGTTTCTAGGTTACCAATTTTTTTCATTGACCATATAATTGGACACTATATACACAATCCCATATATCCTATCATGGATAAAGAAATCATGATTCTTTTGGTTGCAATCCTATATTGGAATAAAAATTCCCCTATAAAGGATTTCATTTCGATAGATTCTTATTTTCATAAGATCTATAATGATTTCTTGATATCCAATCTTATAACTAGCTATATATTTTACTTGCATTCCATTCCCCCTACCATCCTAGTATTTGAGCCTACCGATTCAAATTTGGTTTTCCTCTACTATCCCTGCATTTGGAAATCAAATTAGACAATTACATTATTTTTTTTGGAAACTAAAAAGAATTTAATAGAGTATTTCTTGTGGAGAATAAAAATAAATGTGTATATTATTTCATTGATAGATATAAAAAGTGTTTGAGTGAAGTATTCATCTTGGCACATCAGAAGTCTTGAGTATATTTCTCCTCTTGAAAACATTAAAATCCCTGAGTATAGATTATAATGTTGGAACCAAAAATCCATATGATTAAATGATTCTCAAGAAAATTTAATATCCGTAATTCATGATTATATTATATGAAATATAAATTCCAGGGGTGAATATCATCCTCTTAGAGACCCAAACACCAGGTGTCTAGATTCTCCTCTTATTTCTAATAACACTTGAGTTGAGATCTTCCTCTTTGTGAACATATTTTGGATGATTAGTCTCAAGTAACCCACATGATAAAAAATAAATAATATAAAGAGATACATTTTAACATATAATAATATTCTTTTTTATTTTGAGTGAATTAAATTCTAGTAGAGCGATTCATTTATTGGAATACAACAGTTTTGTGCCATCTACTTTTCTGCATTGATCATAATATATGCCTCATTTAGATGACCTTAGTTCAGTTGAAGATGAAGGATTTTCACACTCTATAGAGAGTATAGTAATGAGATATTTATTTTTTGTATGATTTATCACACAACAATGAGTTGGGTCCTCAATTTGTTTTCCTAATCTGGTGATGTGGTGGTGAGAAACTCCAACTAGTATTTGGAAATGTAATTTATTCATTGGAGAAATGGTTTCCATAGTATTTGTTGACATTTTCAAAAACCATGTAAACCTCTTTTTACATAATAAAACTTTTAATATGGGTAATATATAGATAAAAAAAGTGAATTCTGATTTATAGGATTCAATTTGACAGTCTGTCGATCTAAAATGAACATAATTATTAACCATTATGGATGTCTGTAGATGGAATGATTTTTCCCAGTTCTGATTAGTTTTTTTTCAGAAGAGGTGGCATGCTCTATTCAGAGTCACCCAACCTCATTATTTTCTTCTTTAACCTTTCTCCACATCCTGTATTATTTCATTACCAATATCTATGGTCCAGGATAAAACACAATGTGTCCAACTATTATGCTCTTTGCGTATGACCAGACATATATGCACGTTCCCAAAAGGCATAAATAGGAGCCTGAAAAAGTTATAGGTGTTTATCACTAATGGAATTGTTACTCGATAATGGTTTTTTAGATGTACCCCCTTAGCCTCTCATATTATGAATAAGTGTGGGGGAAGCTATACTGATAGTACCTAAGCACACATAGGACTTTTCTATTCTCTATAGTCTTCCATGGACTCTCCCAAGATATTTTTGAATTAATACCTACTGTAAATGGATGGTGGATAAGGTAAAAAAACCATGGTAACTAGAATTATTTAAAATTTATTCATCATCAGCCCCAAATTCCTCATCTAGATGAAAAAACATGGAACTAATCCATCTCAAATTTATTTCCATGCATAATACTTCTTATTTAGAGTTGTTCCTTATGCATCGAACAAAATTGTAACTAAAAATATAAGCACTAAATATGTTGGTTCCAAATAAAAATTTTCACAAACTAAGAACCTATTTTCTAGCCTATGTGTCCAAAATCATAATGACATCATTTAGATTTTTTATTATTCCTTATGGTTACAATGAATCACCCATCCACATGATCATCCAACATGGGTTCCCATTATCCCAGGACACCTATATGGGTTCCCAATGGTCCATACCATGTGGGACTTTAGCCCATACCTCATGTTGGGATTCCTAATGGCATATGCTCTTGAGGCTTCACCATGATCACCCTATTTCCATTAATAAAACACCTGAATTATAAAGAGATTCACTTTGATCCTTTTGGGTTGGGTCAAACATGATTTTGGTTTGTTATACATAATCCTTACTATGATCCTAGAGAATACATTGAGTTAATATTAACCTCTTGGTCTCAAAAATCCCATTGAGTCAAAAAACTATTGATCCCATGATCTATTTAGAATATCTTGATAGCTTTGGAGGTTTTTTTGGTTTCTAAAGATACATGTTAGAAGTGAATTAGATTTTATGTTTATCTGTTTTTCATGTTGGATTTTATTTTCAATGGATAAATAATACTAAATATCACATATATTGTTCAATTATTTTGGTAAATTATATGAATTAATCATGATTTTAGAGGTTCTGAGAAGAATTCTAGAATTCTATAAATAGAGGATGGGATGAAATGTACTGAATATTGATGTCTTTATATGATTCATTGAGGATGCATTTAGAAAACTATTGAGAAATTTGACAAAGTAATTAATCCATTTGAGTGATTTTCAAAATGTATGATGCATTCTATACAATTTATTTAATCATTACCCAACATCATGTGAGCCATTTTATCATAGATATGTATATCTGGAATGATACTAGTTACTATATATGAGTCATGAAAACTTGTATATGTGTAATTTGGAGTTATGTTTTAGCCATTTGAAACATTTTATGAGTCTTCGTGTCAGATATTTTATTGAAAATATCATATAGTTTATTTTCGAAACACTATGAGTAAAATGATGTTCTGTAAAAGAAATTTGGAAGGATGAATATATGGTTCACTTCCTATATAAAAACCGAAAAAAATTTAAGGTTGGAAAATTATAATTTCTAGAATATAATATTGTGTAGAAATGAATATAATATGGATATTTCTTGTTTTTTATTATTTATCAAATTAAATATAAAAAAAAGTTGTTTCATGTTGGTGTTTGAGAGTTTCACTAGAAAAGAGGAGTTCCACATCATAGGAATATACAACATGTTTTCAGGAACATGTGGATGCAGAATAAAATACTATTACTATAGTAGATTATAGAGACTGTGTTTTGATAAAATTAATATACTATGATTAATGGATTATCAATAGAATATTATTTTGTTCAATGATTAGATGTAATTTCAATTTATAAAATTTAAATTTAATCACTATGAGAAAACTATATTTAATTCATGAATTGTTGAACTAAATAGTGAAGGCGGTCATGGTTCATTTAAATTTTAATAATTATTTTATATAAATATTATTAACAAAAAAATTGAAAATTAAATTTGAAAAGGATAATAATAATAAGAGGATGAATATAAAAGTTGGAGTTGATACCATGAAGAGTCAAGAAAATCAATATATTGAAGATGGTGTAAATAATTGAATATTAAAATACATTATTTATTTCTTTTATGCATGAAATGAAAAAATAAGAATATTATAAGTGGATGACTAAAATTAATCGAGAAATAAATAGTATAGCGACAACACAGTTGAAGTCAAAATCGGAGGAATACTTTCCTGCTATTATAAAAATTTTCAACAATACTATAACAATGTGGGATAAACATAAACTATTGGGAGATTATAATTTAATTAAATCCCATAGATAACCCATTATATATATAATCCCCATGTTAATAGTATTGTGTACTGTATTCCTAGTTGATTCTGAATCACATAAAGGGTTAGCCTTTTAATTAATGGAGGCGAACCTTATAAATTTACTTTTTTTTCAATGTGATTATGTTTTCATTTACCAATGAAAAAAGAATCACTCAAACTAGTGGAGAATGTAGTTTAAAAATAAAAAAACATAATTTTTTTAATAATCACTAATTCACCATCATCTCAATAATTTATAGATCCTATGGGTGGTTTTCAATTGGTATCAGAGAATTGTTTTAATTTTTTAACTCACTATTTTTTGAAGTTGAAGAAAATGTTTTTATCTCAAGATTATGATTTTTTCATAGAATTTATTAGTATTAATTATGGATAATAACAATTTAGTTAATAAAAAGGTGAAACTCGTGTTCAATGGGATGAATTTCCAAATTTATAAGGACCTGATTGTTCCTTATGCTTTATCAGTAATATTGGATATATTTGAGGCAAAAACTGTTTTTTCTACTCCTCATGTTGATTAGGTTGTCATGTCATATATTTATGGAAATAATATTGAGAATAATTTACCTTCTTGAAATGATATTTTCTCTTACTTATATAAGATTTATTTTCATAAATTAAAAGGGAATAGAGAAAAAAATTTATAGAATATGTATGAAAATATTTATGAACGAAATAATAAAGTGGGTTAAGAAAATAATGAAATTTATATATAGAAATATGTATATGTAAATATATGGTATAATGAATTTATATATGACTTTTTTATAAGGTTCAATGATATTATGATCACTACTTGAATCTTTGGTGAGATGTTTGATGTTTAAAATATTGTACAGAAGATGCTACACCTATAATCTAATATTTTTTATGCTAATGTCTTCGATCTTGATGTAAGGATCTAGGTTTAATTACTATAGATGATTTTCATTGTTTTCTAATAACATAGAATATGTGGAAGGAAAATGTTACCAAAAATTTGGGTAAGGCTAAAAATTAAATTTCTTTTTAAATTCATAAAGAATGGTAAAGAAATATAGAAGAAAACATAAGATGATGATGGTTATTTTACCTCATAATAAAATATAGATTAAAATATTGAGAATGTATTCACCTGTTTTTATAAATGTAAGAAGTGGAATAATAATATATAAGGGTTATATAAAACTAAAATTAATTAAATGTGGATCCATTTTATATTTATAGAAAACTATCCAATATTGAAAGAGGACGATGCTATTAATGATGAAGGTAAAACACCAATAAGATTCAAAAAGAATAAATAAACTATACAATGTTTTCTTCTAGAGAAAATGTTATTAATTTATCCAAATTCAAAAAGATAAATTTCATGTCGATGTGTGAAGAAATTATAAGAATTGATTTCAAAGAATATGGTAAAACTTATATAGATATTTATGAAAAGATTATTTTTATCCTAATGAATAAAGATGATCTCATTAGTTATGAATGTAATGAAGATGATAATGAATAAGACATTTAATATGAGTTAATGATGAAGAGTGAGTCTCAGTATGTCATTCAAGGAACACTAAATTGGAGAAATTGATTAGAAAATTAAATAAATACAACTAGTCCTCTTGAAGTAGAATAATTTTTTTGAAACTGGTTTATAGATTAAATATGATTCTTGATGATTTTGAAACTTTGTAAGTCAATATGTATTAACATGGAAAGGAAAATGATAATGATCTTGAAAATATATAGTATATGGTGAAAATATGTTGTGAAATCTCATAGTAAACATCTAGAATTATGTTTAATATGTTAGAAAAAGATACAATAATAATGATCACTTGTAATTTCATTAAATTTATCACTAAATGAGTGGAAAGTATATAGAAAAGGATGATAAAAAAGTATTTATTAAAGAATCAACTGAGGAACACTAATTTTATTCCTAAATACAGTAATTCCTAGGAAACTAAAAATAATTACAATACTAACACGGATTTAAAAATATGAAAATTAGTGATTTATAAAAGGTTAAAAAGAGGTCATGAACAATGAATATATTTTTGAGATCCTATAATAATTTTGGCCCACAAAAATAATGTTAGATTTTTGTTTAAAATAATGATGAATGGATTATTTCAATTTATATAAAAAATTCTTTTTTAGTGGTAATAAGGAATTATATGGTTATTTTTGGAACGATATAGGCATTAGTAACATGAAAAAACATGTTGGTTTAGTTTAAAAAATTATTATGATTTTAGAAAATGGGGGGTGGGGGTCTGATGTGGAATCAACCCACTCAATGTAGATAAATCATAAAACTACTAAAAATATATATTGAATATTGAAAATATATTTTTACAATTAGAATTAGTAAAGGAAATATATGAATACCTGAATCTCCTTACTAAATGATGTTTCACCATATGTCCATCCAATCTGATTATAAATGACAATTCTCAAAACTCTCAAGAGATTTAAGAGAAAGGTAAATAAATGTATTACATTATGGATTCTTCACATTAAGAATCCAAGAATGTGTTTCCATGGATACTCAATAGTTGATTATATTCATGCGTGACATGAAACATAATGTTATTAAAGAATGATAGTGAATTAAAATAATTCATAGTGATATTGTAAATGATGGGTCACTCAAGATAAAAGGTGTTAACTAAGTTGTGACTAAAAAGTAAAAGATGAATTCAGTGACCAATTTTTATGTTAATGGGATGAAACAAACCTATAATATGTTTCTTATATATGTGATGATGAAAATGAGGAAACTATTATGAGATATATTTTTTAAAATTGATATATTATAGAAGAATTGTAACAAGAGGGAAGTGAACTAAGGGTAATTTATTTTTAGTGGGAGATGATCAAAATTCATTCTACTTGATTATAAAAGAATAAAATAATCTTGGGTATAGAAGTCTTGGTGAACATATAAATGGAATATAATTAATTTTACATAAGTAATTTTTTTTTGTGATGTTCTTGTCATAAAGTGGGAGAGTAATTGGATGATTTCCACTTTCTAAAAAGGTAATATTACTGAATCTTAGGATATAAATGTTTAGATTTATATATCTTATCGATTAAATATTATTCATTCAGATATTATTTGGGCCATATAAAATCAATCAATAAATGAGGATTAATATTTTATTTCCTTCTTTGATGAATATACATGTATTACCTTTATAATGTTTATGAAACATAAGTTAGAGGATCAAAATATGATCAAGAGTTTCTGAAGGAATGAAAAAAAGGATTATGGTTACCCCTATTCAATGATCTGGATATATAATGGTTCTTAGTACAGTAATGAAATATTTGAATCTTACATTGAGAGGAATGACATTAAACATGAACGCGTTGAACAATAAAAATATAAAAATAGTTATTCAGATGAATATAAAAATATAATCCTCTTGGATATTGATAAATATATATTTATTAATTATGATACTCCTCGATACATTAGATGCATGATACTATGGAAGAAGTTCATATTCAAAATTTCTTCTTTTATAGAAAAAATTCACCTATGTTCCCGTATGATATATATCAAAAAAATATACTTGTTTAAATTTTGAAAAATTATTTAGTATCCCTTGAAATATCAATTTTAAACATAAGAAAATATGTTATTTTGAAAAAATATGTGTTAAGGGGTTCTATCTAGGTTATCCTCCAAATCATAGAGGATATAACTGTTATAAGTTAAACACAAATGTTTTTTCTGATGATATGAAGGTTTAAAGATTCAATGAAATAAGATACACTTTTAGAACAATGCACCAAAATTGATGAATTTAAATTTGTTTTGGTTAAACAATAGGATGAAGAATCACACATAGGTGATGTTTCCGAACCACAACAAGTTGTAGATGATGATTCATATCACTATAATGATTAGGGGAAAAACAAGTTGTACTATAAAATGATAATTGTACACGTTTAGGTCCAAAACTACAATTTATATTTATGAAGTAATGTTTAAATAGGGTTAGCATTTATGAAACTAAGTCATACCAGACTACTTTTTCATGTTCAACCAAAACATTTTGATGAATAATTATAAGATCAATAGTGGGTTATAACTATGAATGAATAAATCTACCTAATATACTATAATAACAATTGAAATTTGTTAACCAAGTTCTAAAAAAATAATATTATTTGAACATAATGGGTATTATTGGATAATTTGAATTACAATGGAGATGTTGTGCGAAATAAAGAAATGCATGTCTATAAAGGGTATTCTCAAGTGGAAAAAAAATATATTTTTATGAGTCCTTGTCACTAGGGGAAAGGATAAATACCATTATATTTTTCCATTATATTAAAAAAGAAAACACAAGATATTTATAATGGATTTAATGTTTTCCTTTCTCAATAGTGAATTGGATGAATATGTATATATTCAAAAACAATGTTGATTATTTATGTATGAAGAAGAAAAATATGTTTATTAGTTAAGGATGGATTTATGTGGGTTGAAATATACACCAAGGGCATTGTATTACAAGATAAATTCAGAGTAAAATAAGATTAAATTTATGAAAGCTGAGAAGGTAGTGATATTTTACCTTTAATATGACATGGACGCACCTCAAGTTGTTATATTTTTTATAGAGAATATTATATTTTCTATAAATAAAGATTGTGTCTTTGAAAAAGTTTCTTTGAAACTAATGAATTTCATTAAAATTTCAATACAAGGTGAAATGTAATATTTTATGTGTTTATAAATTATTAAAAGTAAGGTCACGTTTTTTTCTTAAAATAAATATGCTTAGGAGATTAAAAATAAGATTGGAATATATGATTCAAAGAAAATTTCTATACAAATCATTGTGGTACAAAAATTATCAACAGATGTGGAGGGAAATGAGGTTGATCTGAATGAATTATAGATGCTTATTAGGAAATATTTTGTACATGATTTCCTATAAACTAGAAATTTATTATATTATTACTCTTTGTTCGAAATTTTAATGTGCACAAAATTGTCTAATGTTTTCTAGAAAAATAATTCTCCCACACATAAAGGGAATAGAATTTTTTTTATGAAGTATGCATGTAAGGGAAGACTTGATCTATTAAGATACATAAATTTTAATTAGGTAGGAAATATTAATGATATAAAATATATATCAACATGATAATTTGTTAGTGATAAATGTGATCATGTTATCACACAAATGATCAAACTTTTATGACATTGAGTAATGGTGAATAAAAATTCATTTGAAACTCATTCCACTGTCTAATTGATGTGGATAAAACCCCAGATGAAAGACCTCAAGGTGGATGTGAATATACAATTAATTTTGAGTTTTGATAATGAATGTGATAATAATTTGATAAAGAATCATGATATTAATTCATGTTCTAGGAACATTGATATGAAATATCACTTCATGAAAGATCATGTGTAGAGAAATGAGTTGAATGTAGAATTATTTCCTACTATGGAATAAATTTTTTATATGTTCACAAAACTGTAACTAAATATTTTATTTCCAATATTGTGGCTGGAAGTAGATTCCACCTTGTTCATCTCAAGGATATGGTATGGTAATTAATTTCTCTATATTATCATATTCTTTTGATATTTTTGATAGTGGGGTGGGGGGAAGAAAATGTAAACATAAATCCCTTAATGTATTCACATATTGGGAATGAAAAATAAAAGGGTGTGTTATAAAATTTATTTGTTTCTCTTATCAAGGGTATAATATATTTAGGGAGAGAGTTATATAATGTTATAATCTATGAAATAATATTGGGTTATGATGGTGTGTTTGTGATGTGTTGTTAGTTTTTTTGGAACAATTTTAATAGTTTTAAGCATGTTTATTGGAATAAATTTTTCCTATGTTAAATAAATATATTTATGAAATGAAAAATAATTTTTCCCATGTACCATCACAAGTGGTATCAAGTGGACTTTGGAGTTGTGAGGATGTGAATTAAAATCACTGAATTTATGGATGATATGGAATTACTGCTAAATATTCTTATTTCTTACATCATGTTTTATTAATTTTCATTAAAATATTTAAACATTGTGGCATTGATTTTTTTTAGTTTGAAATGGATTTATGTTCCTTAGTTTACATAAAAATATAGGAGGGGTTGCTGATCCCAATAGCTATTTAAAAGATATTGAGAGCTGGGGAAGATAATTTAGTTTATGAAGATGAAGGTGATAAGTGAAGATGAGTTGAAGTTGATATGTGTATTATGTTGAATTTTTATTTCAATTTATAAATCATTTTCAATCTCATATGATATATAGTTTCTTTTTCTCAGGTGAAGGAGATTTATGAATCTATTTTGAAGTGGGACAGTGTAGAATTTGATGAATTATAGAATTGGTGGTATGGAAGAAAACTGATAAATCTTGATGTTCGTCTATGATTCATGGAGCATAAATATGAGATATGTTTTTATATATTTGAAAAAGAAATGAATCATTATGATTCAATTAAACAATGTATGTTTCATTATCCAACAACATAATTGTCATTTTAGCTTAGGTTTGATAATTTTGGAAGGGGATGGTGACTGTGTATGACTTATGATGCCCTGTGTAGGTGTTATATATAGTTTAGTATTAGTTACTCAATCATAGTATGAGTTTTTATTTGATTAATTTTTCTGCACACTATTATGAATCATTTTTGATTTCATACAAGTCATCTAATGTTTCATGCAGGTCAGTTGTCAGGCCAGAACATATGACTCAATTTAAGTGTGATAATATAAAATTTATAATGAATGAAAATTTTGAGTTTCCAGAATCTAATGTTCAAAATATGTCATTAAAATTAGTTGATTCTTTGTATATTTTCTTTTATCAAATAAAATACCACAACATTTGTTTATTTAATCTAGTATTCGATAATTCCATGCTGCAAAGAGGATTTTCACATCATTAGGATAATCTACATGTTGTGATGCACACCAATATTTAGAATAAAATAATTAATGTATATTTTACATCCTCGAATATTTTTATATGAGAAGAATATGATGAAATTTAGGTAAAACCAAGAGGATAATATCATAGTCAATGGTTGGAGGAAATATCAAATTAAATATATGAAATTAAAATAGTGTAAGAGTGATGGTTAAAATTTAGGTATAGTTGAGATGAATAATTAAGGAGGTCTAGGTTCCTGAACATTTCGTTAAACATTTAATGAAAATAATATTTATAAAAATATGGAAAATATAATCGAAGAAAATAATAACGAAAAATAGGAGGATGAAAAATGAATACAGAACTGATACTATTTAATGTTAAAAGACTCGTTTTAATTAAGAGAGAGTAATGAAGAATAAAAAATTAGAAAATTTCGTTTTTTCTAATTATTGTTCTATAAAATTAAAAAGATGAATATATTTTTCATGAGTTTATGTTAGAGATAAAGATGAATCATAATCACAACACTATTTATGATGAAACTATTGGATGAATACCCTACTGTTGAAAAACATTTATACATTAATATGACTATTTAATCTGATCATAAAATGTTAATAGACTATAATGTAAATAATTTTCAGGTATAAAATATCTGTTCTATAATTCTTTAGTTGATACTAGTGAATCATGTGATCATTGGGGATTTAAAATCACAACATGGATGAGCCTTCTCATTTTGAGAGGTAAACCTTGTAAATCTATTTTGATTTGTTCTGTGTGTTCGAATATTTAATAGTGAAGTCCTATCACCCTAAAAAGTGACAAAAGTTTTTTAAAAATTACAAAAACATAAAAATAATAATTAACTTCTTACACACACCCTATGATTTCCTTGATCAAATTTAGGTACTCTTCTTGGCTTCCATACATTCTTTTAGTTGAGATTCTCCTCTTGGTTTTTTCAAATACATCAATTCGAAATACTCCCCATGGATTAAAAAATACATTCACTAGACTCATATGTAGTGTCAAAATAGAAATATCTGCTCCAGTCATAGTTACCACACTAAGTCATTATTAGTTTTCCTTCACCCAGCAGTCCAATCTATTTGATTTTAAATGGAATTACAATATTTATTAATGCAGAAATATAAAAGGAACCATTTATTACTTGTAAAATGAATATAAAAGGTACCATGTTTCCCATTAAATGGAACAAAAATATGTTGGTGATAATTCCATTAATAGGGATATGCAGCAATCCCCATTCATATATCTGATCATAAGTCCATAACACCTCTCACCTCATTTTACAAGATCCCAACACCTCCCTATATAGAGATAAATTCTATAGTTCCTTCTTATATGGCTCTAAAATATGGAATAACTAGATACATGGATCAAATGAGAGAATTTATAATACTTATATGTACTTTCCTATTTAATATTTATTTTTAGTTAATCAATTTCACCAATATTTTTTCTAGGAAGGATTTCATGATCATGCTTTAAATATCTAGGATCGTATCAAACTAAGAAACAAAACAACATTTTGGATGAGCCAACCTACCATCCTATAATCTCACTATAGGTTCCATGAACACCACCCTAAGTGGTCAAGGGGCCACTCTTTTTTGGAAAGATGGTGAGTTTCATGATACCATAGAAAACCAAAATAGTCCCATGATAAAAAGATGTCATTATAAAAATAGATAAGGGGAAATATATAGATGATCTGCTTCTTGACATTAGATATTTATCCAACAAATTTCTTCCTCAAAAATAGAAAAAATATAATTTATGGATATGTTTCAAGGAGTAGTCAATATAATTTAACATCGTGTGTTAAATAATATTATGTGAATAATTCCTAGAAATGGTCTTTCAGAGACATATGCATGATTATCCCTTTCTAGATGACATTTAAGGGAATATGGACAAATAATATGTGGTTGGTTTCATATGAAATATGTCCCTTTTAGTTTGGATCCCATCTTGAGTATGGCTCGATGTGGATGAGATGATAGATCCTAGAACAAATATAGCCATCTGAGTGGGAACATGATTCCATTAAGAATATGAACCAATAATAATAGTAATAATGGGTTTAGGAGGATTGGTATTACCATTAGTGATGCTTCCTACATATAACATCCTGACAAGAATCAAATCCCAAATAGTTTGAGTGACCATGTTTATGACCATGTAATGGGAACCTATCGTGTAGTTTAATGTTATCAGGTAAAGATGTTGTTGTGTAGCTTAACTTCCTGCTACAAAGATGTTGTCACATAGTTTAACACTACATGACATGGACATTGTCATGTAGTTTAACATAGTGTGACAATAATGTTTTCATGTAGTTTAACATCATGCGATTGTGGTGTGTGTGTCATGGAAAGTCCAAAAATATATGATTCAAGTGGGGATTAAGAATATAAGGCTCCCCTTTTGTATGAATCTAGGGATTACACATATTTTGGAAGCTAATTAGAATGAATTTTGATAATGCTGGTGACATGATCAACTTGAGTCCCTAATCCCGTGAGAGTCATACTTAGTTTGAGAAATAATGAATATTGGAAATTTTGTCCCATGGTGTAAATAATTAATTTTATTTTAATGGGGCATATAATTTGGATATCCAAATGATGATTCCATGACCTATTGGAAGAAGGGCATGTTTGGGGCTACCGTGGATATAGGGGATATGAAATATTATAAGAAAGGATAGGGAATTATTTCATTACTAATTCTCTTTCTCATTTTCCCACATGTTTCTAAACACATACATGGTCCTTTATAATGAAATGATTATGGATTATAAATATTTTATTGGAAAAGATAATGTGTAGATTCAATTGATATTGCTTTAGGTTTGAGGTGGCACATATGAAGTAAGTGCCACTACATGAGCATGATCATAGACACCTTGATAACTCCATCAATTAATAAGTATCGCTAGAGGGAAACCATTAATAAGGGATTTCATGATTGAAATGTGGAACAATAGTGTTCCCTATACCTTGTCCATGTGAATACGGTTGTCATGGGGAAGGTATTAATGATAACATTCCAAAATATAATACTTGGATAAATGGGTGTGGAACTTAAAATTTAAATAAACTCGTGGAAAATGTTTCCCCATATGATGAACATAGAGATATGGGTTTCCCAGGTGATTATACCAATAATAATGGTCCTATAGATGATCCATGCACTATGGGTCACCCATGTGACGAGCCCTATACGATGGGTCACCTGTGTAATAATCCCTAGGTGATGGTTTTCGTAGGTGGTGAGCCATAGGAAATTAGTCATCCAGGTAATAGGACCCATATAATGGTTCACAGAGGTGATATTCCCTGAGTAATGGGTTGACTAGGTAATGATTATGGGGATATGGTTCACCTTGGTGAAGAGCCTGGGGAAATGGGACACCATGGTAATGAGACCAGGCCAATGGGTCACTTGAGTGATGAGCCCCGGAAGATGGGTTATCTAGGTAATGAGCCTCAAGTGATATGTTTTCTAGGTGATGAGCCTTTTGTGATAAATCACTTGGTTAATCAGCCCCAGTGATGTGTCACCCAGGTGAAGTGCTCTATGTGAAGTGTTACCCAAGTGACGAACCCTGAGTGATGGGTCAATAAGGTGAAGATACCCTTGTAATGAATCAATTAGGTGAATTATTTTTACCATCCCTAGTGACTACTAATGTAGTTTTTATTACGTATTAAAGAGTCATAGGATACTTTGTGGAAGTGAAACAGGTATGAGAGAATATTTTCTATGATGCTCTCTTTATCTTCTAAAATTGGGTATGTTTTGTTATATATAATACCTAATAGTAATATTTATAAGACAAAATTGGCCTAGGTGGAGAAGACATCATCATGTAAAGAAGTATTCATAGGTGACATAATTGATTCTATCTAGGTGACTAATGGAGACCATAGGTAGGGAGACCAGGTGAATATAAGAGAGCTCTATGAGGAACACTTGGCAACCAATGAAGACCCATGTTAGATCAAATTAGGGACTATAGGGCACCTTATTGAGGTATACCTAGAGATCCATGGGGCCCTAGACCTTATGTTTCCATTCCCCTTCTCTTGAAAATGGAGTTCCATCAGTGATTCAAATTCTCTATAATTAAGTTTTATTTAGTTTTGTATTATAATTTTATTTTAATTTTCATTGGGTAAATATATGTCATTGAACTATTGAAAATAATGAATTGGATTAAGGAAACTAAAAGCGTAAAGTGATTCATATTTGCCTTATATGGTTTCAATGATATTATTTATATGCTTTTTATTGTTATGATAAGATTGAATGTATGATTTTAATAGTTTCATTAACATCTCAAAATATAATAATAGTTGGGAATAAATTCAGAGTTGGAAATGGTAAAAAGAGATTAAATTAGTTATTTTATTATTATTATTAAATGATGAAAAGCGATTAATGGAATTATTTCTACTACTATGAATATATTATTTATTTACATTGAAAATGTATTATTTAAATGGTATTCTGATAGTTGTTATAGCATAGGTGGATTTTTTTGGTAATAGAAGATATAATGATATGATTTTGTGGTGGTAGTTTGATATGGAAGATGCAGGGTAGTGTGGTTGTTGTTATAAATGTTGAAGATATGATGTGCTGGGATGATAATGTTGTTTGTTGCTATGGTGGTGAGGTGATGTTTTAGTTTGTGTGTGATAACTACCCTTTGAGGTGAATGAAATTAATTGATGAAAGAATTAAAAAGGGGGAATGGAAATAGTTTGTGTTGATAAGTTTAGGAGTTTCGTATAACTTTATAAGTGTTGATATAGTGTTTTAATTAGTAAAATAACTAGTGATATAATATATAAAAAATAAAATTTGAATATCATAAACTATAAACAGAGTGGTTACTAAAATTATTATATATGATGAAATATGAGGTCAAAAATAGTGGGAAAGTTGGAAATTTTTTTTTCTAGAAATACTATAATAAATAAAATATATAATAAATGTTGAATAATATTGTATAAAAAGGAAATAAATTATATCATTGTTATGTGTTTAATGTGTGTGGTTAATGTGATGGAAAGCTACGTATTGATAATAGTATAATGTGATTCAAAAGGAATGAGTGATATATATATTTATAAATTATAATAACTTAATGATATAGTGATTGAAAATTATAATTGGTGAAGTAGTGAAATGGAGGACATGCTATTTTATTATGCCGCTAACATTGTGGTAGGGAATTTTTCTAGAGGTGGTAGCAGTTGATGATATATGGTTGTCAAATCATTATAATGAGGTGTAGTTATGGTGATATTCAATATGTAGTAAACCCTATGTTGGGTTTGTGTGTATTACTATATATTCATTGTAGCTTATATTTTTTTTTCTAACACCCCATTACTCAAGTTGGATAATGTTACTTACTCCAATATAAGGATTGGGTTCTAGGTGTACCCCCAATATCTAGGATCTGGGTGATATAGAAAGACGACTACTTCCCCTTATGTTTTCTCTCTTCTAGATATAGTATACGGTTTGATGGAATAATTTTATAAAACAACTATGATAGAATGATGTTGTGTTTGTTGTAATGAGCACTACGGGAAAAATGAGTATTTGCGACGGGGGTATTTACCCGTCGCAAATAATTAGGCTTTTGCGACGGGAAAATATTCGCGTCGCAAATAACCGGCGGCGTTAAAAGGTATTTGCGACAGGAATATTTCCCCGTCGCAAATCGTATGTCGGCAGGTGGTTATTTGCGACGGGACCCGTCGCAAATAACTATATAACCGTTGACCGTAATAAATGTTGGCTAAGTTATTTGCGACGGGTACCGTCGCAAATAAAACTATTTGCGACGGGAATCCCGTCGCAAATGGACCCGTCGCAAATAATCTAACCTATAAATACCCCCATCCGTTTTTTTTCAAATCATTCTCATTCTCTATCTTCTCCTCCTCTCAAACTTTTGTTTCTAAAGTTGAGTTTTTCTTCAGTTTAATTTTTTTCTCCGGAGCTGATATTACAGTTTTGAAGAACGATCAGAGCAGATCAATTTTCAAGGTATTTATGTTCATTTTAATTTAATATTTATTTTTAATTTTTTATTAGTTTCAATTATTCTTAATTAGTTGTAATTTAAGTATGTTTACATTGTTTTTTTACTTAATAAATTTAAATTATTAGTATTGTTCATAGTTAATGGTAATTAGGAATAATTAGTAATAATTTTTAATAGTTAAGAATAAATATTAATAATTAGTAATAAATACAAATAATTAGGAATAATAACATTATTACATTATTAGTATATTTTATTATTAATATTAAAATAATACAAATTTTTATATATATACAATTTTCTTTTCATCTGTGTGTTTACTGTATTCACATGTATTATTTGTATGTGGAGATAGAAAACGCACAGATGAAAGCAGAATTGTATATAAATCAGAAAATTATATTATTTTAATATTAATAATAAAATATATTAATAATGTTATTATTTGTAATTATTGGTAATTATTCCTAATTATTGGTAATTATTCATTTAATTACTAATAATTAGGAACAATTATCAATAATTATTAATAATTAAGAATAATCAGTAATAATTAGTAATAATTACCAATAATTAGTAATAATTAGTAATAATTAGTAATAATTAGTAATAATTATCAATAATTAGTAATAATTAGTAATAATTATCAATAAGTAGTAATAATTTCCAATAAGTAGTAATAATTACCAATAATTTGGAATAATTACCAATAATTAACAATAATTAGTAATAATTAGTAATAATTAGTAATAATTACCAATAATTACCAATAATTAGTAATAATTACCAATAATTACCAATAATTACCAATAATTGCCAATAATTGCCAATAATTACCAATAATTAGGAATAATTTGAAATAATTTGAAATAATTAGGAATAATTAGGAATAATTAGGAATAATTAGTAATAATTAGTAATAATTAGTAATAATTAGTAATAATTAGTAATAATTAGTAATAATTAGTAATAGTTAGTAATAGTTAGTAATAGTTAGTAATAGTTAGTAATAATTAGGAATAATTAGGAATAATTAGGAATAATTAGTAATAATTAGGAATAATTAGGAATAATTAGGAATAATTAGTAATAATTAGGAATAAGTAATACTTACCAATAATTTGGAATAATTTCCAATAATTAACAATAATTTGTAATAATTTGTAATAATTACCAATAATTACCAATAATTATCAATAATTACCAATAATTACCAATAATTACCAATAATTACCAATAATTAGGAATAATTAGGAATAATTAGGAATAATTAGGAATAATTAGGAATAATTAGGAATAATTAGGAATAATTAGGAATAATTAGGAATAGTTAGGAATAATTAGGAATAATTAGGAATAGTTAGGAATAGTTAGGAATAATTAGGAATAATTAGGAATAATTAGGAGTAATTAGGAATAATTAGGAATAATTATTTATAATTATTTATAATTATTTATAATTAGTAATAATTAGTAATAATTAGGAATAATTAGGAATAATTAGGAATAATTAGGAATAATTAGGAATAATTAGGAATAATTAGGAATAATTAGGAATAATTAGGAATAATTAGGAATAATTACCAATAATTAGCAATAATTACTAATAATTAGCAATAATTACCATTAATTAGCAATAATTAACAATAATTAGCAATATTTAGTAATAATTTGCAATAATTAGTAATAATTTGCAATAATTAGAAATAATTTGCAATAATTAGTAATAATTAGTAATAAATACCTAAAATTAAGAAAAATTAGGAAAAATTAGGAAAAATTAGGAAAAATTAGGAAAAATTACCAACAATTAGGAAAAATTATCAATAATTAGTAATAATTACCAATAATTTGTATTAATTACCAATAATTAGTATTAATTACCAATAATTAGTAATAATTACCTATAATTAGTAATAATTAGGAATAATTACCAATAATTAGTGATAATTAACAATAATTAACAATAATTAGTAATAATTAACAATAATTAGTAATAATTACCAATAATTACCAATATTTAGTAATAATTAACAATACTTACCAATAATTACCAATAATTGCCAATAATTACCAATAATTGCCAATAATTACCAATAATTAGTAATAATTACGAATAATTAGTAATAATTACGAATAATTAGTAATAATTACGAATAAATAGTAATAATTACGAATAATTAGTAATAATTACCAATAATTAGTAATAATTACCAATAATTAGTAATAATTACCAATAATTAGTAATAATTACCAATAATTAGTAATAATTACCAATAATTAGTAATAATTACCAATAATTAGTAATAATAACCAATAATTAGTAATAATTACTAATAATTATCAATAATTACTAATAATTAGCAATAATTACTAATAATTAGCAATAATTAATAATAATTAGCAATAATTAGTAATAATTAGCAATAATTACTAATAATTTGCAATAATTAGGAATAATTAGGAATAATTAGTAATAATTAGGAATAATTAGGAATAATTATTTATAATTATTTATAATTAGTAATAATTAGGAATAATTAGGAATAATTAGGAATAATTAGTAATAATTAGGAATAATTAGTAATAATTAGGAATAATTAGGAATAATTAGTAATAATTAGGAATAATTAGGAATAATTATTTATAATTATTTATAATTAGTAATAATTAGTAATAATTAGGAATAATTAGGAATAATTAGGAATAATTAGGAATAATTAGGAATAATTAGGAATAATTAGTAATAATCAGGAATAATTAGGAATAATTAGGAATAATTAGGAATAATTACCAATAATTAGCAATAATTACCAATAATTACCAATAATTACCAATAATTAGCAATAATTACCAATAATTAGCAATAATTAGTAATAACATCATTACATTATTTGTATATTTTATTATTAATATTAAAATAATATAATTTTCTATATTATATACAATTCTTTTTTTTTTCTGTGTGTTTTCTGTCTCCACATGTAATATTGGCATTCTTTTTCAAAATTATCAACCTACTCGCCAATGGAGAGGTGAAAGTGAATGCCAATATTACATGTGGAGACAGAATGTTAAACACACAGATGAAAGGAGAATTGTATATAATATAAAAAATTATATTATTTTAATATTAATAATAAAATATACTAATAATGTAATGATGTTATTATAATATAATTAATATTTATGAAAAAAATTATATTAGTATTATTAAAAAAAATAAAAAATCAATATAATATTAAAATTATCAATATTGGTAATGGGTTTTGCTTTATTCTCAATATATTCAATCCTTGCTTGAGTGTTTTTTCTAACAAATTATTCAAAACCAGTAATGCTTTTATATTTTATAGAAAATTATGGAAGAACGAGGTCGTCAACAGTCATTATTAGATGACCGCATAGGGATAAATCAACGTAGAAATCCAAATGGTTTTGGTTTAAATCCATTATATATAGAGGGTGTGGAGATTTTTTTATCATTTGTGGCATCAAATACAGAATTTGTTTCAGAAGGAAAAATAAAATGCCAATGTAGAAAATGTGCATTGAGAACGTTTGACACGTCTAAAAAAGTGGGGGAACATCTCTTGCATTTTGGTTTTCAAGCTGATTATGTTTTTTGGTATCAACACGGTGAACGCAGTTCCAGAGCAGGTGATACCAACTTGATTCCGGATCCATCCCAGTTTCAAGATTTAGTACATGATGTTGCAGGTTCATCTGTTCAACATACAGAAACTCCGGCTGATATAGCTTCAAATCCTGAGTTGGGACCGTCTGAATTTTATGAGTTGTTGAAGTCTGCTGAGGATGCATTATATCCTGGCTGCAAGATGAGAAAATTAGAAGCAGTTGCAAAATTTATGGCTATCAAATCAGATAACGGAATGTCAAACACCTGTTTTGACTAGATATTTTCTTTGTTGAAAACACTGTTACCCGAAGGAAATGTTTTACCTGCAAATTACTATAAAAGTAAGAGGTTGGTTCGAAATTTGGGACTTACTTGTCAGAAGATTCATGCATGTTCAAATGACTGCATTTTATATTCTGGGGAAAATGAGTCGTTGGATAGTTGTCCCACATGTGGGAAACTGAGATATAAAGAAGGACAACACGGGAAGTCTGGTTTGATTCCTGTAAAACAGTTGAGATATTTTCCGCTTACATCCAGTCTTCAGCGTTTATTCATGTCTAAGAATACAACGACAATGATGTCATGTCATAAAGAGAATATTTCAACCGATAAAAGCTTGAATCATCCAGCCGATGGTGATTCATGGAAACATTTTGATAGAGTGCATCCATCCTTTTCTTTAGAAGCTAGAAATGTTCGACTGGGCCTTTCCACTGATGGTTTCTGTCCGTTTGGATCTTATGGTAGTCAATATTCATGTTGGCCTGTTTTTTTAACTTCGTACAATTTACCTCCATGGATGTTGATGAAGGAGCCATATATCTTTTTGACTTTACAAATTTCAGGACATCCGAAGAAAAATATTGATGTTTATTTGAAGCCATTGATTGATGAATTAAATTTATTGTGGAGTACTGGTGTCAGTACATATGATGTTGCAACGAAACATAATTTCATACTGAGAGTAGCATTGATGTGGACAATAAGTGACTTCCCGGCTTATGGGATGTTATCTGGCTGGAGTACACATGGTCAGAAATTATGTCCTTACTGTATAGGAGAGAACAAAGCATTTATGCTCATTCATGGAAAGAAACCTTGTTATTTTGACTGTCATCACAGATTTCTTCCAGCTGATCATCCTTTTCGCAGAAACAGATCTCATTTCAGAAAAGGAACAATTGATATGGATGGACCTCCAAAAATGCTATCAGGTTCGGAGTTAAAATCAGTTGTATTTTCATTACCTCCCATCACTTTTGGTCCCACAATAAACCAACAGAAAATTTCTGGTTTTGGGAAAGAACACAATTAGATTAAACGTAGCATATTTTGGGATTTTCCATATTGGTCTGATTTTTTGGTCCGCCACATGTTAGATATCATGCATATTGAGAAGAACTGTTTTGATAATTTGTTTCATACAGTTTTGGATACACCAGGAAAGAGCAAAGACAATGTAAATGCATGTCTAGATCTTGCCCAAATTTGCAGGTGTCCAGAATTGGAACTATTTGAGAATGCCAGAACAGAAAGGTTACTAAAACCAAAAGCAGCTTATACACTGTCTAAAGAAAACCGTTTATTATTTTGTTAGTGGATTGCAGATTTGAGACTTCCAGATGGATGTGCTTCTAATTTGGGTAGATGTGTAAAGAATGGTCATATTACTGGATTAAAAAGTCATGATTGTCATTTTATAATGGAGAGACTTCTACCCATTGGATTAAGAGGTCTGTTGAATTCTGGGATTTGGGATTCCATAACAGACATGTCTCATTTTTTTCGGGAAATTTGTGTGGCTACGGCAGATTATGATGCTCAAGGAAAACTTGAAAAAGATGTTGTTGTAATTATATGTAAACTGAAAAAAATATTTTTGCCGTCTTTTTTCGACTCAATGGAACATTTGATGTTACATTTGCCATATGAAGCCAAATGTGGAGGTCCGGTATAGTTTCGATGGATGTACCCATTTGAAAGATGCATGCAAAAATTGAAAAGAAAAGTACGTAACAAAGCATCTGTTGAAGGATCTATTGCAGAAGCTTATTTGCAAGAGGAAATATCTTTTTTCTACTCCCATTATTTTGAATCTGAGTATCCTTCAAAACACAACCGAATGGGACGGAACGAGAGGAATATTGATGAAATCAATAATCAATTATCTATTTTCAACCAGTCAGAGCTTGGTTTTGGTGGTGTTTATGAACGCTGGCTTTCAGATGATGAATATCAGAGAGCTCATACGTATGTTCTGCTCAACTGTGAAGAGATGACATCAGTTGTACTGTAAGTGTTTATATCACTTATTCTATCATTTATGTTAAAATAAATAACTTTGGTTTTTATAGGTTGTATGATAATCATATCAAGAAACAAATTCCACAAATTACAGCAGCTGCTCTCGAAGAACGTCGACTGAAAAATTTCTCTCAGTGGTTTCAAAAACTGGTAACATAAATTCTTTATCTTTTAGCAACTCATTCAATGTATAGTTTACTATATTGATAATTATTTCACAAATTTTCAGGTGTCTCGACATGCTGATAAAATTGACAAATGGCTGTGTGTATTGAGTAACCCACCTTCCAAACTTGTTAAAACTTATAATGCATATGTGGTGAATGGATTTCGATTCCACACACATGCATATGGGGAATCGAAAAAAACAATGAACAGTGGAGTTAGCTTGAGAGGTTCTCATCATCGAGAAAATGAAGTTGACTTTTATGGCATACATGATGAAATCATTGAACTCTGTTATCTTGGACAACATTACATAACCATGTTCAAATGTCAGTGGTTGGATATAGAGAGAGGAGTGCGTGTTCATCCGACTCATGGAATCATCGATATTAAATGTAAAAGTGTTCTCGCAGTAAATGAACCATTCTTATTGGCTCAACAGGCATATCAAGTTTATTATGAAAAGTACTGTGCAACATCAAGAGACTTGACTGATTGGTGGAGTGTAATAAAAATCAAAATTCGAGGCAATCAGTTTAGTCAAAGTGAATGTGCTTTCACTGATGTGCAAAGAAATGAAGTTTTTCAAGAGAGTACTCAAAATCAATCTTTTTTACACAGAGACATGAGTATCGATGACGACACCCCACATTTAAGAGTCGGTGATGACGATGATGTTAATGATGTCACATATGAATTTGAAATGGTAAGAGAAGAAGCAACTGTAACTCGAATGGATATCGATGATGTTGAGGAGGAATATGAAGATGATATTGACATATATGAAGATGATGATGAAGATGAACACTGATAGCATTTCATGGTATTTATATACAATCATAATATGTATATATGTATATATAATAGTAATTATCAATTATTTGCTAACATTAACATTTTCTGTTTCAGATGGATGATGCCACATTTCGTGCATTGGCGGATGCTGACCTGACTTTTGATGCGGATGAGTTGCTGACAGATGACCCTCAGCCTGCAGGCGCTCCAGGGAGTACGCGGAAGGGGCGCCGTCTTGCACGATTGATGATTCCTGACCCCGTCCCCGAGCGACGTCCACGTCTTGGGTTTGATCCACGCACACGGAGGTGTGATAACCTGTGTGATAACCTGTGGATTTGACTAAGATTTCATTAATCTATTCACATAATAAATGTTTATTATTTTTTCAGTTTTCCGCATATAGCAGTCGGACAGGGCAGCGCTATATTACGTAACTATTTCTCTTAGCCGTGGACCACATGGGAGAAGATTCCCATTAATGTGTAGCAGGCCATGTTCGGCCATTGGTTGGTACGTACGTAAATAAATAATTTTTATTTTGAAAATTATTTCATTTCTAACTTGATATTTTGATTTATTTTTAGGGTTTATGGTATCCGATCGAGGATACCATGCGTGACGCCTTCCTTGAGGCATGGGAGGTGGCCATGCGTGATCGCCTTCGTCAGTTTTTGCACAATTTAAGAAAAGCTGCGATGAAGAAAGCAGGAGTGTCATATTTTGAGGAGTCATGTAGAGCACACCGACAAGAGTATATTTCATCCCATGTATGGGATGGATTATGTGCGCACTGGTTGAGTGGTGCCTTTCAGAGGAGATCATCGGTGGGGAGGCAGAATCGGGGGAGACAGGAGGTGACTCATTGAGCTGGGAGTCGTTCTTTTAGTACTCATAGACAGCATCTGGTACGTACATTATTTATAAATATTTTATATAACTATAAATATTAACAATTTATTTTTTATTCTTATAGGCTGTCGAGCACCCCGATATTACAGAGTACGACGTATATCGGAGGATGTATAGTGATCCTGCTACTGGGGAGCTCAGAGGTGATCGTCAGCATCACATCGTGGTCAGTATTATTTGTTTTCAAGTTTAAAAATTAACTGCACATAATATATTCACAATTTTAATTTTAAATTGCAACTATAGGAGTCATATAAGGCCGCAGCGGCACAGGCCCGGCCTGAGAGTCAGGCCGAGTCATCAGATCAGACCACTGCCCGTCAGTTTGATGAGGCGTCATGGATGCAGGCCACCCAGTATGCCTTCGAGAAGGGCCAGGTAGTTGGTATCGGCTCTCGACTGACTCCCGGAGATTATTATGGCAGTGTTGCGATGTCGGCGTCCAGCTCGAGAGGAGCTCGTGCATCTTCTTCTACACAGTATGAGGATCAGTTGCGGTCTCAGACTGCACAGATAGAGAGTCTCCGACAGGAGCAGGAGTAGATGCGTCAGCAGCATGAGGAGGAGCGTCGACGCCAGCAACAGCTATACGAGGAGCAGGCGAGTCGGTGGTAGCAGCAGCATCAGGAGCAGATGGAGTACATGCGCCGACTCACTCATGCTTTAGGGATGGAGTTTCCTCCACCACCATCTGCAGATCCCCCACCTCCCCCCCTCCTTCAGATTAGAGTTTGTATTTCTGTTATAAAATTTGTGAAATCAAAATATTTTTTTTTCTATTTGTAGTTTCTGTCTCATTATAAAATATTAAAAAAATTATATTTTTAAATAACAATATTAATATGAATAATAATATAATTTATATTTTATAATATTAAATTTTATATATATATTAAAATTTTATATATATATTAAAATTTTATAATATTATAATTTAATTATTTTTTTTGTAATACTTGAATTATTTTAATATTAGAATGTAAAATAATTCTATTATTTTTATATTAATTAAAATAACTTATTAATATATTTTTTATTTATGAATTATAATTGTAATATTATTATATTAATTAAATCATTTATTAATATTCTATTATTTTTTATTTTTGAATTATAATTCTACTATTATTATAGTAATTAAAATAATTTATTATTTTCATTTGGAAATTATAATTATATTATTATATTAATTAAAATAATTTATTAATAATTTATTTTTTTTATTTTTTTTACAGTATTTGCAAAGGGATACTATGCCCGTCACAAATACTAGTATTATTAATAGTTTTTTATTTTTTTTTAAAAATATTATTTGCGACGGGTCCCGTCGCAAAAGGTATTTGCGACGGGTCCCGTCGCAAAAACTATTTTAAAAGTTTTTTACAAAAATACGGAATACTATTTGCGACGGAGAGAATGTCCGTCGCAAAAAAAGGCTTTAGCGACGGGCCCGTTGCAAATAAGTGTAGTTGCGACGGCGTTTTCAGCAACGGGCTATTTGCGACGGGACCCCGTCGCAAATATCCCGTCGCAAATACCTGTTTTTCTAGTAGTGGAGGTAGTGATATGAGGATGTGGTAGTGATATGATAGGTTTATATGGTAAATTTTATAAGGTTTTGGTATGTGGAATGTAACTATAGTATGCATTTATGGCTAGGGTTATGTGATTATGGTTGTGAGGATATTTCATTGATGATGTATGCGTATATGGAAGGTATGGAAAATCTAGGATATATTCTTTCAGGGTGTGAAAGAGAATATTTTTGTGGGAATGTGGGTGAACGTTACCATGTAATATATTTTACAAATTATAATAATATTATAATTAAGAGATGATTTTGTGAGTAAAACTTCATGATATTGGGATGGTAGTTGACCTGGCTAGGTAATGGGTTGGTTTCACTGTTTATTCATTGATTTTATATCATACATCTTCTACATTTATATGAGAGATTTTGGGTAAGATCTCATTGAATAAATGTTTCCCTCACCCCAATATTTTATATCCATTTCAATAAATTTTTAGTTGAATTTTAAAATCAATTTAAACATTATTATCTCATGGAGTTGTGTTTGGCTAGAATTGTTGTAGGAGTTCATTTAATTTTTTTTGAGATTTGTTTTATGGTATTACATGAATTTCCTAGATATTTAGTTTATTTTGTTCCATATACTATAGTATATTAGTGGTTTTCTATTTTTTTTGTTTTTTATAAGGATGACGCCTCTTAGTATGTGTGTTCTATTCCCTAAAATATAGTTTCCATCCTTTGGGTTATTGGAGGAGGGTTTTTAGGTCACACATAGCTTCACTACAAACACATAAGGTGTTTATCAATGGAGGATTGTGAAATAGTGGTATCAAAGCTTTGGTTGGGAGTTATCAGGAAGTTTTGCGTTTGTAATTGGTGAAGATTTCATAGGTTTTGTAGGTAAATGGTACAATCCAATATTACCAGTAGCTTCATCCAGAAGCTGAGTTTATGACCATTTATTAAAAATAAAATAAAATGTACAAAGGAGATGATCATGGTCAAACAGGGGAACTTGCACTCATCCGTCAAGTGCAAAATTAAAGATCATAATAAGACATATCATTCCCATAGTCATACTCGTCACCTGTTTCCCATTCGGACTAAGACTTACCCTGGTTAAAGATCATAAAAATATCAAAATTGAACTTACCTGACAACATTGAAGATGATCGGGTAGACACAGTGCGAGGTGTGTTAGAGTAATCCTTCCTCGGCCTTCTCTTCAAGGATGCATGAGTGTCATCTTCCCTTCCTTTTCCAAATAAGAGTACATCTTTAAAAGAGGCAGGATCACCGCTGCCTATTTTCACCCCTTCCGTATCAGAGATGTCGGCCCACTTCTCAACAACCCCAGAGGAGTTCAATAACTTATGAATTTCATGGTGACAATAAACAAGTTAAGGTATAATCCAATATTAACATGTGTTGTAAGCAGGGGAGTTTGATTATAATACATATAATGCCCCTGATATTTTATGCAAGGACATTAAATGAGGATATATTTATTATGGGGGGGGGGAATCTAGGTTGGATATATGAATCCTCATTTATTATGGTTGTGAATGAAATTGAGCTTATCAAAATAGGTTATTCTAAAGAGGAATATATTTATTTTTCTAATGTTATTTATTTTATTATTACTTGTATTGATTTGTTATTTGTTTATTCCTAGTAAAGTTGAAATTCATACATTTATATTATGAAGACAAGGATTTTGGTAACTCAATAATATTTTTTAGTTAATTCATTATGAGGTAACAACATTCATTGGCGGTAAATAGATAATGGTAGATGAAAATGTTCACATTATTTAAATTAACTAAAAAATACCCATTTTTTCTCAAATGAATAAAAATGTGTTTACGTTGGATCACCAATAATGATTTTAGACAAGTAAATAACTTATAAGAACATTAAATTTGACATAATTATTTTCTTGATTCATGTTTTAATGTTTCTATTATATTTAAATTCCATGTGGAATGTTAAGTTTCATGATTTGAAAGTTTTTTGCATACTAAATAAAATTAAACAGTGATCATGATGGAATTAGATAATCTATTTTTAAAATATATTGAATATATAACATATTAAATATTATTCCATGTTTTTCGTATTATTAATAATTAATTTTTAATATGGTGAGAAACACAATTAGTATATAATTGATATATTTTATTATAATATATTTTTCATTAGGATTAATATGTTCATGATTTCATAAGATTATCAAGTCACCTATTAGAAATCATGATGTGGTATATATAACATGTTAAATTGAGATTACATTGTCTAAAAATGGTAGATGATATTAGTGAATGCATGATAATTTATGTTGATTAATATATTGTGTTACTGAGAATTATCAAATGGAAATAAAATGTTTTATAAATTATTTTAGTTAAGAACATGATGATATTGAAAAATATTACCATAATATGAAATATTTTTCATATTTCTTTTTTTTTGTTATTGGAAAATGATTAATTATCATATCCAATAATATAATATTTTATTGTTAATATCTTTCATCAAATAAATATTTAACTTTATGGGCATTTTTAATGATTATTTATTAATTTAGAAGGTATTTATTTTTTTTGGATATTTTAAGGAATTTTTTTAGTGTCTCATTTGAATGTAATATTTATGAGTATTTTTGAAAATAATTTTTTTTGGAAAATAAGTTTCTAAATAAACTTTTAAGGTGATTTAAATTCTAAGTGTTATATTTTTTTTGGTTTCATGGAAAATCATTGTCTTTTTAATTGATATATTCTAAGTAAATATTTATTATAATAAAAACTTTTATTCAATGTTTTTTTGACATTATGGAATTTATGTGAAGTAGGTTTTCATTTCATTAGAGGATATTGATGAATAATATTCATGATTCGAAATTATTATGCATGTTGTGTGGTTGTCCAGATTGGTGGGAATAGAAAAAGTATTTTTAATTATTTATTTGTGTTTAGTGTTTTTTCCTTGGTGTTGTTGATGTAATGAGAAATATGTTTTGCTATTGTGGAGGGTGAAATTTATTTTTAATGATGATTATTTTTTATTATAAAGGTTGATTTATTTTTATGATATGGTGGTATATATGTGAATGGAATTATTTGTAATGTGTTGTGTTTCCCTACTATTAATATATGATATTTATTGTATTATACTTATTTATTTTTTTGTATGGATTGAATACATTTCACTAAAGGATCAATAGAAACTTTTTCTTGATAAATTTAAGGATAATTATTAGTATAAAATTCTATATAGTTTTCAACAGTAAAGAGTAGCAATGTTCATTAGTGGTGTTTTAATTATTAATGTTAAATAAAGGAAAAACGAGGTTAATGTTTCCTTTGATTTGACAAAGAATATAGATTGATATCGAGTTTCCTTAAAAGTAGGTATATTTTAGGTGTAATCTGAATGTGGAGGAGGATTAATAATTATATCCTTGATGAGGCTTATTGTGATTATTTTCATAATATTATTGAGAAAACGTTCATTACTCATGTACAAAATTGAAGATGTATAAAATATATTATGATGTTTTAGAAAGTAGGATACAGTGAACATGTACTTGGAAATCATTTTTGGGTTTTGATTGGTCAATTTACAGACTAGTAAGCTGATAAATACATGAGATCAAGTCGTTTTGAGTCCTCTATGAGGCCATATAACGAACCAACATGAATTATTAGAATGTGGTAAAGGATCATGATGAGATGATAGGGGAAGGTGTAATTTAGGTTTTCAATGGAGTATAGAAGGATTCAATGAGTTATGGGTCCTTTGGTAAGGGAAATATGAGAGTGAGGTGGTCTTATAGAATTTATATGTGGCTTTGATATTTGGTTTGAATTAGCATGAGGAGTCCTATGTTGGGTGATAAGATATGTTTTCATTTTCACATAGTAGGGTATCAGCAATATGAGTGTCATATCGGTTATAGTGTTACTTCTATTCTATTGAGTGTTATTTACTGGTAGTGTGGTTTTACATGGTGCATGGTTAGTTACGATGACGAGTTATTGGTTTTTGTAATTTAAAATATGTTTATGTCTTAATGTAATTATTCCTTTCATAAGATATGGAATTTAAATTATCATTAAAATTCTGATCTAAACTATAACATCCTTGACTTGGGAGCCACTAAATCGGTGCCCCAAGCCGATTTGTCACATGACCTCAAGAATACCTCTGCATATTCCATAGGATTCTGACTAGAGGCGAGGGTCTAAAAAGCCCCATGGGGAGACTGTACATTCATTAATAGATTATTCCATGACATTTAACAATATAAATAGAAGAAAAAACTTATACTAACTAATAAACATTCACAACCCAACATCTCGCAAAATTGGATAAAAACAAGTAAATAATATTAATTATGTCATGGGATAAAAAAAGAAACAAAATGAAAGAAACCAAACATAAATAAAACCATCTAAATCCCCATAACCATCTTGACTCCAAGTTTAGATCATCATCCATGCATTTCCAAAGCCCGACTCAACTCCCTATCACAATGCCCTAGAAACTATCCTAACCTGCAGCCATGAAATCTGGTTGGGTACTAAATAGAAGCCTGAGTATGGTGTGAGTACAACTCAGTAGGACACCACTAATGGAATCTACAAAATATCCATTCTAAACAAATTTTCCATGAATGTTTTAAGTAAATAGTAAGATAAACCAAAGGACAGCCCAAGTTCCATTAAATAAACAACAACACTTTATCCATTTCTATCATAATTACTGTTCTCATCATTTATAACATCTTCATTACATAATCCATTTTCATATTGTGTTCCATGGGTTTGAATTTTACATCATTTAAAAAATGACCGAAATCACCAAACATCATGTACAAAGGGTATAAGTAATGTTCCTTATCTCACCAAGGACAAACATTTCATAACAATACATCACAACTACATTATTTTCCCAATCGAGGTAATCTCATCAAATGAAACCATTAGGGGCATAGAGAATTAGTCTTACTCCCTAACTCATGAATTCATGAGTGGAGTTAGAGCATCAGTCCACCCGACCCATGGGAGAAACCTCATTCCTTTATCCCATCAACAATCCTTGTGAACATGCTTATTTTTATATTCACCACAGACATACCATATCACAACCAAACACAACCAATATAATTAGTAATAACATTCCATAAACATCAACATGGTAATTAATACCATGTTATAACCCATTAAAACCATTACCCTTTACATTACATATCCATTTAGACCAATTCCCATTCCCGTGCCATAACCCATTACATATATTCAACAATTCCCACACATTATGAAATACTCATCAATTACCATACATTCCCCATTTATCCAATTTATCATTTGAAAATAAATTTCCCCCATATGCATTTCAAATACAATTCTTATATCACATAGCACAACCACTTCATTACATTCAACCTATTTGGTATACCCTATAATTATCATGAATTAACTCATTAAAAAATATTCATCAACGACCTTATGCAGAACTGTCTACATATTCTTAAATTCACATGATATTTACAAATTAAAATGTGCATCATGTCGTATATAATAATCCTTTTAGGCATTTCAACATAATTCCTAAGTTGTTCAACAAAATATCAATTCACCAAATTAACCCATTTTCAAGCAACACCAAAACAACCCCTTACTCAATTATCAAAACCAAAGAACAAAAATAGATATTCAATTTTCAACTCCACTAATCATATTCAACATGTTCAATAAGGGATTCTATGTCACCACAAGTCAACTATTCACTTTATCAATTTCTAGGTCGGGGAATTTCGTCCAACCCCATGGGTGGCCCTAAATCAATCTAACCCCCCTCAACACATCCCATGTGGATCATGAGGTGTATAAATCACTAATTAGAAATTTTTTTTACTAAAACATACACAAGTTAAAAAATAAAAAATCAAATATGGGTGAAATATCTTAAAAAAAGCACAAACCTATAACAAAACAATGAGATATAACTTGTATAACACATACCTCGAATATGATGACGAATGCACTCTCAATCATGGACTTAGATCCACATTAAAACACCCTATTAAGTCCCAACCTATGATCCACTAGAAAAAGTTGGGTTTAAGGCCACAAAATATGGTAACCCTAGAAGAAAGACTTAATCCCTAAAAGATAAGTAAGGGTGATATTATACATAACTAGAGCTTCAATCTGCAACCAACAAAACTCCAAATCACCTAGAGATGAGGGGAATGATTTTTGAAAGATCACTCAGTTCATGGATCACCACTAGGTATTATTGGAGAGGAATTTTAGAAAAAATTAAGTAGAAATTAGAAATCTTGAAATAGAAAAAATGTAAATTTTCAAATGTTTATTAGGGCGTAAAGTTTGTCTTTATGGTTATCTGAACTATGCATAAACCGTACACAGGCTACTATCTAAGGGTAAATGGTTTCCCAGTTACCTAGGGAGGCCTACATGGTTCGACTAACCAGGCACAAACATTGTGTAATTCCACTGTCCAAGGTGGAATAGTTTTCCTAGGAAGGCAGCACAGTTTACTTAATAGTGTGCCGACCATGCGCCCTGCACATTTTGGCCCCGTTTTCCTTTGTTTCATGTCCTGAATCCCCAGAATACCATAGAGGCTTCCCATACTCTTGGTAAATATTTATAATAATGATAAAAAATATTAAATAAAAAATTTAAACTAGTTCATACCTTCATGATGGCCAAGATCTTACAACCACCCCACCTTATAATGGCTCATCCCCAGCCACATTCTCGAGCATCACTGGGATTCCAAGGAAACAAGATCAGGAAATTAATCCCACACAACCATCTCCCCTTCCCCATGTTTCTTCCTGAACATTACCCATTTTTCAAACAATAATCTCGAAGGTACAACCTTACTACAGAAAACCTTTCCATCACATTTTACTAGATAAACCTGGTGATCCTCAAGGACACATCATCCTCAAACTGCACATTAACCACTATAATTCCATAGAGAAACATAAGAATCACTACCTATAAAAAAATAAGGAAACATCACACAAAAAATAATATATTCATGGATGATCAAATCAATAACCCATTGGTATGATCCTCTTCATAACTCATGATCAAAATCACTTGGTGCCATTTTTCCACATTTCCAAAATTCTAATGGTGACCTAAACTCAGCACCACCCATAGAAAACACTCGGTCTTCCCAAACACATTTTCCATCCTGCATCAATCTGCAACTCAAGTCCTTATGGTCCGAATCCATAATTAAATATCTGAAATACCATAACGACACTCAAACCACTCAATCGGTCATTCTCAAGCCAACACTTGCAATCAAGGACAAACCACCAAAATGGTTGTTACTCTAGTCCTCCCAACCCAAAACACTGATCACATCCTCAAAAGACAATTTTCATTCACTAATTCTCTCAACCATGCACTTTATCACACCCCTACCATATTATGGTGTTTGCAAACACACTATCAAGAAGGACCATCATTACCACAATAACCAAACCAGTCATACAAACAAGCTATTTCATGTTACTACCATCACCTTGTGTGTTACATTCAAAACAAAATCATATGACTGTGCTTCAATCACCCTTGTATATTCCACTTGGAAACAACATCGATAACTTAATTAGTAGTCATATAAATAGATTAGTCAATAATAAATATGATATAATCCCTTAAAACAATATTTAAAACCTTCCACAAGCACTCAGCTACCAATCTGAAAGAACTAGGGTGAAAATATACCATTTATTGCAACATGGTTATATGCATTATAAATCAATTCCACCTTCAAATCATCTGTCATTCTTAATTTTATAATGAACCTACATCACTAGGATTGCATCCCACTAGGTTACCCTTGTTTTCCCTGAAACTACCAATGTGTAACCATAACTCAGGTCACATCACAAAACCATCCACATTCCAACATTTCACCCTCCAGAATCTAAACACAACATGAAAGGTACCTACTCTCAATGTCCCCGAAACCTAGGAGACTTTATTAAGGTCCAACATGTTCTTTGTATGGTCATGACCCATAGGAGTTTCCACACTCAAATTATCAAACTACGCTTCACGATCTAAAGGTCACAAACCTACCCATGGTACCCTATTAACATCTCTTTTCTCATATCATAACAAGAAAGGACTCACGTCCCAAATCCAATGGTATAAAACAAGGTCACTGTCACTGCCCCAAAAAACCCATACAAGGGTCAAATCGACGACACAAGGAATAACCACTACCTAGTTCTCTGAAAAGTTTAATCACCACACATTATTTCATAATTAACTCATCCATATTTGAACTGAATAATTCACATTTTAATATTTTTGTGCACCCAATTATTTGAAAGTTCCTACCTTATTAATGAACATAATCCAAAACATTTTACTCAACAAACAATTTGATGAATGATTGACAGGATTTAAACCACAGATTGAAAAGCACATATACTATCAAACATAAAAACCACAAAACACTCATTATTCCCATGCTCATCATTACAATTAGATAGATACCTTATGTTATACCTACAACAAGTTATGGATGAGATGGGGTAAACCAAATTACTTAATCACATATCTTTATTCAATCACCATTTTAAACCATTTCCTATTCTACAACACCAATATTTTCTCATAGGCACATTCCCCATTTCCCAACCCGTTATAATCATCAATTTAACTCATGTAAACTATTCATTAAAAAATTCACTATTTATTCTAAACATGTATTCCATTTTACCCATTTTCATCATCTTTATTCGAAACCATTTTTCTTCAATTTTTATGAAATTAAAATGTATTACACGCTTCATGTATAACAGTCCCATCTCATGTGTGCTTATCCCAATAAATGATATTTATATCCTTAGGTTCCAAAAATGATGCATGAATGCACAACATCATGCCATTATGACCATGAGAAACATATCATAATACAGTAACATCACAAAACATGTGCATCACCCAGTGGGGAAATATCTATCAATTACAGAAACACACATCCAGAAAAATAATTTCCACCTTGGTTGACTTAGGTTTTCCCTCATAAATTGGTGAGATAATCACAATAATGATCTTGTTAAGAAATCCCACCGTATCCTAACCTCATCTGTACCATCCCAAATAATAAGACCCCAAAAAATAAATTCTATAATACCACTTTATAGCATCCGTGACTGAGGTTCCACTAAACAAGTTCCCCAAGTCTGATCATCACATGAACTCAAGTGTGCCTCCCCATAAGCCAGAGGATACTGATAGGTGGAGAGGGTCTAATAAGCCATGTTGGGAGTCTATACCCTTCTTACCAGAGTATTAACCAATATTTGACAATATAAATAACATAAATAATTTAAAATAACAAATAAATGGGAATAAACAAATATCTCCAGAACTAGATACAAATTAAAAAACAACATTTACCTTTTCCTGTTATGTTAGTAGTGACAAAATTAATGAAAAAACAGAATAAATACATCCATGTGAATCCCCAAAACAATATAGACACCATGTAGGAATCCTCTTCCATGTATATCCCATTCCTTAATCAACTCACTTGCACATGGCCCTTTCCCTTGTCCGGACCTGTAACCATTAAAATTTCCAAGAGTATTAAACGGTAGCCCGATCTATTTATGATTACACCTTTGTAGGCCACCACCTATGGTTTATACAGAATATCTAACCTAAATAGGTTTTACATGCAAGTATGATGTAAATTTTAAGATAAAAAAAAGGAAATTTTGGGTTCTATTAAATAAAAAATTACACATTAACCATTTCAATCTTTAATAATGTTTTCATCATTTATACAGTCTTCATTACTTTATCCATTTTCATGTCATGTTCCTTGGGTTAGGATTTTTCAAAATTTACACAACATCATATGTTAACAACCATCATGCTTAAGGGTATAAGTCATGTTCTCTGTCTAACTGGGGTAAAATTTTCATAACAATTCATCACACTTAATTTGGAGCCTCAGCCAAGTTAATCTCATTGAATGAAACCATTAGGGGCATAAACCATCAGTTTGACTCCATAACCTATGCGTCCCTGAGTGGGGTTAGATAATCGTTCAAACTCGACCTGTGGGAGGAGCCTTATTCCATTCTCCCACCACCAAGCCATGTAAACATGCTTATTTAACCATTCTCCACAAAAATACCATATCACAACCTAACATAACCAATAAAATGATCAATCACATTCCATAACCACCAATATTGGAATCAATACTATGTCAAACCCCATTGACAAATTTTTCATTTACAATACATTGCAATTTAGGCCAATTCCAATTCTCATTCATTATCCCAGTATGTATATTCAACAATTCCCATATATTATCAAATATTCACCAATTATGATACATTATCCCATATTCACCAATTAAAATACATTAGCCCATTAATTCCATTTATAATTTCACAATAATTTTCCCACTTATGAATTTCATGTACAATTCTTATATCACATATCATATCCACTTCATTACATTCAACCCATTAGGTATACCACATATTCCCATGTATTAACCCATTCACCATATTCATCAATTCCATTATGCGAACCCATTTATAAGTCCTTAAATTAAAAATCCATTTCCAAATTAGCATTGTCATCATTTCGTATAGATTAATCTTTTCAGGAATTTTATCATAATGCATTAGTCATTAGATACAATATTAATTCACCCAATTAAACCATTTTCAATCTATGACAATCAACCCATTATTCCATTATCAAAACCTACACACAACTATCAATACTCCATTTTTAACTCCAATATAACTTTTCAATATGTTCAATATGGGATTCTATGTTACTAAAAGTTAACTATACACCTAACATTACTAATTTCTAGGGTCGGGAAAGCCGGTGCACCCTTTGGGTGGCCCTAAATCATTCTAACCCTTGTTAACTCATCCAAGAGGGATATTGAGGGGTATTAATTCATAAGTATAAAACCATTTTTCTGAATCATTCTCTTGGTAAAAAAAGTCACAATAAGCGGGGAGAAACATCTCAACACACATTCACAAACCTATAAAAACAATGGGATATAACTTGTAGACCACCTACCTCAAATCCGATGACTAAAAGAATGTAAATGTGTCCTTAGATCTAGATTCTAGAACTCATTGAATTATGAACCTATGATCTAATGGAAAATAATGTTTTAGGTATTTGGAGTAATATGACCCAAGAAACAAACCCTACTCTAGAAAATAGAATTAATTGGAAGATTATACTTACCCCGAGCATCGATGCATAACCAATAGTGATGGAAATAGCCTTGAGATGAGGGATACCATTCCTTGGGATCACCTGATGATCTTATTTCATCACTATGGTTGAGAGGGGAAGAATGAGAAGAAAAATTATGTAGAACATGAAAATACTAAAATGAAAAAACTATAAATTTTACAACATTTATTAGGGAACATGGTTTGTCTTCATTATTTGAAAACCCATTCGAAAACTGTGTGTAAGATACTATATAAGTGGAAAGGCCGTACGGTTACCTAGGTTACTTCAAATTTTTTGAATAACTCTTCACCAACCATGGGTAATGACACTGGCCATGGTTTCATGAGTTTCCTAGGAAAGCCACACAGATTACAAAACCATACACCAACCATCCTCCTTCTATAGTTTGGCCTAGATTTCCTTATTTTCATTTACCAAACCCCCGTACAACATAAATTATCCCCTTAATATCAGGAAAAATTTCATTAACCAAAAATAGATTGAAACCAAAATTTAATCAATGGAATGACTTTACAAATACAAGGATCATATATAAACTATTTATATATGGAATTTTATGAAATATTTTTACAAAAATAATCTATAGAATTATTTTTTTGTTTATTTTTTTAGAGTGATACTAGTTAAATTTAAATTTATTTCCTAAGATAAAATATAAGAAAATTTAGTTTTCAAATTTTCATTAAAACCATATTTTTGGAAAATGAATGAAAACTTTTGAGTTTATAATACCATGTTTTGTTAGTGGGTTAACTATTCTAGACATAAATTCCTAAACATAAACTTTTTATTCTATCATTAAAGGATAATGAGTTTGTAATTGGGATGGGTTATGGTTTAGAGTAATTGATGGTTTCCCTTCTCATCTCTATTTCATTAAACATTTGTGATGTTGTCATATTGTTTTGAGAAGAATATCTCTTCATAAATGTGTTATAAATGTTTCCTTAGACTATATTTGGTTTTAATCGTAAGGAAGAGAATCATTTGAGAGGTATGTAATATAAAGACCAACATTTTCCTAGACATCATATTTTTATTTTTACAATTTTGGAAGATTTGAAAGGAATCCGGGAGGTGGATAAAGGGATATATGTTTTGAAAATGGGTTTTATAGAAAAAAGAAGAAGTTTGGTATCCCAATATTCCATGGTATAGAATTATTGATGAATTGGTTTACCTTTGATCGTCATTCCCAAACCATTTTTCCAGGTTTTATATGTTGAGGTCTAAAGAATCTATTTTAGATATATTTGTGTTGTTATAAAGGTCTATCATGTACTGGTTCTCATTTTTGTAGGTGTATTTTTTCGTGAAAATTTTTGTTACCATTATAAATATTTAAACACCTTTTTTAGATGATTTGTTGGTTTCATACTATGTTCTTGATAACATTATGTAATATTATAATTAATTGTTCTTATTTTGAGATGATATGTTTATTTTAGTTACGGCAAGGTGGTTTAAGGATTTAGTTATGGAATGAGTAAAAATTGACCATTGAGGATTCCTATTTTTTTCATGGTCAAAGACATGCTCCTAGAGTAAAATTTCCCACAATAATTTTGGAATTTTTTTATTTTGAAGCTAAAAAATCATAGATAATGGTTAACTAAGCCAACGTATGTTGTTTCAAAGCCCCATATACCGTAGTATTGTCCTTAAAAAAATTATTTGAAATATGATGTGTAACTCTTTATTGGTTTAGATGTTTTATTTTTTATTTAACTTTAGAAACTGAGTTGTTTATTTGTGGGAGCTTATGGTCACACCAATGTGGATCATAATCATTATCTTCTTCTTTTACAATTTATGGTTCCCTTTTCTCATTTGGATATCATTATTGTTTTCATATTTTTACTATGTTTATAGGTAGGGTTTGTATCTTATTTCATTAGTGTTTGGTTAAGGGATTTATAGTTGATGAACCTTTATAGGTTAATCATGGTTTCTTATGGGGTTAATATATTTTACTCATAGGTTAATTAAGGTTCCTTGTGTGGTTAATATCTTTTATTCATTAGTTTCTTTCTCTTCATTCAATATTTTTTTGAATCATTGATTTTGCCATGATATTTAAAATCTCTCTACGTTTATTTTATTTTATTTATGGAATTATGATTCTTTTGTTTTTTATGTTAATATATATAATTACATTAATAAAGATAATTAATTATATTAAGGAAACTGAAATAGGAATGTGATTATTATTTACATTATATAATTTCCATGATGTTATTTATGTAATATTTTTATTTATATGATAAATAAGATAATGTTATTTTAATGAAGTTGTCAATGTGGTAAAATATTTTCATAAGTTATAAATAACTCAATTATTGTAATACAATAAAGTGATTAAAAATAAAATTTTTACCTATTATTATAAAATTTTGAATTATTATTAATATTATTATAATTACTACTGTAATTATATTTTTTTTAATTTCAAAATAATAACCTAGTGGAAATGTTATGATAGTGGAGGTTGTAGTGTTTTGAGTGTTTTGGTAATTTAAGTTAATATGATATATATTATTATGGTGGTAATTTGACGTAGTTAATTTTGTATATAGTTTTTATTATTTTGTAGGTGATAAAAATGATATGGTGGATTTTTGGAATGGTTTATTGATATGGTGGTGAGATGATACTAAAATCCCTGGATTATAGTTAGCTTATTATGTGAATGAAATTATTTAATTAATGAATTGAAAAGAGTAAAGTAAATGGGAATTAGTTATAAAGTGATGAATTTATTATAATTAATTAAGTGTTAATGTAGTTCTTTAATAATAATAGTAAGTGTTAAGATACTATATAATGGTTCAAATATGAATATTATAAGTGGTATATGAGTATTTAATGAAATTAAAATGGTTTTGGATCACTTTCATATATTTTATTTTCAAATAATCTACTCTTACTGCTTCAGATATCACACAATTCATCATTTTGGCCTTATGAGTTCGTTTTTTGGGAGTTTATGAAATGCATTGATTGATGGTCATTTTTATTTCAAGAGTTGTGATTTGCTTTGATTTTAGTCTGGTGAAAGAGATCCGGGTTTTTCATTCTATATGATGAAATAATTATTGGGGAAGTTTTCTATATAGGTTTTTATTCATGTTGGTGAAATTTTTCTTGTTGGAGGACTATGGTGGTGGTTCAGTGGTAGTTCACTGGTTTGATAGCTTCTCCTTGTGTTTTTATCCTCAATGAAATTTTTATTCATACACTTCCACTGCCTTCACTAGGTTTGTTTTATGATCCTTTTTATTTGGCTTTGTTCTAGGATATGATATAAATGTTGAATGGTTGGGTAGGTTTAGTGATTAATATCCAAACCCTACAAGGTAATGTTGGAATCACCAATATGGGAATCTTCGGTGGGTTTATTATGATGATGATGAGGGAATATTCTATGAGGTGTTTTCACTTTATTAAATTGGGTAAAATCATGGTAGTGGTTTGAATTACGAGGCATCAATGTGTAAATCCAATGTTGATGACAGTGAAAAATAAGTCATGGTAAACAGATCGTGGCCACAATCAACTCACGATTCATTGCATATGGATGTAAATATTTATCTTTGTTTGAATTTTTAATTTGGTGATTTTTACCCTAGATGAGAAGATGATATAAGTAATACTTCATAATTACAAATATGCATTGATTTTTTGTTGTTTCTTTATGGTATTTTTTTAATATTGGGAAATTATGAGGATCTCATAAAAAGGCTAATTTTTGTAGGTGGAAATGAACTCATTATAGCATAGGATCTATTGCAAGGTCATTTAAAAAACTTCTAATTAGATATAAGGTGTAAGGTGGAAATGATATTTATTATAATTTATATGGTTAATAAAAATAATAATTTGATGTAAAATAAAAATAAACTTTTCCATTTTTGTATTCCTAATAAGTGTGATTAATGTGATAGAAAGTTGTGTGTTCGTGATAGTGTAATTAGATTTTTATATAAAAAATGATATATAAAATTATTAAAAAAACAAATGAATTATTTGAGGAATGATAATTAGTAATGTAATGTGAGGATAAATTTTTGTTTGACCGTGTGGAAAACATTGGGCTATAACATGTGTTTAAATGTGGAAACTATTGATGATGCATGGTAGTGGAATCATAGTAATGAGGTGTAATCGTGGTCATTTATGATAAGGGTTAACCCTAGGTTTGGAGTTTTCATATTTCTATATATTAATTATATTTTATGGTAGTTCTTACACACCATCACATAAGTTTGGAAATACCACTATAACCCATCAAATATTTTTGTTGCAGGTTTTACCCTTAACATCATGGATGTGGGTGATACATGGATGACTAATATACCATATACATTCTCTCTTATAGTTATAATATATTATATAATATAATAAGTCTGTGGATATATTAGGATGTAATTATTTTAAGGATATGTTGATTTGCTGAAATGTTCTGGTAAGTTGTTGTGGTATATAGTATATGGTTGTGGTATGTGGTATATGTATATGATATGTGGTATTTGGTTTTTTTCTAGTACAAGGTATTGGTTGTGCAGTTTTGGTCTTGGTTTGGATATGTAGATATGGTATATGGATTTAGAAGGCATGGTAGTTCATGGATGCATAACATTATGGTGTGGAGAAAACCAGTTCAATGGGAAATGGGTGTTTGGTACCTTATAATATATTTTCTGGACTATTATGTTATTATACCTATTTATGTATTTGGTTAATGAGCCTTGGTGAGGTTTGGATTATGGTTTTCATGGGTAGTAATTGATTTGGTTTTGTTTTTTTACATAGAACCTTTCATATTCTTCTTCCAAATTTACATTAGATATTTCAGAGAGGATCCAACTAAGTACTATTATACTCCCATCTCTATATTATATATCTTGTTTTCAAAGATTTATAGGGTGAATTTAGTGATCTTGTTTGATATTAAAATATCATGAAGATTTTTTTTGGATAGAATTATATGGATTTAAACCATAGGAGATTAATTTTAAATTCATTTTAGATTCCTTGTTTATGTATAACATTAAATGCATTATTGCAATATTAGGATTATTTTATACTATATTTTTGTGTTTATTGTTAGTTTTATTTTTTATTCCATGGATTTTTTATAGTAATACCCCCCCATTAAATTTATTTTACAACATAGGGGCATGTTGACTTCCCCTTACTTATTGGGGGTGGGATTTAGGGGGTTAAAATAGGATTTTTCAATGAACCAAAAGGGTTTTGAGAAGGTAATATTTTTAAAATACTAATCTAGATTAAATTATTATAATGAAATTATTGGATGTTTTCAATCAATCTGAAATAAACCATATAGAATCATTCCCCTTTAATGCATGTGTAATCCCAGAAAAAAGATTCTCTTGAAATTTCTTCCCACAAAAACTATGGAATATTAAATGATTTATAAAAACTAATGAAGCCTTTATGTTTTATTTTCACCAAATATCATAGAAAATAATTAGATAAAAATTAGCTACTAATCATTTCAACATAGGGTAATAAAATATCTTCTTTAGTACATGATATATATTTTTCCAATATTCATCACTAATAATGAAATATGAAACCTATGGAAAACTATCTCCCGTATGTCTTAAGTAACATTGAACATTCCACAATGAATTCCAAATATTCTTTTTCATCTCCCCATATCTCCATATTGTAGTATTTTATCCAATACTACTCCAATTTATAAAATATGAAATATTGTACCATAATATAATACAAGAACTCCCTACCCACCCCCACCAACCACATTTAAATCCAAATGAAAATCAATAATATTACCCATCATTTTCCATTCGTCACTAACTTCCCAAGAAATATCACCATAGGTTATATTTCACAATACATCAACAACCACAATATCCTTCCTTGATGTATGTAATATTTCAAAATCATAATTATATATGAAATACCGAAATTATTATTTACATAGATTCAAATATATTTTTGATAATATATATTAAAAACTATTATTGTTGATTAATACTAAAAATTTATCTATAATAAGATAATGTCTCCATAGTTTCAATGATAACATAAAGACTACAAACACATGGTCATGGGTAACATAGTAATATTTATTGGATCATAAATTCTAGGACCCATGAAACATTAATTATATCACTCATATCAACTTCATGAATAATTTAAAATGATATCAATTATAGGAAAACATAAATGAAAATACTTCCTTGGGTAGTCAAAGAATAAGGGTGATATTCAATTTTTCCTCAGAATACCAAAATGTGGACTATCATTATTCTATCTATTTAAAAGAAGGATCCTTTTTAATGTAGTTCAAGGAGTTATAATCCTAGAGAATTCAAAAGAAGATCTATAATAATAAACTTCCAAAAAAAGAAAACTACATACCTATGATACATTATTTGGTACCTACGAGGATAAAACTATTTCAATATTTGATGTATCCGTATATTCATCCATGAAAGTAACAACAGGGTTGAGAAAATGATCTCCTAACAGCTGACACATATATTAGGTTATCTTAGTAGAGAAATGGTGTTGATGAATAAGCCTACATACTATCTTCAAATGTTATTTGTATTTATCTTCTAAACATTAATTGACTAAGATATAATAAAAAACATTACAAAAAAGTGACCATGATATGAAGGAAACATCATGTGCATCAATCCCATAAATAATATTTGTGCATTTATGTTTTCAAAATGTATAAACAAAATATTAAAATAACTATATTAATATCAAAACACCATCTTCAAAACATTTTCCTCTATTTACCATAACTAATGGTATCTTATCCCTAGATTCACCATGGAGACATAGATAAATCCATTAAAATAAAATAAAAGACATTAATATTTATAAAAATATTTATTTTTCTCATTGTAACTTTATTTGGATGCAAATAATTGGCATATGAATTAGAAAACTAATCAAAAAATGTAGAAAAAGAACTACATTTTCCAATAGAGATACATTGGTAGAAATAAAACCCATATATAAAAAATAATGAATTTAAAAATGAAACTCTATAAGCTTTGTCATTTACATCTTATAAGTGTGTATTAAAATAAGAGAGGCACCCATTTATAAATCTATTCCAAAATCAATCACACGATGACGGTGTAATACTAAAACCACTTTAGAAAAAATATCAACAAATTCTTTCACAACTCTTTGAAACTCCTTTGTTCTTCATCTCTTCCAAAAACCTTAGATTCTTAGTAGATTCCTTCCTAGAAACTCCCATATCAGTATATATTAATTATAATAAATTCATTTTAAATGAAATAAATAATAAATTATCTATCATGTCCTAATGTAAGTGTAACATATAACATCTCCCCACAATCACACTCTCTAAGAAAAAGTTGAAATTATAATGGTGTAAGATCATCTTAAAAATTATAATATCAATAGGTCCCTTGTAACCAACTTTATAATTACCCAATAATTTTAAAAAATTTACAACATGATTTTTAACATAAACATATATTAGTTAAGACCCCTAGATTGGGTGGACTAATGTATTTGGAAGTCTAGGTTCATAATATATCAATGTAATGATAAAATAAAATTTCTTTATTTTATTATCCTAAAAGAGATACAAAATCCTTTTGATATCCTAATACAACATGGGGTGAATACAATGAAAATTTAGTGAGATAAAAATATTTTTAAGGTAATAAATTGGACAAGGGAATATAATGTACCAGAAAAATGTATAACCTGATTTCAAAAATCAAAAGGATCAAGAGTGATATCATGGAAGAATATTCTAATGAACATGGTATCATATGATCTTGATAACAATGTATATGTGGAATAAATATAAAAAATGATATAAACATGAGTCTACTATAACTAACTGGACAATATCAGATGGTGGACAATGTCCCATAGTGGATTAGGTTTACTTCTAATGTCATAAAATACGCCTAATGAGACTAAATACAATTCCCCATGAATTGATGAACTATATGGGAACACCCACTATAACATATTCCTGACAAGGTGTGCCATAATAAGAAAATCAGTCATAATTCACAAACATAAGAATTACCCATATAAAAAAATGGGTTGTGTAATCTTTTCACATATTACAATCAAAATAAATTTCTTAGTGAAGGAATTTGAGTGTTAAACATATGACAAGTATTACCGCATCAAATTAAGGGAGAATAAGTATGGTATATATGATTGTGTAATATAGACAAAATTTATATGTAATCCACAAAATAAATAGTTTCATTCCCTGATGAAATAGTATTTAAAATATTACATGTAATATTTCTTCAGAAAAATAGCATTTTCAATTTGAAATAAATTGTTAAAAATATTTATTTTTTTTAAAATACTATTGAAAAAATTTTATATAAAAGAATAATGGAAAATATATTGGAATCATCAAAGAGTTCAGTCATCATAGTGGTGGGTAATTATGTACATGTGTTATACGTTGAAAGAAACATTCCATTTACACTATTGTAAGAAGGTTTCAAAAGTACCCCACTCATTAAAGGAAAAAAATATTTGATTAAAATCATTTTTTAAAATAAAAATTTTAAAAACATTTCTACAATAAATCCATAGGGTATTGTCAGAAATATTTTGTATAATATTTTTAGAAATCATTTACATGGTTCAAAAATTATTTTTGACTGAAGAGAAAAATGAAGTAAGATTTTATTAAAAAATTATCAATCATTTTAAATCTCAAAGTGTAAAGAGGGATTAAATTACCTGAAAATTTCATGAATATCCTTTGTATTATAAATTTTAAGGGATTTTTGTATGAATATTAAATATTTTTATATAGTCTAAAATCACGCATAAAAAATATTGATTTAAATGAGATTAAAATGTAAACCCTTACCGCTTAGGTAACTTTTGAATCCCCAATCCCATGAATAGGTAAATTACTTTTAACATAAAATATCATAAAATATGTTTTATTCATGCAATTATATGTAATGGGGTAGTTTATACACCTTTTAAATGAAATTAGGTGCATAACAGAACATTTGACTCTAAAAAGGATGTTTTGATACGAAAACCTTACGTCGAGTTTAGCCTTTGTCGGGCATGTTTTTTTAATATTATATAATAAAATTATATCATTTTTCTTTAGAATATTTCCATGGATAATCACATATAATTAAACCAATTATTTAAACTGTTTAAATTATGTATCTAAATACTGAATCCATTATGTCTAGGTCATGTTTTTTAGGGGTGCTCAGTTCATAATTTCAAAACCATATCAGTCTATTGACTATGGTAGAAGGGGTTATTATTTCATTTTCACCAGAATAATAATCATCATAAAATTATTATTTTTATATTTAAATTATACATCTAAATCCAAACACAATTTTTTTTGAGAAATCAATGATATTACATTTGTGGAGATATAGTTCATACATATGCATGAGTTACGTTTTCATTTTTATGTGATGATGATGTAAATAAGGTAAGTGTTAATTAAAAATTGAAAATTTATCATTATATCAGTAATATCATAATATTTGTTTTAAATAAACTTACATATTCCATCTATGTGATTTTGTAATAAATAAATCACATTGTTTCAGGAGGCCATAACCCTCCACACACACGAATGATGATATCATTTTCAATAGATGGAATGGTATGAAGTTATTTGATATTTCAATTTTATAGAATAATTAATATTAAATGAATATAATATATAAGAATTAAATAAGTCATTATGAATAATTTTTAGAGGTGATGATGGAAAATGAATTACATCGGTTCACGAGGTGGTAGTACACCATACAAATGATTGATGGTATCATATCCAATTGGTTTGAAGTGGATATAAATTTTGGTAATTTCATTAATTTAAAAACATATTAATATATGTGATATAATTATTTTATTATATCATAATTATTGATAAATATTTTAAGGGAGGTGTAAGATGAGATAAAAACAAGATGCTTGGTTAAGAACGTAACCACTTCTTTAGACCACCTCTTTAGGATTATATTTAATGCCTCTGTATATTGGTTTTCCGCTCAAAACAATGAATATTGGGAATGTAAATAAAATTAAGGAAGTTATTTGGTTAGTGTTTGGCTAAACTAAAGGGTTTTTCATGTGTGAAAAGAAGAGGATAGGGTGTCCTTTTTAGGGAGGAGGAGTGATATACTTGTAAATACAAAAAAACTATTCAATAGCGGGAAGTCATTATCAACAAAATTGACTTAAAAATTTACAAATAAATGATTGTATGAGATATAAGGTTGGATAAAACCTCTAATATTCAACAGAAACACGTTTTAAACTTGTTTCTCAATATACCTCTTTAGATCAACCCTCGGTAAAATAGTTTTAACATAAAGCATGAAAATATATTTTTACGATTAATTATGACCAAAACAGAAATTTAACATATTATATAATTTCAATTATTATTATTATAATCATGGAGTAAATATTATAAAATTAAATCAATATAATTAAAAATATTTAATGTTAAACTTAACCCCCTGACATGTAAATAACAATCATTCAAGAAAATCAATTTTCAAGAATAATATAATATTATTATAACAATATGATTGTTATTTATAATTAAAATAAATTAAATTCTTATTCATCTATATATATATATATATCAAAATAAATGTTAGTTTTACCAAAATTCAGTATTTTTCACTATTTATTAAAAAATCAATATATTTTGAGAAATCCCATAATTTCACCCTAAGTTAATATCGATGTGATAATTTAAAAAATAATGTCAATTTTATAAAATTGAATTTATAAATTTTTTATAAAATTAATTATAATATTTTCTAAAAAAATAAATAAAATTTATTTTTAAGGAAAACATACATTTTGAAGAATAAATGTCTTCATTAAAAAAGGATATATTATTTCCTAAGATTTTATAAATTGTGCTGAAAATTTATATCTATTTCAAAAATTAGTTGATGAAACTAATATTCACTAATTTAATGGATTGGTATAATATTCATATTTAAATAATCATGGTTCATTTGGGTTCTGTGTTTCATGTCCTATATGTTATCAAACAAAAGTTTTCTTTTAAAAAACTCGAGTTGTTACATTATAACCCATGTTAAATTAATTTCATCCACAAAATATTAATTTTTGATCAATAATAAAGGGTCTGAAATTTGAAAACTGCCTTGGTTGAAATCTCACATAGAAAAAAGGGTTAATAAAACATTCTCTAAAAAGACATAACAGAAAATACAATGGTCTTCTAGAATAACACACATCTCGATTTCCATGTAGGAGAAGATTTGTGGGATGTGAAAATATATACAAAAAATACAAGAATAAATATATATGGGGTGTGATAGAGACTATTGGTCTTAAGAATAAAGAATTATGTTGAGTGATATAGAACCTTCATTATAAAAAATTTAATTATCAAGGGAAAGTAAAAAACCATAAAACCATAAATATATGATGAATTAAAAGACCATTTACTAATCATAAGTGATGGTAATAAAATAAAATTTCTGTTTTAATATTATTTTCCTATAGTATAGGGAGTAATTTATTATCAATATAATGTATTCTAGATAATATAGTTAATTTATATATTTTTATTTCAAAAACATAATTTTATACTTTCATTATTCTTTTATCAATTCCCACTTCACCACTTACTCTATGGAATTAATATAAAATATATAAATTTTATGATTAAAGCACTAAAATATAATTTTAAGGGATTATGAGTTTCATAAAAGAGTAAAAATATATTCCTATTATACATATTATAACCAAAATGGTTAGTGAAAAGTAAGATATTTCCACAAAATGAATATGAAAAAAATAATCTCCAAAATTCAACAATAAAACCAAAGGCTTAACATAAATCAGTCATTAAATAAGAAACCCTATATACCAAATAAAATCCAAAACCTCAACAAAAATGATATCTTTACGATAAAAGGTCATCCTATATAATTATACATAAATCTCTAAAAGCATTGTATAATTGTTCCCAAAAAATACACAATGATAAACCTAAAGTATATATATATAAATACCTAACAAAATGGCTCCCAAAATATAATTGATCACATCAAAATCATAAAAATTCATAATGATTTGATCCACTAATATGATTCCAAAAATCAACATAAAAATTATCCTCCAAATAATTTTGTTAAAAATAATGTCATACTAAACAGTACATTAAGAAGGTTAGTGGTAGGAGATTCACCCTTATCTCCCTTCGATTTTGGGTTCATGCCCCACATCCTTGGTCTATATGAGGAGTTATAACCTGGTTTATGGTATGTCCTTTTTAAACATCTCTACCAGTATAATTATTATAACATTCCCAAAAATATGACGAAAATCTCCCAAAAAATAGTAATAATAAAGTAAAATTTTAACCACTAATATATTTTATATAGTTTGTTTTTTCTACAAAATCAAATAAACAAAATTTACTATAATTATAACAAAATTAATTTCATATCAATGATTATTCTTTCCACAACCATTTTTGTTATCATAAAATATCACCACACCATTACATCACGTTTCTATGTCATTTTTTCCATTCAAGATATACAAGAAATATCTAGAAGAAAAATCTTAAAAAATAATTCAAAGAAGTTTTATGATTGTATTAACCATTATATAATTGATTAAAATACATAAAATAAATGCTATTTGAGTTTCATAACCTGAAAAATTTAATCATTCAACTTCAATGATTTTCAAAACATAGGTCCCAATGATTTCATAATAGGATTAGTGAATTGAATTTGATAATGAAAATTTTTCCCACATCTAGGATATTAAATTTCTAGTTATGCCGTAGGATGAAAAATATTTCCTAATATCTAGTTAATATGATAGTACATTTTTCTTTGTAAATAAGCTACATTGTGTCCTCATTTCCCACACATAAATAATATTCTAGTTACTTTAAGGAATTTTACATTGTGCTTCTTCCCACTTTTTTTGAAATATGTATGAAATTGAATATTCTTTTCTTTATCATCACTAACTCTTAAAATTTCAAATGACCTCATCGATACATTTTATGAGATTATAAATTCAATAAAATTATAGTTTTTTATCATAATATGATATATCTTATTTTTCATAATCACAAAATGTCTAACTTACATTCCCATTAATTAAGACATCTTATTAGGCAAAGCATAATATTCCCCCATAAAATTTTTACGGGGATTCATTATTTTACATAGCATCATTAAATAAAAAGAATAAAAAAGTAAATATGAAAATTCATTGACATACAAAAGGGGAAACATATAAACATTATATGAATTAATTATAAATGATAATTATATTCCAACATATTAGTCTCTATGATGTAATATTTTTTATCCATGGTATTATTTTCTATTATGTTTTCAAAATGAAAAATTAGTTCATTTACTTCAAAATAGATTGTAAGTAGTTTGGTAATTTTCAAATAATATTTCCCATGAGTGAAAACAATGTATAGAAAAGGATTATTTTCATATAGTGGGTGATGATCTATTCTAGCTCAATGCTTCTATTTTAGAGTTATTATCCCTCAGTATAACTATTCTAGATCCACATTCAATTGTAGTATTCACAAAGGAATTTAATTACTCATAAATCATTCTCTCTATCATTCACCAATATTTCAGGATATTTTTATATATATATAATTATAATTATATATATCCCAATGGTTCTCACTAAATTTTTCAAGTAATATCTTGTAAATATCATGAATCCTAGTGTAATTGGACGACTTGGTTAAAAATAAATCAACGTGAGGTTAAAATAAAGATTCATTATATTATTCACTATAATGAGATACTATATCTTTTCTATCTACAAAAAATATATGGGATAACGTGTGTAATACATTCATATAAGGGGTGAACTAAAATGATCAATATGGGAATAAACATGACAGGGAAATATAACGTGGGAGGAAAAAGTATAACATGATATCCTAATCTATTAAGATCAAGAGTAGTAAAATGAGATTATATTTTAAAAAATCATATGATAAGATCATTTAATCATAATAAATTTTAATGAATCTTATAACATGAAATAAACATGAGTCAAGACTACCTGCCAAGTCAATTTCACAGTGGAAAAAATCTCATATTGGATTTAGTTTACTCCCTAATCTCATAAATGATTCTTTTTGAATATAGAATCATTACCCAATGCATTGGAGAACTATATGAATAAACCCATAATAACATGATTGTGATTATTTTTTCCATAAAAAGGAAATGAATGAAAAATTATAAACATTAAAATTACCCATGGAAATAAATAGGTTGCATAATATTTTCACATATTTTAATCAAAATAAATTTCATAATTAAACCATTTCAGAGAAGGACATATGGCATGTGATACACATTCAGAGTGTGGAAGAATAGAATAGGTATATATGTGAGAGATATATATACATAATTTATCATCTATGCATAACATCAAAAGATTTATTTAAAATATTACATGTAATATTTTTCAGAGATAAATACATTTATTACATTGAAATAACATCTTCAAAATATAAAAAAATCCAAATTATTATACAAAAACTTTTCTTTAAAAATAATAATTGTGATTTATAAAGAATAATTCAAAGATTTTTGTGGTCACTGTGTCATATATTTTTTTACATGAGGTATAAGTTAAAATAATGATTCCAAAGGTTGAGTTTTTATGGAAGCAAATTTCTTTCGAATTGAAAAGAATATTCATTTTGAAAAAAAATAAAAAAATGAAAAGAATATTAAATTAGATTTTTTTAAAGATTAAACCTATGTAAAAATTTAATTAATAATTTTTTTTCATAAAATGATATAAAATTTCTTTAAAATATTTTTCAAATAGATGGATAATGATGAATACTTATTTTCAACTGAAGAGATAAATGAAGTCACATTTTCTTAAAAAAATTCTCAATCATTTTAACTCTAAAAGATATAAAGTTTTTGCAATTATCTGAAAATTTCATGAATAACTGGAGGATAATAAAATGAAATGGTTTTACTACACAACAACCATATATTTTCCTATATTGGAAAATCATGCATAGACAATATCCATTAAAATGGATTCAAAAATAAAACCTTACGACTTTTATAAATTTTGAATCGTAGATCCAATTAATTATGTAAATTAATTGTAAAGTAATGTATAATTTTGTTTTAAGGATTAATGAAATAATATTTAATGTGTTAGTATATAAACCATTTTAAAAAACAGGTTTATAAAAATACTTTTGTATCAAACAATGATATTTTGAGAGGAAACCCTTACCTCGAGTACAAACATTACCATTTAAGTCTGTTATCTCAGGTATAACAAATTTTTATAAATTTTTTTATTAATAAACTTTTCCATATTTAATATGTTAAATATAACACAATATTTCATTTGTTTTAATGATATAGTTAACTAATTAAATAGTTATATCCATGTTGAGTATTTTGAAGATGACCATTTTATAATTTGAAATCATCAGTAGTGTGTTGAATGTAGTCAAAGGGTTCATTATTCCATCATCTCCATTATAAAAATAATTACATAATTAACATTTTTATACATAAATTATACTTTCAAAATCAACCATGAAATATTACAATAAAAAATTAATGATGTTACAATCATGGAGATGATAGGTCGTATGTACACATAAGTTACATTTCCATTTTTCAATGACCATTTTGGATAGAATTTTTGTGTAAATTAATCTTTTAAAGAATAAAATTTATCATAAATTTCATATAAATTATTTAAATACACATAAATATAACCTTCATCTTATGTGGTAATAAAAAAATAATCATATCTCTTCATTATGTAGTGGTCTGCCATACACACGTACGATGTTGTAATTTTTAATAGATGATAAGGTAAGAAGGTATATTATATATCCATTTTAAAAAATGATTAATATGTTTTTAATATAATATGTAAATATTAAAATCCTAATAATGAATATAGGTGATAGGTAATTATGGAAAAATAATTAAATCAGTTCATGAGGTAGTAATATGTTATACACAAAAACGATGGTTTCATTTCCCATTTGATGGAGCTAGAAATGTGTTTAGATTCAGAAATTAACAAACTAAAATCTTATTATATTATAGAAAAAAATTATATTTCCTCATGATTTATATATATTTTTATAGAATGGAAGAATAAATAAAAAAATGATGGCTTGTTAAAATATTTACCTCATCTTCGAACCACCTCTTTAGGATTATACCAATCCCTCGCTTTATTGGATTTATGATATCAAAGGATTCTTGGATATGGGAAGGTAACTAGGTAATTTATTTTGGAGGGTGATATATTTTCCAATGGGTTTTGGAAGTGTGTAAAAGAGAGTGGAGGGGGCACCCTTTTATAAGTGATGATGAGTGGAATTCATGTAAATATGAAATAATAATTCAATAATTAGAAGCCATTATCAATAAAAGTGCCTCCAAAATTGTAAATAAAATATTATAAGATACATATGGAAAATAGGAACCTATAAAATTTTAAATAAACATGTTAGTCAATTTACCACATTAGTTTAACCCCCTTGTAAACATGTTTTACCATTAGTGTTGGGAACAGATTTTTAATTTTTTTATTAGTTATTAAGAAAAAAATAAATTGACCATATTATATAATAATTATTATTCTAAAACCAAATATGGAATCTATTTTATCAATTTATAATCATATTTGTGGTAGAATTTAATTTAAAATTATACTCACACACATGTCATATAATGATTTTTCCAGAAATACATTTTTTAAGAATAAGACGACCTTATAATGACTATTTGACAATAATCATGATTACATTAATTTAAATTAATATATTTATATATAAAATAGATAAATTTTATATAATTAATTAATCATTTTTGGTTTTTTTAATTAGTTAAAATAGAGAAACATTATGCAATGTAAAATTGTTTTCGGAAAAATGTGTTTCAAAGCCTAAAAAAACTTATAATAAAATTCATTATAAAGATGATTTAAATATACTCAATTAGATTAAATAAAAAAATTTAATTATTTTAATATTAAATGAAAATTTAAAAAATAATGATACTTTTAAAATATATAATTTATTAAATGAAATGACAGATTTAACAAAGATTCATATAGTTAACTATTTAGTGAAAAATATGTATTTTCCATAAAATCAAAAGAAATCAATATATAATGAAATAAATAATACTATTTAAAAATTTATTTAGATTTAATAAATTAAAATTTATAAAATTTTAATAAATAAATTATAATTTATTCTCCTAAAAAGAAATAAAAAATCATTTATGAATAAAGCACACTTTTTTGTAGAATAAATGTATATTAATACTTTATCACTTATTACCTAAGAGTTTGTAAATTTAGTAGAAAATTTATAAATATTTCATAAATTAGTTTATTGTATTAATACCTTATAATTTATTGGATAGGTTATAATTACCATATTTAAATAATCATGGATCATTTAGGTTCAGTGTTGCATGTCGCATATGCTATCAAACATTGTTTTCCCTTTCAAAAATATTGGTTTTTATAGAATTATCATTGATTACAGATTTGAGGGAAGAGAAAATAATTTGAGACTAAAACTTCTCATCTTCAAATATATAGGAATGATACAATATCCACAGGAAAATAAAACATATATAAAAATATAAAATCACATAAAGATTACATAAAAGTTTATTAGATGACCTTCCAATACCACATGGATGTTGGGATTTACAAAAAATCAAATATGAAAAGAAATTTTTCCCTCACAAAGTTAATCTTCTATGATTTTCAACCATAAAATATATAATATATCATTAATAATATTGAAATATTAATATATATAATGATTTACTTATAATATACACAGTACGTTATCTCTTCTCTATTCTGACACTAATTTTTCATTCCCATATTAACCCACATTAAATATAATTAAATTAAAGTAGCACAAAATTTTAATTTACACATAAAAGGGGTTTTACCAATTTCATTATTTTGATTCAATATCATTGGATTTTGAATATGAAAAATTAATAGAATCTCTATCTTAATAGAAAGGTATATTTTTTTCCCTCATCTACATTTCACAACCAAATCAATATATATATATATATATTAAAACCACTTAACTCCACATAAAATTACCATTATGTCATTGGAATACAATATATAACAACATTTTCTCATTTCCATATAAATTTTACCTCACTAGAATACTATATCAATATATATATATATATATATTAAAATATGAAAAAATTTCACATCTTTCAGAATATATCATCCTTAAATAACAAGTATTATTATCTATATATAATTCCTACAAAATAACTCATATATTTCCTATATAGGATACAACACCTAATAAATTAATTTGGAATACAACGTCAAAATTAAAAATTCCATTTAACTTCTTTACTTCTATATCATTGTGATCAATTAACAACTCTATAAATCAAACAACACTAAATCTATATATTAATCTCACTTACAACTTAATAATGTACTCAAACATATTTAACTTATAACAATATTAATGTATCTACCCATAAGAACTATAGTCTTGAAAATAGACATAAATAAATAAATAATAGGAGATATACCAAAATCACAAGACTCATCAAAAATCTAATCCATTTAATGAGAACTCATCAACATTATACTCAAACTCTTTAAGCCCTAACCATGATAAAATTATCATAATTTAAAATTCACAAGTATCCAACCATATAAATATTTATTAATTATGACTTATGAGTCCATCAAAAAAATAGTATCTTAATTTCACTTTTTAATTATCAAATATTTCATCCAATCAAAATTAAAAAAATACATAGAAAATTATGATATTCCTAAAAAATATTATCTAAGTCTCCCTCGAGTATAACTCAATATCATGTAAATTCTATAAGCATACATACATAGGGGGTGTTAGATTTATATTATCTTAAATTTCTCTCTCTGAAATCAATGAAATTTTAAACAAAAACACATAATTTTTATTATTCAAATCCTATCCTAAAACATATAAGATGGTTAAATTTCTGGTATTATAATATATAACAAGTTCAATGATAAATTCTTTTTTCTATGACTAGTAACATGATATGATGAATAAAAACATGATGTGTTTAGTGAATTATTCTAAAAAAACATAAAACCATGACATTTATCCTTTATCTTATATGGGAACCGAAATATGAAAAATTTCATCCTAATTCACCGTGATTATTTTTAATAAAACCAATGTGGTTTCTCTATATAATTTTTCATAAACATCACCAAAATTATCTTCAAACCCTGACAAGGAATGACAATTTTATTATAATAATGAAATATTCATATAAATTATATTATATTCTCTAATCAATGTCAACCAACCACGTATTCAACATTCATCTCCTAAAAACGTCAACACATTCCTAAAATTATCAAATATAAGGACAATCCATGAAGTTCTTTCCTAAAAAAAGATGTCTTTTTGAAATTAGATAAAAATTTATACAAAATTCAGCCTTTCCTTATCCCCTTCCGTTTTCATCTTTTTTCATACATTAAAAGTCAAATATAAAAATAATCATAGCCTTTATATTTATTATTCTATGATTTATGAATTTTAATTATTATTATTATTAATGTTTACATATTTTTATAATTTTATTGAAATACATTCTTCACCCAATGGATATAACATAGGACGTGTTGTGATTATAATGAAATATTTGTTATTGTATGATCTTCATTATATTTATACTATAGGGATCTATATATCAATATCATTGTTTCCAAAATATGTCTCATATGTGATATCACATATTTTAATTTTGAATCTAACACTTAAATTCTCTTAGGTGGTCTGTTATTATCATTTGATAATAAATATGGGATGAAAAATTATTATTATGGAATTAAACATTCATACATAATTTGTTCAGTAGATACAATTTATGTTATGGATATAATATTTTATTCATTATGTGTATTGTGTAAATATTAGACTATAGTATTTAAAAAATAAGTTTCCTTGGAATCCTATATAATTGATTATAAATTTATAGGATTATAAGAAATAGGATTTGTCCCTTCACCAAAATGCTATGTTTTTCTCATTTTCATATAATTTAAAATATTGTGTATGATGTTGAGTGGAGAATAAATCACATCGAGAATAGGACTTAGTGATTCAACTTCTTATAGATATCTTTTTATGTGAGATCATATTAGTTTACACTAAGGAAATCCATTAACCTTGTGAGAAGGTAAATCCAGATTTTATCCATAAACGGTATGATAGTAACATTACATTCATTCAATTAAAATGTTGCATGAATGAATTTTTTGGTAAATGTTTTGGTGGATTTGTCATCTATAACGCCATTAATTGGAAAATTTTATTCCCTATAAAACCTTTCAATGGTATTAGATCCACTTCCATGATTTTTTTAGTTTGAGTTGATATTTTCAGAAAAAAATGTTGATCATGCTTTATGAAATTAACAATATAAAGATATCACTAACCCCATTAAATTGATGAATTATAATGAATAAGTTTAATCATTCATGAAAATATCAAATATGATGTTACGTGATAATAATTCTTATGTTTCAATATAGTTTAATTTAAAAAATATATAATATTGTTTTATAGTTATAAATATAACATTTTGTGTGTTATAATAAAAAAATATTTTAAAAAAATATTATAAAATTTAACTGAGAAAACATTATAAGTAATTGAATAAAATATTATTTTATAAGGAGTTTTTGATGAATCATTGAGAAATTTTTATGTCACTATACATCAATATGATATATTAATGTTTCTATTATATTTTAAATTTTAAAATAATAACTTTGATACAATGGATTATATATATATATATCATTAACATGGAAGAGGTCCTAGAGAATGTTATCTTCCTAAATATTGGATATTTAAATTTGTTATTATTTTGTTTTAAAAATAATTATAAAATTTATAAATTATTAATATATAATAAAATAAATTTATTAAAACAATTTATTTATTTATAAATGGTCCCTTTTTATCTAGAGGTGAATTTAGAATATATTAAAATTTACTTTAGTTTATGGGGTTTATGTTTCAAGTGGGTTTATATGGATAGTAAAATAGTATATTAAGTATAGTTTTCTAATGGTTAATATGAAAATTTCGTATATTGAAGAACGTCAAAACTTTATATTTCAAAAATAATTGTATTTTTTACTAATTTCAATGAATATCCTAAAATAAAATGAAATATTTAATATTAAGAGTTAATAATGGAATATAAATATAAAATTTTCATTCTTATATGTTATAGAATGTGTGTAGAATAATTAATAAAATATTACTTATTTACAATTGATTTAATTATGAACTGTTCACAAAATATTATGTCATTTCAAAATATTTTAATTTTTTTAATTTAACTTCTATTTTTTACATATGAATTTATGTTATTTTATATAATTAATTTCTACATGATTTGAATTTTATGTGTTTAAAATTTATATTATATATCTCATCCTTAGAGTATAATAATTATATTTTAGGTATGATAAATGATTATGTTTTTTTCAACAAAAACTATTATTTTAGTAAATTCAATAAAAGGGATTATTATTAATTCTAAATATTATGAGTTATAATTATAGTGTAATTGAGACCCAGGTTGTGTATCTATCATTTTATATTGAGATAATAGGTTATTCCTCACTGGCTTGAGGATTATAGTTATAGATAACCTCTCCTTTCTTACCCTAAAATTACAAAACATTGGAAGAATACATAACACATTACAAGAATGGATTCCAAAAGGCCGTATTAGTTTAGTGACTTAGGATTCATGGAAGAAAAATCTTATAACATAGTGAAATATATTCAATGTGTCCCAAACAAATCACCACACTTAGTAATTCTACATACAAACATTTCTTCATAATGTGGGGAAGAAAACATAAAAAAGGTGTGAGCTCAGATTCTCAGTAAGGGTAAAAAATAAAATACTTAATCATAACTTGAACATAATGGTACGATAATGTGATTGTATCATTAGAAAATCATAATTTTTTTTATCTCATATCATAATCATGAATCATGAAATAAATATTAGTATTTCATATGACATGAGTCATAAAATAATAAAGAACATAATCCATGAAAGCGTAATATATGAATAAGACATGGACTTGTGGAATTGACATCAATGTATATCACTGTGAGCATGTATATGTAGGAACATGATCACACATTATGTTAAAGACATGAAATTATACCCTCACATTAATTTATGGACATGCAACTAGGTCTACACGTAATGTTGTGAACATGCAATCAGGTTCATACATAACATTGTGAACATGTAATCAGGTTCACGCATAACATATGGTTATGCAACCCGGTCCTTTCATAACATTGTAAAAAATTAATATGGTTTACACATAATATTATTAATAAATAAAAAGTTTCACTCCTAACATTATGAACATGTAATCAGGTTCACACATAAACATATAGACATGAAACTAGGTCCATGTATAACATTGTGAACATGTAATCAGGTTCACACAAATCATTTATACTCACGAGTCATCCATAATTACCAATTTCATTTGAGGGAGATGTAGATATCACCCATAACATAATAAATCATATATATATTCTTTATAATATAATAAAACATGCATCATGTCATGAACAATTAAAATAAATCATATTATACCCCATGAAAATAAATGGGTATCAGAAACATTTAATCATATCATATCTTATGGAAAATATATAGATTTTAAATTCATTTTGTCATAGAAAAACCAATGAATGGAATTGGGATTCATAAAAATTTTCAATGGAATAACTTATGGATGATTAATTGGTTTCATAAGAATATTACCTGTGTAATAGGAATCAATTTTAGAAATGTATAACCCTTGAAATCGAAGAAGGTTTTTTTAAAAGTCATAAAAAAATGAGAAAACCAATTGAGTGAAAGAATATGAATAGAACCATGATCATTTCCCACAATTGTATTGGTAACGTCAATAAATTAAATCATAGACAGAAAATAACACGATAATATATTTTAAAAACATTCACAAGGAAAAAATCATTTCTTCTTCGAAAAAAAATTTTAAAAAATAAAAACTTTTGAAAACCATTTTCATTGAAAAGAATTCTAACCTTAGTAATATGGATTGAAATAATTTTGGAAACTGTTTTCTAGGAATACATATAAAATAAGCTTTAGATCATTTTAAAAACCATTTTCCTTGAAAATAATTTGAAAAATATAAAATAATATTTGAGATCATTTAAATAATTTTCTTCATGAACAAAATTTTTAAAAAAAATATTATGGTTGTTTTAAAATTAATTTAAAACATTTTTTAAACATAACACATTTTTGAAAAATACTTTTCACTGAAAACCACTTTTAAAAAATAAATTTCCATAATATTATTAAAAAATTTATTTTAAAAATATCTTTGTAATATTGTAATGTAATATTCAAGGTAATGAAGATCACGATAGACATCAAATCATTACATTTGAAATAATCATTTTCCACCGTAAGTAGTTTAGAAAAGTTAATCATCCAGAGAATGATAAGAAGATTCCTTTTTAAAAAAAGTAAATCATGGGTTAAAATTTATTTCAATGATCAAAATAGAATAATATAATATTTTTGAAACCTTTTAGAAAACATAGGGAACAAAGATTTCCGATTGAAGATAGAGGTAAATCAAGACATTCATAAAATTAGTATCTTAATCACAATATATACCAAAGACTAGATAATGGTACAAATACAAGCTTATAATAAGAATATATTGAGGATAAGAAATTGCATGAATTATCTTAAGATATAAATCATAATATTTCATCAATAGAATCATAATAATATATCAAGAAATTACATGAATCATAAAAAAATCATGAAATCATGTAATATTGACAGATTAATATTTAAAATACAGTATATACACCTCATATAAATGTATAGGTGAATAACATGGAATGTGTCTCAAAGAATTAAAATTGAGAGAAAATTACTTTAGCAATTCGGTATATATTGTAACAATGAAACCTTGAAAAAAGATAATAAAATGGATATGTAAATACAGATTTATTTATTTATAAGAATAATATAATAAATTTATGGGAATTATAAACACCACACAAAATAATTTAGGGGTGAATAAAGGATCAGTCTCACAAAAATAAAAAGTGAGATGAAATTCCCTTAGAGTGTTTCTTGAATCTCGTTTCACTCAATTGAACCTCATTTAATGTAAATATAGGTTTACTATAAATCATTAAAAATCCATATATTTATATATAATACCATATATGGTTTTATTATGACATTATATTACCCCCTTATAAATAATTATATATCGAATATATGTTTCAGGTAATATTCGCTTTGTTTTTTGCAAATGTATTAATTTGTTCTATCTTTGGACCTTATAAAAGTATCATGATTCCAGAATATAAACCTTGATACAAGTATCATGTATATTCATTATATTTTTATTATAATAAATTATATAATATAAAAGTGTGAAATGGAATACACTTTTCAAGAAGACAGTAGGTCGTACGTATGCATGAACGTTGTTTCCATTTCATTATCATACTAAAAAATGAAATTTAGAGTGATATATATATATATATATTATTATGTCATATATATCATATTTTTTTAATATACACAACCTTAATACATTCCATGTAGTGTGTTAATGAATCACATCACGTTGAGGGGCAGTAGTCCACACATCCTCAAACGAAATTATCATATTTATAAAATGTGGAAAGTATATTGATATGTGTTGTAAAATAAATACAGGAGAATAAATACGTAATAATTATTATATATATCATATATATATTGTTAGCCCATCATAATTCCCATCACCAAAATGTGGTGAAGGAAAAATGAACCATCATCATTCGTGTGGAGGTAGTTCACCCTCTATATAAATAGTATGTTTCATACCCATTAAGTGGAAGTGTGTATACGTGTAGTTCAAGACCATAGTTAAAAAACATATCAGTATATTTAGGTTACTATTTTTTGTATAATCATGGAATAAGAAGACTGTAAGGGTTGGAGAGTTAAAATAAGATAAAGGAGATCGAGGAATAATGTTATCTCTTCTTTGGGAAACTCTTTTTGGTTTTCACAAAAGGGTTTCCTTGGACTACATTATTCTGAAAGAGATGATTCAAAGAATATGGTATGAATTTTGGGTAGAGTATTGGGTATATATTTTATGACCCTATGTGTTTTGAGAGGTGTGAATAAGGGCGATAGGTGGTGGCTTTTTATATGGTACAGAAATGACTCACTCGGTATTTTTGAATACATGTTAGGTGTACCCACGTTTTTACCCAAATATAGTCATCCAAAACCAATATAACTAAATGAATTAAGGTTTTTGGAAAAATAATTTCCATTAAATGGGTTTTATACAAGTTTCTAGGTCATTTAGGTCATTATGTTTAAGTTGTATTCCCTTGTTATGATTAACTTTTGCTTAATCATTTAAATTAATTTTAATTACTTTCACAATTGTTTTTGGTAAAAAATTAATCTGGAATTACTAGAAATTATATATTATAGTGATTGAAAATATTCAATCTTTTTATCCAAATTATGATCACATAAGAATAATAAATTAATTAAAATTTAATCCCATAGACGAGACGATAATGTGAGTTTCTAATGTAAAAATGTTCAAAAGTTTTCTATGTTTTTTATATTCAATATCAATGTTAAAATTATTTAAATGAAATAAATTGGATTATTTTATATTAATTTAATCTTAATAGACTTTAAATATAATAAAAATTTTAATCTGGCCATAAAAATAAATTACAGGAAAAAGTATTTTTGAATTAAAATATAGTATTTTTCACAAATCATCAAAATATGAAACTTCACAGAAAAATACTAATAATTCCTCCAAAATTATTTTTTATTTTTCACTTTAAATTAGTATGTTTTTTATATATAATAATTATAAAATTTCTAAAAATTGTATTTAAAATAGTTTATCCATTAAAAGGGGGAAATGTGTTGTAATATAAATAATGGTTTTTATTCGAATTTGGGTTTCTTCCTATCATATGTTTATAAAATCTATTGGATGAATATAAAAAATATATTATTCGATAATATATATATATATATCATTCATAAAAATAATTAATTTTAATTAAATTAATTTATTAGGATAAAATATTTGTGTTAGATTTAGAAACATCTTTCTATAAAAACATTCCATTTATATTCAATTAGTTCTTATATTCACTTATAATTCATTTGTAACTAATGAATTCAACCATTTATTTTTATATGTTTCTTAATCCCATTCATTAATTTTAGCATAACAACTAGATTATTTCATATTATATGAAATAATAATTTTTTAATAATATATTATAGTTTGGTACCACTCGGTCTTGCATGTTATGCAAGTCACTGGGGAAAGTCAATCTAGGGTATAATGTATACTAACCTTTGTGTTATATCTAAAACGTGTTAGAAATTATGTAGTTTTTAGTTCATAATAACATGTTGTTTTCTATAATTCAATTCAAATATTATTTTATAATATAAAAATAGTATTTTCTGTGTTCCGGGAAATAGAAAATATCAGAATATTAAATTAATTTGAAAAAAATAAATCGAAAAATCATTTGGTGTTTCATTGTACCCACCATAAAATATATATTTTCTGGAAATTCATCTACGTTATAAGAGGATTAAATCATGAAATTTCATTTCATAGAAACCCACATCATAAATATGTACATTCATACATTCTTAAAAAAAGGAAAATATAGAACTGTAACAGTTATCCATAGTAACTCAAAACTAACATCCCATATAATAGAAAATAGGTGGGAAGTGAAATCTTGGACACAAAATTGAAATATAATAATCAATTTATTATAGATAGTGATATAGATCATAATTAGGATAATATTAAAATTAAAAAATCCATAAATATGTGATGATCTTATGGGGCCATTTGATACATTAGAAATGAAGGTAGCATGATAACATTTTTTATTTCAAATATGTTTTTGTAAAGATGATTAATTTTATTGAAATGATATATGTAAATGATTTTAGGAAAACGTTACCCTTCAGTGTGCCATGATCAACTTGCACTTCATCTCTCATCATAGGAAATGACGGTGAATTTTTCATACCTAAATAATTAACATATTATGATGTCCATGATAATTCATCCCATCAGTTTTCATCCAGCATCAATGAAAAGTGTTTCTAAAAGGTTATTCAATACACATGAATCCTCATTTAGTGATACAATAAATTATTCTCATAAAACATAACCTATTTTTTAACTTAGTATTTCATAAATGGTTATCCTTATTGCAATTCTGATGGATGAAAATCCAAATATTTAGAATGATGGTCACGAAATTAGCTTACCATTGATCACCCATATATCACAAATAAGTTGATGGTTGTGAAATTCCAAACACGTGAATACCATCATCATATATTCTCTTGATACATATTATCAACTTAAATTACCTTAAATCCATTTGTAAAACATGAATTCTTCCTTATGCCAATTATCACTGGATTTATTCCTTAAATATGATATGTTTTAAACATATTCCCAAGAGAAAATATACCACCTATTTAATAAATACATAATTGGTTCTATTTTCATTGATACTATACAATTTACATTATCTAAAACAATCAAATAATTATCTAATATGAACATAATATTCTCTATATGATGAACACATTTAGGGAGACTACCCCTTAGTAAAAATGTCACCATGTAAAAAACCCACTCTTCCAATCCGTTGGAAATATTCATCATAATATTTTAAATCCTTAGTGAAAAACATAAACTGTAAAATCCTTGTATATTTAACCATTCATATAACCAAATTATTGGTTCTAAATACAAAAAAAATTAATTATTCCACTTCATACATAATACATAATAATTATACCTCATCCAATTAATTAATACATCTTTCCTTTCACATTTTATCTATATCATCATTGTCATCTAGAACATAACCATTACTCATACCACCTTAATGATTTTCATCAGAAGCATTCCACCTGGGAAATTTATATTTATAATGATCAATCATTTCAAACTGAAGACATTTGACATTCGATGATGTCTTAAGGAGGTGAATATTCCCATATACATCACTAACTAAACTCTTTATTTTTCCTTTGTAGTCACTTGATTTGTGTCATTATTTTCCACAATCAAAATATCATCTTGTATCTCTAATACATTCAATTAAGTGATTATTAATACATTCTCGACACAAAAGATAACCTAATAATCTTTCTACCATGGTCTCTATTACCTAGAATCTCAGGGAACATATTCCTTCTCTTTCCTGGTCTCCCTTAGAGTTGGTTAAGGTACACATTGCTAATTATGTTACGATAAAACTAACTAGGTATGATCAAAACATATTTCACTCCAACGATAATCCCATTTGACAACTCATCAGTAAATTTTCCATCACATTAATCATTAACCTAGTTTCTTCTAGTTCTTACCGTTGACTTAAACTATAAATTAGAGTGTGAGAAACACTAACAATAGGGGAAAATCAAATAATAATGAAAAAATACTTATAGGATGTAAAAATTATAAAAACATTCTCCTAATATGTCACATCAGGTTTATCCTAGGTTATTCATTTTTAACTTCTGTTAAGTAATTCATGATATTTTTTGAGGATTTTGTAAATTTCCAAAGAAAATCCCCCAATAGTGTCAAACTAGGTGTGTAGCAAGGAACCTTGTCATGTACCAGGTTATACCAAGTTAGGCCCAACACACATTGTCAGAGTTGTTACGCCTAGGTAAATCTATGCGAGAGAAACATCCACATGTAATTATTTAGACATGGATTTATTTCATGGAAACCAATCAATCTATCCTTGACCAAAATTCTATAACATTATACTAAATGTTAACTAATCATTATACCTATCCTTAGATACATCCCTAGACATATCATTTGGAATTTACCTAGGTATATTACGAAATTTTTCTAATCCTAATTTCAAAAGATTAAATAAACAATTTCCTGGATACCAACTATAGCAACCCTCTATTTTTATACATTAGAATTACATAACTTTTATGGAATACATAATACCTTACACAAAAAGATGTCCCAAGACCGAATTAGTTTATTGTCTTTGGAAACATGAAAAAAAATTCTAACTCAGTGAAACATCTTCAATGTGTCCCATAAATATCTTCCCCCTTAGAAATTATACTAAAAAACTTTTTTCATAACCTATGGAAGGAAACAAATTAAATGTGTGAGCTCAGATTCTGAGTAAGGTCATACATGGAAATATGTATTAATAACATGAGATTAAGGGTATGAGAACGTGATCAAATCATTAGGAGATCATACTATACAAATCAAATATCATAAACATGTATCATAAAAAAAATATTTTCAGTTCATAATACATGAGCCATAAAATAATTAAGAAAAATATTCCATGAAAGTGTAACATTTGAATAAGACATGATATTTTTCATATACATCAACCTATAAGATCCTGAACATGAATTAGTAGAAATAGGTTCACTAATTTAGTAATGGACATGAAATCAGACCCTTGTATATAATTATGGACATGAAACTAGTTCCACACATAATGATTTTAACATGTAATCTGGTTCATGAATAAAATTGTGAACATGTAATCAGGGTCACACATAAATTATGGACCTATAACAAAGTAAATTACTAACATTATGAACATGTAAGTAGGTTCACACAAAACATTATGAGCACATAACAAGGATCACTCATTACATTTTGAATATATAATCAGATTCATGCATGAATGTATGGACATGAAACTAGGTCCATGTAAAACATTGTGAACATATAATCTGGTTTATGCATTACATTTATACTCACGAATCATCCATCATTACACAATACATTGGAGAGAGATATATGTCCCACTTGTCACATAATAATTAAAAAATACATCTGTTATATGATAATAAAAAATTATTCTTATCATGACCGATAAAAAGATATCATATCAAACCCATGAAATTAAATGGGTATCATAAACATTTAATCATATGATATCCTAAAGAAAATATATTGTTTTCGTACTCATTTAATCATAGAATAACCCATGAAATGAAGTTAGTTTCATAAGAATTTATCATGACATGTCCCATTAATGGGAAATAGGATACATAATAATATAACCCATTGAAAATGAATAAGTTTCATAAAAATAACTTATTAATGATAAATGATTTTTCTTAAACATTATTCAAAAAAACAAAAACATTTCAAATAAATAATATGAATGGAAAATTTAGATCAATTCCATGAATGGAATGATTAACATCTATGGATGTCATCTTAGAAGTAAAATAATTTTGAAATATCATTTATAAAATTTTCTTAAGGATAATATCATTTCTTATTTGAAAAAGGATTTTAAAACAAAATCCTTATAAAAACCATTTTCTTTAAAAATAATTTAAAAACATAGAAAGATGGATTGAAATCATTTTGGAAACCTTCTTTATTTAAAACATTTAATGGAATCTTGAGAACATTTTGAAAACTATTTTCCTTTAAAATACGTTGATAAAATATAAAATATTCCTTATGATCATCGAAATCCTTTCTGTTGAAAACAGCCTTTCTAAAAACATATAATTTGGTGTTTTTAAAAGAATTTTAAACATTATTTAAACATACAAATTCTTTGGAATCCCTTTTTCCTTAAAAACTACATTAAAACAAAAAATTTATATAATATTAGGGAAAAAATTTCCTTTGGAAATAAATTTCATAATCATGTAAAGAATGATTTGAGGGAATTATAGTCTTCATGGTGGGTAAATCTATTATTACGGAACATTCCTTTTTCACCATAAAATGTTTAGAAATGTTCCTTGACCAGAAAACAATAATAACATTCATTTTTTAAAAACTATTTTTTATAAAAGGTAAAACATGGGTAAAAATTTATTTTAATGATGATAGAAGAGTAATTTATTTTTTTTAACCCTTTTAGAAAACATTGTTTTTAAGGAACACAGATTTATGACCTAAGAGAGAGGAAAAGTCATACTTTCTTTAAAAAAGCGTAAAAACCGTACGTAACAATGAGTAGAAAAATGGTAGAAATACATGAATATTTCATAAATACCGAGAGTATAATCAAATTCATTAATACCATTGAAATATGAATCATAATATTTCATCAACAGATGTATAATCTTAAACAATCTCATCAAACAATGATATTGTCTCAATAAACACTTACCAAATGGTAACTTTGAATTATAGTACCCATGTAATAAAATTAAATTATATGAATATTAAAATGTCACAAAAATAATTAGATTCATGAATTAATATGTAAATTTTATATACATATCACATATAAAATTATCAGTGAATAACATGGCATGTGTCTCAATGAAGGAATGTTGAGAAAAAATTAAATTACTAATTTGGTATCTTTTGAAACATAAACCCCGTGAAATAAAGATCATAAAACTGATGTGTAAATACCCATAAATTTATGTATAATAATCTTAGAATATATCTATGCAAATTATACACACCAGAGAAAATAATGGCGTGGTGAATAAGGTATGAATCCTATAAAAATAAAAAGTGAGATGAAATTCCCTTATCTTGGGTCTTGAATCTCGTCATACTCATTCAATATCCCTATATAAAAATATATAATTTTATTAGAAATCTATATGATAAACATATTACTATATATAATACCATATATTGTTTTATTTTGAATTTATATTTCCTGAACATTATCAATTCTATGATAAGGATACGCTTTGGGTAATATTTGCATTATTTTTTGCATGTATATTAATTTGTTATTTGTTTGGTACTTATAGATATATCATAATTTAAATAACATGAAACATGATATAAATAACATTTATTTTTTGTATATGTGTATTATAATAATTTATAGAATATAGAAGTATGAAATGGAGTAAACCGTTCATGGAGATGGTTGGTCATAAGTATGCATGAATGTTGTTTCCATTTTATTATCATATTGAAAGAAAGAAAGTTAATGACATATATGTATATAAATTAATAATATAATTAATATAGTATTATTATGCCATATATAACATATAACTTCCCTCGAAACATCATTAATACATTATATGTAGTGGGTGAATGAATCCTAACACTTTTAAGGGGAATAAGTCTTCACATCCTCAAACGAAATAATCGTATTTACCAAAAATATAAAGTATAAATATATGTGTTGTAAAGATATTATATAAGCTTAAAAAATCAAAATTGAAAAATATATCATACATAAATAGTTTTTCAATCATTATTTCCAACCATGAATGGTGGTAAATGAAAAATGAACTATCATTATTACATGAGGCTCTAGTTCACCGTACACATAAATAGTTTGTTCATTACCCATTTGAAAAAAATGTGAGTAAGTTTATACAGAACTGATAGAATGACAAGATATAAATTTATTTAAGATATTTTTTTGGTGTAATCCTAGAATAAGAAGTATGGAGGTGGTGGAGAATGAAATTAAGAAAAAGGATCTTGAGGAAGGATGTTAGCTCTTCTTTGGATAACTTCTTTTGGTTTTCACCAAAGTGATTCCATAAATTGATTTATTCCCAGGGGGAGGAATAAAGTAGTAATGTATGTATTACAGATAATGTTTTGGGTAGATCTGGGTGGAATACAAGTTTTTTGAGATGTGTGAGGATGGGGGAAAGGTGGTGGTCCTTTATATGGGTTGTAAATCACTCACGTGGTATTTATGAAAAAGAAGTTAGGTGTTAATATTTTTTTGCAAAAAAAAGTAATCAAAAAAATTAACTCAATAATATAAGTTTAATGGATGAATAATGTCCAAAAAATGGGTTTTGGACATGTGTCTATGACATTTTTCCCTTATGTTTAACATGTATTCCCTTATTAAGCATAATTTTTCCTTAATCATTACAATAAATTTTCATTACTTTCACTAATATTTATTTTTTCAAAAACTAAGTTAGTATTATTATAAAATTAAAATTAATATTATTAAATATATGGAATCCATTTTTCCAAATTTAAATCATTGAAGTGGAAAAATGTTTTTAAATTTACTCCTCAGACTGGATGACAACGTAGGGTTTTAATGTAAAAACGTTCAAAAGTATTATTTGTTTTTTATATACAATTTCATTGTGAGATTTTTTCCAATGAACATAATTGAATTATTTCATAAAATTTTAATATAATTAATCTTTAAAACCAATTAAATTTGTAATTTAACCATATTAATGAATTTTATTAAAATAAGTATTGAATTAAAATTCATTATTTTTCATTATTCATCAAAATATAAAAATTCATAGAAAAATACCAAAGATTCACCCTAACATGATTTTCATGTCCCAATTTAAAATATAATGTATATTTTGGAATATTATATTTAAATAAGTGAAATAAACTGGATTTAAAATAGGTTATCTGTTCGTAGGGAACAAAAGTGTCTTAATAAAAATATAGGTTTTTATATGTCAAATTGGGTTTGATCCTATATTATGCTTATCAAATATGTTGAATGAATATCAAAAATATTTTAATGGATATATAATGTATATATTACATTAATATCACTAAAAAATTTAATTAGTTTAATTTATTAAGTTAAAAAATATTTATGATCCTAAAAACAGTTTTCAATAAAAAAACATTACCTTTATATTAAATTGGTTTTTATTTTCATTTATATTCGATTTCTAACTAATTCATTGGACGATAAATTTTTATAAATTATTTAATCTAATTAATAGTCTTAAATATAATAGATATTTTATAATTTATTATATTAAATAATAATTTTTTTAATGATATATTATAGTTTGGAAACACACGGTCTTGTGTGTTACTCATGGCATCGAGTAAAGTCAATCTTGCCTATAATTTATGCAAACTGTAATGTTTCATGTAGGGAATGTTAAACATTATTTTTTGTATATTTCATGATAATTTAGTCTTTTTAATAATTAAATTTAAAATTAGTTCTTTAAAATAAGAAACCATTTTATGTGATTCATGAACGAAAAATTAATAGAAGATTAAATTAATTTGAGAAAAAAATCAAAAAATATGAGGGTGTTAAAAAAGTTATTTTATAAAGGTGAAAAATGATAGATTTTATCACCATACATACTCATGATTATTTATTTTATTTGAAATTTTTTTAATTTTTTTCATGATAGAATTTGATGAAACACATACATTATAGGTATTTGAATATGTGTGGATATAATGATATTTTATTTTTTGTGAGTGTTATAAATAATTAGTTGTATAAGGTGTAATACATTAATATAAAGGTAATATATTTTTTTTAGATAATTGTATAAAATAAAAAATTAAATCATTATAGCAATACGAACATGTATGAAATACAATAGTTAAGTGATGGGTTTTTTAGGATACTTCTATACCTAGAAATTAACTGAAAAACAAAAAAAAAGATCAAATGGGAGATGAATTAATAGAATGAAATGAATAATAAATAATGTGAAACTCACCATTAATATTTATCCTTGATTTATTTGTGGGGTTGATGAAGAACCCTTATAAAGTAACAATAGGAATATACAACTATATATTTCTACTATCTAACTTGAATCAGTAAATGCTTCAGTTGTATATATTTTAATTTAATATGGAATACTGGGACAATATAAATTGATAAGGATAAAAAGATAACGAGAAAAATATTTGATCTGTTTTCAAGTGAAATACCATCCCTAATTAGGTTTTTAAGAAACATTATAATAAAACGTTTTTATTTAATGAATATATTTTTTTTAGTTTACATATTATATACATTACAGAATAAGTTGATGTTTAGGATTATTTATTATAATTTTTAAAATGGACACATCACTCATTAAGTGAACAGTATGCTCATTTAAAATTTACATAATCATTAATTTGACATCATATTTTTTATTTTAAACCATCAATAAAATGATACTCATTTTATATGAAATATATTGTTTAACAAAAAATGATATTTCATATCATTTCACATTGAAAAATAGGGTGTTATATAAAGAATTACTCTATTAGACAAACTAATGTGTGTTAAAGTTTACTATTTCATGGTTTATGAATTATTTTAAATATCTTATAATGTTATGGGGAGATCAAACAATGATCCCATAAAAATATTATTTGTTAGATTCCTTCATAATGGGAAAATTATTAAGACCCTAATCACTGAGAATGGGTGACCCAAACCATGAGGTTCCACAAACTATATTATAAATGGAGACAATAATATGAGTGAACCTAACCATTTAGTTCTTTTATATAACATTATATTTGGTTTATGATTATCTAGATGACCATAACCAATAAGAGACTAAATATTACACCTAAGCTTTGAGAATTCATCTTTTATTAGCATAGAATGTAATAATTATGCAAAAATAATGTTTTGTGGTGTATTGTTGATTAATTTTGAAAGAAAAATTTCTATATACACCTTTGGATCCAAAATGGTGTGTATAAACTAATAAAAATGTTCCATGATAATATATGATATAAATAAAAGTTTGGAGGAGGCATAGATAGTCATAAATGAAATATAATGTGATGTGTTTATGAATAGTTACAAGCCATGGTTAATGTTACCATGAATCTGAACCATTCATAATGATTTTTGAGAAGTAGTGAAGTATGATTAGGTACACATTTATCCTAACCATCATTATTAAGAAATTTCCAAAAAGGAATATTTTAATTCCCATATCATCTCTATAAGATGATATCAATACTATAATTTAGCCTTATAGATTTATGGTTTTATTGGGACATTTTAGAAATTATCAACAATTAAAAAATTTATTTTTTATATGGATTAATTAAATCAATTTAGAATCAATGGTTTGGTTTTGAAGATATGCTTGGTTTTGGAAACAATCTCTCTATAGGTCTGTCTATTTTTTGAAACTAAAATTCAAATGATGTATTTGTGAGTTCTTTAGACATAGAATTATTTTGTTTTGTCATCCTTATGAATTAAAGAATTTAACTCTATTGGTATGCTTTATAAATTAATGAATTTTAGTATTCTTGAAAATGACATTACAAATTATGTGTGAAACACCCCAAATACAGTAACCTAGATTTGGTGGTCATTTTGATACATTAGAATAGTATAAGAGGGATATAATCAAAATAGATTATATATTTTAGAGGTAATAGATTACTAGATTTATACATGACTCCTTACACCCCATAATGTTAGTGGGTCAAAAGGGTAAATGTTAGAACCCAAGTCAAGAAGGTGAGTCTTTATTTATGAGAGCCCACATGTTTAGAATTTCATAGTTAAATAGATATTTACTATAGTAGAAATGAGTATGGGTAACATCCGGGGAAGATTTCTAGGGAATTTTTTAGTGGAAAAAGACCATAAAAGAACATATATTAGTGTGTGGGGACAGAAATTAGTATGGTGAATATTTTGGTCACGTTGGTGGACCCTAGGTAGGGGAAAACACATGTCTGTGGGGATACTAGGGTGCTTCTGGGGGCCATTTTTTACATGGTATCAGAGGAGGATCCTAGTTAGATGTTACGTGGTATATAATGGGTTGAGATATAGGGTCCAGAAAGAGGATATTGATCTCAAATGGATGGGGATGTAGATCTTCAAAATGATACAAGGTTAAAAGGATAAGCATGACTACCCATGTCAACATGGTGTACCTTTATTGATGATGGACAACATGATTATGACTCTATAGTTAAGGAGGATTCATCATGAACCATCATTGATAAATCACATATACATAACACGATCTGTCTCTAACATGACATTAATGACATTTCTGATCCCCATAGGATAGTAGTAAGTGAAATGGAATTAGCACGAGTAAAGAGGGGATTATTTATTTATATGGTTTACAAGATAAATAAAAATAATATATAAGAAAAAATAAACCAATCTGTATGAAAAATAGTAAATAAGAGTAATGTTCCTCCCAGACACCATAGAAAAATGTAAAAACAATAATTTAAATAATATACAATAGGTAGATCATAAATTCCACTATTTTAATAAAGCTCACAAAGGTCCCAAAAGTTTGGAAAACCCTCCAACATTGAGAGGTTCCTTCCCTTTACTTGAAATTAGCATAATAAAGTCTATAAACACTCAAAGGTAACGATAGGTTGTGAGTGACAAGCTCATTAGTATTTCACCAAAAATTTGTTAATAAATCCTTAACAAATATATCTTTTTTATTATATGCAAATAAAACATGGCATGAAACTATTTTCATGGTCTATATCAAATCATTCTTGAGAAAAAACTATAACTGCTATAAATAAAACAGATAGAATGACATTTTTAATAAAAGTGTTCTAGAATATGATATTTTTATCAAAAGAGGAATGAATAATCATTTTTATCAAAACTAGCATGAGTAATACATTTCATACCGTTATCATGTAATGTCACTTAAAATCATAGAAATAGGCTTAAGAGACCCATTGGTATGTTAAATTGGGTTCCTTCTACCTATTGGTGAAATAAAACTTCCATTTTTCATAAAGAACATCTTTATGGATAAAATGGGGAGGATCCCTAAGGAAAACTCTCTTTAACCTCAAGTATTTTATTTCTAATTTTCATCATAAATCCATTTTAGGTTCATCCGAAGCAATTGTATTGTATTTTATTCCCTACAAACAACTAAGTATCCCATTTTTGTCAAGGTAAATCAAAAAATATAAGTGGCCATAATTCATTAAAACATTCATAAATCACATATAGAATTATTTCATTTATCGCCACTTTTATGTTTAACAAAACCATTCATTTCAAAAACCAACATCAATAGGTTTTTATGATAATCTCATGTCATTTATTTCAAAAATAGATTTTAATGTGTTTTAATAAAAAATTATGCCATTTAATTTAAAAAATATTCATAAAATGGTTCTTATCAAAATTCAAAAAATAATCATATTTAAAATTATCAAATTTATTATACCTTTTAATTTCTTAAAAATCCCTCAAATAGTTTATAATTTAAGTGAATGTCATTTTCCTAAAACACAATAATTAATTATTGTCAATTATTATAAATATCATTTATCAGAAACCCCACTCTATTTCAAAGATAATTTATAACTAAAAACAGTTATTATTGAATATAAATTTTAAATATATTTTATTTTCAAAAATAAATTTTTTTTGAGTTATATATATTAATTTCAAAATAACCTACCTTAAAGAAAATATTTGAAAACCATAATGAGGGATCTACATGAAGAAATAAGGGGAAGTCCTCGCCCTATGGATGACATAGAAATATAATTCTTTTACTCATCACCCAGTGGTTGTTCACCCCAATATCTACTTCAGAGAATAATAAAAAAACATGAAACACAACTTCGGGCTGTTTTAAAAATTCCACAGGGAATCTGGTTCACATAAAGAAAAACATGAATTAAAACATTATTTAGTTGATAATTTTTAACTAATTATTGAATATTATGGGTTTAGAATCATTTACAATATGAGTTAAAAACCTGAAGTTGGTCAAAATAATTTAATTACTATGCTTCCTCGATTTTGAAATCACAAATATGGTGTTGTTATCATTTTATTAGAAGAAGGAGATATTTCAGGTAATAAAAATGTATTTTTTGTTAAAAGGGTACATCAAATGGGTAGCATGGTTCACCCTCATATATCATATGGATATCCTGAAAGTGTAAGGGGATTTAACCTTACACAATTCACTTTTCCATACAACCCTTAAACAACTACATTAATTCCCCTTACACATCCTTTAGAAATTAGGGGTTACGCTTACATAACTCCAATCCATCATTATGTGGTGACTGATTTAGCCTTATGAATGACTCTTACATAGCTACACTACCACTAATAATTACAAAATACCCTTTTAAAACACCCTTACATGAGTTGGTACACTTACACAAGAGCCTTATACCCTGACTCAATCATTACGGAACATAGGTTTAATCTTACGCAACACCCATTCATAGTTAGATTTACCACTATAAGATGTATTTGATTTCACCATTACCTTTATATAGTGGATTTTTACCCTTATACAACCCTTGAAAATCCATCCATATGTATAAAAACAAAAGAAACATCATAAACCAAATAACATACCTAAACAAATGATCAGGATGTTACAATTATCCCCACAAAAAATACTTTTCCCCCTAGAAATCCTATCAAGAAGCCTCCATATTAATGTTATAAGTCCATTATTATCTTATCAATAACTCACACTCCCTTGTATCATTTAAATTGGAACCAGTTTTCCATAACACTTGAACTAATGGTATGTATATCTTACAAAAAACCTTTCTCTATGAATTAATAATCCAAACTATCTTATTAATCACATATAGATCTGGTTCCCCATCATGATATTCCCAACTCAGGACATGAGAAGAATCAGGGAGATTCATTTTGGGTTATTACATATGGAAGACATTGGGGATAAATGTTATATATGGTGGAAAGACCAAATAGTAATAAACCTTGCTATCATTCTGAATGACATTAAATGGTCTCACATATCTTAGTGCTAAGATTAATTATATTCTAATCCATTGGTGATCTATCTATGGAGAATCTATAAGAAAACCAGGTCACCAACTCTATACTCATGAGGGAATCACTGAAAAAATTCATAAGATTTTAAAAAACATTGAGCTTCTAACATTCTCAGATGGATCAATTGGATATCTTTTATCATATCCTAGAAAAATGGGTCCCACCATGGATGCTTCACAATCCTACTACCAGAAAAGAATACATTTAGATGGTTGAACATACAATGCTTTAAAGGGTTCCATCTTAAAGGAATAACATTAGCTTTTATTATAATAAAAGTAATGTTTCCTTAGATGGTGATCCCATCCTCCTCCAAACTCAAGGACATGATAAAATTTCATATCCTCAAGTATCTGAATCACCCATTCCATTTAGCAACCTATTTATAGAAGGTATTTCATGTTCAAATTTAATTGGGATCCCATCCTCTTTTTTATGCCTCTACAAAAATGAGAGGTAAACCAGGTATATATATCATAAATGGAAGTAGACATAAATCAATGAAATATAATGATCTCTTGGACATATAGACTTCCCATGTCCTTACCCAGGGTGTTATAAAAAATGAGAATAATGTGAGCTGATTTAGTCAATTGGTCAATCAACAACCTTATCACATTATTTCCTAGAGGGGTATATAGAAATATGACCCCAATGTCCATCTATTTTTCATTCAAATTCTATGTCAACACTGGATGGGGATAATGGTAACCTAGTGAACATAAATTATAGGCCTTAACACATTGATATATATAATAATGTGAATAAAAATCATCAATATCCTGTTTCATATATTTCACTATAAATGTCACTTCATATTATAAAAAATATTTTTGGTGCTAGGGTGTACAACCCACTAAAAATTATGAAAACCCCCTATCACAGCCTTCATCAAATTTATATGAACAAAATATCTATTGTAGAATAATAGGATAACCTATTAATATAGAAACCTGCCTTTGATAGTCATCGAACCATATAAAGATAATTTAGTTACGTAGAACTTATCATCAATCTATTATTCCTACAGAATCATCTTGAGAAGTAATGATTTCAGCTGAACACTCACTAATGTAATCTCGGTCTCGTCCTCATAGACTCTCAAATAATTTTAATAATAGAGGTACATGAACATCCACTCCTTAGAATATTATTACATGGATTGGGATGGGTGATTCATAATGAAATAATTTTCAATGACATTAGACTTACCAGGATTGTGGGAAATGATAAAATTAATATCTTCTCACTACCTCATCCACCATCACTATCAACACATGAAATATTTTTAAAAGAATATATAACTCTATATTTTATTAATATGGTACATTATGTGAGGGTTTTGTTGTAAAAATATCATTAAATAAATTTTTCTCCTAGAGAAAAACAAGATTTTAGTCCCTATACAATCTCTCGAAGAGGTTTCAATTTGAGTTACAAAACTGCCACTTTTGTTTTTTTATATTTTAAAAAGATAAATTTATTGATTTGATTCATATTTTTAAAAAGGAATAAATTTATAAACTAATGTGAAATAAAGTTCAATATTATTATATTAAATTTATATGAAATAGAATGGGTTTGAAATGAAAATGAAAACAGTAGTTGTGGACGTGATTAAACCTCTCGGACACTCCCCCTTTAATGTTTAAATATATTTCCGAAATTAACTTCTTAATTCCAATCAAAATAAACCCATGTAAAAACCCATATTTTCATAGATATTATATCATAACCCCAATATTATTATTTTCCTAATATATAATTTAATTAATTACCTTAAGGCCTACAAGAAATCAAACCAAATTTAAATCAGTATGAAAAATGAAACGACCCCACTTATGAAATTAAAAATTTAAAGTCTGTTATTTAAATTAAAATATTGAATCACTGTCCAATATTTTTATAAAAAATATATTTGAGAAATAAAATATCATCATTCATTCAAAAATATATGATTAAGGGAAATTATAATAAATATTACACAGGAAAATTGTAACACTGAAGAGAGTGTATTTCAGTTTTCACCATCCACAACCACTTGGTGCATAGCCTCACATCATATGAGAATCCCTAATATTTTTAAATCCATCATAATTTCACAAAATATTCATAAATATCTCAATATAATTATTTCAATTTCTTTATTAATCAAAAAACCACCCATAGAACGATGAGAAGATGGAAATATAAAGAGAAGGAGGCTGATAATCTGATGTCCGATTTCAATCCATCCAATGTTTGCTCAATTATATCCATTTTACTAGATGGATATCCCACTAGAATATTATAGATATTTTTTAATAATTAAATACTATGAAAAAACTCAATATTGAATATGTATCAAATATGGGTTAAAAAATATATGATTTAATCATTAAAGACAAACCATTTTTTCTAAAATAGGCATTTCATATTCCTCTAGTTTTACTTAAACGTAGTCTTAAATATTGCATTAATATTTCCTTGAAACTGATAATACACATTCAAATTTGAGTCCTCTGTTATATTCATTTATAATGAACATCTTTTGACACCTATATCCAGAGTAATGACCCATTGTGTGAGGTCGAATTCGTCCTATCGATTATAAATGTTTTCCAAAATGAATTATTTTTTAGTCCTATAGCTGTTTGAATAAATAGTATTTTTTGTCTATAAATAAGTATCCGAAGGAAATAGGAATTCAAAAAAAATCATTCAATTTAGATAAATATTAAAATATATATTCATGAAATAAAGAAGTAATTGAAAACAACCAATGTTCGAGAATAGGGCAATTTTCAATTTAGTGCTAAAAAATCCTGAAAATCCAAAACCAATGAAACTAAGATAAAATTGATAGAATTGTGGGGTTAAAATATCTGAATTATATATATAAAATAGTTAAAATATTATCTCAATTAATTATCCCACACTTACCACTTGGACTCCATGATAATTATGCCTCAACATCAAATCAAGGCAATTTCAAAACACATACCAATGAGGTTCACCAATTTATCACCAAGAGTCAAAAGATATCATGCCTTATAAAAACTATTTCATGATATACATTCATATAATTAAATCAATTTCCACTTATTTTATCCTCCCATGTACTCAACACACATACCTCACATAAAACTGCTCTGAACCGAAAAATATGGATTTTCAACAAGGATTTTCTCTTCCAAACACATTAAAGAATCACCATAATCTTCATAACTTTATACATCTACACCCAATGCGTCCCATGAAAATGATATTATAATGAGTAATTTTCATGTTTTATGTTGATTAAGTTTTTTTGTTTTCAAATGTGAATACTTCTAATGTAGAATAAGTTGGGTTTTGATCTTTTTGAAGAAAATATGCATGATTCAAATTTTTACTCTTGTATGGTATCCTCCTTAATTGACACGGAAGAAAATACACTATAACAATCTTCAAAAATATATTTTACATAATATTAAATTAATATTTTAGTATAAATAATGACATTTGTTATCCCATTTGTTTTAAAATCTACAGATAAGCATAAGATTATTCGATTTAGAGCTCTAGGCAGGCATAACTCCATTTCATTTGAGAGCTCCAGATGGGCATAAATCTCTATAAAATAATTTACAATAGAAGAAACATCTCATAAATTTTTTTATCTGAACCCAATGCAACACCATGTGAGGTAGCACAACATAAGTCATCCCTTCCCCCCACACTTATGATCAACTAGATAATGCATTTCTACTTCCAGAGTAGGATAGAAGGGGAAAATTTTCTTGTAGTGTGGATAACATATCACGGTGTACATTGATAATAAGATCTTATGAAAGATAAAATGCATAGTTTGGGGTAAAATAAAAAATACTCACAAGTAATGGGGTCATCAAATTCCAACAAAGGGCCTCAATAATTTATATCACATATATCTCAACCCTTATGTTTTGAAAAAATAGATCAATTTTTGGTTACAAAAACCAAGTACTAGATATCACAATAAATGAGGTTAATTTGAAGAAGATGTCAAAAAAGGGTCACAACTCTCATAATAATTGGAATTTAAATGATAAAATATAGTGATATGTGATACTTTATTAAACAATTAGAGGTCTTCTCAAGAAATTTCAAAATATTTTAACTTGAAACAATGCCATTTTAAAAATTAATTTATATTTGGTTTTAAGGGAAAAATTGTTTTACTCATTCACATAGATTTAAAAAATAAAAATTATTATCATTTAAGTTCACTGGTTTCTAATAAAAACACACAAAATATAGAAAATAATAATTTAAACGCACTAAAAATTAAAAGAAAAAAAGAAAAAAAAAATTAATGGAACCCACAAAAACATTAACCTACTGAGAATGTTCTTCTCCCTGTGATTATTTTGTGAAATTTAATCATTGTTTAAAATACTGATGCAATAATAAAATTTATCATGTAAAAGATACAACAAAAAATAAGTGAGAAGGAAGGACAGAACCTGGATTTAATTGTATTTATCTATATGAAGATGGATCTCCTCCCAAGAGGCTATGGAAAATTCTCTCTAAATAGAGTCAATGTATGACCATTGACTATGAATTGTATCCCTTTGTCTAATTCTTTTATCTAAATCACAAAAAAAATAAAAAAATACAAACAATAGAAGGTCCAAGAAATTTGGAATGAAATTTACCTAGGAACACCTTCAATATAGAATCAGACATCAACACTTTGTCTCCTTCCTTAAAATTTACAAATATTTGAATTTCAAACAATTTCATTTTCATCATTATTTTATGTTTTTTTAATGGATATGTTGGTTTACTCATTTATATAGGTATTACAAATGATAATGATCATCTTTTAAACTAACCAGTTTCATTGAAAAAAAAACTAAAAATAAGAAAAGAAACACACCAAAAATGGAATAAAAAACAGAAAACTATTGAAAGGAAATAAAAAACTAATAATATACCCAGAATGTTCCTACCCCCACTATTATTTCGTGAAATTTCTCCATTTGGGGACATATTTATGTGATAATGAAGTTCAATATGTTAAAGATGCTATAAAAAATAAGTGAAATGGAAGGACACAATATAGCTTCAATTGTATCCATCTTCCTGAATATGGATCTCCTTCATTGGAGTCTCTTGGAAATTATATCTAAATAGATTCAAATAGTTACCATTGACCATGAATGGTTTCCCTTTTATTGGTTCTTTAAGTTTTATTACACCAAATGCAAATACATGAGTATCAATTAAAGGGCCAGACCATTTGGAATGAAATTTACAGAGGAATAACATTAATATGGAATCAAATAGATATAATTTGTCTCATTCTATGACGTTTTAATTGAGAGTCATACAATCTTGGTATTATTTGGGTATTTAATTTTAAAACCTAGATTTTTCATATGAAATATAAGTTATCTCTTCCAGATCCATTAAAAAAATTCATTATTCTCCCATAGAAAAAAGATTCATGTTACATGTTTTAACATGCCAAAAAGATTTCAATATTAACTCAACTAGAAGGTTATAAGACTTTCTAAAGAGTGATCTAAATGGTTAAATTCCCATTGGGGTTTTGGATACAGTATTATAGGCCTATAGTGCATCATCCAGTCTCAAACATTGGTTCTTTATATTTTGGTTCACAGTTTTTACATAATTTATTGAATTTATCTATTGGAAAAATCATCATCTGCATTAGTTTGAGTATGATATGGTATAGAGACCCTAGGATGAACTTCATATTTCTTTAAAATAGATTCCAATTTTCTATTTCAATATTATGTAATTGGATCCATAAAAAACGTTAGAAATCAGAATCCGGAAAACAATTTCTTTTACAAACTCAGACAACATTTTCTCATCACAAGATCTAATGGGAATAAAGTCCACCTACTTAGAGACACAATGGAAAAAAATAAATATATAATCATATAAATAAGGATTAAAAAACTATCCATGAAATAAATACCACATACATCAATTAAATTACAAAAAAATATGTTTCTATGGAATCTCATTGATTTTGGCAATGTTTCATTGCAATTTAAATTTTTTATAAAGGTTCTAAAAAATAGAAATCATCTCTAAAAATGGCGGGCCAGTAAAAACCAGAATCACGTAATTTTTATAGATTAATGTGTGGAATATTTTTTACTTTATATCACAATTTGTGAGAAAAATATTGTACATATTGATATTCAGGATTTTGTTTAAGTCTCATAATCATTTGACCACAAGAAACATGCCACAAGGATCAACCCAAAAGTAATTCATTGAATCAATCACAATGTTAAAAATTTATTTCTTGGATACCTTTTGGCTAACTTTATAAACATCCAAATAATTCACAAGATTCACAATATTGGCTCATTCTCTTTGAAATGAATATGAATGCTCATCTAGAAAGGTTTCTTTAATTAGTGGATAAATATGATGTTTCCCATTAAAAAAAGATGGTATCCTACTCAAATGATCAAAAGCAAGGTTATCACTTCCTTTCTTATGCTTTATTTCAATATAAAACTTCATTAAAAACTAGATCTTTTTCAAAAGTATTCATTTTTCATCATGTTTATTTGACAAGAATATGATTGCAGAATGCTATGTGAAAATAATACCCTTCAAACATTGTATATAACATATAAAATTTTCCAAAGTGAAGAAAACAAATAGACTTTGCATTTTAGTTGTTATTCAGTTTGATTTGGCTTGATCTAATATTATTGAGGAAATGAAAATCACATTATATTTATTTTTTGATCCTTTGAATCAACACATACCAAATAGAAAAGTTAGTTTCATCAGTCATGATTTCAAGGTAAATTTCGATTTGGGTGGATGAATAATGGGAGGGGTTATCAATTTTTGTTTCTGCACACAAAAGGCCTATTTATATTTCTCATTAATGGAAAATGGGGGCATCTTTTTTGAGTAATATAGATAATTTATGTGAAACTTTACTAAAAATTATAATAAATATTTTATAAAAACCAGATTTTCCAAAAAAAAATATCCAACATCTCCCACTGTTTTTGGGTATGCTAATGAGGAAATGACAAAGAAATTGGAATTATAATCTTGAATTCTATTTTTATACACAACATGGATAAGAACAATCCCCTTACCCACCATGAAATGTTGTTTTTTATAATTGAGAAAAAGATTATTATCATTGAATGTTTTAATAACATGTGAACAAAAATTAAAAAAAATCAAATGATGATCCATAAACATTGAAGTACTCAATAAAACTTTCCATGAATGTTTCTAAAAATTTAGAGAAATTTCTCATCAATCACTTCGAAAATGTTCCTAGAGAATTACATAAACCAAAGTACATCCCCTTATAAGAAAATATTACAAAGGGGAATGTCAATGTGGTTTCCACTTAATCCTCTCATGAAATGTGGATTTGTAAATTACCAAACAATCATTTAAGAAAATTTTAGTGGGTTTTCCCTTCTTCTCTTTCAAGTAATTGTTCATGAAATTTCAATTGGATGTGTTATTTCCTTATACTAAATTTTGTTTAATGTAATCAATGATCATTATCTATTTATTTTGAAGCGTAACAGGGAAAATCTTACAAAATTCATTCCTTGAGATTGTAAATCCACCTTTTTTGGGAACAACATGGATAGGAATCCCCCATTAACAATGAAATAGGTAAAAATCCATTCTATTTTTGAATAGATTGATGAATTATTTCATCAAAACATCTAAAAGTAATTGGTTCAATATCTTTTTAAATTATTTCAATTGTTTAGAATTTACCCCCAACCAAATTCCTTTCATGCACACTCAAGGACTAATTCTACGTAAATCAGCTACAGTCTATCATATGGATATTTGGGGGTTTTGAGGACACCTAACCATTGGTTCTCTTAGTCCCTTGAAAATAATTTGAAATAATGACAGTGAATTGTTCATTATCACCAATGAAATCATATTTGAGGTTCTCTGTAAGTGGTGTGATCTTTAACATAGGTGGGGTATTTTCACTTATGAAACGGAATTTCTCATAGGTTTGAATATTCAGTGAAGCTATAAGTTACAAATGAATCACATTATGATGATTAGTTTCCATGTTCTTAGTATCTGTTTCTTGTTGAAAATGGTCATATCCTCCAAGGAGACTGCTAGAATGATAAAGGGTTTCTAGAAAGACATCCTCATTATTTCCAAGGTCAAAATACATGATTATTGACGTTTCAATATTACAGTTCTAATTAAAGATTCTTTTCACTCTCTTATTGATCAGATTCAACAAGAAAAATTACCATATTTTAAAATAACAGCTACTTTTCATCAGAGGATATATGAGGAAACATCTTAGAGGAATCCCAATCAATCATGTTTACTTGGGTGGATGAATTATCATCAAATGGGTGTTTTATGGAATGTAAATTATTGAAATGAAATAAATCACCTCCAAATTCAATTGAAATGGTTCTTTGGTGAACATTGATTATTATGATTACAAATTACATCAATGGAATCCTTAGAATAAGAGGTTCATGGAGACTAAACCATTACTCTTTCGTATCAAAGACATAGAAATCCACTGGATAAATCATGTTTCTTCCCTGAACAAAACATCCTCTATAACTCTATTAGGCTTGGAAGTACTAAAACTAGAAAATATAATGATAATTGCTGAGGGTACCAATTATCCAACTTATATATTTGAGTAAATTGAATATGGAACTACAAAGATGGTGGCTCATAAATCAAGCATCGAATCCTTAAATTCATGTTTCCTAATGGTTTTCAGAATGGTAATGGTTAGTATATCTTTACATTTGATAGTAAAGTCATGTTAAATCATTTTTGATGCATTCTTCCCAAATTTTATTTTTCGCCTCCTTTGAATTTCCTCTTGTGGGTATACATCTCTCCGAGAAACATAGCATACCATGGAATTTTTTTCACAACTTCTAGAAATTAAATGTTGATGTGGAATTTCATAAAAGTATCTCAAACCACCTTATCCAAATCATTTTCAACACTCAACTTCCCTGTAGATTCACTCCTAGGGTAATGTAGTGGTGGTTTGAATGTTTTTGGGATATTCTGAGCACTGCTTGAAGAAACAAAAGGACTATAATTCTTCTTTAAATCATTATTCTCTATTTAAAATAAACTTTTTTCAAATGAATTTGAGATTCCATTCAAATATAATTCAGAATTTACACCATTCCCATTAGTGGTGATATTCTAATTACAAATTTCAATAGAAAGTTCAAGTTTCTCTATTTGAGGGTTATTCAATCTTATCCCAAACCTATGTTAAATTTCACTCACATTTTCATCCCTTTATCACTCAGATTCACATAATTCTCTGAGGGTAAACCTACACCGATTTCATTTTTTATGCAACTAAGATCCGAGGAATGTTGAACCATTTGATTCATCAAGTTATTTAACAAGTTTGGTTTTTGATCTTGTGTCTGTCTCAATACCTCTTGTTGATTTCTCTTTTCTTATTCAATGATTCTCTCAGACTATTGAGTGGTAGGGTAGGCTGATTTTATTTTTACAATGAGAATTTGGATTTATCATTAAAATATCTGGGTTGAGAGTTACTTGATTTTCATTGGAGGAATATTCTAGGTTGTTCGAGATACCGAAATATTTCATTTCAGAGGTTGTTCCATTCATTTTTGAAATTTTGTTTTGTTTAAGATGGCATTAGTTGGTTTTATTAAACGAGTTTTCTATGAATAGAGAAATTTAAGTTCTCAAATTTCTCTTTCATTTATGGGACGTGGTTACTAAAATGTTTTTTGGATTAAAAAAATATACAATGGACTTGCATTTATAATTTTTCATCAGGTTTGGGTGGGGTTAGTGGGTGTTGGAAATCATCATCGACCTCAACATAGAGGTAAGATCAAAAGTTGAATTGCAATCTAGTTTTTTTAGGAATAGTAGTGGAATATTTTGGGGAATATTTCATATTAATAATGTCTCTTTTTATGAATTATCTATCATTTTGTGCCTTGATTTCAATTAATGTCCTAGAAGAGGCTGGTGTTTGGTCAAAAAGATCCCCTCCCACTACAGCCTCAATCATGCTTCGATAAATAAGAAAAAATACTTAATAAAAATATTTATTCATGATTTGATAACAATTTTGATGACAAGGAATCTAAAAAAGAAACTTTTGAATCATTCTGAGTACTCATTCAATGTTTCACCTTGACATTTCTTAATTCCACAAATCACCACTCTAATGGTAGAAGTTTTAGAGGAATGAAAAAAATTGATGGAAAATTTCCACAAATTCCATCCAATACCTAATCAATGTTCAATGTGAATAGGAAAACAATTATTTGGAAAATACTTCTAAGTAAGAAGTAGATGACCTTAACATAATTTGATTTGCATCAACTCCTTGAGGTTTCATGTTGACACAATGATAACTGAATTCTATAAGTAATTCATGTTGTTATTCACCTAGAGGGCCATTAAAGATTATAATATAGTGAATGATTCCATATTTCATTTCAAACCCAATAGGTGAATCAGGATATACCATAGGATTTCACTGATCATCATCATGGGATGATTCCAATTATTTTAAGGTTCTTTTTTCAGAAATTGGAATTGATGTTTGAACCAAGTTCATTATAATTGTGTTTTTGGATGATTCAAAAGATGGGACACGGTGATTTCTAGTATTTCTATCCTTAGAGTGAAATTTTCTATAAATTTTAGAATCTAATTATAATATGTTCAGGTAATAATTTTTTGTCATGGAAAAACAATTTTTATTGAATCAAATCGAGATAAATCATTTGAAATGACATCAGTTGATTTGTTGGTTCTTATAATGAAAACTGAAATCAATAAATTTACCCATAAAGAAACAAAATATAGTAGTCCTTATATTTTCTATCAAGGAGGTTTTAACATGAGTTTCAAAACTATAACTTTTGTTTTTTTGGGTTTTTGAAAGATGATAAATTTGGGGAATTTGATTAAATGTTATAAAATAGAAAATAAATATAAATAAAAGTGAAATAAAATTATATAGAAATTAATTTATTCAAATGGAAATATAATTGGTTGAAAATTAGAATCAAAACTATAGTTGTGGACAATGTTAAACCTCTCAGGAACTCCCCTCATCCTTGTTTAAAAATATTTCTAAACTGAATTTCTCAATTCCCACCCAAGGACCCCCTGGTGAAAACCTAAATTTTTATAGATATCCTATCCAGACCTCAATATAATTTTTACCTCTAATATAATTTATTCAACAATTTTAATACCTCTAAGTATTAAATATTATTTGAAATTACTATTCAAAATGATAATACCTCAATGAAGAAATTTAAATAGTGAAGTCAATTATCATACTTTATTGATTCAACAACCATCCAAACCAATTTTTCTGAAAATATATTCATAAAATGAAACAAATGAATTCATTAAAAAATAAAAGATGAATAAAAATTAGAAAATATATTACATAATAAGATCACAACTCGGAAGAGAGTGTCAATTTGTTGTTACAGTCTATAACCCCTTGGTGCATAGCCTTCCATCACTTGAGCAGCTCCCATCTTCTTTTTTCAAGCATTAATGCAACTCATCTTCATCAACATCTCTATCTCAACCATTTTCTTTCTCTCTCATTCCAAAAAAACCCTTTTTAATAATTAAAATGTTGAAATATAAATAGGAGGGCTGGAATCAATAATATTGGACACCTATATACAATGTTATGGCCCACTGGGTGTGGCGGGGCCCATCCGGTCGGCCAGAAAAGGTCTCCATAATGAGTGATTATTTGGTCCACTAGACCATAGATACAAAACTTGTAAATTTTTAACAATATATATACTATGATCTTAAGAATCCAATAAAAAATGACTAGAATTAGATCAATATGAAAAAATATATGTGAAATATAGAAGCTGTTGAAAACATTTAAAAATATTGATTTCTGCAATTTTCAATTTTAAGCACAAAGCTTCCAAAAAATTCAAGAAATTATATTTGGATAAAAATTTTATATTTTAGTGGTTTAAATAATTTTTCTATACATGAACAAATATGGAAATATTATCTCTATAAGTACAACATAAAATATTCACCAAGAAGGTCATTCTGCCAACTATTCATAGAAGGCATCACAAATATGAGTTTAATATATTTTGTAGGGTAATCCTTTTCATGATCATGAGTTTTATGAGAACCATATGCCACCACATGATCACCTTTTATAATAACATAGCCCAAACAAGAACATGATGCATCAAAGAAGACCAGATAGCCCTTAACTGGATCTAGAATTGTCAAAATTGCAAGTAATGAAAATTAATTCTTCAACACAAGAAAGGAAGCTTGGAATTTTGAATTCCAAAAAAAATTACTCCCATCTAAGTAAGAGAAAACATCTATAATCCAACTTAGGTAAATCCTTAAAAAAATTATGATAATATCCTCCTAGTTCATAATAAATTTAATATTCTCAGGATCAACTGAAACACCCTGTTTGAAAACCATGTATCTGAAGAATGTTACTTTCCATATCTCAAAATTTCTTTTACAGAAATTATTAAAACGTTTTTAATTTCTCAAGATATCAAGTACTACTCCTAAATAATTTACACAGTCCTTTTAATTCTTATCACAAATCATGATGTCATCCAAAAATACCATCATAAAGGATTCAAGGTACTAATTTAATATCATATTCTTCAATTCTGTGAACATGGAAAGAGATTTAGTTAGATTAAAAGGAATAATATGGTAACCATAAATACCATACCATCACATGAAGGATGTGTTATGAACATTAGACTCCTTGATCCTAATTCAATTATAACCAAACCAAATATCAGTATTTAAGAACCACTTTTACCCTTTAAAATAGTCAGGGAAATCATCAATCTGTGGAAATAGATATTTATTTTTATTTATGAACCGATTCATCTATCAATAATCAATGAATATTTAGGGGTTCCATAAATTTTTTTATTAAAAACGATGGGTGTTGCCTAGGGTGGAACTCTTGGTGTGATAAATCCCCGGGAAAACAAATCATCAAACAATGATTTTAACACCTTCAATTAATCTGGACTTATATGGTAAGAGGGGATATAAATAGGTTGAGTACATTGTACCAAGTTGATATAAAATTAAACCTCCCTCAATAGTGTAAAACCAAAAAAAATCAGATGGATACAAGTGTAGAAAATCAGCAACCACTAGAAGAAGTTCTCCAGTTGAAGGTGCACTCTCTTGTTCAATGGTAAACATAGAATTGATTTTTCCCAAATTTGGTAGTGGAGGACTGAATGGACTCAAAATTGTATCCATGTATCATTGAAATACATGAATCACTCTATTAGGGAATTTAAGGAAAACATGTAGAAGATAACATTTGATATGAGCTTAATAAATTTTCAGTATATATGTCCTATGAATGAAATCCAAAGGATAGATATCCAGAACAAAATAGACTTAAGAAATATTGACATAGAACTAATAAAATGTATAAGAATAGAATTTTACACCCTTATCTCTATTCATCTTGAGTGTAGTAGTAATCTATATAATATTAGGCAATATCTATGTAGGAATATTTGAAAATTCTATGATACATATAGATATTAAGGACTGATAAGAACTAGCATCAAATATAATAGTCATTAAATATGTGTCAATGGTAATGGTTCCTCAAACTGTCATAGGACATTCTTCATCCTCTACTAGAATCTAATCCACTGTCTAAAAAATATTCATTAATGATGATTTTCCCAACACCCTTTTATTCTGGTAGTATTATACTACATCACAAATCCTCTCGGTAATGAGGAGAATGTAATACTATATAGACTAGTATAAACAAAAAAACCTTTTAAAATATACTATTCATCCCCAAGAATTTCAATTATTTAGTTCCACTATGAAAGTATGTATTATGTGCCAAACCATACCACATTGAATGTTTGTAAGAATGTATTTATATGGTGAAGAAGCTAATTTAGTGGAGGTATACTACTAAGATCCACCACTATAGTTTCTTCAATGAGACTAATCCTAATTCCTCTTACCTTTTAAGGGAACAATGAAGCAAACACAAAGAGTTGGAGGAACTCCCATCAGCACTGACATTCATGCCAGGTAAAGTCCCACCATCAAAGATATACCCAGAACATTGATATATGAGGTGAGATACAGTAGAGAAACATGAGATTGAACATATCAAGGAATACCCATATTAAATCTATATTCTTTTAGATTCTATTTTGATACCCCTTAGATGATAAGTGAACAATATCGACAAGGTGATCTGAGCACCAAGTCACCCTTTTATTTCATTGATCGAGTTTATAAAATTCCATCAATTCAGACAACACCATCTACTCTGAATATAAATTCTTTATAAAATGATTTTTCATGTCCATCCACTCCAAGACCACATTCTTTCTTGTCTCAAATTCAATATCCCATAGCCGTCTATTATTACCATTATTTTGGAAATTGCCACATTTTAACTTTAAAAAATTAGGAATCAATGAGAAATCAAAGATATGATCAACATTATTAAACCATTCCTTTGGATCCTGGGGATTAGTAGTATCCTATAATTATTGTTCTTTGACATGAATAAACTCATGGGAATGATCTTTTTTATCATTACTCTAGGGCACAACCTCATCATCCAAAGTAGGAATAGGTTATGACACCTGCCTTAAGTCTTGGACTACCCACACAACAAACTCAACATCATTCTAATTAACTTTAGGTTTTTCTTAATATAGTTCACTAGAAGCTACCTACTATGGTCTATTCAAACATTTAATTGGATGATGACACTAGAAAATATAAATAGTTGATAATTAAAATCTTCTTCGAGATACAGGAGGTTAGAATCTCTATCAAGAATAATCCAATAGGGTAATAAAAAACTAAAACTAAAACAATTGAAAACTATAGAATAAAAACACCAAATTCCACCAAAAAAACTTTTCCAAAAATGATATAAGGATAATTACATTGATATAATTCTATAAAATTACTCATAACATACCCCTTATGTCCCATACTACATAATTTAATTAAAGAAGAGGTCTGACCACCTCTGGTTTCAATGTTTTGAGAACTATCCTAAATAACCCTCTTAAATGGTACCCATTCTGAATCTCAAAAGACACTAACGGTATTACAGATTCACACAAGCTGTAGAAAAGATTCATTGTGTCCACACGAGTGAAAATTGAATGATTTCACCTCATGTATTACCAGATAAAGAGAAAAAGTTAATAAAAACAATAAAACTATTGATATAAAAAATAATCTACAAGACTGAAGGTCCTCAAACACCCTAAAAATGTTTCAAAAATAGTTATTCAAAAAAATATGGATCAAAAACAACATCATGTGTCACTGAATCCCAATAGTCCAAAAATATAGGTACACCCTCCATATTTGTGTGGTTCCTCTCCAATCCCAGGACATGCCATAAGAAAATATATAAATGGCTAAAGGAGATGGTAGTGTGTGAGCTATAATTCCAAACGGGTGTCGACAATCACCACATATGAAATCAATTTAAAATAACCTATTTTTTCATTAATGCATATAAAATATGGAATGGAAATATTTTCCTGGTTCATATAAAAAACATTCTTGAGAAAGAAATTCAGTTCCTTGCAGAAAAATAGGGATAAAGTGATTTTCCATCAACGATGTAGTGAATTAGTAATTTTTATACAAAGAATAATGAATAATAATTTTTTTAAAAAATTTATATGAGATAAATATTTCATCAAATTCGTTTGTAAAGTTATTTCCAATAATTTTACCACAGTTATGCCACACAGGGGTAGGTTAGATTTTTGATTCTCACATATCTTGTTGAAATAAGGCTTATAAGGAGTACACTGAACATCCTTAAGTATTAAAAGGATAATATCCATATGGTCTAATTTACTTACCATTAATTAGTTAATTTCAAATTTTCATCATCAATCCATTCCCATGTAGAGCTAATAAACGTATAGCGTGTATTATTCCCACCTAATTTCTTTATTTCTCATGTGGTTCTTGATAAATCAAATAATATAAGTCACTGTCATTCTATTGGTAATAGTATAAAACTGAAGAGGGGGAGGGGTGAATTTAGTCTCAAATAATATTTATTTTAAATGAAATAAAAACTAAGTCCCTATATTTGATAAAAAAATTCCCAGTTCAAAAAAATATTAATTTAAAATTTTATCTTTTGAAAAGATCTCTAAAGCATGATCAAAACTCAATTAAAATTATTTTTAAAATAATATATTTTTTTGAATCTAATATACTCATATCAAAAATTTATATAAAAATATAGTTTATTTTAACTATCGTAGTTGAGTTATTTAAATGTTTAAAACAAAATAAACGAGTTTTATAAAAAAACTGATAAAGTAGTAAATGAGATACAATAAATAAAGAATATTGGAATTGAACAAGAGGTTTTGTCTTATGAAGAGACTGAATCCCACACCCCCTTTGAAATAACCCACAACCAAGATATTTATTATAAAATAAGCTGATCCACAACCTGTATTGGGTTTTACAACACATGTTTCCCCACAAAAAAATAATACTGCATAATTTTTTATTGGATAAAATGAGAACTCGCCACACATAACCTCTTCCACTGTTGTTCATGGGAATACAAATTAAGAAAATATGGATTTTGTGTCAATCACTCTTCTAGTTTATTGTAGGAGAAAATGTTTTAAAAATATAAAAATTACAAAAAAACATAAATGTAAATTATAAATAGAACGAAAAAGCATTTAAGGATGAGGATATACAGTGATTCTTAATATAAATAGATTATTTTATTATGAATTAATTGAAATCATCTTGAGAAATATATCGAACTTGTTGAATATACTTTACAATGAATATATGGGGTTTTAACGTTCGGAAAAAAGATTTTATGATTATCTTGGGATCCTCCAGACACATGTGTCTCCTATTCATTTTTTCCCAATAAGTGAGTGTCTTTGATTTTATGTTAAAAATTTTATTTTTATTCATTTCTATTTATTTCAAATGCATATGGAAGGTTCTTTTGAATTTATATCACTCCATGTCCAAATATCTATTAAGGTATAATTTTAGAATAAACAATATCCTAGAACTGATAAATACATTTGAAAAATACTGAATTTGTATTTAATATAGTTGTAAATTTTTTTAATGATAATAATTCATAAATAAACTTGGTTATATAAAATATTAAATTCCTAAAATATCTTTTGGGGTACTAATTTAGATATTTATTTTAGATAGCTACTTTGGAACTCTGGTGGTAGCCATACTGATTGTAGATCATTCTAGTGGTAGCACTTCTGAATGTAAACATTACTCTAGAAGTAACCCCACTTAATTAATGATAACATCGGGTGATGATATAATCTCTTAGTGGTAGGATCAATTGAAGACATCACCGCAAGAATATAGTTATAGAAAAAATTGGATGTAGATCGATCTGGTAGAAGTACTGTGGAATAATAGAAGTTCCTTATGTTAGATCTGTTCTAATAGAGATAAGACAATAATACTAGCGGTATGATCTATTTAAAATTTATGGTAGATCCAATTTGATTATAGAACGAACTAATGATATATCATGGAGGTCATAGGATTGAACTAGTGTTATCATTGAGTGTTATCATGCTTTATTTATTGGTAGATCATTATAACTAATGTAATATCCAAAAAAATCCACATTAAAATTTCTCTTAAGAAAATGGATTACTATTATAAAACAATAAACTTATTATAATTATAAAACAAAATTATTCTTATAAATAAAATAATTTGGTTCTCAATATTCTCCCCATTTTGTTGATCACAATTAATGGAATGGATAATCTTATATAAAATGATTAATAGATAAATACGAATAGGATAAATATTTTTCCAAAAATATTAGGAAAAATATTTGATTCCATGAGTAGCCCATTCAATTGATATGATTACATAGGTTGAAATTACATTTAATTTGTTAGTTCCCCTATTAGGATTATTAAAAAAATAGGAAATGAAATAAAAAAGTAGACATACAGTCGAATATAAAAGAAGTATATTAAATAAAAAAATTTGTAGGTTGCCTCATTATAAGGGATTACTAATCAAAGTCAAAATCCCTATCAATGTTTAATCATTGTATAATGATTCCTCTATATTATAACTAATAGTAGGATCCACTAGATCCTTCCCATTTCCATCAATAAGAGGAGAATGGGAAGGAGGACATTGAGTTACAAGATGCCAAAAAACAGAGGAATATTCCACTGGTTGAAGATACCTAATAGCTTCAATGTGAGTAAGCATAAAGTACTGAAATTTATATATTTAGCCTATAAATTGATAGAATGAAGTGATGAAATGGATCTAGTGAGAGAAATTGTAGGCAGATGTGTTGTTGGTGATAATAATTATGTCCTAATAGTGTATAAAAAAGTGTTCTATTAGCTCAAAAAACAATGTGGTCACTAGAAAACTATTCTCAACATACTTAAATAAATATTAATTATACTCTATGAAAAGATTAAGCAGAGGGGGAAAGTTCTTCAGTTTAGTCACTTACACCTTGAAGGCCCTGGTCAAAGGAGTCATACCTAAGACATTATCCAAGAACATGAAATGTAAATCAATCTCATGATTTTTATATTTCCTTGAAATATAATATATATAATAACATTACTAATAGACTCTATATGACTCCTTTCTTCAGTTTAATATTTTTTATACAACATATAAGTATTATCATCATGTGATTTTTTCTTGTGAAGATCATCCTGGAGAGAAGAAGAAAAACCATCCATCATAGCTTGAATATCCTCTCTAACTATAGAACATCCCAGGTCTGCATCTATATAAGAAGGATCAATAGGATGAGGTTTTGGTGATAGGGATGATGAATATTCAAGAGTAGAAATAGAATCCAACCTCTCTAAAAGAAATATCCCCCTCTTAGTATAACTATCACTCATATCCTCAGTGGTTCTCTAAATGAAATATGTATACTCTAAAAACTTTTACACTCAACCTCATATTTTTACATCTTCATATAAATCCTATTGATAGATATTAGAAATAACCAGATTGACTATCATTGTGGGGTATTCTTCTCTAAACTTGTTCTCTTGAACTAGGGAATACCTAATAATCACACCACTATCTCTCAATAGAATTTCCATAAAGGAATAAACATCATCATTAGTCATGTACCTAGTATGATGAGGAGATAAAGGAGGATGAGGCCTCTCCTATAAGGGTGAAACAACATCCTCATGTCCACTCTTCGTAGTAAGTGACTTATATAAAAAATGTTACAAAATCCATTATATAATTATCCTCTCTAGCAATCATCCTTTAGAATCTTTCTACTGAACCGAGATGGAAGGTCCACCATAATTTGGTGGACTTCCATGATCATCATCACCATAATCTAACATTTAATAGTCTGGAAAAATATGGGAAGATTTTAGACACTTACCCTTAGTAAATTATATATCCTCTTCTCTAGAAGATTCATTGTCTCAACATGACATCCTAAAGATTGAGCATCTAGACCCCCTCTATCATTATAAGTATACGATGATGATGTAAATGGTGCTACATAGTACCACACCCCATAAGAATATGTAATGTTCTCATTAATATATTAATATGGTGATACATCTCATCCTCATCACCTCCATCATCATCAAATTACATGTCATCTGAAATAACCACAAAATCATTAGATGTCTCAAAAGAATACTTGAAAAAATAATCACCATTAAAGACCATAGTCTCTTATTATTCGTCATCCTCTATTATAAAATAATCTTATTTATATTGATAAGGGGGACTAATAGCTTCTCTAATATATAAAATAGTTCTCTTAGCCATATTTGGCTCATGACACTCTTTAATAGAAAAATACACTGATAATTTTCCCTTATATCATTATTCTTATTCTTCATATTCTACTTCTTCTTCATATTCCACATTTGAAAAATACCACAAAACCTAATCTAAATCATGGTCAAGGTCAAAAAAGAGTTTGGGTATTGTAGGATACTATATATGGTAAAAATTATCATAAAGACTATCATTTTTAGCCACCCATCTCTTTATCCAAGGGTTTTAATTAGCCACCTTTATCTTCAAAATTACATAACTCTTGAAAAATTCAATGCATTTGATTTCATTCTATTCACTATAAGTAACTATGATTATATATTCTAATATCGCTAAAATAAAAATGGGGTTTACCAAATAGTTTTACCTAGATTAAGGATTTCTAATCTCCATCATTTGAAGAATAAAATTCCTATTTAAATTCACATTACCTCCTCTTTTCATAATAAATAATTAAATCAAATCTTGAAAAATCATAATTGTAAATTCGTGCATCCTAGGAAAATGAATGTGTGATTTGAACATGAAAACAATCCTTCACTCAATATAATTTTCTATATCTATAGGATTTTACACAAAAACATTTCCATTTAAACGTATAAAATTATCCTAAAAAATTTCTAACATTTAATATAAAAAAACCGTGATAATCCTCAAAAGAACCATTATTGGGAATAACCCAACATCTTCCAACTTCTTTATTGAAAATGTGAGATCATTCCCTCCAGTAACTGTCTTAATTATTTTGTTTTATCTCTCCAAATTCATACTTTACAAATAAAAAAATGATGAGAAAAAATAGGTTAAAATGGTTTATTAGCCCGCAAGAAACATTAATTACATCTTTAGTCATAGATAAGAGTCCATACAAGTGAATTACTGGAAACTAGCCATAAAACATCTATCTCTTTCTCAGCGATGGAAACATGAGACTTGATTTGAGGGTTCTTCCATTCAAAATAAGAATAAATAGATTCACCTATATTATTCTTCATGGGATTCAATTCCTCGGGATTTGATACAGTAGTTCATTTAACTCTCCACATTCTCACACTATATCGAGGGATAAAAGAAATAATTTTAATGGTCTCAGTTCAGAAGAAATAGAAAGGGAATGTTCAAAGTTGGAACATGAGAGAATGTTTTCAAATATTGATTTTTATGATTGTTTTATCATTTTGGGAAATGAATATGAAAACTTAAATATAATATGTATAATAGTAAATGAATAAATCTAAATAAATTAATTACAGAAATAATAGTTATGGAAGAATTATAAATGGTAGATCTTATGGTAGGTTCCTACAAGAACATTTGAATGGTACCATGTTATGATATTATCTAGATACTATCATAACAATTGTATAAGGCAATGGTCAATTACCACCAGTAGATTGACTAATGGTAGATTGTCCTGGTAGATCACTAATTATAGATAAATAATGGCAGATCAGCTATGGTAGATCACCTATAATAGATCAGGAATTGTAGATCACCAACGATAGATCAATAATGTTATATCATCAATGATAGCACTAGACTCATGATATTCAAATACTAGAGACATTGTAGATTTAATAATATATGACAAACATAAACATATCATTCCAAGTCCTTGCATGGTAAAGCTTAATTTCTCAAAATTCAAAGGATTTATGCTTATATTAGAAAGGTAATGTTCAGAACCTATAAAATCAAGATTTATATTATAATTTCGAAAATGGTCTCTCAAAAAGTGATGTCTCATATTAATATGGTTGATTCTCAAATGGGAGAAATTATTATTAGAAATGTTAATAGAACATTTATTACCAAAATTTATAGGGACATGCTGAAATTGATAACCATAGTGTACTAAAGTTTGTTTCAACCATAGAATCCATTCACAATAACTTCCTACATATATATACACATATACCAAAATGGATAATGAAATAGAGTTCTATTTCCGACTACACTAAGACACTAAGGACCTTCAAAAAAGTTATATGTTCCAGATATTCTTTCTCTATCTAAATTAATACCAACAAATTAAACATGTGAATAAGTCACTATGTTAAATAATCATCCACTATAATAGAAAAATCCTAAATTGGTTATACCATTGACATATTTGAAAAATACTTTGATAATAATAAAATGAGACTCTTTCATATTTTCTTGAAAATGACCACATACATACACACTATGCATTATATCCAATTGGATATTTATTAAGTATTGATATCATCCAATCCCACATCTATATGGGGTTTGATCAGCTAGTTTAATAGCTTCACCATGATTTATTTTATATCTGGTGATCATGGGAGTATCACTACCCTTAGTTCTATACATGTCAGATTATTTTAAAATATATGTATTATACATTATATAATTTAAAATGATTTTATCATTTTTTTTAAAAATATTAATACCATGAACTAATTTATGTTCACTAATCAAACTCATTTAAAATTCAAATTGCATAATTTTTGAAAATTCGTTACACAAAAATTTATTTAAGATCTAAAAATATTATTATTAATGTAAATTTAGAAATCCAAAAAACATCTAATGTTAATTTAATAAATAAATTTGGTTCGGTTATCCCATTAGAAAAACCTTTTGATATCAAATATGAGATGAGTCTACAATACCATGCTCTAGGATATTGTTCTAATCCATATAGTGCTATTTTTAAATTAAAAACCTGATGTGGAGGGAGAATATTTTAAAATTATGGGGGTTATTCAACTAGAAAATCCTCAACTATATAAAAATTTAAGAATACAATATTAACAACCTTCAAATATGTATTAATATTAAATTATTCTTTGTATGAATGAAATATATTGATGGTGTCTAGTGAAGATATATGTGAAAAGGTTTCCTCATAATGAATACCTTCTTCTTATCTATATTATTATGAAACTGGCCTTTCTTCATTTCAAACTATAGATCCCAAAACATTATCCTTGTTTCTATGCACCCATTTAGTTCCAATTTTTAGGTAGTCCATAGGTATTTAAACTAGTTAAATAATTTATCAATTTCAATCTAATTTAATTCTTATTGTATAGACATTCCCCGAAATTCATCATTAATTTCCCTGTTGGTGTTCTTAGATAAATGTTATGATAAAAATGTTTGATGTTCAAATTAGTCTCTAAGGGAAGTTCTAGTCTGTATTATATTTTCTATGTCACCTACAAAAATATATAAGCGGTGACATCTATGAGTCCTAACATCTCTATAAATAGAAGTTTTTAACACCTCATTCTATTATATATGCTTGGGGTCTAGTTTTTCATCAGAACCTGGAAATTTTTCAAGAGGGGGACAGGTAGAATTATCCCTCAATTTAAAATTTATGACCATGTTAGAAAGATCATTCTTAAAATTTTATAAAGTGGTCGTAAGTTCATGTGGATCTGTTTCATCAAAAATTACATGTACATATTTTTCAACACACTTATTTCATTTATTTAATACCTTGTATGATTTACTTATTGTACGACATCCAATAATAATTTCTTATTATATTTTTGTTGAAACTTTGACTAAATTCTATTTTTTCGTATATAGAATTTAAATAATAATATCTAATGTAATTAAAATTTTTCATCTTACCAATCCAATGTTTAAATAGGGTCTTTTTTAAAAGATGTCTAATTAGAGCCCAATTAATTATATAACAATCTATGTTTATAGATTTTTCCCAAAAATGTTATGTAAATCATACTCATTAATATTTTTTCAGAAAATTTATTGAAGGGTTCCATTAATTCTATTTACCACAACATTCTTTTGTGGGGATCTAGGAGAATAAAATTTTCGATTCTAGCCATGTTGTGAGAATAATGATTCAGAATATTGGTTTTCAAATTCCCAGACATGATGACTTCTTAAGGTCATTATTCTATCCCACTATGATATTATACAAAACTGGAAAATTTATAAAAATAGGAAAGGGATTCACATTTATTATCAAGGAGAAAAACCCATGTATATCCTAATTTTCCATTGACTATAATATAGTCATAATGATTTCGTACTAGACTTTAAAATCCAGACGGTCCAAACATATCCATGTGAACCACCTCTAAATGTTATGATGTTGAGAATTGTTTCTTGGATTTGAAAGATATTTTATATTACTTTCCCTTCTTACAAGGATTATAGAATTCATATTTTGGGAATTCGTGTTTGGGTAGATTCTTGAGTAAAACATTCCTAGTTATCTTTATCAATGATTGAATATTGAAATTACATAGTCTCTTATCCCAAATCCCATATCTTTCAAAATGAAAAATAAAAATAAACCATTCTGTGAAAATAAGGAATTTAAATCTATGGAATAAAAGTAATCAATTTTAATAGTAGTAAAAAGTAAATCATCTTTGGACTAAAAAACCTTGCATGAATTATTTTCAAGACTGAAATGAAGACCATCATCCCAAAATTGTGAAATTCTATACCGATTATATTTTAATCCATATATAAATAATATTTTGGAATTTAAAACTATACTAGTGTTACCAATTTGGCTGAGCCCTATTAGTATTCCTTTAGAATTTGCATCAAAAGTGACATTTTATCCTCCCACTATGAATTTTTTTTTGAAGATTTATTAGTTTCTACTCATATATATAGATTATCCCCTATAATGATACCATAATTCCTTATAGTAAAAATTCATTTAGGTTACACACAAACAATATTTAAAAAATTCATGTCTGAACCCATATTTTCTTATGATCAAATAAGTTAGTAAATAATTCTATAAGAAATCATAATTGTATAAAAAAATCTCTATAATAATACCTTTAATTCTATGAAATGAATATTTCATTAGGTTTATTTGAATAAGAAACATTAAAATAAATAAAATAACTGGAACATGGGACAAATTTATTCTTTTATTTTTTCCTCTATCTAGGTTTATAACTAATTCATGTAGTATGATTAGGTGTTTTTTATTTACCAAGAACCTAGGTAAGGGTATTCCTTTCCAGTTTAAAATCACACCAAATTATTCATTAATTTATTATCAGATAAATTATGCTCATTATTTTCTTTATGTAGCTTTGTGTCATAATATTTCTCAATAGTGAGATCAGTCTTAGGTTTAACATACATAACATCTTACTTATTTTATCCTTAATATAAATTATTTAATTCATTACACATTCATATTAGAATGTTAAATTAATCAAATAATTCATCATGGTTCATATTCTCAACATTATTTAAATGTTTTATAATGAAATAAAATATGAGTAGGATATTTAGGTAAAAGATTCAGTACTAAAAATGTGTTTATCATAAAATATATGTTACATTTTTGATTTCTTTCTTCTATGATGGATTCTGAATCACATAATCTATCCTTAGAGGAATTCGATATGTATTTTATATAATTTTTATTTCTTTTTTTATTTTATTCATACGTATTCTAGTATTTATGCTTATGAAAATTTACATTGTTTTGTCCTTTACTTTTACACTAATGTAAGGTTATTTCATTGGGCCAGTCTTCCTTTTTCCATTCATTTCACAATTCCATTTATTCTCGTACAATCCTCTATTATTTTATTTCATAAAGAACATTTTCTTTTTATATAACATCTTGAAATTTCTTGAAGAATGATCCATCTTTTTATTTCCATCCAAATTTTATTCTTCATTACTTTTTATTTTAGATTTTATTTTCTCTATTATCTTTAAGATTGAAATATTAAAGGATAATAACTTCTTATTTGGTTCATCAAAATCCTAATTGTTCTATTTCAATTATTTTTTATACATTTTCATATTTCGTATATGTTCTTTTACTATTAGTTTAACAATATCTTATGATTATCTAATGGAAAAATATGTTCATCACCATCTATCTAGTTGGCATGTCAAAATTTTCACGAATTGATCCTTATAAATAAATTATTTCCCAGAGCATGGATCTTGTTAAAAATTTCATTAAGCATGAGATATATACCAGAAATATATTCATTAGACTTCATCTTAAATGCGTCATATTTAATATAATATGTACTTAAAAATATGTTTTTAACATTATAGATCCCTCAATATATATAGGAATGGTTTCCCAAATATTAAAATTAGTAGCACAAACGTATATATTATTAACATAAATTTCTCCTAAATCATATTATAAATCATTCATATATTTATAATTATATTCATATGATTCCTTAGTGGAATCACTTCATTCAGATCTAGATGTATTAGGTTTTTCATATTTACCTTAAATGACAATACAAATATCAATGTACATATATTGAAAATGGATTTTCATTTTAATTATTGATTTCCATAATTGACTACATTATAATAATTGGATTGTTCAGTTGCAACTACATATTTTCTCTTAATATACACAAATATTGAAATTTATAATAAAAATAAAATTTTGATCTTTATGTAAAACTGGATCATAGTAAATATATATTTAGATTAATTAATACCAAATTTTGGTTAGAGTTTCCAACTCAAGGGGGGATTGTGTTTTCAAAATAATTTATATCATAAATATTAAAAACTAAATACCCCAATTTTATAAATATAATTACCTATTAAAAAACTGTATAAGTATATAATTTTATCTTTTTAAAGTTGATCTTAGGAATTATCATAGATTAACTAAAATAATTCTGAAAACACTATATCGTTTGAAACTAATACAATCATATGAAATAAATTATATAAAACCTTATTATATGTTTACTATCAATGTTGAGTTTTTTATAGGATTAAAACATGGTAAAAATTTTATTTAAAACATAGAAATCAAAATAAACAATGATCTAAATCGGTAACAATAAATATATCATAATAAAATTTAACAAGGGGATGGGTCTCAATTAGAGTCTTAATCCACTTCTATTGGAAGTAAACCATTTCCAAGAGGTTTATTATAAAGTATACCAATCCAATACCAATAGTATATTTTATAAGAAACATTGCGCAAGGTTATCCCAACAAAAAGCCTCATCTATAATTATTCATGGGACAAAACAAGATCAAGCCACACATGAATTATTCCACAATTATTTGAGGAATAAATATGAAGAAAATAGACACAGAGAGCAGGGGGAGAGAGATAGAGAGATTCAAGAATACTCAATTATGGTGTAGGTGACTATGTTTTAAAAATATACATATATAAAAAAAATCACGAATGATAATCACAAAAATAAAGAGAAAGTGTTTAGAGATGACAAAATATAGTGTTCCATAATACAAATATATTTGGTTGTTATATAGTCCTTGAAATCATTTTTGGATAGAGCTCAAATAGGATGCGAAAATATGCAATAAAAATATGGGGTCATGAAGTCTAAAAAAAGATTCTGTGATTGTCCATGTATCCCCTATACACATGTGTCTCTTATTCATTTAGTTCCATCATGTTAGGATATGATATTTTGTGTAAAATAATGTTCCCCTCATTAATATATGATCATTTCTCGTTCATGAGGATGGTTCATTGGAATTTATAGAACTATAGATCCAATCATTCATTGAAAGATAATATTATAATTATTTCTATCCTTGTATTGATCAAAAAATTTAGAATATACTAGAATTTTCTTTAATAAAACCTTGGAGTTATTTAAGAATTATAATTCATAGATCTATCTAGTTTTGTCTACTATTAAATGATTAAACTAGACATTAGAGGATTATTTTTGAAATTAATTATACATGGCCATGTTAGCACTATAGAGGAATGTTTACTTGAGGTAGATCTTTATAATGGTAGCTTTTCAGAATGGTATCTTCACTATAACAGTACAACTACTGAAGTAATGGTATCCTTGAGTGATATAACCATCACTAGGAAATAGGATTGGATGAATGTAGAACCATTTGATTGTAGTGGTAACATAGACTGTAGGTTGATTTATCTATAAGAAGTATCATGAAATGGTAGTTTGGCTTGGTAGTATATCTGTTGTATTAGTAGTAGAAAAAATGTACTAATGGTATCATCATGCTAATAATGGAGACATATCAACTTGTACAATAGTACAATCTGATGGTAGATTATGTCAGTCACAAGATTGAAATAGTGGTATCACGGAGTGGTAAAATGTCTTACCATTGGTAGCTCTTTATAACTGACAATTGATCTATACTTATCCACTTTTCACTATTTATCCAAAAATTTATTTACTATCATTAAACATCAAAGTCGATATAAACATAAAAACATGATTTCTGATTATTAAAATAAGGAGGTTGTAAACACATTAATTCAATAATTATGAATTTACTTTGGTTATTATTACATTCAGACACATTTTCATGTTTAAAAAAACACTCATCGTTAAAAAAACCGACATTAATGTATTTTTACCATAATATCATGTCATTTATTTCAAAAACTAGTATCAAATTTTGTTAAAGAAAACTCAGGAATTTTGTATTTTAATTAAAAATAAAATAGTTATTATCAATATTTAATGAATCATCATATTTAGAATATTAAAATTTCTTATACGTTTTCATTTCATCAAAATTCTACCAATAGTCATTATATCAACTCATGAACATTTTTCTACAAATCGACAATTAGTTTCTTCCAACCACTCTTTTGAAAATTTTTCACAGACACCGCAAAATTTCACTGTTATTTTTCAAGGAAACTAATCTGGTATTGAAAATTATTTGAAAATATATTTTAATTTAAGTAAGAAAATAATTTTTTAAATTATAATTATTTATTTCAAAACCGCCTACCTAAAATAACATGTTGTAAAACCCTAATAAGAGGTCTACAAAATGAAATAGGTGGAACTCCTCACCCCACAATCAAGGGGAAAACCAATGAATTCCTCTATTAGTAACCATGTAGCTAGTTTCCCCGAACCCTAATTTAAATAAATACAATAATATAATAAAGATAGATTCAGATATTTTAAAAAAAACACAAACAATATGTTTCATAGAATAAAACCATGAATTAAAACATTATTTAATTTTTAATTTTCAAAATAATCTTGAATTGGGAGGGTTTAAAATCACTTAAAGTAGGAGTTACGACTTTTAATGGTTCAAAATTTTATTCCCATGTTTTACTCATTTTAAAATTATAGAAATGGTATTTTTGGAATTCTTAAGGAAGAAGAGAATCTTTGATAAAAATGAATTTTTCATTAAAAGGGAACATGAAAAGGGAAACATGGTTTACCCTTAAATAGAACATGGATTTTTAAAAAGGCTAAGGGGATTTACCATGACATAAAAGAATCACATAAGAAACAATTATTTAGTTTCCTAGAATTCCCTTATTTATATTTATAAAATTATGGGTTACCTGTAATGTCTCGGGCCCAGGTGCCACTCCACGAGTGCCCCAAACCCGGTTGGTCACACAACCTCAAGCGCATTTACCCAAACGCTAGAGTCTAACGACTAGCAGCGAGGGCCCAGGTCTGATAGTGGGGAAACTATGCTCTCATTTGTCATAGTGTAGTACAGCAGATTTAAATATACAACACACAACAATAGTGGAAGCAATAATCCATACACATTTAAAATAAACGACTATAGTAAGGGATAACCAACAGTCATATATATAATGATGCAACATGTCTCATGTTCTATGAAAATAGCCAGAACATGTAACTCATCAATACAGTACAGTACAATATAGAGTACAGCAAAACCAAACCAAAACAGACGGTAACATCATGAGCCTAAGCCCGGTCCCATGCTCCCCTACTCCTGAGCAGAAATTAAGTACCAGTATAGGGACCCTTTCCCTTATCCACACTGATAGAAATGTAATCTGTTTGGGATGAAGACATGACCCAAACAGGGTGTGAGAAATAAATCCCAGTAGGCACCCACTGAAGGCCTGAGCCCAACTCTGTGAAAATTTTCAAAAACAATGTGTATTAGTAAAGTGCAATAAACTATATAGTACTCAAAAGTAACTATCTTTTCCAATTATATTGCCATTTATTATTCATTTAAACTATTAAATTTAATAACATTTTTTGCTAAACATAGCCAATCCCTCAGGCTATTCAGAACCTTGCCCTCAGGATAATATAGTAAAACCACACCCTCGGGCTTTCCCTCAGGCTATATAGTAAAACCACACCCTCAAGCTTTCCCTAAAGAAATATAGTACCTTACTCTCAGGGATTTACCTCATGAGAAATATAATCTTTCGCTCAGGCCAAACTGTATTGAAACCCTCAGGTGATCAGAATCTTGCCCTCAGGCCTTGCCCTTAGCCAAAATAGAAAATTTCCCTCAAGCTAAGAAGTGCCTTTCCCTCAAGCTAAACAAACCATTCCCTCATGATAAATTAACCGGTCCATGACCAACATGTAAATAAGAAATTAATATATAATTACGCTCAAGGGAATTTAATAAACATTATTACAATGGAATACCCTCGAGTATCCTAGCCAAACGGTTAAAGAGAGGAACACAACCCCGGGATGGTCCTGGATCCAGGAAGCGATCCCAAAAATTAGTTTATTATCACATTTAATTATCTTTACAGTTCTAGGTATTTAAAACTGTAAAGGCCTAACCCACAAGACACCCCAACATGGGTTCATAGCTCAACGATACACAAAAATGCATCGCAGTTGGAATTTAAACACCAAGCCACCTACCTTAAACGCCCCTAAATGGTATATGCGAATGACGATCCACGAATCATCCAAGAACGATGTAGATATGACGTGAATGAAAAATCCATTCAAACTTAAATAACCTCCCTTAAAGGAAGAATTTTCAAGAATTTCTTAAAGAGAGTGGAGAGCATACCGGTGCGGTTTTAACGAGATCGTCAGAGGTGAAAGAAGATTCCCGATTCTCGATCAAGAGATCCTCAAAGGTCCGGCCTACCCTCTCCTGACTCCTTCCTCTAGTTCTGAGCCTTCTTTATGAACAGGGGAGGATACTGCCCATTTAGGCGAAAAAACCAAACGACGTGTTCTACTGACTACACGGTGTGTACTTTTCTCATTTAACTGTTCTTTTGGTGGCACCACCACACTTTTCATTCGTCGATATAAGTACACAACGTATATTTATGATTACACGGTGTGTACTATCGCTCTTCTAGTGGCTGTTTCCACCACCTTACTGTTTTCTTACCGACTGACTACACGACTTGTAAATAAAAAGAACACGGCCTGTAGTTGATTTTTTTACACCTTTCGTCACCGACAGGGCTACACACCTTGTGTACTCATCCCACATGGCCAAAGTACACAGCATGTGGAATAGTACATAGTGTGAAGTCCCGAAATTTAGTATTTCCCCCCATTTTCCTTATTTTCTCAAAAAAAATGACGTAAAAGAGAAAATAATACAACCATACTTCAAAACTAAGAACCAGGTTCTTACAAACTCACCCCTTAAAGTAATTCTTCCCCGAATTTCCCATCCAAGGGTAGTGAAGGTAAATCTCAGAATATTTATGGCCACTAAGCACGTAAGTCGGTCTCCCGCTCCCAGGTTTCGTCCTGCACTCGGCCATGCTACCGTAGCACCCATACGAGAGGAACTGACCGGCTTCGGAGAACCTTCCTGCTCCTATCAACTATACGAATCAGATGATCTTCAAAGGACGCATTGATCTACAGCTTAACCTCCTCTGGCTGAAATACGTGAGATGGGTCTGAATGATAGCAACACAACTAAGATACATGGAAGACATCGTGCATGGATTAGTACCTCTGTGGAAAATAAAACTGATAGGCAAGCGGCCCGGCTCTCTCCAGAATCTTAAATGGCCCCACATACCTCGGTGAATGTTTACCATGTCTCCTGATCTTCCTATGCCCCAACCTCAGTGAAAGACGTAAGAAAACCTGATCCCAAACCATGAACTCCAAGGGTCTTCTTCAGTGATCAACATAGGATTTCTGACAAGACTATGCAGTTTCCATCTGCTTGTGAAGGAACCGGACCAGATCATAAGTCTCTTGTACGAGCTGTTGTCCCAGTAAAGCTACCTCACCTGCCTCTATCTAGAACAAAGGTGATCGGCCTGGCCTACCGTATAAATCCTCGTATGGTACCATCTACATAGTTGCCTGAAAACTATTATTATAGGAAAACATGACCAAGGGTATATGCTTCTCCCAAGAGCCCCCAAATTCTAGGATGCATGCACGGAGCATGTCCTTAAGCACCTGTATCATACGCTCTAACTAGCCATTGGTCTGAGGGTGGTAACCTCTGCTCAGAAGAACCTCTGTACCCAGTGCCCTCTGAAAACATTTCCAGAAATGAGACATAAAATAGGAATCCCTATCTGAAATGATAGAACGAGGGACCCCATGAAGATGTATGACCTCTCATATATACAACTTCCTTAGCTCATCAACTCCAAAGGTCTCCTTGATCGGAAAAAAGTGAGATACCTTCATGAGTCTGTCCACAAAAACCCACACAACTTCATTGACTTGAGGTGACCTCAATAACCCAGTCACGAAGTCCATCGCAACATCATCCCATTTCCACTACAGGATGGGTGAAGGTTGTCACATTCCAGCAGGACTCTGAGGCTCTACCTTCCCCTACTGATAGGTGGAACATCTCGTAACAAAACCAGCTACTTCTCTCTTCATACCTGGCCACGAGTACTAACGTCACAAGTCACGGTACATCTTGGCAACATCGAGATGAACTTCCCAAACTGAAGCATGAAACTCTCGCATCAGATCCTTGCATATATCCCCTAGAACCCATACTAGTCCATGGAAATGTTGTACCACATCATTGCCTACCGTCCACCCAGGAATAGGGTCCTTACTTGCCACCAACTCCCATAGGATGAGGTATTATGAATCAGATAACTGTCTCATCCTCACCCTATCTAGGAGGGTAGAGGTCACAGCTAATGATGAAATATAGGTTTTCCCCTAATTGTCGTACACCTCCAAATGCATCTCAGAGAACAAAGACATAATCTTCCCCTCACCACTAGCCTCCTACACTGCCTATATCTGAGTCCTCCTACTAAGTGCATCAGCTACTACATTGCCTTTACCAGGTGTATAGGCAAGCTCAAAGTCAGAGGACTGAAGGTATTCAACCCACCTTCACTACCTCATATTCAATCCACGCTGAGTAAATATATACATGAGACTTTTGTGCTCGGTGAAAACCACAAAATTCTCTCCCAAGAGATAATGTCTCCAATAGTGTAACGCATGAACAACTGTAGATAAATCAAGATCATGCATCGGGTAATTCCTCTCATGTGGCCTCAACTGTCGAGACCCGTACACAACAACTTGATCTCCCTGAATCAATACAGCTCCCAGCCCAATACCTGATGCATCACAGTAAACTGTATAGCTCTTCCCTTGCTCGAGAAGTATCAGGACTGGTGCTGATGTCAACCATCCTTTCATGTACTGAAATGATGTCTCAAAAGCTTCTGACCAAATGAACATCACACCATTATTAGTCAAACCCATCAACGGCACTGCTATGCAGGAGAAGTCATGTATGAAGCGTCTTTAGTAACCAACCAGCCTCAAGAAACTCAGTATTTCAAACATGTTTTTTGGCTGCTCCCAGGAAACTACTGATCTCACCTTCTCTGGGTCTACTGCAAGTCCTACCTCTGAGATGATATGACCTAGGTAGTGAATCTGATCCATCCAAAAGTTGCACTTTTAGATATTAGCATATAGTCGATGCTCTCTTAGGGTACTCAATATGATCTCAATATGGGTGGCATGGTCATGTCGAGTGTGAGAGTACACCAAGATATCGTCCATGAATAATACCACAAAATAATCCAGATAGGGATGTAACTCACGATTCATTAGATCCATAAAAACTGCGGGCGCATTCGTGTGTCCGAACGGCATAACCATGTACTTGTACTGATCATATCTGCTTCAAAAATCTGTATATGGTATATCTGATAGTCTCACATGCAGCTGATGATATCCTGATCTCAATTCAATCTTTGAGAAAACTCATGCTCTATGAAGTTGATAAAAAATACAATCAATCCTCAGCAAGGGATATTGGTTCTTAACCTTTAACTTGGTCAACTTCCAATAATCCACAATGAGTCAGAGGGTACCATCTGATTTCTTCACAAAAGGACCAGATAACCCCAAGGAGAAGTACTGGGTTGTATAAAACCCTTTGACTGTAACTCCTCTAACTGCCTCTTGAGCTCCTGCAACTCTGGTGTAGCCATCCTATAAGGAGGAAAAAACACCGGTTCTGCTCCTAGCACAAGTTCAATAGAGAAATCCACCCCACGCTCCAGAGGTAAACCTGAAAATTCTTCTGGGAAAACATCCATGAAACGATCCACCACTATAGGGAAATCCTTCTGACAAGTTCCCTAATCATCCATATATAAACTCACAATCTGGGCTATGACTCCACCCCACACAAGTTACATTGGTCCAGCACGACTCTCCTGAATATCCCATTTTCCCTTGAATAGAAACTCTCTGCCCTCTGGTGACATGAAACTCACCCTGCGACGATAGCAATCTACAAAGGTTCAAAAGGGAACCAACTAGTCCATTCTGAGAATGACATCATAGCTCGTCATCTCTACGACATAGAGGTTCCATAGAAAGTGACATCCACCAACCTCAAGGGGGTAGTCCTTGCACTAACTCACACATTCCTTTCTCATTCCCAAAGGTGTTTCTACCATCATAAAATCAGAAGAAGAAGAAAAACACAGAGACCAATGCTCTCCACAATGAGCACAAATATGAAACTATGTGTAGAACCCATATCAAAAAGTACTGAAGATAAGACAGAAGATACTAGAATTGTACCTCTAACTGTAGAAGTTCTGGGATCCTGCTCTTGTTGGGTCTATTGCACTGCATATGCATGCCCAGTGATGCGGCCCTACGACATAGCCTGGATACCCTAAGCTGTCCCACCCTGTTGCCTCTGAGATCCTGGTTTCTGGCTACCATGGCCACCACCACCATCTCTGCCTGCGTTCCCTGACGTATCCAGTTTCCCAACTGGTAAGAAGCAGCTGGTCCTGCTCCCGCTCACAGAGTCTGTACAGAACCCCTCTCACTACCCACTAGTAGAAACTCCCTACAAAAGCGCTGCAGATGACCCATCTTGCTGCATGCTCAACACTCCACTGGGTCACATGGACACTAAGGTCTCTTGTGCCCCTCTCTACCACACTGGTGACACATGATCGGGCCACCCGAAGCATTCCACTGGCTGGTACTACCACATTGGGAGAAATCTATTTGTCTCTTCCTCTTACTGGTAGAAATAATACCATAAACTGGTGTCGAACCGCCCTTGACCACACCACTAACTTCCCGCAGGTTCCTCTCAGTAATAAGTGCCTGGTTCACAATAGCATTTATAGTTGGCAACCTAAAAACAATCACCAGTGCTCAGATGTCATATCGAAGAACATCCTCAAAGCGTCTGTCCCTGAACGTCTTATCACCCAATAGAACAGGTGCAAACTGTTGAAGCTTGGTGAAACGAGCAGAATAATCCATCACCGACATAGATCCCTACTGCAGATTCATGAACTCTCGAGCTCAATCTACCCTCAGTTTCTCTAGAAAGATGAAGCCATAGAAATCTGTCTCAAAATCTTCCCATCCCATGTCTCTGTGATGCTCTGACTGGGTGGTAACATCCCACCCCCTCTTGGAGTTATAACGCAACATATAAGTTGTGAGCTTGATCCTCCACCCTGGAGGCATCTCAAGATGCTCGAAAATATTCTGCATCAACCCCAGCCAAGACGTTGTAGCATGTGGTCTTCCATCCCCAGAAAACATAGGCGGATGCTGCTGCTGGAATATACGAGTCAGCTCGGCCATAGATGTGGCAGCTGGCGGTGCTCCCTGAAAGGTATGCACGAACCGTGTAAAGCCTTCATGGAACTACGCCTCTGCGCCTATGTCCAATATAACGGCTGGCACCGTATCTGGACCTTCTGGAGGATCCATCGGTAGTCCATGGCCCACCATCTCTATATTATAATTGTTTCCACTCTCCTGGTGAACAATTCATGGTCGTCTCGACGACATGACTCTACAAGGTCAAACACACACCTTAAATACAGATTATTAAGATTGAAAATGAAGGGACCAAAAAGGGAACAGGAGGAGGAAGGCATTCAACATTTTCAAAACAAGACTACACGGCGTGTATACTCACTACATGGCGTGTACCTAACTTATCTTCCCTGCCCGGGTCCTTCTACACGACTAAGCCACACGGTTCACGTCGAAAAAAACTACACGGCGTGTATATTAACTACACGGCGTGTAAGCTATAATTTTATAACTGCCCTTGCCATTCGTGACACGGCCGACTACTCTGCTTGATACCACATGGTGTGTTACACCCGCACACGGTGTGTACACCACCCCTATTCCCCAGCCACATGGCTACGTCCACATGGTCTCTCACCGGTCAACACTAAACGGTGTGTCTCTCAGGTACACGGCGTGTTCAAGAAGAGGTAACACCAACCCGTGTTTGTTCGTTATATAGTCAGGTCCCCAGGTAAGACTGCATGTTGTGTGCATCATTGACACGGTGTGTACAAAAACATTCCACAAACCCATGTTGTTAGTTACACGGCCGAACTTTGGGTTAATACTACTTGGCGTGTACATCAGGTACACGACATGTTCACCCCAAGAATTTTCCTTCCTCATGTCCCTTCCCACATGGTCCATGACATGGAAGGAGACTACAAGGCGTGTGCTGAGGGTACACGGCATGTACTTAAAAAGTTTTATTTTCTTCCTGAACAGAAGAACACACGGCGTGTGTCCGAGGAAATATATGGTGGGTATCCTGGGTTTTCCGGATAGTAAGCTTATGAAACTAATCCGGAACCCAATAAATACTGAAAAGAAACACCTATGTGCCATATTCTGACCCGTGGGGGTCCATACTCCCCACGAATCAGAGTTTGGAATCTTATACATGTTATAATAAGATAAATAGTCAATGATGAACCAAATTTCGGTCAATGAGGGCCCATATTCCCCAAAAACCAAAGTTTTGCGTCCATTCTATCAACAAGCTCACACAAAAATACCCTATCACACAATAGGTATTTATTAAAGAAACTATCAAAACATCATGATTTTTCTTGCACAAAAACTATCACAACAACATGCAATTGGCTAGTGCGCCTATGTGGCATGGAACTATGCATGATATGTGATTTCTATTATGTGCCTAAATGAGTCATGCGATGGAATAACATCATCTAATCAGGTTGCAACTAAATATAACCCATGGATAAATATAAATAGCACAATCTCAAGTGCATTACCCAATGGTGAAAATCAAATCAACTGTAAAATTTGAAAAATCGGAAAAATTGCAAAAATACGAGGTAGACTGGCTTTTCCCTGTACACAGGTTAGCTACTCCCAGACAAAACTTATTACCAACTGCCATTTCAAACCTATCCCTAACTAAGGCTCAAAATAGTAATTCATAGAAAAGAAACCCTCAGATACCACATTGTAACGTCCCAGGCCCAGGTGCCACTCCACAAGTTCCCCAAACCTGGTTGGTCACACGACCTCAAGCACATTTCCCCAAAATCCAGAGGCTACCAACAACCAGCGAGGGCTCAGGTCTGATAGTGGGGAAACTATGGCCTCATTTGTCAATGTGTAGTGCAGCAGAATTAAATTTACAACACACAACAACAGTGGAAGCAATAAACCATACACATTTAAAATAAACGACTACAGTAAGGGATAACCAACAATCATATAGATAATGATGCAACATGTCTCAAGTTCTAAGAAAATAGCCAGAACATGTTACACAAAATTACCGTACAGTACAATACAGAGTATAGAAAAACCAAAACAAAACAGCTGGTGGAATAATGAGTCTAGGCCTGGTCCTATGCTCCCCTACTCCTCAGCAGAAATCAGGTACCTGTATAGGGAACCTTGCCCTTATCCACACCTGCAGAAATGTAATCTGTTTGGGCCGAAGACATGAACCAAACAGGGTGTGAGAAATTAATCCCAATAGGAACCCACCGAAGGCTCATTCCAAACTGTGTGAAAATATGCAACAATAGTGTGCTATAGTAAAATTCAATAAACTAAGCAGTACTCAAAAGTAAATAACTTTACCAGTTATATTTCCATTTATTATTCATTTAAACTATTTGATTTAATAACATTATCTTCTCAATAGAACCAAGCCCTCGGGCAATTCAGAACCTTTCCCTTAGGCTAATATAGTAAAACCATGCCCTCAGGCTTGCCCTCAGTCTATATAGTAAAACCACACCCTCAAGCTTTCCCCCAGGCTATATATTAACTTTCCCTCAGACATTTCCATCAGGCCAAATAGAAAATTACCCTCATGCTAAACTGAATCGAAACCCTCAGGTGATCAGAATCTTGCCCTCAGGCCTTTCCCTCAGGCGAAATTGAATGTTGCCCTCAGGGTAAGTAGTACCTTGCCCTCAGGCTAAACAAACCATGACCTTAGGCTAAAGTAACCGGTCCATTCCCAACATGTAAATAAGAAATTCACATAAAATTACTCTCAAGGAAATTTAATAAATATTATTACAAAGGCATACTATCGGGTATCCTGGCCAAATGGCTAAATAGAGGAACGCACCCCCGAGGTGGTCCTGGATCCAGGCAGTGATCCCAAACAATAGTTTATTATCACATTTAATTACCTTTACAGTTCTAGGTATTTAAAACAGAAATTTCCTCACCCACATGACACCCCAAAATGGGTTTTTAGCTCAACAGTACATAATAATGCATAGTAGTTGGAATTTAAACACTATGCCACCTACATTAAACGCCCCTAAAATGTATACGTGACCGACGATCCTAGAATCATCCAAGAACAACGTAGATCTGATGTGGAAGAAAACCCCATTCAAACTTAAATAACTTCCCATAGAGGATGAATTGGCATGAACTGCTTAAGGAGAGTGTAGATTTTACCTATGCGGTTCCAATGAGATCGTCAGAGGCAAAAACGGATTCCCGACGCTCGATCGGGAGATCCTCGAAGGTCCAGACTCCTCTCTCAACTCCTTCATCTGGTTCAATGCCTTCCTAGTGAACAGGGGAGGCTACTGCCAATTTAAGCAAAAAAAACTACACAGCTTGTACTATTGACTACATGGTGTGTACTTTTCTCATTTAAACGTTCTTTTGGCAGCACCACTGTACTGTTCATCTGTCCACATAAGTACGTGACATGTATTTCTGATTATACGGAGTGTACTATTGCATTTCTGGCGACTATTTCCATCACCTTACTATTTCCTAGCTGACTGACTACACAACGTGTAAATACAATCTACACAGCATGTAGTCAGTTTTTTTACACCTTTCGTCGCCGACAGGGCTACACACCCTGTGTACTCATCCCACATGACCAAAGTACATGGCGTGTGGAATAGTACACGGTGTGTAGTCCCAAAATTTAGGATTTTCCCCCATTTTACTTATTTTCTCAAAAACACTTAAGGAAAATAGAAAAGAAGACACCCATACCTCAAAACTAAGAACCGGGTTCTTATATTACCCTTAAGCAACTCTATTCTACCATATGTGGTGACCAAGTTACTCATATGTAAGAAACTTATGCAACCCTAATTCCCTCACATAGTGTAGTTTTACCCATGAAACACCATTATGTAGATTAATAGTCTCATTTAAGACCCTTATATAGCTACACTACCCTTACGTAATGCTCGTTTACTCGTACACAAACCATAATTACCCTTACACAATGTAAATGATTTCAACCATAACATTATATAATTGGTTTTTACCATTATATAACCTTTTAAAACTAAGGGTTTCCATTATGAAAAACCACTTAAATATGAGTAGAGGGTCATTACTATTAGAAGGACCATGTGTACCATGTAATGGAAAATATTAATATTCAGTGTCAGATTTCCATTAAAAATGTCATAAACTAAAACCAAATTGGGTTCCAAATATAATCAACATCACTCAACATATAAAAAAAAGAAACATATCTAACCATTAAAATTACCTGAAATCAATGAGCATGATATTATATAAATCTCACATTACATTTGAATACATTAAATAAAACATAAAAAATCTAGTGATAACATTATCATTTTTTCAATTATATCACTAAAATCATTCATAAACCACTTCATTGTATCTAGGGGAAAGGAAAATAAAATAAAGGATGAAATAATATTATCAAAAAGGTAAAGTGTACAACATTATCCATCGAAGGATAAATAAAATATATATAATATGGTATATCTAAACAATAATCAAATATTCATATAACAAATATCATAAAATGAGAATATATCCATTGATAAAATAATAACATAAATATTTAAATGGAAAAAAATAATTTTTTCCATAATTATGTTATGCATAATTTCAGATATAAAAATCACACCATAAAGGCCTTGTTCTTCTTTTTCATAAACATACCAGCATGTCTACATGTCAAGACATCATAAATAATTAGGTACAAATACATCACATATCTCAGATTCTTTGTCTCTTTAGAATTATTGATGCATTGAGGGGATATAATGGGCCCATCTAGTCACATAAAAATCCCAATTCAATTCATTATAATAATGAAATGGTAAAGAATTCAATACATAATCAACATTAAAATTCATATTCAAAAACTGACATACGAAATGTTAATAATTTCCCAAGATAATAAAAAAAAGTATCATAAGACATAAAAAATAATATAGAGGATGATATCAACATATTATAATCATATTAAAGAATAATATTCTTCAAATTATTTTGAAATAGATGCAATAATATTTAAATGATCACTGAATGATTTTTTGAGGAGATTTCCCTTTTCATTTTCAAATCAAGGATATTAAAATCAAAAAATTTCCAAAATATTAGTAAGAAAATTTTATTTGAAATAAGATATGGAAAATATTCATAGAATATTCTAGATAAAGAATTTTCACAATATTGTGAAAAAAATTCATTCGTTTTATGTCAAGACAACTATTTTTTCTCAAACCATTAGTAAAAATAACTCATTCAGAAAAGGAAAAAATATTCATTATAATATTTTTCTTATAGATATTAAAATGATATTAGAAAGTAATTTAATCAATAATTATATAATATAGAAAAATTCAGGTAAGAATTTTAAATATAATATTTACATGTAAGAATAATATTCTCAACCGATCAGAAAATCATATTCTATTTTCCAAAAAAAATTATTTTTGTCTTTTGAGTGTCAAATTTGGAAAAAATTGGACTAATATATTAAAACCCAATAAATTATTAGAGGAGAAAATAATATATTTTTTTAAGTAATAAATATCATACAATTATAGAAATGGAATCCTAAACACAATAAACCTCTAATAAAGATCAAATTATAAAATAAACTCTTATTACTTTGGTAACATTTGAATCATAACCCGGGTGAATAAATAAATTCAAATGAAACATTTAATTCGATGAATATAAATTAATTCGAGGTATATAAATTAATATGGTAGTTATATACACCACAATAAAGAAACCTTTCATAAATGGGGTATTGGTATCACATAAACAAAAGTTAGATGAGATATCCTTATAAAGATCATAACATTATAGTGATAATTATTCAATGATTTAATTATATGTAAAAAAATTATATCCAGATAAAAAAAGTTTAAATAAAACATAAAATAATTATTGGTAATTATACACATAATATATACATAACATAGATAGTGGAAGTGTAATATAACCCAATGAAATGAAATTGAGTTCAAAATGCCCTTACATAGAATATAACTCGCTAAATAAGTTCATTATCGACTGTAAAAAATAAATATATTAATTTTATAATCTATTCTGAACCATTTTCAGGTGTATCAAAATATTAATTTCCTTTTTATTTTATATATTACCATTATTTATATAGTTATAAAATATATTAAGTTAGTCGAAGGATTTGAGAATGTTCTGTTCATAATCACAAAATAATTTAATTAGGTTGATCACGATTAAATAAATAATTGTTCCATAATATCAAGAATGTTAATAATAAAATATTTATTATTTTTGACATTAAATAAAATTTTGTAATCATCCATTAACATTATTCATGAAAACTAATCGCATCACTTTGTGGAGGTGGTTGTCTATATATATGCATGAGCAATGCTATCATTTTTTAACAGGATGAAGGGTAAGAGGGTAAGTAATATATTATATTTATAGAATAATAATTATTTCATAATGTGATATATATTCACCAAATTAACCATATTAAACATCCATGAATGTGTTTATGAAAAACAATACACATCTCTTCATGGAGGTGGTAGTCCACATGTACACATGAATGACATAGTTGTTCCCCCATATGATTAAAAAGTATAATAAAAAGGATTGTGACATAATAAAAATAAAATATCATTATATTTAATACAATTATGCTATTATAAACTTATGATATCATATTATTTTAAGGATTCATATGGATCAATAAAATTTAATCATTCAGTTAAGTGTTACACCTCTTCATTCAAAAAATATATTTGGCTTATACCTTAAGCCTTCAATGTTCATACATTGGTGAGACCATGACCATTAGAATATAGAGAGGAATGATGGAATTTTATTTTTGAATGTTGGTTGAGATACATGGATCATTAAGTTAGAGGAAGGGGGGATGTGTGGTATCCTTATATTAGAAAGGAGAGAAACACTATTGGAATTACCAAAAATATTAAATAATTATAAATTACTTTTCATGTTAAAGTGGAACGAAGATGATATATTTAGATTAAAGGGTAAATATAATTTTAAATTCTACAATAAAATACTAATTTGACAAGTTCAAGTTATTTTAACCCATTATGTCTAATTTCTTTCCTCTAGCTAGCCCTTTTAATGATGATGGTGTAAGAATTTATTATTTCTATTTTAGAGTCAAGAAAGTTATAATAAAAGGAAAAATAAACCATAAGTGTAAAAATATTTATATTATTCATAATATACCATTAACATGGCCCAAATAATATATTTTTACATATTTCAAATCAATTAATAAAATATTATTTAACGTAAAATACATTTAAAGTCATTATTTAGACATTTCACATAATTTATTTCTGAAAATACGAAGATATAAATTTAGATAAAATATAAAATTTTAACACATTAATAATAAATTATATTTATCTAATTTTTTTAAGATCATAACTCACCCAAAATTATTATTTTTTATTTTTATAATCATTTACTTCAGTTTTTCACTGCTTGAAAAAACACTCTGTTAATGTTGTATAATAATTTAATATGATTATTTCATCACAAAATATAAAAAATAATTTAATATCATAAAGAAAATACATATTAAAATAAAAATTTATAAAAATTCATTACTTGTTTTTCCTTATGAAATCATATTTGACATATTAAAATGAAGAGTGTTTCATTTTGATAATTTATTTACTTAAAATAATATATTGGTGTTTAATAAGGAAAAATGGCACCAACGTGACCTATTTTAAAATATTTTCATTGTAGGTATAAATTCACTCATTAATTAGATTAAATTTAATTTTCAGAATGATATTGAAGCCTTTCCTCATTATTATTAATCCTATTTAACGTATTTTTATCCTTTATCATTATCATAAATCTTTACGGTAGATACAATTCTTAATGAACAAAAATAAAAGTGAACTATTTTTAAAAAATTATCTTCATGATTCCAAATTTCTAATCCATTTTTTAATATTAAATTTATATAAGTGGCATAATTTCTGTTTATCATAAATTCATAAAATTCAATGAAAATATATTTTAGAAAAATATATTATTATGAAAAAAAATAAACATATAGAAAATTAAAGTATAATATTCATTAGAAGGTAATTAATTTCATTATTTATTATTTAATAATAGAAATTTTTATTTGATATAAAATTCAAAATATAATGGAACTTTTAAAATTACACAATTTAAATAAATGAAATTATAGCTTTATAAAAATATTATTTTTTACTTTTCACTCAAAAATCAACGCATTTATAAAACTATTGAAAATACAATCTAAGACTATTACAAAATGATGATTCCAAAAATGTTATTCATTTCCTCAAATGAAATTTCTAAAAAATAGAAACTAATTATAATATCAGTGCACAAAATTTAATAAAAACCAATTTTGATGTTAATGCATTTTTTGAAGCACAAAATGAATTTATTATTATTCTTGTCCTAGTAAAAACATTCATATGAATGTTTAAATAATGTATTCAATCCAATATTTTTATTTAGAAAATATTTTCTATATATATATATATATAATTTCATTGTTCATATTCTTACTGCCAATTTAATGGCTAAGTTAAAATGGTCATATTTAAATATTAATATTTATATGGTCTATTGTAATATTCATAGACATATGTTCTGTGTTTTTAGAAATCTATAATTCATTTTTTAATTTAAAAACTAACTTTTTGGTCTACAAAATTATCCCATACGTAAAAAATTGCATCCTCACAATTGTTTTCTCATCAATAAAAGTATCACATTTTGAAAACAACATTGTTGAAATCCCATGTCTTGAAAAGGAATAATAAAATGTAGTTTAAAAGGGATAAGTGGGAATCATGAATGTTATTTGAAATAACACAAAATTGAGTTCCTAGATAAGGATAACATTAGTGGGAATTGAGAATATGTACATGGGGAAAGAAAAATTCCTTGAATAATAGAGAGTGATAAATAACATAACCATGAGAAAGTTAATTGTAATAAAATCATAAATTATTAAGGGATAAAAAGACAAGAAATTCATAAAAATAAGATAAAAGAATATTTTTTTAATTTAATATCATTTCTCATGTTTTGATCGATTCTTTTACTATAAAGATGGATAAAATGGAAAAATATACTTACATTTTAGTTTTTATAATTCATGCACACAATTTTACCCATCAGTTATAATTTAATCTATTTTCACTTCTATCTGATCTATTGATCCAAGAAACAAATATTCAATATAAATTCTCCATGTGTGAAGCACTAAAATTTACTTTTAATGGATCATAATATTCATAAAAGAACAAAAAATCATTCCTCATGTTTCTCACAATTTTCCAAAATAAAAATGGTTATCACAAGATGAGATAATATCCGATATGAATAAACATCCATATGGATAAATTCTAAATTAATATTCAATGATTTAATAATAACACATAAAGTTAAAAAAAATCTTAATACTATTTAAAATATAATAGTATAAATTAAAATCTAAAGATGATAATTATTTTATTGCATATTATCCCATGATCAAAATCATATTTAAATCTAAAAATAATTAACTCATAACGTATAATATAAAAATTTATATACACTAATTAACTATTCTCCAAAATAAACTAATCATTTCCCAACCAGAATTATCATTAAACCAATACAAAAAAACATATATTCTTGTACATGTTTACTTAATATTTATTCCTCAAAAGAAACCCCATCCTTGGAAATAATATTATATTTTCCTTAAAAATACAATGTTACTTGAAAATATAAGGAAATTATTCCAGAACATCATTCATCACTTTTTCAACAAATCAGTTTCATTCCCATGGTTATCTATATGGTGAAACATACCTTACTGAATTGTAATAGCTACTAATTAACTCAACATCAAAAAACATATTAACCCTTAAGGTTACCAATATATTTATGCATATGTCCATAAAATTAATATCATAAATCCTAAAATAAATTTTATAATAAAATTCATACTATTCCCATGAGTTGTATCCCTATAAATGCATCCCCAAATACTCATAACCATAGTAAACTATAATCACCAAAAACCATAAAATGTGTCTCTATGGATTTTAAATTTGGATCAGCATTTATCTTACAACCCATGAAAATTAATTTTTATTCCAAATTAATATGGAATATCATAGATTTCTATATGTTTTGTCACCTCATTCATCCTATAAGTTTATAATGAAAAATGTGATTTAACCCAATCATATCCCTTAAGACTATGTAGATTGGTGTTTATTATTACTCCCAAACATCATGGCCCAATTATGATAAAGATTATAAAAAATAATCCCTTTTTAGAGTTGTTCTCCCTAGGTGGATCCTTTCCATAGCTAAAACCACTTCCTAATACGTATAAATGGATTTATTTTCTAGATAAACCATATAATCTCTACATTATCAAATATGCATGAAAATACACAATATAAAGATATATCTTCAGAATCTACTATAGGGAAATTTCCACTAATATATTTTTCCATAATATTATCCCAAGGGTCCTAATAAGTTTCCATTGATTCCAAATATTACACCCTTAATCATGTTGAATGGTTATGATAGTTATTTTACTACATGTTCACAAGATATAAAGGATGTCATATCAATTGATCATATAGTTTAATTATCGTAGATACAAATATGATTCTCAAATGGTGTTTGAAAACATGAGAAAAAATTAAAATTGTAATGGGAACTTTATTATTTATTTCTTCATATATATAAAATCATTCATTGATCCCTAATTAAAATCAAATTGAATTGAGAAGAAAAAAAGGGTGATCCTAACTGATTATTAAGGGACAACATAAAACAAAATCTATCATAGTGTAAATAAATCATGAATAATATGGAATCGATTGAAAAATAAAATATTCCATAAAACTAATATCATACAATGGGAATATATCCACTGCTAACCCATGAATAGAAATAATTTTGCAGAAAATAATAACTGATTTCTTAAAGATGGAATACATAATGTAAATCATCATAATAATACCATCAAGACCATCTATGATGACATCATAAACATACATTCATGGCCTCATTCAAATATATCATAAATAATTTGGTAGGCAAACACAAAAAACATAAACAATTCTATCTCTTGAGACTTATAAATGAATCTAGGGGACATAAAGGACCATATACATTATATTCTAAGTCCAACCCATTTCATAATAAGAATTGTTTATTAAAAAATCAATAAATAATCAACATAAACATTCATATAGAAAAACAAGCATGCAAAATGTTAATTTTTTTCCCAGTCAACAAATAGAATAACATGATCATGATGCATCTAGAGTAATATGGTGGATGGTTTCAATAGAGTATATCCCTATTAAATAATGTAGGATCCAAAGTGTTTCTTATGATGGCTATACATATAAGATGGGGTGAATTTTAGATTAAAAAATAAACAAAACAATACACAAATCCACTTCAAGTAAATATCATTGGACTCAAACATTATCTGATAATCATAGTATCAAAATCAGAACATCAAAATGTATGATTATACATGACGGAAAGAATAATAATCATAGTTTATATGATTAAATCAAATATATTTTTTATGATAATAGCTTTTATACTAATAAAAAAATAGAATATAATGATATGTAAGATGACAAGCATTCTCTTACATGCACAATAGAATAGACTCATAATAATAGGTAATAAAAGAGCTAGTAAAAGAAAGAATGACATACAAGATATATTAAAAAATTTATCTCCTTTAACCTTAAGAGTAAGGTAGTTAATAACATTTACTATTGGTAACCATAGTTTTTTACATATAGTAATGTTTGACATTCCTTTCTATGTAAGAACTCAGTATGATGATTGGAATAAGATATGTCTTTCTATCATCGAATCCCTCAATACAATGATCAATATATGAATTACTAGACCTAGAATCCCTTGATCTGATGGATTATATTCTCCATATTCTTATTCTTATAAGACCTTGATCATAACAATGATCATACACACGTAAAAAAGTAAATGCTTTCTTAAGGAAACAACCCTGACAAGGATTTCATAGAACAAAAAAATATCTAATGTATTACAAACACTTTGGAATTATATTTTCACAAAGAGAAAACATTTAATAGAATGAGGCATTTTATAATTTAAAAACTCTTCACATGACCATCGATTTATTGGTGATGCTCCAATGTTCACATTTAGGAGTTTGTTAAAACAACTTCATATAGCTGGCTATTTGACAGCTCACAATGAGATGACATAACTGAATAACAGACATCACCTCATTTTAGAGACATTAAAATGATTAATGTATTCCTTATGAAAGAAAAAATTCTGATATAGTATTATTATAAACAAAGTATAGTCTGATGGGCTTCCTTATCATTTTTCAATATGATAATCCTTATGAAGATCAATTGGATTGTGGTGGTTCTAAAATCAATCCGATGGGCATACCTTTTTCAGTATAATAAAAAAGGAAAAATTCTAACTCCAAGTCTTTTTAATGGTATGTATGATTAATCAGACTCGTTCTCAATCAAATAGTCATATCGAATAATGATTGGTTTATATTTTCAAGACATTATATATTTTTCTATGTATGGGAAAAGGTAATGTTTTCTATAAAAACATACTAAACAATATGGTTAAAAATCTTTAGTAAATAATGGTTAAGAGAGTGTTTGTGATTTTCAAAACTAAAGTGATGGAAAATTCAGATGTAATACTTTAGACTCAACAGTATCCCCCTTTTTATAAAGCACGAACAAAAAATACTTGCTTGAAAAATATCATAAAAAACATACAGCCTCTTCTTTTTTTAATAACAAAAATTTCATTCATTTCAACTTAACTCCCCCTAATTTTTTATCTCTATTGAAAATGATCAAGGGTATTAGAATAACTCTTCATTAATGAAAACCTCTACACTTTATAAAACATAACCTCACTAAAATAATTTCCCCCCTTTTTTATTTTCAAAAAGGAATGGGATTGAATCCAATGATTCCTAAACATTTAGAAAAATAATACATGAAACAATACATGAGAACAAAAAAACTTATCAAAACAATGTTATAAGAGTTTGTGGTTTCTAAAACAAAAGGAATTGAAATGTAAACTAAATTAAAACTTTTATGTCAACAAATAATAATTTCCAATAAATGATGATGAAATATATAATGATACATTAAAAATTCTAATAGATAAACTATTTAAAAAAAATAAAAATATCATTTTAATAGTAGTAATATGAAAATTATAAAATTTTATAGTTATTAGAAGAAAAATTATTGGAAATGATCCAAGGAATCTTGTAAATGAATCTTCAAGGAAAATGGTACTCATGAGATATAGAAAATATATTTGGGTTGTATATATTAAAAAAAATATTATGTTCACACCTTTCGTAGAAAATACATCATGTGGAAAAAGACATAGAGAATAATGTTAATCCATTTTAATAGAAAGTCAAAGTGGGAAAAATTTTCTTTATGAAATAATTAGATAATATTAAAATCATTATTGAAAATAATTGAATGAAAACATGGTTATCTATAAAAACATTTCCCTCCCAATCAGAAAAACAAAGTCGATATTCCTTAAAAAATTCTTTTTGACTTTTTGATTTCAAAATATGGTATAAATAGAAGAAATACATGAAATCCCAAGAATTAATATAGTAGAGGAAAATAGATTATGATTAAGATATACTGATTATATAATTATTCCAATGGAATCTTAAACACAAACAATCCCAAATAAAGATGCGATTGTGAAATCAGACAATACTACTTTTGTATCTTTTTAATCATAACCCCATCAGAGAAAAAAATTAAAATGAAATATAAAATAACATGAATATAAATGGACTCATGATATATAATTTCCATGTGCATTTATATATACCACCTGAATGGAATAATTGTTGAATATGACATAAGTCTCATAGAACAAAAGTGAGATGAAAAATCCATAAAAATTTCATTACATTAAAGTGATAATTAATCAAAGATGTAATTTTTTGTAACAATTGTAAATCCAATTAAAAAGATGTAACTATATAATAATTTAATCATTTTTCATTATTGACTTAATCATATCATACCATATACTATAGAGGAGTAATATAACCAGTGAAATGTAATGGACTTATGAAGCCCCGTACCAAAAGTCTAACTAACCACAAACATACTTTATATCCTATATAATAAAATTATATTCATTTTAAAATTAATAAATAAACATTTTAATGTGTATTCTACTATTATGATACCTTTTATTTCATTTATTACATTCTGTATAAAATTATGTTATCAGTTATGTTTATGTCATTAATTTCGAGGGCATTCTATTAATAATCACAAAATATCATCGGTATGTTTACTAGGTTCAAAGGGTTCATTTTTTCATCATCTAAAGAATATGTATCCTGACATAATTATCATTTTTATAAATAAAATTCAATTTTTTAACAATTCATGAATGGAGTACATGAAATATTAATCACATAACTTTGTGGAAGTGGTAGTCCACATATACGCATTATCAGAATTATCATTATTTAACATATGCAGTGGTAACAAGGTATGTAATATATTATATTTATTGAATCATAATTATTTTATGAATATATTATATATTCAATAAATATATCATAATAAAAAAATATTTTATTGTGGTGATGAAAAATTTAAAACATTGATTCATGGTGGTATCAATACACACATACGCAAGAATGATGTTTTTATTCCTCAAATAATAGAAAAGAAGACGAAAAAGGATTGAAATATAATAATATTCAAATTTTAGTATACTTTTAACATTAGTTTGTTATATATATTTCTCAGTAAATATAATTTTAATGAGTTATAAGAATAATTAAAATGATAATTTTTAGTTAATAGATTTACAAATTCTTTGGATAACCACCATTTACATACACATTAAGATTTATACATTGGTATTTTTATGAAACCAAGATCATAAGGATGTGGGTTTGAAATTTGGAATGTGATTATTATAGAGATAAATCTAGTTTTATTGATCATTAAGTTTCAGGAAGATTGGAGGGTGTTTTCCTTATATTATAGATAATAGGGTCACCCTTCGAATTACATAAATTATTAAATTAATATAAGTTAATTTTCTAGTTAACATTGTTACAAATAGATATATTTGTAATATAAGGTGAATATGCATAGAAATAGTCTAACATGATATAATATAGACATGTTTTAGTGACTTTTAAAACTATTATGTCTTCATTTTAACCTTCATTTAACCTTTTTATCAATTACCATGATAAAAATTCATTTTACACTTCAGGGGTTAAAAATATATAATAAAAGTAAAAGTGAAACATAATTGGACAATGGTTTATATTATAGTCTATATCCAATTCTTCTAGAAAAAGATAAATTTTTTGAATTTTAAATCATTGAATAAAATATTATTTAAAATAAAATTACATTAATTTTATATTTAGTACTATTCAAATAATTAACATTGAAAAATATAAATATATAAATTTAGATCAAATATAAACTCTTAATAAATAAAAAATACATAATATTTTTTTAAAGACTCATGTAACCCCAGATGTCCCCCAAAAAATATTACTTTTTTTTTCTAATGCAGTTTAATTTATTTTTCTACTTATTGAAAAAACATTTTTTGAAATTACCTAATTATTTAAGGTAATTACTTCATTACTAAAAATTAAAAATAAATTTCCAAAATAAAAATTATTATTATTAAAGATAACCAATAAGAACCACATATGGATTATTATTATCCTTCTGAAAAAATATTAGAGATATTCATATAAGTTGACATTTTGGAATTATTATTTACATAAAATAATATAATGGAATTTATTAAGTAATATTAGAAAAAATTTTCTATATTTCTAAATATTAAATGGTTTTATAATAAATGAAATAATAAAATATATTAATGTTGTGTTTTATTATGATTGGAATTTATTTTTGCAATTTTTGTAACCCTAGTTAACCCAATTTACCCTTTGATGTGGTGATAAATCTTTTCCATGGATATTACCATTAATGACCAAAAAATAATAGGGCTCTATTTTCCAAATATAAACACCCAAATACCAAATCGAAAATCTATTTTTCAATTTTAAATTTATAAAATTCTATGAAATCAATTTTAATATAAATTCTTAAAACAGAACAAATAAACAGTATTTAGAAAAAAAAAATTAAACCCAAATATGAACTTATAACAAAATAAAGTATAATATCAATTAATATGTAATTAATTATATTTTTTATATTTTTATAAGACTTATTTTACATTAAAAAAATTAAAATTTAACATGAAATTTAAATTAAATTATTTTACTTTAAGAAATGACAGTTTTACAAAAATTGTTATTTTTCACTATTCACTCAGCAATCAACCCTTTTAGAAATCTAAAAAAATACACCAAATAAAAAATTAACATTTTGATTTAGAAAAATATATTAATTCCATATGACATAATTTATGAAAATTTAATAAATTATTTATTATTTTTGTGCATAAAATGATATAAAATCCATTTTTTAAAGTTATGTATTTTTAAAGCATAAAATTTATTTATAGTTATTCTTTTCCTAGTAAAAATATTTAGAATAATTTAACATTATTTGTTGATATCATTATTTGTATTGATGAAAATATTTCTAAATATATTTTACAATTTGGTAATTTCTATTTGTAACAACAATCTAACAGCAGGGAAATAATGGTCACATTTTAAATAATAATATTTTTATAGTGTATCATAGTTAGCGTAATGTTTAGTGTAGCATGTTAAGAAACATATCAATCATAGTATTATTTTATTTAATTATGTCTTTTAATGAGTTTAAAATGTTCTTTTTATCTTTTTTTAATACTCATAGTCTTCCTCAATGGTAAATTAGGTATGTTATTTAAAGTATGATAATGTGAGAAAATGATTAGGACAATTGAGGCTAAAAGGTGAAACTCAAATTAGAGTCAGTTTTATGGGGTAGTAGGTGATGGACCATTTACACCATGGGTGTTAGTTAAAAATATGATATGGAAAACAATGTTTCAAATTTTTTTGATGAGCTGAATTCTTTAGCCAAAGAGATATATTTGGGGAAATTGGGAGTTTCATAATGTATTTTTTGGAGAAATAATGTATTTTCAAACATTGAGTGAATCTGGATTTTACATTGAACATTGAGAAAATACGGTGTTTCTATTAGTCTTTTTGGAAAGAAAAAGTGTCTAAATTTCTTTGAAAATTATATTTTTTAATAGAATTCAAAAAGAATATTTATTTTCCCTCAGTATGTAGAACATTATGTTTTCTTTTATTTTATTGAATGTTTTTTTCTAAATGTTAGTTTTTGTGGAGAAAACATGGATTTTTTATTTTTTTGAATATTATATTAATGGAATATTTTTATATAATCTAATTTTTTACAATTAATGGTTAGGTTTCATTATTTAGATAAATAAAATGTGTAGTTTTGAAAAAATATTTTATTTATCCAGATTATTAGCATCACATTTGGACATGGAATGGGTACAAATTAATTTATTGGTGAAAATAAATATATTATTATCGTCACACCCTATTTTTCATTTTTTAGTGAGCTATAAATGCTACAAGATATGATATTGGTCATTTAGTGAAATCATTCTTCATTGGAAGTTATTTATTGTTCCACTTTGGTGTAATTACAGTTTTGATGGTAGCTTATGGGGTTATTTTTTTGTCTTTGGTGTAAGAATTTTCCTTTTCATTTATCTTCTATACTAGTTTTGGTTTTTTAAGGAAATAATTTTTTATTCAGTCATAGTTGTTTTAGAAGTTTTTATTTAAAATTATTTCCCCATGATCATTCCTGATTAAGGATTAATTAAAAGTAAAATAATTTTTAGAGTTTTTCATATCATTCCTTGCTTCTTGTATGTGTGGTTCAAAGATATATAAAAAGTGGTTTGGGGGTGAGTTTAAATTTTATAAATTTATTCTTTGAACAAAGAAAAATAGATAGAAAAGGATTTAGAAATAGATTATAAATTCAATCCGAGTTTATAAAGATAAAATAAAACTAATTTAAGTGTGTAACTGATCAAACTATATTTACGAAAGTATGAGAATAAATGTTAAATTATGAAATATGTAAATAGTAAAGATAATATTGAAAAAATGAAAAAGAGTCCAATAAAATAATTATGTCTTCACAAATATCTCCAACCCTCGACTCGAGAGTTCAATAGTATAAATTCATTGGTCTTCGTAGTGACCATGAAACTTGTCCCTCATAATTGTGGGTTGTTATCACCCTCATAGGCTTCATTGATAACTAAAGAAACCATCCATTACATTTGATGAGTGAGAGCTAAATGGTGAAAGGTGCATGAGAATAGATAGTTTTTCTATAGGAAACCCCATTACAAGACACTCATAAGTCTCTTAGTTAGGACATTTATAACGGAGGGTTAGAGAATTGAGAGAAACACTGAGACCCTTTTAAGGAAATGAGGCCATGATATAAGAACATGGGAGGGCATGCAAATTTTATTTCTTCATTGTTAATTATGATTAAGAGAATTATTGGAATGAAAGAAATTATAACTTTCAAGAGGCCAAGGGACTCCTTTTATAGGATCCAAGAGTACTATTATGGTTGTGTAATTATTTGGAAGTCATGAAGCTGTGGAAGATGAGATTGAAATATTTATGACCATATTAAATGTTGGTACTAGATATGATGTTGTAACACCACTAGTTACCAAGTACCCACCACAAAATATCAACCAGGATTCCTAGAACCTGTTTTCCTCTCAAAACTCACTGACGGTGAGCTTCCACTGTCTAGAAGTTTGTCAGTGGCTTTAAAAAATAGTTGAACATCTGACTGTGTCACCTGCTAGCTAGTTCTCATCTACTAGATAGATGGTGAATCTTCTAGACAAGTTCTAATACATCTAGAATGTCACTTAATGGTTGATACCCTACACTAGCATGTTAGTGTTGTCTGTGCGTCCCTAGATTCAACCATGGACTCTTCAAATTCAATTTAATTAATTGATTAGATCATTTAAGAAATATACTTTATTTTTATGGAAGAAAATATATGTTATAAATACATAATCATGTCTTAAAAATATCATTAATATTAAATTGAATTATAATATTTTATATTTAATTTAGACATTGAAACACACATAAATTTAAAAATGTTATAAATATAGGAAATTGTTTGTGACCCTAATAAACACAATGATATAGGTATGTACAAAAATACCCTCCTTATAATTGCCACAAAGATAAAAATTAAACATATAAATGAAGAATAAATCTATAATGATATAGATAAAAATGAAATTGGTGATATTAATATGATTTTCAAAGAGCTCAAGTGGTTAACACGTCAATCATGCTATTAAAATTAATAAAGAATAACATTAAAGTATCCCCCATTTATTTAAGAAATAACCAGTTGATAACAAATATGAATTATGTTAAATTTAAGAAGTAATCCCATTTTTGAAAATAAATATTTAAAAAATTTCTGAACATTATTGCAAATAATATTGTTGTGGTATTTACTCACTTTGTGATTATAAAAAATTGAAAAACAAGTGGAATAAAATTTTATAAATAAAAAATAATTCTTAAAAATAATTTTAAGAAATATAATTGTTTTTAATGTAAAAGAATAACATTTAAAATAAAAAAATTATTTTGAAGCATATATTTTTTATCTAAAAAACCACAATAATAGGTCCATTAGGTAGAGGTAGTGGAATGTAAAAAATATAAAATAAAAAAATGTCAATGGGAAAAGATAAAGATATGCAGAGAAAATAATGAAATTGAAATAAAAATTGAAAAAGTAAATTAAAAAAAGATAAAATATAATTTTTCACACCTTTACTACAAAAAAATATTTCCTCATGAATAGAATTTACCTTCATTGATTGTTTTTTCAATTTAAATAGCATAAGGAATAAAGGTTCTTTTAATGTTAAATAGTATATAGAAATATCCTTTTAATTTGTATTCTATTAAATAAAACTCAATAAATGAGTTAAAAAGATAATTATATATAATAATGTTTTACTAAATATTAATTTTATATAAGAAATATAAATTCAAAATTTTTAATAAATAATTTATGAATTTTGAAAATTATCTACATGATGAAATTTGAAAATTAAAAATATCAAAGTTTGTTTTAAAAAAATATTAATAATATACAAAATATTTTGATTTTAAAAAATAGATTTTGAGTAATTGAATAAAACATTTTTTTATAAAGAATTATTAAATAATTTTATTAAAAAAGTTTTATCATAACAAAACATTCATAATTAAAAAGATGTATAGATCCCAAAAAATTGACAACATATGTTAAATAGTGGGATCATATACATATTAAATTAAATAATGATACATGAAATTTAATTTTAATAATATTTCAAACAATATATTTAATTTTTTTTAAATGTTAACTGAAGATATCCATAGATAAAATGAGAATCTCATAAGAAAATCATTCCTAATTTACCATTAGTGAATAAAAATTATCAATGGATAAATGTTTTTTTTAAATATATCTATATTGAAATTACCTTTGGATAAAATCCAATTTGATATGGCCATTTTGGAAGTGTTCTCTTTAGAAATAAAATCGACTATCAATTTGTTTCCCTTGAGAGTGCAGTATAGAATTTTTAGAGATACTGATTACATTGGTATTATTTCACTCAATACAGATAGAACTATTTTTAAACCTAAAGTCGATGATAGTGTGTCTCATCCAAAATAGTTGGGCACAAAGGGTCCCCATTGCTTTGTATTTATTTTTTGATCTTGAAAGAGAAACAAATATTTGATCCTTAATGCTCCATGAGATTATGGATTTTTCTAATATAAAGAAATTTTCAGTAGTAAATTTATTATCTAGTAATAATACACTAAAATTTGCATCATAAAAATAAGTTAATTCAATATTTATTTCTTTTTTATATAGCAATACCATGTTTTTTAGTTATTTATAAATAAAAAAGATCTTTTGATTTATTTAAAATGAGATTCTTTTAGATTTTATTAAAAATGAATATAGAGATAGACATAGAATTTGATATCAAGATGGGTTATAGTAAGTTAATTTAGACTACCAATATTACTTCTATAATGTTTGTTGTCGACTATATTATTAGATTCATCCAAATTTTGCACTAATATTTTACACATAGGCATTATAATTTCATTAGTGTGATCCATTATAAATAATTTTATTAGTTCATTGGATTATTTACCTTGGTATAAAAAAATAACATCAATTAATTGAATATTTTTTTTAAAAATAATGGATTTTTTTTTACCAAAAAATATCATCTCAAATTCCTTTCTTGTTTAATTAGAAAATCCCAAAAAAATCTTTTCATTTTTAGAGAAAAACATCAAATCATCAACATAAATTAAAATAAGTGATAAATACTTTGATATTTTCTAGAAAAATATTGTCCAACCATATTATACAATTTTTGAAAAAATTATATAATATATTTTAATTATGTTTATACCAAACCCAAGAGCTTGTTTTAACCCATAACAATCATTTAATATTTTTGAACCAGAATTTGGAAAAGGAGGATTTTGAAAACCAGGTGGTTGTATGACCAAAAAGTTTTTCCTATATAAAACCATTTGGAATAGTTAATTTGAAATCCATTTGAAATAGTTTTAATTTTATAAAAGGTTTGAATTATAATAAGAATATAATGGATTCTAACAAAGTGAAGGGTAAAGAGGATTCAGCATAGTTGATTCTATCTTCCGGATTATAACCTTTAGAATCTAAGCATTCTTTGTTTCTATTAGTATTACTAACATTTTATAGATTTCTTCAAAAAATACAATTTGACCTTATAGAAAGATTATTAATAAGTCATTCCATTATATTACATTCATTGTTTCAAGTGAATTGATTAAGGTCCCCTTGGATAAAAAGTATCCAATTTTCATTGCTATGGGAATCATTAAGGTTTTGGGGTTTATGTTGAGAGACAAAGTCAAAGTGTTCAAACATATTTGAGACTAATATACAAGTACGAGTCCCCAATTTTAAATATCCTTGGAAATATTCAAGGGGATGGTGTTTATATTTATTGAAACATTTGGATGAGAATTTGAAGGATGATATTATTTTCAACATCAGCTTTATTTTGAATAGGATCATTTAAAACACCATATTCAAAAGTATTTTGATAGTAAGGTCAATGAAACAATCATAAAAACGTCTTTTAATTATTATTAAACCATTTATCCCTATTTTTTCAACGTTATAGGATGCATTTTATGAGTTTGAGTACCAATTAAAGATACCTTATCAAATTTAGAATCGAATTTTCAATGTTATTATTTCATTCATAAAATAAAATAATTTCAACCAAAAACCATTAAAAACAAGGAATAGTTATTTTACAAATATAATGTTCGTGATTATAAATTTTATGAAAAGTTTTTATGATAACAAAACAAATAATATAGTAGGTGATATTCAAGGGCTTGACCCAAACATATTTTGGAAGAGAAAATTCATTTAATATGGATTATGATATTTCATTTATTTTTCAATATTACCTATATAAAGTCCTATTTTTAGGTGTTCTAGCATAAGAAAAAAAATGATTATTTCCTTTAGAAGAACAAGAATCAATAAATTCATTATTATTGAATTTTTTAATATAATCATATATAATTTAAATAATTTCTGAAAATTGATTTTCAATCTTTTTAGAGTAACCAATGAATGATTTAAAGGATTCATTTTTTGTGACAAGAAATATTCCCAAGTGATCATTGTAATGTTATTGAATATTACATGTTAATAGTACTTTACTAATATAATTTCAATTTCATAGGTTGCAAAAGGGTCAAGATGAATTATTTTAAAATCATTTGAAGATGAAAATTATTTTTTATATTTTAAAAAGGAATTATATTAATTACCATATTATAATTATAAATAAGCCATGTCATATTTGGTATGAAATTTTTTGAGGATACTATAGTTTTTGAAAATGTTTGATTTTGAAAAGAGATTGTGTGCTACAATGACAAACACATCTTTGATATTTCCATGACTCACTAACATGTACACTAAATCTTTTTATGATTAGGCTAGTGATAGATTTTAAATTGACTGTATAAACATTTTGAGATCATGAAACATTAAATAAGGTTTTTCAATTAGAGATAAAAACAATACCAAACCATTTTTGAAATAGATTTTAAAACCACTATCATGTCGTTGAATAATTATTAGGAAATTTTGTTTCAATCCTTTTATGAATAAAATATTTTAAATTATTGTTGATTTATAAAAACTTATGGTACCATCATAGTTTATCATACATATAGAATTGTGATCAAAAGTTTCATGAAATACTTATAGTTTATTTATTTAAATAAATTTGGAGAGGTTTCCAAAATTGTGTCTTGAGAAACCACTATTGAGATAGTATAATTCTTATTAGGTTTATTGTAAAAGATATTTTTCCAAAAAAAATTATGAACATATTCTATAATTTATTTTAGGCTTGAGTCACTTTAATTGGATGAAACATTCAAATCCATGGAGTCATCACTTTAATTACATGTTGTGATACAAAAATAATTTTGAACATGTTTATTTTCCATGGGAATCTTCTTCTCAGATTTGGGACTATGATTCAATGTGATGTCTATTTTTACATTCATAGCATTTCACTTTTGTTCCTATTAATTATTTGAATTTTTGGATCACATGTGAATTCTCTTATTTTAGTAGATGAAGACAACTTTCAATGAAATATGAGAAATATATAAAACCTCGCCTAATTATTGATCATAAGTGATCTAATTAAATGAAATGGTTTTATTTAACTATTTGGATCCATTTTCATTATTTTCTAATTTTTATTTCATTTTGATATCAAATTTAATTATAGAGATGACGTGTTCCTTAATCACTATCATATTCACATATTTTTCTTCAGGAATGACTTTTATTTTAGGATACCATGAGATATGTAAAACCCATAATATTTTCATTATAATAATTTTTATTGATAATTTATCATTAATGGAAATTTTACTATTTAATATGTCAGTAAATCTCATAATAATCATTGTAATATATTAATTAGATTTCATTGTGAATATTTAAAAATTTTGAGGATACATATAGATTACAGTTTCCTTTAATTTATTCACGAATAGATGTGTAAATTCTAAAAATTTCTAAATTTCATAAGTATTTTTTAATGAATAAACATGTTTCAAATCATTTATTCCCTGACCAAATTGTAATGAAATCAAGGATTTGTAATTAAGTTTAAAATTATTAGCATCTTCAAGAATCTATTTTTCATCCTATTACACGATGGTAACATACTTATGTATTACCATTTTATAAATGGGATTACTAATAATAAGAATAATTTTTGACATTCTCTTCTTTAAAAATGAGTAATTCTAACTATCAAAATTAAGAACAAGGAAATTATAATTAGATTCCATAAAAATTGAGAAATAAAATTGGTTCGGATTTGAAAATAAAATTAAGGAAAATGTTATAAGTAATATAATTTTTGAGAGAAAAAAGATATCCCTTGATAAAAATTTCAATTTTAGATATATAGAATGGGGTTTTCAAATTTCCTTGTAAATAATTAAAATTAAAAGAAATAAATAATGCCATAAATGGATTATGAAATAATTAATAAACCTGATCTAAGTTGATAACGATAATATCAATGTAATTTAAGAAAGAAAATGATAAAAATAAATTTAATAAAGCATGTGTATTGATGTTAAATGATAAAATTAATAATAGAAAATATAAAAAACACCCAATTGATATGGAGTTCAACGATAACATGATTTTTGACCATACATCCCCCCTCAACATGTGAGGTATATAGTTTAAATCCAAGGATATTAGTGGTGACCAAAAAACATTTCCATCATAATTTTGTTTTTTGATCACCCTCTTAAGCTTCTATTGTAGTTATGGAACTCATCCATCACTTTTACGGAGCGAGAACATGACGGTGAATGGCTGATGAGAGTTGATAGGTTTTATTTTGAAAAACCCATTACAAGACACTCATAAATATATTTGGATTATTGAGTTTAATAGAGGTTAAGGTATATGTGAGAAACACTAAGAGCCATTTAAGGATTTATGGAAATGCAGTTGTCACTTGAGAGTATTAATGGATTTTAGTACTTTATTATCAATTTAATCTATCATAATTATTAGAAGGAAAAATGTGTATCTTGTAAAAAGTAAAGGGACACCATTTATAGGATTCTAGAGGATCAGGTAGGTTGTATAATTCACTGATTTCCTGAAGTCATATAAGACCATATTTTAAAAAAATTGACAATAGAAAATTCTTGTCTCAGATAGGATTCTTTGTAAAAATTGGTTACCTGGTGACCACTATTAGCTAGCCACTGGGCTTCTTAAAACATGTTTCCTTATGGAAAATCATCATCAGTGATCCAATACTATATAGTTTCTTACCAGTGGAATTTTTTCAATATTTATACCACTAACACCATGGAACGAGCCATTTAGTACCTTTTACTGGCTAGCTGGTGATATCTACGCTTCTGGTTCTTTAACCATGCCTACTTATACTTCAAATAATAGATATATTTGAATATTCTATGTTGTTTCTAAGGTCATGGAATATAGGTGATATAAACCTAAATTTACCATGAATTTTAATGATTTTTAATATCCAACTAAATATCAGTACATCATATTTAATGTAAACATTGAAACTCTCTTAAATATAGATTTTAGAAACATAAGTGAGTTTTTATGTTCATTAAAAGACACTTAGATAGATATTTAAAGTAGTTATAATCCTCTAGAGATTTGATAATGAATCTAATCCCATGTGGAACCCTGGATTGAGGGTTAGGATTCGTACCACATTGTTTGTGTGTTACAAAAGAGTATCAGAGTGTAAGTTTTTGTATTATAAGTCTGGTTGGCTAGGAAAATTAAATATTTAACAATAAAAATGTACCCATATAAATGTACCCATAAAAATGTATATGTAAATGTTTTATATAGAAATATAATACATTGCGAATTTTGTGAAAATAAAAGGTTGGAAATGACCTTGTAGGATTTAATTTGTGTTATGTTATTTGACATTTATCTATGACTAATGTTATTTTATAAATCATGGTATTCATGATACATATTTCATCACATGATATACTTTTTAAAATAAATGTGATTTTTCATGTGTTAAAGTGGCTTTCTAATGAATTTTTCGTTTTTTTCATTCAAATGATTTCTGAAATCATTGATTGTTGTAAATTGGAAGGAATTTATGTAAAATAAGAATGGACCTTTAGGAAAAATAGGTGAGAGTGAAATTATACAGATGAATATAATCTTACCAAGTGATAGTGTGTATTGTAGATATTTGAAATGCTAAAAAATAGAGGAATTTAGGGAATGATTTTTTTTATATAGAATAAAATACCTATGAGATTTTTGGATGCTCATATATGATGGTAGTGTGTGGTGGGATATGTCCTTTTTTCCCCAGTTGGTATTTGTTGTTGTTTAGACTTTCTAGGGGACTGTAATGTGCACTAATCCAAATAAGTTGAGTGAGGTGGATAACGGTTGGGTTAAGATATCATAATGATGAATAAAATTACAATGTGAGTTATCTGAGGTATAAGGAATTTTCTCCCCATTTTCTAAGAACTTTGTTAAGTGATGTTGTTGTTATGTGAGATAAATACATGAATATATGATTTGGGATTAGTAGAGAATTGGTAAATTCATGAAGTGTTAATCGATAATCGAGTGTCATGTGATCAAGTGATATGTTTGGAATAAGAATGTCTTGGGTTTGTTAAAAATTTAATAATGGTTATATATTTATTGAGGTTATAATATAAATAAAAGAGAGGCATAAAATTTCAGGTACCCTACTCTACCTGTACCCCTCCTGGGCTAGTAGTGATGTTGGGGATGACCCTCAAGGCTGGACTTTAATAAGCCATAGGGTGGTGACTAGTACCGAGGGTATATAATGGTATAAAATTTGTGGAATTTCCCAATATATTTAAATTTAAGGATAATAGATAATAAAATATCCTTTATTCAGCTCAAATGAATAATTAAATAAACTATCCCAATATATGAGGGCAATGTCATACATGTGAAAAAAAATTATAAATAAAAAAACAATCCTATCTAATGACCACAAATCTCTAATAGCTCCTAAAAAACACCATGAGGTAGTAACTCCTAGGATAATAACCAATTATCTCTCAAAATCCTGAAAAATAGTTTTTAAATTCATCGGTTATTCATATAGATAAACTCAGTTGGATACTTTAAAAATCTTCTTACAAAAATGTAAATGAATCATAATAAATCCAAGAGAGAGAACAAATGAAACTATTCATTGCCTAAATTTGATGAAATTCATACCAAACTGTCCAGGGTTCAATCACCATAGAAAACATAGAAATATTTACCAAACTATCAAAATAATATTTAGGTTGAAGGTACCCCACATACACTTCCCCACATTTTTCACTCTCATTTCCCAATGCTAAATTTCCTTTGCTAAAATAATGTCAATAAGTCATCATATACCAAAAGAAACCATGTAAAAATAATATCTCATATTCCACCCCATGAACACATATATCATCCACACCTCATCCATTACTAAGTCTAGAATCCACTACAGGTCATGTATCATGCATTATGCATAAATATATCACAACTCATCTAAGTAAACCTATAGTAACCATAGTCACTACCACCGTAATACATGTTTGTGTTATAACTTGAAGATGATATATCTTACACAAACAAGTATAGTAAAATTGAGATGAAAGTATCCCATATATAGAAGTACCATATACCTTAATCCATTTCAACTTGAACACACATTCATATTATGCAACATTTGAAGGGGGATTAGGGAAGAGGGAGTTCTCAGTTGTCTATTCCATCACCAAACTAAATGTTGTAAAAACTTAGAACCCAAAACAATTAGGCCGTGGATTCCCACTCAACATAGGTGGCAGAGAGTAAGGAATCATAAAATATAATGAATAATATATCACACAACCAAACTAGGGGAAACTAACTAGCCTTAGATAGAAGAACAACTATTTTCCCATATGACACCTGGATTCTAATATTGATGTTAAGGAAATTGTTTCTCATGTAATAAAACAGTAATATATACTTATTCGACATTAATAAATTTAATTTAGAAATTATAAACTACTAACTAAATCAAAATTCCATTCAAATACTTGGTTTACTCAACTTTATTAACTAACAAGATGCCATTCTTTCATAATTCAGATTTTAATTTTTAGATTACACTACATTATCTATTTCAACTAATTCAATGATCATGTGATTATTATTTAAAAATGTTTTATTACCATAATAAATTCATATTCAACATGTTCATTATAATTCATCTACCATTATATAATCTGATTATTAACATACTTGACTTGAAATACAATAAAGAAGATACACTTGGGGTGTATATGACAATTATTGAATGATGTTGGTAATCACCATATACTACCATTAGAAAATCCCACCATCAAAAGAAAAAATTAATCTAATTTATTCATTACTAGAGAAATAAACAAATCAACTAATCAGTAGTCCAAAAACAACCATTCAGTAATAAGTATGCCCTGTTGTCAAATTTCACCACCTATCTCGGCCATACCAAATCCTACACATCGAATCACATAAAGGTTCTAACATCCTAGAGAATGTATACCTAGGGAAAAAATATTTTTAGTAAAAAAAGTTATTGGGAAACTATTGACACAAAATTTATCTCTCAAGATTATTAATATGGCTCAAAAACAAGGCTGGGATCACATCATCCCTAAAATTTTAATTTTAGAAATAAATATTCATTTCAATTCAGTCTTGAAATAAATGATTCATTATGAATATTTTTCAACAAAAAGAAAGATAAAATCATAGAAAAATTATTAATGATAATTAATCATAATTTTTTTTTCATGTAATACATTCACATTCTAGAATAAGGGTCTTTAATTATACATGACTCATTAAATATTAAATTCACATTACCATATTTACATTTTTTAACCAATTTGAATCATATTATCCATGAATTGGAACAATAGCAGAAAAATATCTAATGACACACCATTTATAAAATAGTATGAGGCACCAAACCATATAATAAACCACATAAGATCACATCATTCCATTCAATATTTCATTCATCCTTGATTTATGATTAATATCCTCATTATGGACAATTTCCCCATTACCTATACAAAATAAATCCTGATAATATAAAAATTTCACATAATATAAGGAGTACTCATGAATATACTACATTAATATAAATATTTGAATATTCTATATGATTTAATTGAGGAACTACCCATGATTTAAAATCACATATCCCATAAGAAACTCATATCCCTAAGGATATCACCCTTCCAAGAATCTATCATTAAGAACCATTACAACCCCCATTAAACTCAAATTTATTAATACTTAAATATAATATAAAATGGGAACGAGAGTGATTAAGAACTAATAGGACGATGGAAACTCACCTTGGATAACCCGCGAATCGATCTCCAAAAGTCAGGTCTAAATCCAATTAAAGGGGATTAAAGTTCTCTGAAGAGATTATATAGTCTCCTAGGGTTCAAAGGAAGAGGTAGTAAGTAAGAAGAATTCATTTTCACATTAAAATATATATGGGATTAATAAATTATATCACCACATCGCAACCCCCTGGACTATGCTGTAATGGTTAAGTCCTTCACCCAAACAAAGGTGAAAAAAGGATGGTAACACCATAATGGTAACAATAAAACCCTCTATATAGAATCCAAGACTCAATTTTCAAAATATCCCCCTCTAAAAAAATAATGAAAATATGATACTATAATCCAAGGATAATACCACATCAATGATGAGACAACATACAATAGTGGAACCAAATTGGGAGAAAAAAGGGTCATGTCCTCTTGGACTCCGTGGTGCAGCCTCAAACCTAAATGGTAGTGACCCTTTAGAAGTGAAAATAAATAAAAAATAATCCATGAGTCTCCAAAACCGAGTAGAATAACTAATTGTTATCCTCAATTAGAAAAAAAATACACCAAAACCATCACTGTATACTTTACACCATAGGGATCATAACTACACCGTGAAGGGGCCATCCACAAAATATTGACAAACATTTTGAGACTAATAAACATCTCATCTAACTATTCCATGTAGTAACCTCATCCACTTGGTATTATTATATATCAAAACACACAAATTATCGTCCATCCTCCTCTAAATATCTCTAATAACATAAAAAAATATGAAGTTCTTGGGAAATTCTAGGCCCTTATATCGGATACCTATCGAAAAAATTAGTGTACTTGAAAATTTAAAACTATGTCTTGGATAGAATGAAAGGGGAACATAAAATATACCACATTACATAACTCTCAAGGATCTCTCTATAATATTAACATTGGTAATACAACGTATTAATAATGTACACATATATACAACACCGTTTATCAACTGATAAATCCATCAGGTTTCATTCATAACATTCAACAGATTCAAGAATGAATCACCTAAGGATATGGAGAGTCCACTTATGAATAAAAATTCATTGTTCTATACTCTAAGAAACTCTGCCACTATATGATAAAAACCAATGCAATATAATAACAACTCAATATATTCTCATTATGTTTATATATATTATTATATCATTCCTCAAATATTTAATAATTTTCCACTTCTAGATCACCCTAGCCAAAGACATGGGAATAACCATAAAGATACATATGAAAATGTAACATAATAATGATATCATGAATCTATTTCATCATTTGGGGATGTTCTAAATGATATGTTAAAGCTCCGACAACGTCCAAAACCGTTAAAGGCCTAACAAATCATGCAAAAATCCTACTACCATGAAAAAACCTTCACTAACCACAATGATGAGATATCATCATGAACACCTAATATCTATAATCCAACACTAGATGAAACCGCATATTCCCATAATATTACTTATGATGATACAATAATAGCTTTATTCATTCAAAGATCAGGTGTACCTTCTCTATCATGCGCTGCATCCACTCCTGTTTGAGAATAGTTGACTCTCAAACATCATCCCAACTTAATTGAAATATGCATGGTCAGAAATAAAACAACTCAAATAAGGAAATACAGATGGTAAAATGATAAATATTATTATAGTTGAATCCATTAATGTTGGGTGCCTCACCCATGAACAACAAAAATCAATAACTCATCCATGAATCTAACCTCTTAATTTATGGATAGTATATTCTATTTGAACATATTTATATTTTTGAAAAGAATTTCTATATAATATATGAGACAAAATAATACTAGATACCTCTCTAAATCCCAGAGGTAAATAGGGTCTCTTCCAGGGATGATTTTATTTAGATCCCTAGGAATCCTCACCACCATATTCAGATATTTCCCCATGAAAAATTCTATTAATCCATGCTCCTTGATTTCGATGAAATGTGCTGACTTTGGAAAGAAATATATGATCAACCATATAACACCACATCCTACTAAAACATGAGGAAAAATAGTGATACAATTAATCATCATATTCTCCAACATATACTAACGAACATTATTTATTAGAAGAACCCGATGGGTAATATGAAGCTTAACCTTCACCTTTTTGAAAACTAATAATTGAGAATAGAAATCTAAAACAAATTACATCATCCATGACCACAAAAAAGGAACACTCAATTCATGATGCATCTTCCCCACTATAGTATGCACTACCAAGGGAGAACCATGGAAGTAATTGGGAGCCGCTTCATTAATCACCAAAGGAAGAAATAGAATCTCTAAAACAACACCAAATTTTTATAATCCAAAAATAGTCCCTCATAATATTTTAAACAAAAAACCTAATCTCATGGATGATATACCTCAAAATCTCTCTAATTGGACTCTTCTAACTAATGAACCAAATATTACAACAAAAATATCTAATAATGGAACCCTACTCCATCATATGATCCCATATGTTGGTGATGTGTGTCAAGCTCCTACATTAATCCCCAATTGTCTCCAGACAAACATGAAACATCACCATGTAACTTATTTATCTATATATCCACCAAAATATTAATATACCTTAATATATTTGAAATATAAAATATAAAATCCTATAATTATTCTATCAAACTTTTATATTATAACTTCAAATTAATATATGAGATGATATATTTCAAGATATTGTGATTTGTGAGGTAAATATATAAATAAACAATAAGGAAATGTCACCACATCTTTAATGAAAACAAAACTGTATAAAGCTAAAGACCATTGGTTGTGTTACTATGTTCATGAAAGGACCCAGAATTTTCCATGTACATTTTTTTAAATTGTATGTAAATATTAAGAGTCTTAAAAAAGTAACGTCGCATGATTCTGAAGCCCATAGTTCCGAGAATAAATTTCTGAACTTTTAGTTAGGTACGTTTTGTAATATCTTGAGCAACATTTTGTAACTTTTGAACTGGTGCTCAGAATTGAAATCTGAGGACATCATTGACCTCGCAATGCCGATATTCCCTTAAGAAGACCTTCACCTCGACCATAGTAGGTCGAGTGTAGAAGTTAGTTTTTTGTGTTTTTCTAAGAGGATAAATAATATAAATATAATTTATTTTAAACACATATCCCACACCTCTCATTTGAATCTTGGAGTTGGGGACCACACGAACTCCGCATTTAATGTGAGTTAACCCTTGGAATTTCCAAAATTAATGTGCCAACATTAATTGAATTGATAAATTTCAGTCAATTAAAGTTTCCTCATCACCTCATGGTTGGGGATCGGTGGCAAAGGAGAGGTTTCTGGAGAACATTTGATAGAGAGGAGAAAACGGTGGAAGAACCTCCTCCAATGATGAACATCTCCAACAATGAACGAACCGACATTCGAGGAAACACCGACGTCACTATCTTCATCTCCATCATCACGGAAACTCCAAAAAACTTCAATGTAGGGGTTTTGAATTTGGTTGTTCTTGTTTGTTCATTGTTATTCCACGTTATGGTTCAATATTCTTAATCCGACTGTTACTGATCTTACGCGGAGGGTGAGGGCCAAGCTTACACGGCCCGATCCCTCTGCTAATTCATTGAATGATGTGATCTTTGCAAGAGAGACTTCGAGTTGAATGGAATCCAACCCTGTTGGTCTTGGAATAACAAAAACATCCCAAGACCCACAAAGGTTCTTCTGGTTTGATGAATGGGCCACCGGAGCTCTCTTGGTGGCATAATGATGTTCACCGGTGACCGGTGCATGTTGGGAACCAGCGGTGGCCGGCACACCAGCCGGTCACGAAGAGGGCGGTGGTGCATCTGTGCCACCGAAAGAGGAGGTTGTGGCCTGTCAGTAGTGCTAGAGAAAAGTGGCTTCCGACATGCCAGCTAGCCGCATGGTGAAGTGGTGGTGTGCGTCATCACTGATGATGCTAGAGACCATGGCTTCTTGGATATGCTGAAGATCAGAGGGCGTTTGGCACTAGTCCGGCCATGGTGGAGGAGTGGCGCTCATTCACACCAATGGAAGGATGGCCAGCCATTCCGGTCGGCTGCGTCATGCCGACTGGGACCCCTCTGACGGGTCCTGCATGCTAGCCGGCTGTGCCACGTGGTGGCGCCTAGTTAGCCAAAACCGAATGGCATACATGCCATTTGGGTGACCTGGGGGGGCCTTCCTGGGTGGCAGCTAGGGCAGTCCCACTATAAGGGGACATGCCGGGCGCAGGGTACACCACGGGCAGCTCCGGCGGACTGTGCCCTATGGGCCGGTCCATGCTGCCCCCTTCGTCGGACGGGTCGGGCCTACCGTAGTACACCTGGTCTAGGTTGGGTCGGCACAGGCCGGGTCGGGCCGGGTCGGTCCAATCAGGTCAGACCAAACCAAGGCCCATTTGAACCTAGATGTGGCTTTTTGGCCATAACATGTGATTCGGGAATCTTATTGATGAACCTTATATGGTTCCATAATACATGAAATGATACAGTACTTTTGGTATACTCCACATGTGTTTTGGATAAAGTTGGGTTATGGGTGGGTTGGATCAAACTCGAATCCATCCAGGCACTCGTGAATAAAAGGAATATAACTTAGAGACCGGGTGACCGATTGGCACGCCGTCTATTACGTTGGGACCCTTGTGATGGTGCGGGCCTTTGGGTTACTTATTTGTGGGACATTGAGGTAGTTGAAGTATCTACCAATGGCTTGGCGAGCGGTACCACCTTGAATCAAAAATTCTTAGTGCGGGAACCCTATGGCTGGATGTACTTGTGGAGTCTTCATATCCTATGTGGGTTATCTTCGGATCCTTTGTGGGTCAGCACTTAGTGATCCAGTGTAGGTCAGCGCATAGTCTTTAGAGTGAACCTTGACTACTATAATCTTTTGGGGAGTAAACCCATTCCACACTAATTATAAGGACCTATCTTTAAACATAACATAATCTTGGGTTTTAATCCAAGAAATAATTATCATACATTTAAGGATCTTTTGAGGTTTATATTTTATATAATTAGTCCATAACTCATACATTACATGACCATAAAATACAAGGTGTACACTTCCAATTAGTATCTATTTTTCCACTATGATTCTATTAAGTTAAAATTTGATTTTATTTCAAGATAAATATCCTATAATTTTAGCTTGACTTCATCCTATATGCTACTCATCCTTATGCTCTATGAAAAACATTTAAAAATGTGGGATGAGGACAAAAAATATCAGTAAGAGATATAAAAATAAATAAACCCATTAGTCCATTGAATTCAAGAATAACCATAAAATGTTTACCTTTATATCAATGTTATTTTAGATAGAAAAATAAATCATTTTCACATTAAAAAACACACACTTTTTACTCAAATAAATTCTATAAATCACATAGAATGAATAGAAAATCATATAGTTATATATGGTTATCATTATCCATATCACTAACACAAATAGACTAACCATATAATCAGCATCCATGACCAATTCATTGTGGTGCAATCACAAAACCAACAATTCTTAGTTTATAACATAAATGCATGTCATTAGTTTATAACATAACCACTATTAATTGGTTTATAATGTTACCACCAGTCAACATAAATAATATCCATGATCCATAACATAATCATAACAGAAAAATATTGTAATTTTAACATCACACACATTAAATATTATGGTCACCCATGAGAAATTGTTTTCAAATATTAAAATATATACCACTTTTAAAAAACCATTTCTATCCAAAAAAATACCCATAATGATTAATGATGGATTTTATTTTAAAAAATCATGAAATATTGTAAATTAATCCAAACATAAAATAATGGTTATGGTGGTGGAAAATCCATTGGTGGTGTATATGATAAAATCTAATTTTGCTTCCTTCATTTGTATAGAAAGTCACACATTACAAAAAAATCAATTATTTTTGACGAAATTGAAATAAAGGTAAAAATTACATTTTTAAAAATATCATTTCCATCATAAAATATTTATAAAAATGTGGACATAGAATAAAAAATAATATTTAGAAGGAAACCATTAAATTATAATATTTTCTTAAAAAAGTAACTTATCACATTTATAATATTTGAATCATAATCTACATGAAAGAGTAACATTATAAAAAATTTAAAATGAGAAAATTAAAATTAAATTAATGATATAAAATTTAATATGGTCTATATATACACATCATAAAATAATATTGGTGCATAATTAAAAAATATACCTCAATGAAAAGAGATTGAGACAAAGTCCCTTACCTTTTCTATGACTCATATCATACATTCATTATATTCTTAAATAATAAAATAATATTTATAATTTACTTGTTTAAAAAAATTCAAGTTTATTGTTACTTTTTTATCAATTATAACCACGTAATATATGATTATTTAATTAATTACGTTTACATCGGATGTTTCAACAATATTTGTATTATGGGTCAGAAATAACTTCGGTAGGTTGACTATGGTCAAAGAGGATATTATTTAAACATATCCCGAGTAATAATAGTAAAATATTTATCATATTTATACAAAAATTATACTTTTAAAACCATTCATAAAATATGAATACAAAAAACGAAGTGTGTTGTGAAAATGGAGATGGTAGGCCCTACAAACACATGAATAACGTTTCCATTTTTAATGATCCTCATAGAAAAAAGGTAAATAATATTTAAACATTAAATAATGATCAAAATTTAACATATAGCATATTATATATTAAAATATTATTATATATAATCCATGTTTTGTGTTGATTTAAAGAGACTCACATTGCTTCGTGAAAGCGGCAGTCCGCACAAACACGAACGACGTTAACAATTTTCAATGGGTGAAAAGGTAAGAAATAAAATGGTACATTATCTTATATGAATGATAAATATTTCATTAATATATTATTTAATTCCATTATATTAAAAAAAAATTATTAAAATTATCCTTATTTCCAACTATGTAAAGAGCTAGTAAAAATGAATCACATCTCTTCTTGAGGTTGTAGTCCTCCGTACACACGAGTGATGTTATCGTATACCCTATGGAATATAGAATAAAACTATATATATGATATCATGACTAAATATTTATAATCATTTTATAAATATCATATATATACTTTATATCCATCATCATACCAAACTATAGAGGTGTGGATGGAAAACATCTCCCATTAATTCGTGAGGTAGTAGTTCGCCGTACACACGAGAGACATTGTCATTTCTTATTTTAGGGAAGAGTATGTGGATATATGTAATTACCATAAGATAATAACATATTTTTATATAAGAGATAATGGTATTATTATATAAAAATAAATTAATAACATTTGAAGGAGGTGGAAGATGAAATAAAATCAAAACCCACAGTTAAGAATTTTACCCAATCGTGGGACACCTATTTTAGATTCTACCTAAATTATTAATTGAATGGATTTCTGACTTATAAAAATAAATCTAATATTAGTTTATATATTTTTGTAAGTTATTGAGGTAGGTCTAAGAGAATATAAAATAGTTTGATGATGTGAATAACATTGAGGGGTGGCCTTTTGTAAGTGTGGTTAGTGGTACACTTGAAATATTTGAAGAGAAAAAGATGTAAACACATTTTCCAAATTCCTTAAGGGTATAGAATGGATTATTATATATCCTTAGATAATATAAGGTCTAAATATGACCATAAAAAGATTTTAAATAGGGTTTTATTTCATTATAACCTTTATTTTCTTAGATTAACACCCATTAAACCTATTTTGACCTTAACTGTGGACATAAACATTTTCTATATTCAGTTTTTTGTTATGGTTAATAATTATGATGAAATTATCAGAAAATATAAATTATACTAATTCCTATTTTGGTTTCCATTTTACTAATTTCAGTTTACATTGCTGGAAAGATTAACATTAAAATAAAACCTCATACATGATGAGAAAACAGGTTTCTAATAGGTGCATTTTTCTGAGAAATATAAGATATTATATTAACTGGGTGTTTAATAATAATTACTTTATAAATATCAAATAATATTTATTAATATATTATATATAAATTTTAATAAAAACATACCTCATTACAGATTAATTTAAATAATTAATGTGGATAAAAATTGTGCATTTTAAATTTTATTAAAAATTACTATTGTTACAGCCAGAACAAACATATAATAAAATAAAATATAAAGTTAATACATGAAATGAATTATTTTTACAAAAATAATTATTTTTCACTATTCACAATAAAAAAATATTTTCTAAAAAATCCCAACATTTTACCCAAAGTAAATTTTGATATAATGACTTAAAAGATGAAAATATTTTTCTCCAATTAAAATTATGAAATTTTGAATTTATTCTCTTAAATCAATATTTATAAGAAAATATTTAAGTTAAAATAATTTCATTTTTGATTGAAAATTACATAATATTTTTATTATGACTAAAATTCTAGAAGTTTTTTATTCTTTCATTTCCATGGTTGTTACATTCTTCCCCCTTTGGGAAATTTCATTATTATAATTTTATTAACTTATTAAACAAGTTTGTATATCATTTCCTCATATAATTTTTTGATTCCCAAGTTTCTTCATCAATCATATGGTTTCTTCATAAAACAATAAGTTAGTGAATCACTTAATTCAACAAAAATTCATCTATATATTCAAGATTATAAAATGGCTATTCCTCATAAGAAATATTCTCTTCTAAATTAACTACCTCATGTATCAAAACATGAAATGAATCTGGAAAATATTTCATAAAATTGAAACATGAAATATGGTGTATATCTAACATAGACATCAAGTAAAATCCACTCAATAGGAAGCAAATCCAAGTTTATATAGGATATAATATGGTCTAATAAATAATGGAATAAGTATTAATTTTTTACGAAAACTAATAACAATATTCCATAGATATAAAATGAAAAATAAATGATCAACTTCTTAAAAATAAGAATCTATTATATAGTTGACAACATAAAATATATTCCAACTCCGAGTTATACCTATAGTTGAATCAGTTGTACCTTCCCAACCATTTTTTCTACTAGGTTTTGTACCATAAAATTTTGTTCTCCTACATCATCAAAAATGGCTATTTTCCAAAAACGCTTTCTATAAATTTCCCCAAGTGGTTCTATCTATATACAAGAATGAAAAATGTTATTATAAAAAAAACCAACCAAATAAAGTTATTGATCCCAATAGAACTGGTAATCCATTGAAAAAGAATGAATAATACATTATAAGATATAAATCATCCACTCATACTTACTACCAGTTTGAGGATGAAATGATTTGATTAAAACTAATTCTATAAAAAAACATTTGAATCACTTTCAAAAAATAATATTTGACCTCGGATAATGGTTTAAAGACCTGGAAATTTCAATGAAATTTTTTTCTTAATTGATATGGAATTTTATGATTAAGCAGTTTCTGATGGCACCTGATTTTGAGGCCCGGTGTGCCCGGAATCAATTTTCGAATATCAGCTCGGGTATGTTCAGGGAATGAACGAGTGAGTTTTTTATCTTTTGAACCGATGCTTGGAATTTAAATCTAAGGGCACCGATGAACTCGCAACACCAGAAATTTCTTAAGGGGACCATTACCGAAGTTTCATTTTCTAGGGAGGAGAAGTTAAAATTTATTGATTAAATATAATGTGAATAAATTTATGGAACAATTTTATTTTTGTATCTATTTGGTTATATCCTACATGGGGGAGTTGGGGTGGGAGCACCTAACTACCGAGGTAAGGATATTAGTGAGGTGGGTCCCACACAAGCCACAACGTTTCCAATTCGCTTAACTCTCTTTTAACCCTCCTTAAACTCCCCTATTATTTATGAGGACTCTTCCTCTTCCTATTCCCGTCATAAATGTTTGCCAACACAAGTTAATAAATGAATTCTAACTCTTCAATTAATTAAATTAAGTTGGTTGAATTTTGAAATACATGTGAGAATAAAATAATAGATTAGTTATTATTTTATTTTGGGCATTTTTTGGTTTGAGATTTTAGTGAGAGATCTGCAGGAATAGAGAAGGGGGTTCTTCTCTCAAAGAAAGAACACCACCCTCTTCGACGAAGAACTTCTCCGATGAAGGACATTCTCCCTTGACGAGGAATGCTTTATGATTTGAAGAACACGTTGTCGCCAACGTTGTTTAATCCTTTGATGCACCCCTACGTCCACGGAATCGTCAACCAATCTCCCTGACGTCGTTCTATGACACCATCTACCGCGATACCCGATGTTCTACATCAATTTTTGAGGTATGGGAATATTATATATTTCTCATTTATGTGGTTTTTATGCTCGATCTTTAGCATTTATTTGTAGGATATATCTTTGTGGATTCCTTACCTCGGTTTAAATTTTTCTTGATGAACGCGAATTAAATAAATTATTTCACGGATTGATAAACAATTGATTGAATTACTTTTCTTCATGTTTATCTTGAATTTGAAATTCTTAAAGCGTGATAAATATTTAATTTCCAATTCCCCATGTTCTTGATTCTCAAAAAGGATTTCCAAACAAACACGGCTATGGATCTAAACTTTGACCATGATCATTAATTATTCATTGTCCGTACATTCTTCGCGTGTTATTGATCCTCAAATAATTAAGCACACTGGAAGCTCAATGTTTCCCTGAGCGCGACATTCGAACGTGAAGATCTCAACTAGAGGATCAAGGATATGCGTTCGTTTATTTTTTCCGAGTTAAATCGATGTTCTCATGGAGTGTGGAAGGATCTAGAGGAACTGCTGGGTGGGCAGACGACGGTGGTGGCGGTTCTGGCCTTGTGGGAGGATGTCGGGTGATTGGGGCGCTATTTGGGAGAACAAGATGGTGAATGGGGAATTAGATTGGAGAGGGAAGAAAAATATGTTAATGATGATATAAAATAAAAGATACAATTAAATGAATAGAAAAGGGAGAGAAGGAATCAAGGGGGGAGGGTGTGCTGGCCATGCGTGAAGAAGGGTGGTGCATGACATGGGGTATTTGGAAGAAATCAATTAAAATTAATAATATAATAATGGTATTATTAATTTTGATGATAAAACACTTTTCTGTCCGTAACTTCTTCGTGCGATCTCGGTTTCACAAACCATCAGTGGTAGTGTGACCCTGACTTCGAGAAAAATTTTATGAGTTCAATATTGGATGTATTTTTTGGGTTTTTGAATCAGGTACCCAAAGTGCTTGAAAAATAAAAGATTTAATATTAATATTAAATCTTTGACCCGCCATAACTCATGTGTGCATCGTCCCATTGGCTTTCTGTCAGTGGCGATGTAATCCTGTCATTAATACGGTCGATTCAAGTCTAATGTTGGATAATAAATTCTAGTTCATGGAATGGGGCCACGAAACACCGAATAATAATAATATTATTATTATTACGGGATCCTGTATCGGACATATCTCTCTCATACGATGTCAGAATGATGAACCGTCTATGACGTTGCGACCCTGGAATTAAGACAGATGTTTCAAGACCAATTTTAGATATTTATGTCGAGGATGAGGCATGGTCCCCACGAGTCCCAATTCGCGCGTGTTGCGGTGAAATGAATCCTTTTCACCGGATATTCGTTTTGGACCAATGGGTAGTCCATCTCATGTGTTTTTTCATATGGATCATAATGGTTTGACCGGTTTGGTTAGCCAGTGTCATTTGAGGTACGGTCGGGTTGGTTCGAACCCAAAACCAACCAGTCCCTCAGAGCGGAAAAGCGTATAACATGAGCTCTGGATGTCCGATAGATATTTTGTCAACTTTGTTGGATTCTTTTTAATGAGGCGGATCTTTTGGAATACTTCACCTGAGGATTGGACGCAGTTGAAGTATGTTCGGGTCAGTTTTAGCTTAGAAACCAACCGGGCCCTGGGAATGGAAATGCCAATAACTTTCAGACTAGATGTCCGTTTGACGAACCGGTATCGGCGTTGGTAATATCGTTGAGAAACGGTCCCTTTGAGTATACCCTATGAGAGTTCGGGGTGCAGTTGAAATATTTTCGGGTTGGTTCATACACAAAACCAACCGGGCCCCAGAACGGAAAGGCAAATAACTCACAGATCGGGCGTTCGATTGACGCGTCATCTGTTGTGTTGAGACCCCTTTGATGAGGCGGCCCTTTGAGATACTTCTTCGTGGGATTCTGTGATACGTGGAGTATCGACCAGTAGCTCGTGGAGTAACCTCCCGGAGACGAGCGTACGGAGTTTGACGACCTAGTAGTTGTGGACCTGACGACTGTTTGACCGATTCGACTTGGAGTGAGTCAACTAGCCCAGTGGATGGAGCGCCCGATATTTGGAGGTAGACCCACGGTGGATTGAGCGCCTGGATGTTGGCAGAAGACCCACAGTACTCGACAGGAGGGGTACCTCTGTAGGCGATTAGGGGAACCACTACTGTGTTTGGGTGGCAGACCCCTGGTGGGGAGCACTACTGTGTTTGTGTGCAGACCCACGGTACTCAACAGGAAGAGTACCTCAACAGTATAAGGTTAGAGAGTATCACCTCGGAGTCATGACAGGACCATTGTACTTGATAGAGGAGGAGTTATCCAGCAGTCGTGGTTTCGTCATCATGAATAAAATCCTGGTTTGAGGTGAGTCAATGATCTTTGTTTTTACCTCATGATTGAGATGGGTCACTTGATAACTAGGTATATGTATGGGAATATACCTAAGTAGTGGTTATTCGTTGATTTCATAACCTTTTTGTATCCTCCTGATTGAGATGGGTTACATGATAACTTAGGTATAAGTATGAGCTTATACCTAAGTAAGGGTTATCTGTTGAGATCATTATTTGTGGTTATAATTGATGGATTTAGTGAGATCTTGAGGGTCTCGGGGTCCCTACTGAGTATCGTTATACTCACCCCTGCACAGGCTATGCCCGCACCTTGTTCTATTGGATGAAAATGATAGACAACGCTGACAGAGACTGAGTGTATGAGGATTGGACGGTACCCGAAGGTGGACCTCACGACGAGTCAATACTCGGAGGTGGACCTCACGACGAGTCGGTACCCGGAGGTGGACCTCACGACGAGTCCGTACCCAAAGGTGGACTTCACGACAAGACGGTACTCGGAGGAGGTTGGCAGGCGAGAGAATTGAGTAGCCGATCTTTACCTACCCTTCAGGTAGGATCCAAGGTGGACGACCCAGGAGTTGCTCTATCTTCCAGCTGTTAGACTTTTCTGTTGTACATTCATTCAGTTGTAGCTGTACTTTTCAGTTGGGTTTGTATTCTGGCCCATTTACTTTTCCACACATTCTTTTGTACTTAGTGTATTAAATCCTCTTGTAATCTGTTTGGATGTGTTTATGTTTTATAAAGGCAATACCTTCCCAATTAATGGGATTTACGCCTTAGGTGCTAGTCGCCAGCCCCTGGCCTATGGAAGGAGGTCTTTGGGTAGTCACGGCACGGGCCCCGAGGATGGGTCATGACAAATTGGTATCAGAGGAGTCGGTCCTACCGCAGAACTCAGGACTCTAATAATTCATTTTAGTAAAGCAATAGTGTTAAGGGTACCGAGTGTGGTCTTCAGTTCAGGGTGTCCAGTGTTGGTGCAGCGGCCGACGTATCCATACACCAGGACTCTGACTACTGATTTATGACTTAGTGCACTAAAAAACTGATTGCATGTGTGTTTCCGAAAGTTTTCCTTAAGTCAGCTCAACCAGGTAAGCTCACCAGGTTTAAATCGTTTGACCGCGTCGCGTCTGTACAGGATGCCTCCACACAGACAGTCAGTTGGAGTTCTGAGATAGTACATGATAACGGCCCACCGAGCGATGAGGCTCCGGTGCAGGGCCCTTTCTACTGTGTTGGAACCTTCGGGTGGTGTACCAGCAGCACCACCACCTATTGGGTAGAAGATTCCATCAGCCGTACTAATGGACAATGCACACCGACAGAGCGTGTTGCACGAGTTCCAGCAGCAGAGGCCTCCGAGGATATGAGGCATGATAGATTCCCAGACAGCAGAGGACTAGATGGACGCGATTGCTAGAGTTTTCCACCTAGTTGAGACACCAGTAGAGTGGATGGTGGACTTAGCTACTTGTTTTTTTCAGTGAGTGACCATGAGGTTGGTACGTATAGTGATAAGGCTTCGGTGTATGGAACGATGCCTGAGTTAGAACCTTCGGGCAGTGTGCTAGCTATATCACTACCTGTTGGTCAGCAGTTTCAACTGGTGGTACTAGTAGATGGAACATATAGACATAGTTCCTTAAATGTGTTTCAGCATAAGATACCCCTCAGGTTCCGAAGTGAGCTCGACTCATAGGCGGTTAAGGACTGGCTTGAGGATGTGGCTGAGAGTTTTCTAGAGCTTATACAACTTTGGTAGGACGACATGTCAGTAACTGAGTATTCATCGAGGTGTACCGATTGTTCCTGGTACTTGTTGACTATGATAATATCAGTGCTTTAGAGCTCAGACTTCAGATCTAGATAAGACCTTTGTGGTTGAATGTTCTTTGGATGAACAAATACAGCTAGAGAATGTTATCAGTGGAAGAGCATGGAATTGGCACCAGTCTCAGAGACTTGGGCGTGTAAATTGTTTCAAGAAGAGGAAGTGTTAAGGACTGATGAATCTGCAGAGTAGCAGACATGGAAGTCGATCTAGGAGTGAAACATGAGGTGGTGTACATTTCGACATGTTACAACCACCCTCCTTTGTAGTCCCCACCATGCTCTGGGAGCTGGATGGAAGGGAAGAAATCTGTTGTATGCGGTCAAGGAGTGTGACCGAAGGGCTCTAATAATGATTTGAGGTATGGTATGTGTCTACTACGAGATGGCATATCAATAGGCATTGGTACTAATCATTCCTTCCTTCCAGGAATCTTGTTCCAGACCTAGAGTTTCTGGTTAAATCGTTGACTTGAGCCTCAGGTCTGGAGATACCTTTGGGAGGAGACTCGATAATCATGCTTACACCGACGGTGTGATCTGACCCTTGAGGTGAGGGTTTCGGTTTGAACCTCTTGGTGGCAGCGTCAAGGCCTTACGACGTTAGTTTGGATATGAACTAGGCAACCACAGTTTATACACAGATTGACTGTATTAGTAAAAAATGTTGTGGTTTACCTAAAATGATGGGATAGGTTTTCCTTGGTCGGTGAAAGGGAAACCCCAGGCAGCACGTGATAAACTCATGCATAGGAGGGTGAAACCTATCACTCTTGATTCGGCCAACCTTACCCTCGTGGCAGCAGGAGTTTTGAGTTTCAGTTCCAAATAGGGAACGAAGGCCTCTAGAGTTCAAGGATGGCGACCACGTTTTTATACGGGTCTCACCTCGATGAGGTCTACAGAGATTTGGCCAAGGAGGCAAGTTAACTCTGCATTTCATCAGGTCATTCTAGGTCCCCAGCAGAGTAGGTGAGGTGTTTTACCACTTGAACTTTCCACCACAGTTGCACTAGGTGCACGACGTCTTCTGCATATCTCAGCTGAGGAGATACGTGCACGACCTTTCACACATCATCAACCACAGGGATCTGGACATCGATGACGGGGAGACATTCACCGAGGTTCCAGTGGAGATTGAGGATCGACATGAGCGGGTCCTACATGGACGATCGCTACCTCTTGTGTGTTTCCACTGGCAGAATAGGAACCTCTAGGAGAGAACATGGGAGCAGAAGGCTCAGATGCGTGCTCAGTACAACTTTTGTTTTCCCTAGTGTGTGTTGAAGCTTTACGGGGACATAAATCCTTGAGGTGTGAGTAATGTAAAGGCCCAAAAATTTCATTGACTTTTTTTCTTAATTTCTTTGGAATTTTACCATTACATAGTTTCTGATGGCACCTGATTCCGAGGCCCGGTGTACCCAGAATCAATTTCCAAAGTATAGCTCGTTTATGTTCTGTGAACGAACGAGCGGGTATTTTTATCTTTTGAACTGGTGCTCAGAATTGAAATCTGAGGGCACCAATGAACACGCAACACCGGTAATTGCTTAAGGGGAATTTTACCATAGTTTCATTTGCTCGGGAGGAGAAGTTAAAATTTGTGGATTAAATATGAAGTGAATAAATTTGTGGAAAAATTTTATTTTTGTATCTAAGTGGTTATCTCCTACATGGGGGAGTTGGGGTGGGAGCACCTAACTACCCATGTAAGGATATTAGTGAGGTGGGGCCCACACAAGCCCCAACCTTTCACATTCCCTTAAATCTCTTTTAACCCTCCTTAAACTCCACTATTATTTATGAGGACTCTTCCTCTTCCTCTTCCCCTCATAAATGTTTTCCAACACAAGTTAATCAATGAATTATAACTCTTTACTTAATTAAATTAATTTGTTTTAATTTTTAAATACTTGTGAGAATAAAATAATAGCTTAGCTATTATTTTATTTTGGTCATTTTTTGGGTTGAGATTTTGGTGGGAGCTCTGGAGGAATAGAGAAGGGGGTTCTTCTCTCAATGAAAGAACACCACCCTCTTCGATGAAAAACACCTCCGACGAAGGACATTCTCCCTCAACGAGGAACACTTTACGATTCTAAGAACACGTTGTCGGCAACATTCTTTCCTCCTCATACGCACCCCAACATCCACGGAATCGTCAACCAATCTCTACGACATTGTTCTCTGACGCCATCTACTGCGACGCCCTATGTTCTCCATTAATTGTTGGGGTAGGGGAATATTTTATATTTCTCATTTATGTGGATTATACCCTCTAGCTTGAGCATTTATCTATAGGATATATATTTGTAGATTCCTTACCTCTATTTAAATTTTTCATGATGAACCCGAATTAAATATATTAATTCGCGGATTGATAAACAATTGATTGAATTAATTTTCTTCTTGTTTATCTGGAGTTTGAAATTCTTGAAGCATGATAAATATTTAATTTCCAATTCCTCATGTTCTTGATTCTCAAAAACGATGTCCAAACTAACACGGCTATCGATCCAAACTTTGACCGTGATATTTCCTTACTCATTGTCAGTGCATTCTTCGCGTGTTATTCATCCCCAAATAATTAAGTGAACTGGAAACTCAATGTTTCCCTGAGCGCGACATACGTACTCGAAGATCTCGACCCGAGGATCAAAGATATGCGTTCGAATATTTTTTCCGAGTTATACAGAAGTTAGAATGGATTGCGGAAGGATCTGGAGGCACAGCTGGGTGGGCAGCATATGGTGGTGGTAGTTCTAGCCATGTGGGAGGAGCTCAGGTGATTGGGGCGCTATATGGGAGAACAAGATGGTGAATGAGGAATTAGATTGGAGAGAGAAGAAAAATTTGTTAATGATGATATAAAATAAAAGATACAATTAAATGAGTAAAAAAAGGAGAGAAGGAATCAAGGGGGGAGGGCGTGCTGGCCATGTGTGAAGAAGGGTGGTGAGTGACATGGGGTATTTGAAAGAAATCAATTAAAATTAATAATATAATAATGGTATTATTAATTTTGATGATAAAACACCTTTTTGTCCGTAACTCCTTCATGCGGTCTCGGTTTCACGAACCGTCAGCGGCATTGAGACCCTGACTTTGAGATGGAATTTATGATTCCAATATTGGATATCTTTTTTGGGTTTTTGGATCGGGTACTCGAAGCGCTCGAAAAATAATTGATTTAATATTATTATTAAATCTTTGACCCGCCATAACTAATGCATACGACGTTCGATTGGCTTGCGGTTAGGGGCGATGTAATCCTGTCATTAATACGGTCGATTCAAGTCTAATGTTGGATACTAAAATTTAGTTCATGGCTCAGGGCCATGAAACACCAAATAATATTATTATTATTATTATTACGGGATCTTGTATCAGACATATCTCTTTCATACGGTGTTGGAATGATGAACCGTCAGCGACGTTGCGACCCTGGAATTAAGACAGAAGTTTCAAGACCCATTTTGGATATTTATGTCAAGGTTGAGGAATGAGCCCCATGAGGCCCGGTTCGTGCTTGTTGTGATGAGATGAAAAATTTTCACCGGCTATCCATTTTGGTTCAATGGGTAGTCCATCTCTTGTGTTTTTTCATATGGATCGCAACGGTGTGACCGGTTTGGTTAACCAGTGTCATTTGAAGTATGACTGAGTTGGTTCGAACCTGAAACCAGTCGGGCCTTCGAAGTGGAAAAGCTTATAACTTAATCTCCGGATGTCCGATTGACGTGCCATAGAAATTGTTGGATTCCTTTTTATGAGACAGATCTTTTGACATACTTCACCTGAGGTTTGGATGCAGTTGGAGTACGGTCGGGTTGGTTTTATCTTAGAAACCAACCGGACCTTTGGAATGAAAAATCCAATAACATTCAGAGCGAACGTCCGTTTGAAGAACCTACATCATCATTGGTAATCTCATTGAGAAACAGTCCCTTTGAGTATACCCTATGAGAGTTCGGGGTACAGTTGAAATACGGTCAGGTTGGTTCGTTCACGAAACCAACTGGGCCCCAGGGATGAAAAGGCTAATAACTCGCAGACCGGGCGTCCGATTGACACGCCGTCTGTTGCGTGGATACCCCTTTGACGATGCAGTCCTTTGAGATACTTCTTCATGGTACTTTGTGATTATTGTAGTATCGACCAGTAGCTCGTGGAGTGGATCCGACCGGAGACGAGCATACTGAGGGCATAGACCTAGTAGTTGTGTAGATGATGAATATTTGACCTATTCGACTTGGAGTGAGTCAACTAGCCCAGTGAAGAAGCGCCCCGTATTTGGCGGTAGACCCACTGTGGACGGAGCACCTGGTTGTTGGCAGTATACCTATGGTACTCGACAAGAGGAGTACCTTTGTAGGATATTAGGGGAAGCACTACTGTCTTTGGGCGGAAGACCCCTGGCGGGGGGCACTACTGTGTTTGGGTGCGAACCCGCGGTACTTGACAGGAGGAGTACCTCAGTAGTCTATGGTTAGAGAGTAGCACCTCGGAGTGGTGACAGGACCACTATACTCGATAGAGGAGGAGTTCTACAGCAGTTCTGGTTTCGACATCATGAATAAAATACTGGTTTGAGCTTAGTCAATGACCTTTGTGTTTACCTAATGATTGAGATGGGTCCCTTGATAACTAAGCTATATGTTTGGGAATATAACTAAGTAGTGGTTATCCGTTGATTTTATAACATTTATATTTCCTCATGATTGAGATAGGTTACTTGATAACTTAGGTATAATTATGGGATTATCCCTAACTAAGGGTTATCTATTGAGATCATTATTTGTGGTTATCCTTGTTGGATTTAGTGATACCATGAGGGTCTCGGGGTCCCTACTGAGTATCATTATACCCACCCATGCACAGGCTATGCCAGAACCTTGTTGTGTTGGATGCAGATGACGGACAACGCTGATAGAGACCGAGTGTACGAGGACTGGATGGTACCCGGAGGTGGACTTCACGAAGAGTCGATACCCGGAGGTGGACCTCACGACGATTCGGTACCCGAAGGTGGACCTCCCGACGAGTTCATACCCAGAGGTGGACTTCACAACAAGATGGTACTCAGAGGAGGTTGGAGGGAGAGAGCATTGAGGAGCCTATCTGTACCTACACATTAGGTAGGATCCGAGGTGGATGACCCATGAGCTTCTCTATATTCCAGCTGTTAGTCTTTTCTGTTGTACTTTCGTTCAGTTGTAGCTATACTTTTCAGTTGGGTTTGTATTATGGCCCATTTACTTTTCAGCACTTTCTTTTGTACTTAGTGTATTACTTCCACTTGTACTCTGGTTGGATGTGTTCATGTTTTATAAAGGAAATTACTTCCCAGTTAATAGGATTTACACATTTTGTGCTAGTCTCTAGCCCCTGGCCTATAGAAGGTGGGCTTGGGGTAGTCACGACACGGGCCCCGAGGATGTGTCGTGACACATGGTCTGATACAATATAGAGATGAACACTGTAAAACCTAACTATCTCCTTTTTATATAGTCGAGAAAGATGATATAAAGGAATTATATATTGAATGGGAAGGAAATGTTCTTATTTAGTTGATTGATCAATTATAACCGAATTTATATTATCACCTCAAGGTGTATTTAGCAATCCAAAAAAAAATTCCCAGATATATTTATCAATTTCCACTTTGTCACTGGAAATGGGTGAAACAGTCCCTTCATTAATTGTTATTCTGGTTTAACCTGTTGTCAAGTCAAATAGTTTAAGGGAAATCCAACAATATCTATATTCATATCATCTAACCAGTAAAACTACCGAATGTATTTGTAAAACATATTGTTGCCCAAAATAATAGAAAATAGGAAATTATGAGCTTTACTCAATACCCTTTTCTTTAAATAAGATTCACAAGGAAAACAAATTATTTTTCTAAATAAAAAAACACCACATTCATCAATATTAAAATCGGGAAACTTGTCGTTATTAATTTATTCTACATTTTTATACAAATATTAATCCTCATTTTGATCAATCATAAATTTTTATTACAAAGTCAACTTTTCTTTAACAAAAACCAAAATAGAGGATGTCTCTACATCCACATAATCTTGGCCAAATTTTATTAAATCATTATCCAAAGGTCCATGTTACAAATGTAACATGGTTAATATAGATATATTATTTTGACTCAAATAATTATCCCCTATTTTCTTTTCCCTAATGGTAATAAACAATGAGATCTTAAACCTTGGTCAGTTACATCCATATTATCTATCTCATGTTCAATTAATTATTAATGAATATATGCTTCAATATTTTTGATCAGTATATATTTAACAATTTACTCCATACAAATGGTGTCTCCAAATATTTAAAACAAAATCCACAACCTGAAATTCCAAACCATGTTTCAAGTAATTTAACACCTACAATTTGAACTAACGGATATCATAAAAAATTACCTTATCATTCTAAATTAGTACACAACTATTTCAATTAAAAATCATTATTATAGATGATGAAATATCCATTTATTAAAGACAAGGACAAAATTGTATCATTCAGTATTCATCATTGTAGTTCCTAAAAACATTAATAGCATTCTGTTTTCTTGATGAAAATAAATCATTTACATGTTAACATATTCAGAAGGATAGAAAAATGACCATGTTTTTAAAACAACCACTTGTAGTAACAATCTAATCAAAGTATACTATAGATTTCTTTGATATATTTTGGTCTTGGTCATTCTTCATCAACCTTTTTAGTGGGGTCAACTGTTATTACATATTTAGAGACAATATTTCCAAGTAATGAAATTTGTTTCAACCAAATCCACATATTCTAAATTTCATATGTAGTTTCTTTTTTTAATCATTTCAAAAATGTAGCACCCCAAACATTTAAAGAAAATTAATATTGAATACATGAAACATTGATTATCTATGATACAACACTTTTTTATAACATAGCCAATGATCATAATTTTACTGCTTCTAATATTTGAATTTCTAAAAACAGATTGACATTGTTGCGATCAGTTAGATATTTAAAGTCTGATAGGATCAACTTAAATTTTTTCGAGAATAGTAACACTACACTTATAAATAGTAATGAACCATTGGGAATAGTAATATGACCCTTATGAATATTAATCTCACCCATGTAAGTTTAAATAATATTATAGAACCATATAAATGAGAGTATATATTTTAAAAATTAACACTTAAGTGTCGGTTTTTTATAAGTTATAAATATTTAATTAAAATTTAAATTAATAAATTTATTTAAAATAAAACTATTTTCATATAAACTATTTCTAAATAAATTTTTTGATTTTCCTATGATTTTAAGATAGTTTTATGTGTCCTTAGTTAATTTTTGAAAGTATTATAAAATCGATTTTAAAATTGAAATTTCTTATTTTTTCAAGTAAATAATGATTTTATTGAAAAATTAAATTTTACATATTTAGAAAATTATTTTCATAATATTGATTCCATTTTTTAATTATATATATAAGGAAATTTTTTGGGTAAATATTTTGAATTTTTCTGAAATACTTGATTTTTTTGTGACTAGTAAAATACGATAATATACGATATAAATACATTATAAGATAAATACACTATTCCTTACATCATGGATGATGTAGGAAAATAGTTTTTAAAACTCACTTGCACTTATTACTATATTTTTTCACAAGAATAAATACTATTTATCATCTTGATCAAATACCAAAATAATGAATAAGATATTCAAAAATCACACTTCTCCTCTAATATAAAAGACCCCCCTCACTACCTCTTCTCTTCACTAATATAAGCCTTGAAATATCCCAATGTACTACCTAAATACTCTTACCAAGTCCCTCCCCATGTCCATGATCCCTTTTTCTTTCCAAAAGAAGAAAACCATTTCCCATAAGGAGGTTCTCAAAGAAGTTATTTCAGGAAGAAATTCTTATTCCTATTTCATTTAATTTCATTCCAATTTATTTTATTTTTTTATTCTCTCCTAACTTCCTCTATATTATTGATCAATATAACTATATTATCATCTATTTACAATAATTATATCATGTTAATTTAATAACAATTATCAATATACTTACTCTCTCAATTTTATTATATAAAATAAATCATTATTTGGGAGGTTCCAAATTACAACATTCATGGACAACGAGGATTCATTCATCAAATTAATCTTCAATGATATTCATGATAACATTTTAATGGATTATAAGAAATTAAAAATCTGAAATGTAAACCTTTTGATGTTTTTATGAGATATATTAACATTATGATAATCGATAAAATGAAATGACTTCATTATGATCATAACCGCAATAATAATCTATACAATTATCACTAAATGTATTATCTAATGATTAATCCTACTAATATGTAACCCAAGGTTATATATTACCATTTAAAAATATTTATTCTAATTAAAAACACTAAACTAAAATTATGGATAGTTATACCAATTTTAAATTGACTCCTTACTTATAATCAAGTGAACTATTCATGAAATCAAGGAAATGAACACTCCTGAATGATTGAATTCGGTCATATAACTTATCAATAAGTCCATAAATGAACATAATAAATAGATAATAAATAAAATAAATGTATAAGATGTAATGAATTAATTAATAAAAGGATTTAATTTGGTTATCTAGGAAGGTAAGGTCATGTATAGAACACCTTTGGACAAAACGTAAGGGTTCCCTACTCGAACATCCATTTTCATTAGGTTACTCGTATTCTCTACCTAAATCTAATAAATTATTAATTATTATTATGTACACATCATAAATTATATTTTAATGTTATATATATGTGTACCGATAAGAATATTTATATCTTTGAAAGGGAATTATATGTTTTAAAATGATTATTCAAAGATTCTTCCTATTAAATAATCATGTTTCATAGGAACTTCTCAAATTCTTACCTATATTCAAAGGAATTATATAATCTATTTTATCCCCCACTATTTTTTTAAAGACAGACATCTTATTTAAAAAAAATTAATTCACTTCTGGTTTTATGAAAATATTTTTCCAAAATAACCACTCTTTTCAATGTAAAAGAGTATTTATATAAAGAATTACCCTATGATTTTATATAAGTTTTTTCATCTATTTCAACACTCTATATGATTATTATGTTTAATTGGGATTAATATTTTATTTTTTAATCTAGCATATATTACTGAATGATTTATAACCATTTTGACAATGGATGTGCTATCTTGATATCATTCACCATATTACTCTAAATGGTTAGTGTTCATATTTAATGATTGGGGAAATTTATTTACATTTTGTATGTTAATTTCAATATGAATGTATATGTTGTTTTTGATTATCTAAATTAATATTATAAATTAATTAGACTTATTATGTGATGGTCGGTTCCCACTATAGCTTCTTGATGCATCAGTAGGTCTCATGAGACATACTAGTTCTGGTTTTTACCTATTTTTGTATGGTCTTGGCACGAGGCATTGAAAATGTGAATATGATATCTGACATTATGAATTCCCTAATTAATAAACTATAGATCTATATTCCATGTGATTATTCAACTAATATAATATTTGTTGATATATATTTTGGATTTATTTAATCAATTTTTTTATTCCATATTATGATTGTGCTTATTTTTAAAGGCATGTGATATTAATTATTCATTATTCCTAGTGTTTATGTTTATGATTACTTATACTGTATTATTTACCGTTTCAATGCATCTATTCTCACCACTTTATTATGTTTTATATTTCTGCAGTATGTGAATAAGTTTATTATGAATGACTAATAGGGACAATCAAGGAGTTATGGGTGTTAATAATGGAGCTTATATATTATATTTTATTTATATTTGAATTATTTAACTTATTTATGTATCTAGATTTACAAAACTACTAAAATAACAAGTCCCTAAAGATACACATTTATTGTAATCGTACCGATGTAATAAAATAAAGCACCGGCTTTAGGAAAATGGATTTAGGGTGTTATAGATGGTATCAAAAGAATTTTAGTAGAAAATTTGAAATTAATATTTAGAAAATATAGATTTGGGAACAAAACCCTAAGATAAACATTGAGTATAAATATATAATAACATCCTATATTTTTTTTGTAAATATCGGATTATGTGGATCATCCTAGAAAGTAAATCTATGTATGGATACTCTAAGTGGACTTGCTTCTAGAAAATATGTACATAGGAGTAACAACTCTGAAAAGGTGTTTCATGCATGACCCAAATCATCTTGGTACACAACAACAAGAATTACTACACACCTAGTTTAACACTCTTAGGGGATATTCTTAGGATAATTCACATCTTATTTACAATCAATTATGAACTATTTAAAATAAATTTTTCCCATTTAAACCATGTTTATTATTATGGGATTAACTATGCATATGATTTCAATTTAAGTTAAGTATTTTTCTAGTATACATTATGAAATATGATTCAAAACATAATCTAGTGCATGCCATCATTGAGAAATGGAACCTAGTTGAAGGAATGGAAACTTCTTGAATGTGTATATCCCATGTAAGTATTTACCCCTATGTAGGATAATGATGTTTGTTTTGGATATTTATTTGGTGTCGAGAAACTTATAACTCTATAAAGACATCTAACTTAGGTTAGGAACAATAAAATTACCTACATGGAGCACCATGAACCACAATGTGGAGGAGAAATGTTAGACCACATTATTCAACAACATCCTCCATCATTTAATGGGAATAAAACCCCATTTGTATAAGACCAGTGGATAAGTTCCTTAGAAGAGATATTTCTTTCTTTGGGAAGTAATGAAATGGAGAAGGTTGTTAAGGGAGTTTATCATTCATCTGGATAATATGATCAATGTTGGTTACTAATTAAAAACACAAAGGTGGAGTAATTTAATTAAAATATTTAATGGAAGTATTTAATGATATATTATTTGAAAAATACGTTCCTCATGAACAGTGAGAAGATATGGAAAGTCAAATACTAAATATAAGGAAAAAAGGATGATAATGTTGCAAAGTATGAATCTAACTTTACAAGGTTATCAAATTATTCCACAAACTATATAAGTAATACATGGAGCAATATTGATCAATTATTCTATGATTTACAACCATCCCTCTTAAGGAAACTAATCTCCCAATGTATCTCAACATATAAATATAAAATCTCATGTGTTATCATGATGGAAAAATAATTCTCTATGTCTTAAAACATTAAGGGATTTCATGAAAATAAGAGGGATTCTGAAAACTCTAGAAAAGGAAATATGGAAAAGGGGAAGAATGGAATAATTGAGTTTCCGTCCTGTGATAATTTTGGGATGAAACACCCAATTACTTTCTGGAAGGGTATGTGTGTTTTTTACATATCTAGAGGAAAAGGCCATCAATCCATTGATTTTAAGGGAAGTAAAGAAGCCACCAATGTTCAATGGTACAAATTAAAATATATGGAACATTTTGGAAATTATTTTCCAATGTATCAAGGAAACATTCCCAAGAGAATGCCAAGAGAGATAGGCCATGATTATGTGATCTCAATTGCTAAGGTTGAAGTTACTAATAATGTGGTGGAAGGTACATTAGTTGTTTCCTCAAACATAGCCAATGATTTATTTGATTATATATCTTCTCATTATTTAATATCATCCATGTTTTCAAAAAAAATTACATTTCGAATTTTATATAATATGGGAGTTTTCAGTAAAAACTTATAAGGGATGTATCAATGAAAAAAGATGAGTCCATCAGTCCCCCTTTTGAAACATAAACGCGATTTAGTTGCTAATCTTTTTATCATACCAATTATAGGATTTTATATAATCCTTAGTATGTATTGGATTTCAAATTATGAGGTGAAAATATTTTCATAGAAGAAGGAGGTTACAATTTTTTATAATGATATAGATTCCTATATCCTTAGACAAAAAACATTATCATCTGATTCTTTTCTAGATAAACCCCAATAGCTCTACTGAATGAAATTATCAGGGTGGATGAGAACTCAATATCTATGAGTAAGGAAAAAATCTTCAAATATAGGATGAACCTATTGTGAAATAATAAATTTATGTGTTTCAGGAGAATTTACCAGGGAATCCTGTAGAGAAGGAAGTTGAGTTCAATATTAACTTAATTCCTCGTTCAAGACCTATATCAAATACTCCTTATAGAATATCCATTGTGGTGTTGGTAGGACTAAATAAACAACTAGAATGATTTAGTGATAAAGGATTTATTCTCCCTAGATTTTCTACATGGGAATCTTCTATTCAATTTTCCAATAAGATTAATGAGTCTATGAGGTTGTGCATTAACTATAGTGAGATCAATGCCTTTATGATAAATAAAAAGTATCATATTCCTTGCATTGATATTTATTTGACCAACTTAATAGTGACCAATATTTATCAAATATTTACATTTGATATGGATATCATCAGTTAACTATGAGGAAAGAAGATATTTTAAAAATATCATTTCAATCTAGGTATGTGCATTAAGAGTTTATAGTAATGCCTTTCAGACTAACTATGACAACCTTTATTTCATGGATATGAGGAATATGTTATCAAAGAGAATGTTGATGAATTTTTTTGTGGAATTTATTTATTATATATTGGTATACTCTAAAAGATATAATCATCATGATAATCACATGCGCATTATTCTGAATAATATGAGAAGAAATGAATTATAAGGAAGTTTAAAATGTTTTATTTCTACCTTCAAGAAATTTTTTTTTTGATCATATTTTCTCTATGGATGGAATTTTAGTGGATATATAGAATATAAATACAGTTCGAGAATGTACTAGACAAATAATCATAACTGGAGTACATAGTTTTATTGGTTTACAATATTTTTATTGGCATTTGATTCAGAAGTTTGGTTGATTATCCAACCCGTTAAACAAACATAAATGTAATGGGGTTAAGTTTGTATGGTAAAAACAAAGCTAATAATTTTTTAAAGAATTTGTGAGGAGATTAGGGAATGATCTAATTCTAAATCAACCATATAGAAATGGTGACATTGTTATCTATAGCAATGAATCAAAAAAAGGATTGGGTTGTGTCCCTACACATAATGATAGAGTTATTCACTATGCAACAAGGTAGTTAAAAATTCATGAAAAAAAATATCCAACTCATGGTATTTTGTTAGCAACTGTAATATTTACTCTAAAGATATGGAGACATTATCTCAATTGTGAATTATTTGAGATATATAAATATCTAAAGATCTTGAAATATATCTTCTCATATAAATAACTCAACATTAGGAAAAGGCCAAGGCTCGAGCTACTAGGGATTACAACGGTTGCATACACTACCACCCAAGAAAGAAAAAAAATGTAGCTGATGCATTGAGCATTATGTAACATGGATTTTTGAAGAAAATATATATTTAAAAGAATATTGTACTCATGGATCTAGTAATTATGGATGTGGGAATTATAAAGGATGTTGAAACATCATTACCTTTTAAAATATTTTCCCAACGATCTTTATCAGAAAGAATTAAAAATTATCAGTCTGATGATGAGAATATTCAAAAGAAAATTATAGGAGTGAATTATGGAATGTTGGAATAATACATTTGTGAGGATGTAATTATAATAGTTGGGATGAGGATATTTATTCCCTCTATACCTGAGATCTTAGAGAAATTAAATAGATGATGCCCATAACATTTATTTTTTTATACACCCTAGTAGCACTGAAATGTATTGATATTTGGATGAACATTTATGGTGGGACTATATGAAGTGGGAAATTGGTAATTATGTATAAAGATGTTTACTCTATCCATAAGTGAAGGATGAATGACAACATCTTTGAGAATGCATGAAACCTCTACCTATATGTACATGGAAATGGGATGACATCACCATGGATTTTGTCGCTATATTACCAAAAACTGCTTGTTTGAATGATGCAATATGGGTAATTGTTTATCTACTTATGAAATATGAACATTTCAAAATTATAAGGGATGAATTTGCACTAGAGCTCCATTCATGACTCTATATCAAATTAGTTGTGAGACATCATGGAGCATCTCCCTTAATTGTGTTTGACCATGATAAAAAATTAACATAAACATTTTTAAAAATTCTTTAAAAACATGGAATATTATGCTTCTTTTAAGTACTTCTTATCCCCCTCAAACTGACCGGAAATCAGAAATGTTGATCCAAACATTATAAGATATGTTGAAATCATGTTCACTTGACTTTCAGGGTGTGTGGGATCATTATTTACCTTTGATGGAGTTTTCATAAAACAATATATTCCATCATAGTATTCAAATTTCACCATAAAAATAATTGTATGGACAGAGATGTCATACACCAACATACTAGGATGATGTTTTTAAAATAATCTTGTGGGCCTAGAGAATATAGAAGAATCAACAGAAAAGGTAACGACTATTCAAACTAATATGAAAGAAACTCAATGTAGGAAAAAGAGACATGTTTATAATAAAAGGAAGGATTTGTAATTTCAAGGGAGAGATTGAGTTTTCTTGAATTTATCTCTATGAAAGGGTGTTATAATATTTGGAATGAAATGGAAAATGAGACATAGTTACATTGGCCCTTTTGAAATTCTAGAGAGAATTGGAGTTTTGGATCATCATTTGTAAATTCTGACTAGCCTTTCTACGGTACACATTGTGTTCCATGACTCATTATTGTGTATGTACATGCCATACCCTTCAAATGTCATCAATTATAAAGGTATAGAATTGGAATCCAACTTATCTGACTATGAATCACCTATCTAGATTTTGGACATAATGAATATATGTTGAGGAATCAGATCAATTAGCTAGTAAAGGTACTATGGAAAAATTTTAATACTGAAGAGGTGATGTGGGATCCTGAGGATCATATAATAAAGAACAACACAAATCACTTTATGAGGTTACATTATGGTAATTTCGAGTACAAATATTTGGTAAGGGGGATGAATGTTGCACCCCAAGTATTTTTAAGAAAATTTAACATTGAATGCATGAAAAAGTGAGTCTCTATGAAAAACACATTTTAATAACTTAGCCAATGAAGAAAATATTTTAGCTTCTGAAATTTGAGTTTCAAAAAATGGATAAACATGGATGCGATTAGCAATATATTTAGAGCCTGATAGGATCAACTTACATATTTTTGGTGAATAGTGACATTAACCTTATAAATAGTATTGTACCTTTATGAATAGTAATATTAACATTTTAATACTAAACTCACCCATTTAAGTGTAAATAAGATTTTGGTACCTTATAAATGAGAGTGAATATTCTTAAAATTAATAATTATGTGTTGGTAATTTTGGGAGTAGTAATTATATATTAACAAATTAAAATTTAAAAAATCGAATAAAAATAAAAATAATTTTTATAAAATTTATTCCTAAATAAATATTTTGTTTTCGATTGATTTTGGAATAATTTTTTTCGACCTTAGTTAATGTTTTTTTCGTATTCCAAAATCACTTTAAAATTTGAAATCTATATTTTTTCATGTAAATAATTATTTTATATAAAAATTAAATTTCAAACATTTAGAAACATGTTTTGATAAAATAGAGTTTATTTTAATTTTACCCATTTAATAATGGTTATGATGAATTTTTGGGATTTTTTTGAGATACTTCAATTTTTGGTGAATAGTAAAATACGTTAACATATGGTACAAATATGTTATAAGATAAATAAACAATTCATTTAATCATTAATGATTTAAGCACACATGGTTCTAACTCACATGAAATTATTACTATTTTTGGTTAAAAGAATCAACACTATTGCTTGTCTTGAGATAAATAATAAAATAATGAATAAGATATTCAAAAATCACTCCACTCCTCCACTATAAAAGATTCCCCTCACTCCCTCTTCTCATCACTCTTCCTATACTTGGTGCTTCTCAAATATGAACCAAAATAATCTTCCCTAGTCCCTACCCACGTCTTGGAGACCATGATATCTACAAAATACCAAAACCCTTTTCCATTAAGAGGCTCTCAAGGAAATTATTTGAAGAGGTATATCATCTTCCTTTTTAATTTTCTATCATATCAATTTATCTTCTATTTTATTCCATCCAAACCACATCCATACAATTGATCCTGATAAATAATGTATCATCTATATACTATAATAAAATCATGTTAATGTAATAATGATTATCAATATCCTTACTCTCCCTCTATTATTTAAAAAAACCATCATCCATGAGGTGCCAATTTACTACCTTCGCGGACGATGAAGTTTCATTATCAGAATTCCACTTCAAAAATGTTCATGAAACCATTTTAATGGTTGAGAAATATTGTAAATTATTAAATATAATTCCTTTTTTTCATGTATTTATAATATTTACTTAATACAAAATGATAAAACAAAAGGAGTTTGGAATGATCAATAACTACAGTAATAATATAAACGATTATCACTAAATGTATTATATAATGATTAAACCTCAAAATATGTAACCAAATTGTATATAAAAATATTTACAACTATTTATTCTCATTAAAAACATTCAAATTTCATTTCTGGAGAATTTTACCAATTTTAAATGTACTTCGTTACTTATAATCAAACGATTCAGTCATGAAATCATGGAAACAAACACAGTAGAACGACAAAATTAAATCATATAACTTATCAATAAGGCCATAATTGAACATAATATAGGTATAATAAATCAAATACTTGTATATAAGGTTATGATTTAATTAATTAATGTATTTATTTTTATTATCCATATGTTAAGGTCAATTACATAACATGTTCAGACATAATGTAGTGGTTTTCAATCGGAACCTCCATTTTTTTCATGTTACTCTTATTATCAAATTACCTCAATGAAATTATTAATTATTATTATTTAATCCTCATAAATTATGTTATAATGTTCTATATATGTGTATCAATCTGAATCTTTTTTATTTTATGGGGATTTATCTATTTTAAAAGGATCTTTCATAGATATTTCCTCAAAAACAAGAATGTTTCAAATGAACATAAAAAATTCATATGTATTTTTAAAAGAACTCAATAATAAAATTTTATTCTCCATTATTTTTATAAAAGTATTTATTTTATTATGGAAAAAAATTGATTCACAACTGTTGTTATGAAAATATTTTTCCAAAAGAACTATTCTTTTAGTATTTATCATAAAATTTACTGTATAATTTAGTACGAATATTTTCATCGATTTCAACACTCTCATTGATTATTATGTTTAATTAGGATTAACATTTTATGATATCATCTACCGTATTTTATTGAATTATTTATTATTAGTTTGAATGTGGATGTCTTATATGATACCATTCACTATATTACTCTGAATGGATAGTGTTCATATTTAATGATTGGGAAAATTTATTAACATTTCATATGTTAGTCTCAATTTGAATTTATATGTTTTTTATGATTATCCAAATTCATATTTGGAATTAATTTAACATATTATGTTATTTTGGGTCCCTATACATCCCCTCGATGCATAGGTATGTCTCATGAGACAAAATACATTGGGGTGTTACCTATTTATGTATGGTCTTGGCCTGAGGCCTTGTCATAATGATTATGGTGTCCAGAATTATGCATTACCTCACTATAAAACAAGATATTGATAGTCCATGTGATTATTTGACTAGTATAATACACATGGTTATGTTTTTATGGAATTATTTAATAACTTTTTATTCCTTCCTTATTATGCTAATAATTATTTTTAAATTCATGTGTTTTTAGTTATTCATCATGCCTCATTTTTATGTTTATTATTAATTATGGTGTATTATTTACCCATACAGAGTATCTGAGATCACCCCTTTATTATGTTTTATATTTCCTCACGATGTGATGAACTAGATTATGAATGACATTCAATGATAATCTATGAGTTATGAGAGTTAATAATGGATCAACTATATAGTATTTTATTTCAAGTTATAGTGCTGAACATTTGTATAAATATGGTTTTCCAAAACTACTAAAGTACTCGGTCCTTTAGGATATGACTCTATTTTAATCAATTAAATTTAATAAAATAATACACTGACTCTAGGAAACTAGGATTAGGCCATTAAAAAATAATCCTTGGGTGTATTTCATGTTACTCCTACCTTTTTAAATACAAAAAAATGTCTTCAATAAACACAACAACAAATTTTTCCAACAAATGATGAGAAACTATATTTGTAATGTCCCTTAATATAGGAAGTGTCTTTAAAAACACAATTGGATTATATTTAAACTCATAGTGCCCATATCAAGACCTAGAAAAAGTCTTCATAATTTGCTCCTTCACATTTAGCTGATGGTACCCATAAATCTTGTAAACCGTTGAATAATATTGTGCTTCAAAAGATGATCAAACAAATCAACGATAGGAGGAAAATGATACATGATCATAATATTGATGTTATTGAAGGATCTATATTAAATGAATAGACTCGGTAAAACATCATTATTTTTAAGAAATAAAATAGGAGAACACTATGGTGAAGTTCTAGGTTCAATGAAACTTTTATCTAATAACTCATGTAATTGATTTTTCAATTCGAAAAGTTCCACTTCAGCTATTTGATAAGGGTGTTTAGAAATAGGATTAGCATCATGCACAAATTCAATGTTAGACTCATCCTTTTGGTCATAAAATAACACCAAAAAATCATTAAGAAATTCTCCCATTAAATATTTTACTACAAACACATCAATAATTTAACTTGTTTCATTATTATCAAAAATATGTCCTAAGTAACATTAACTACCATCTCTAATCAATTTTATAGGTTCTCGGTATGTTATCAAAAGAATGGAATCATTGAACATAACATTATTACATTTTCAATACACCTAATCATCATAAACTAAAATCCAATACATACCAAGAATTATATCGTGTTATTTTATAACCAGTTCAACAAAATTTGTAAGAAAGAACACCCCACTAAAAACAACATAAAGATTACTATAAATCATGGTTTCATTAATACTTTAACCTGGTTTTCTTCAGAGAAAATATTATCTTACATTCTTGAAGTGTTATTTTTAATTTAATTGAAAAATTTATAAAAATTAATGAATGTGGATATCTATCATCGAAAAGGGTATTGGTACAATCGGAATAAACATGTAACAAAATTTTCACTAATTAATTTGATGGTACAACATTAACTATAGTAGTAGACAAATATGTTACACAACTTCTTCATTCAATCTTTATTATTTATACCTTGAGTAACCAAAATTTGACATACATTGACAAAATTCCCCAACTCATTGCAATTAAAACATATTAACATAATGTTTTCAAATTTTGTATGATCATTTTACTTATAGTAATGTTCCTGGTGACCAAACATACCACATCATATGCACTTCCCAGACATCATAAGACAATATCTATGATACTTTTTACTACACATATCCCAATATGGGATGTTTTTTTCATACCTATAGACTTCTTTGATGAATACTTCCCTATTTCTTGTCAACTATACCTATTCTTTTTACTATATTCATGGAATAAATGATCATAAGAATACTCAATTTCTACCATCCCATCAACATGAAAAATATTTTCATAGATTTTAAATTAATGAGAATATAATTCCATAGAACTTATATGAAAATGACTAATATTACTATCATGATCTTGGATAAAATTTGGGGTGTACCTCTCCCATCGGGTAAGGTTTTCTTCATATACAACTACAAAATCTCCCTCCTTTTTTCATAATTCATAAAAAAAAATTCCATCCTATGTCGATCAACCATAAGAAAATATTTCTCAAAAAAATATTCTTAAATTCATCCCATTCCAAGAATAAATATCTTCCCTTTCACTGATATTATTTATCATTCACTACCACTGATTGGATTCACCTTAAAAATGTTAGTAGATAGTATTACCTTTTGATGATTTAAACAACCTAATATATGTAATATCTTTTCTGGGGATTCTATCTATCCTTAAAAGATGATATGGTCAGATGATCCACTGAATTATGGCGGCTATTGTCTCTTAAAATTTTCTGCTATTTATATGTTATTCTATATTAAATATGACTATTCCATTGCAGGAATGACACCACCATTTATATCTTATTTCAGAAACTCCATCTCTACAAGAACCTGTTTTGTTCCAATTCATACCATATTGGGATGCTGATATGGAAGGATATTTTTGTCTTAGTTTCTTTCCACTATAGCTTCCATGTTTCCTCTGTAAAAGATCATTATGAAAAAACATATTTTAGATGAAGAAAAATGGTAATATTGAAATACTATATCATTTGAAATTAACATTAAATTAAAATATTTCAAGTGAATGTTACTATCATTACCCTAAACACTAAGTTTACATTAACCATCCACTGATTGAAACAAAAGAGGCTGAACCTTGAACATTACATAATCTTGATTTTTAATTCAAGAATTAATTCTCCTAAATTTAAGGATATTTTCAGGTTTATATTTTTATATAATTATTTCATAAATCGTATAAAATATAACTATATAATAAAAAGTTGACACATTCGATTAGTATATATTTTTTCCCAAATATGAAACTTTTAATAAAAAACATTATTATTTCATGACAAATCATCTTAACTTTAAACATGACTTATTCCTTTCCCAATCACTAATAAAATCATAGTAAGGGATATAGATATAAATTAAACCATTAATCTAGTGAAAACATGAAAACCCATGAAATATTTTCCATTATAACAATTATCATTGAGAAAAACAAATTAATCATTTTCAGATGAAGAAAACACAAGCTATTTAAGAAAGATAAAATCCTTAAATACTATAGAAATCCTAGAAAAAATAATATACGTATCTTTAGACATTATTATCCAAATCACTCTCATAAATAGAATCACCTTATAGTCGACTTCAATACTCAATGCATTAGAGGGCTATCACAGACCAACCCATCATGGGTTTGTAATATTACCACTAATCCTTGACATATAATGTATACACAAATCATATGTTTATAATGTAACTACCCAAACTTGGTTTAAAACAAAAACACATATCAAATTAAATAATTTCAATGAACCATAACATAATCATAACATATAAAATCATATTATTTTCACATCACACTCATTACATATTCTCCTGACCCACAAGAAAACATTTTTAGATATTAAAATAAATATTCATTTTTAAATCCTATTTTTAATACCAAAATTACAAAAAATGGGAATGAGGGTTTTTATTTAAATAAAATAGAATTTTTTAAAAGAATGAAAACATCAAATAATTTTTATGTAAGAGGAAAATTCATTGTCTCGATATATATTAAATTAGAATGTTCCTTTTGTATTTTTAAAGAAAGTCTCACATTCCATTAAGAGAACTTTTTTTGAAATAAATTGAAAGAAAGAGAAAAATTCCAGCCATTAAACTCTGATTTAAATAAAAATATTTTAAAAAAAATATGGAATTGAAAGAACATGAAGCCATTAAAGTATTATTTTTTAAGAAAATATCTTATCACATTGCAAATATTTGAATTGTGATCCCAATGGAAGAATAAAATTAAAAAACATTAAATACGATTCATATAAATAAATTAATTATATATAATGTCATAGGGGATATATATAGACGTTTTAAATTAATACAGGTGAATTGTATCAAAATATGACTCAATAAAATGATATTGATATTTTATCCCTTAACTTGACTCAGACTCATTGTGTACAATCATTATCTTCATGAATAATAAAATAATGTTAATTTTTTAATTCATCAAGAAAAAATTTTATTTTTATTAATTATTTTATCTCACTTATTACTATGTTGGTGAATATTAGTTAATTAATTTTATGTTGGATGTTTAGATGATACAAGGATTTTGTGTCGAAAATGAATTTTGTAGGTTAACTTTGTCCAAAGAGGTTATTATTTAATTATATCCAAAATAATAATATTGAAATATTTTCCATATTTAAAAATATTTTATTCTTATAAAACCAATCATTATTGGTGGTTCTGAAAAATAAATAACATTGTAATCATGGAGACGGTAGGTCATACATACAGCTAATTAATGTTTCCATTTTTCAACGATCATTATGAAACGGAGGTAAGTAATATTTTACCTTTCCAGAATGATCATAATATAACATATACCATACAATCTATTTGAATATTATTAAATATAACATCCTCAAGGAGTGGTGATGAATAAAGAGTCACATCACTTCGTTATGGCAGTTGTACACACAAACACGAACGACGTTATCATTTTTTAATGAGTTTAAATGTAATAAATAAAGCTATATATTATATTTTAAGAATTAAATTTTTTTCATGAATATCATAATTATTTCAAATATGTCATATATATTCATTAAATCTATCCTTTTTAACATTTATGTAAATATTTAGAGAAAAATTAATCACATCCCTTCACGAGGCAGAAGCCCACTCTACACACGAGTGACGTTATCATATCTAGTCCAGAATTAAATGTAAAACATTTATATATGAAATAATGAATATATTATTATAATTATATTATAAATTATATATATATAATTTATCTTCATCATCATTCCCAACCATGAAAGGTGTTGATGGAAAACATGCCACATTAGTTCTTGAGGAGATAGTCTGTCAAACACACGAATGATGTTATCATTTATTATTTAATAGGAGAGGAGAAGGAAATTGTTAATGAAATTAACATAATAATATATTAGTATTTTGGTGAAAACATTTTTATTATATAATATTAATTTAATAATATTTTAAATATCTAGAAGAATAGATAATAGAAAAACACATAGTTTGGAATTTTACCTTTTCTTGGATAACCTCGAATGTATTATACCTAATGTATTCTTGTCTTAAAAACCCCTATTTATGAGGTTATGTAATTTTATAACTTAATTGGGTGGGTACTATCTGAAAAAAAAATTTGATGTTCTAAATAAAAAAGGTTAGTGGTGTCCTTTTATAAGTAAGGTGAGTGTCACACTTGTAAATTTTGAACAGAAAAATGTATACCAACATTTTTCACAAGACATAAGGGTCAAAAATGGGTCATTAAAGATACATATACATTATAATGTTATAATTTGTATCTATAATATATTTTATTGAGGTTTTTAGGTCATTTTATCCCCTATCCGTTAATTTTGACCAGTTTGTAAACCCATATTTACCTTAACCATGGTAATTAATTTTTTCAATTTTCACTACTTATTATGGTAAAAAATTAAGTTAAACATATTATAAATTTAAAATTATTATTATTCCAAATATGGAAAAAATTATATAATTACATTATAATAAGTGTAAAAAATAAATTTAAATAAAAATCGTAGTCGTGACAAGAATGCATTTTTTCAAGAAGTGTATTTTTCAACAAAAAAGATGATTTTTTATTAACTCTAAGAGTAATAAGAGTAATTTTATGAATAGAAATTGATATTAATTGATATATAATCCTTAAATTTGGTTGAAATCATTTTTCATTAGATTTTATTTTAATAAATAAATATTGATAAACATTATGCATTTTTAAACAGTTTTATGAAAATTGCCATTTTAAACACCCAAAATAATTATATGTTAAAATTAATTAAAAAATCGAATAAAAATTAATTTACCAAATTATTTATAACAATATAATAATATTTTTACTTTAAATCATATTAAAAAAATAATGGGATTTTCTAGTTATATAATTCATTGAAAATAAATGACATTTTTTTACAGAAATTAGTATTTTTCACTATTCACTGAAAAATAAAAATTCTTGGAAAAAACACGAAAATTTCATTAAAATTAAATTTTTATATAATGATTTAAATAATTAAATTAATTCCAAATTATTAATATTATAAAATTTTGAAATTTAAATTTCATGTAAAACATTATAAAAAATAGTTTAGTATAAACTATTTCCTTTTGATTTTAAAATTACCTAACATTTTAATGATGAATAAAACAATTGATGTGGTTTATTATATCATTAACTGGATTATTAAAATGGATGTATTGTTAGTATTCCTTTACTATAATGTAAAATTTATTATATGCTTATGTGTATGCTACAAACTTTTTTCTTATTCCAATTTTATTCTCTCAGGGTCATTTTCTTTGATTCCTTTATCATTAATGTCTTCTGAATTAAGAAATCATTATAAATTTTCTCAATATTATGATATATGATATGAATGGATTTTTTTTTCAAATTTTATTATCATATTATCAAAACTTTATGCTGATAAGTTTTTATTTTACCCTTGATATCTCCCTAGTTTATTCTTACCGGGCATCTGACCTCACCACTTATTCTGCTTACTTTTCCAAAGGTTATAATGAATGGTTTTATGTATGGTATTTTTTGAGAAGTTTACAATAATATATGGAGATGATTAAATTCACATATAAACAAGTTGTTTATGTATTTAAATTTCCAGATTTATTGATCCTATGAGATTTAGTCACATATTGTTATTTATGTAATGAATATTAATATAGAAATATATATTATAATTTTATGAAAATTATGGTTCATTGTAGTTTGTATCAAATAATGTTTTTGTTAATATTTGGGAACATGGATATGAAAACATTAATGAGAACCATAGTGTTATGTCAAGGTAAAGGATAACATCCAATTGTTTTTGTAATGATCTCGTATGAAATAGGTTAAATGTATGGTGTTATTGATTAAGAAGAAGGTGTGACGATTTAAACATGAAAAAAATGTTTTTTCATGATTATGTGATTTTCCACTATGATTACTATTGTATAGACTACAATTTTTGGTTCCAATCATTGGATATATCCAGAAAGAATTGTGTTAATGCAAAATGTCACCAAAAATAAAATTAATTTCCTCCGGAAAAACCATATATTATCGGAGATGGAATAAAATTTTCATTGTTTTTCTAAAAAAAATCAATATCTAAATCATATTTAAATTCCAAATGAGAAAATAATAGGAAAAACATTTTTTTGATTCATTCATGAGCTTATTTTTCCATTCATTTAGTGGTTTATATAATCAAGTAGTTACTGAGAAATAGATTAGATCCATTGAAATTATATTTTCCATTATCTAGTGTTCATAGTGTGAAATGTTAATTTCAGCATTCTATCATTTGGACGGTGAAAAGGATAAATGGTGGACTCTTATAAAAAATATTTGAAAAAATTACTAAATTAATTCCAAGTTGTGGGATGATCTTAAGATCTTATTTTTCGATAATTAACCTATTAATATTCTTCATTTGACAATGGAGAAGGAATTCCTTGAGCTGATGGAGGATGATAAATCTATTGGTAGCTATGAGGAACAATTTATAAGACATGTGGGGTACGATTCTGGTATTATTATTCAATCTAGAATTAATGATGACTAATTCTTCAATGGCTTAAAACCAGATATCTATAGGGAATTATACATAAGATATTTTAGTATCATCAAATAAACCATTCAATGTGTTGTCATGTTGGGAATAGAGAATGTTGTTTCACATAAATAACAATGTTTTAATAAGAAAAAAAAGATGGAATTCAAAGGAAATGCTAAAAATGTTGAGATTAGAATATGATCTTTCCTTTATGGTTTATGTTTTCAATTAAAAAATGGGTAAATTTAATTAATGGGATTGTTAAATTTATTATGTGTGGAAAAAAAGGTCATTAGGAAATCGAATTCCAAACTGATGGTTTGAATTTAGCTAATGACCCAAATAGAGAGAAAAAACTATAGAATTAACCACCCACAGCCTAGTATATAACATGAATGTATTATGATAATTATGATAACAATTGTTCAAATTCAAAGGTTATTGAGGATAGTCGACATTGGTAACCTCTTTAGTCAAGAGACAATGGTAAATATCATGACATCATTATTTCAAATGAGGGGAGTGATAATTATATAGTGAAAGATATACTTAACATCCACTGTAGAACTACTAATGTATTTTTTGATATTGTATTTACCCACTCATTTATATCTAAAAAATTAACTTAGGATCAGAATTTGAAACCCCAATGAGTTGATATTGAATTATCAGTGAAACACTATAATGTTATAATAATCACATCTCAAGTATATTATTATTCCTCGATTGATGTTTGTGGGAATTTAATTCCAAAAAATCATATTATTCTCCAATTGGTTGAATTTTATATTATTTTTGGTAGGGACTATAGTTATTTATATAAATATTACAATAATATTCAATGAAGGAAAGTAACTTTTGATATTTTTAATCAACTAGTGTTTGTCTATCAATGTGATAATAAATATAAAATTCCATTGGAAAACAAATCTACTATATGTGTCTTGATTACTATTTAAATGGATTTTTACCACATAAGGTTAGATAGGGACTCAAAATCTATGATATTCCTATTATACAAGAGTTTATTTATGTAGTTTTTGATGATTTTCCTAGTCATCCGCAAAATCGTGAAGTTGATTTATCAAAAGAACTCATAAATGTTTCCCTGTTTATTTTTATAACTCTATATAGAATGGCCCTGATCGAGTTGTAATAATTAAAGAAATAAAATCAAGGGGAATCTTGAAAATGGACTCATTTGATGAAGTTTGTTACCATTAGGTGGACCCATTATTTTATTTATAATTAGAAAATTAGATCAATGTAGAATTTAATTAATTATCATGAACTTATCAAGATCCCAATCTAGAATAACTATCATCTAACACATATTGAATACATATTTTATCATAATCATTGAGTTCAATAATATTCAAGGAATTACCATCATTAATGATATCATTAATTGATGGTCAATATAGAGGATATACCCAAGACAAAATTACATAAAATTATAGAAATTTTGACTTTGTAGTGATTCCATTTGGTCATACTAATACCCCCAATATCATTATGGAGTTAATGAATATAGTCTTTTGAGAATAATTTGGTTAGTTTGTAGAAGTATTTATATATGATATTAGTATATATTCAATGTGTAATTAAGTGAATAAATATCATTAGATGAATATGATGACGACCCTAAGGAAGAATAATATTTATGAAATGATTATGATGTGTGTATTCTGGCTTCGAGATGTTTCATTAATGGGTCATATAACCCTATGTGAGGGTATATAGATGGATACTTAAAAGATGTATGTTATTGAACATTAGCCTAGAACAATCACTATAACTTATGCCCACAATATTCGGGGTCTATCTAGATATTATCTATGATTTGTAGAGAATTTATAAAGATTGTGTAATCCACTTACCAGGGTAACTCATAAGGGAGCTATGTTTCTTTTGATAGTTGAATGAAATAAAAATTAAGGAACTAGATGTATGTTTAGCCACTGATACTATACTAACTTACCTTGATGTGAAGAAGTTTTTTTAATCGATAGTTATGCATCAAATAAGGGAGTGGAAATCTTTCTTATGCAGAATGATATGGTGAAACCTTATACCTCATTCTAATTGAATATTCAAGAGAAAAATTACCCAACTCATGATTTAGATTTAACTATGGTAATTTTTTAATTAAACATATAGAGGAATTATCATTATGGGTAAATATGTGATATATATATATATTATAAAATTACAATATATAATTTCACACTGAAAGTGATAAAATGCACCACATATTATGGTTGGAGATGATTAATGATTATGACTGCTCTATACATTACCACCTTGGGAAAGCAATCAATGTGGGAGATACTCTAAGTAGAGATCATTATTCTATGTTATCAATGATTATGTTCCTAAAATATCTAACATTTCATGACTTTTCATGGATATATCACGAAATAATGAAGTATTTTGAGAAATATTATCTTTCTCAAATGTGTGATCAACCATCAATAAATGTGAATATTAAATAGGAACATAAATAAAATGTAGTGTTATAGAATAAGTTGATAAATGTTCCTAGTTTTACATTCGTTGTGATGGAATTATAAATTTTAGGAACCTTGTATGTGTTTAATTCATACAATATTTGATGAAGGATATATTGTATTAGTCTTATAGTTCATCATTCAATATTAGTCCTAGATATATGAAGATGTGAATATATATAAAGGAGTATTTATTATAAGACAACATGAAGAGTGATTTTGTGAAGTATTTATATTAGTACTTAGTATGTTAGAATGATAAGGCTAAATAAAAGAACTATAATGGGATATTAAAACCATTTCCCATACCATAATATAAATGGGAAAACACAACTATGAATTTTGTCGTTGGAATCCCTGAAACATCTAACGTCCATAATTTAATATTAGTTTTAGAAAATAACCTTATGAATGAAACACACATTATTAAAATTAGAGAATACTTATCTATTGACAATATTCTGATAAAATAAATTATGGAAGTTGTAAGGTTTTATGGAGTTCCACATTCTATTATATCTAACCAAGATCTGGATTCAACCTCATGGTTTAGGGGAAGTATTCAGTAGGATCTAGATACAATGGTGAGTTTCAGTACCACATAGCTTATATATATATATATATATATATTTCTTTTCTGAGAGGGATAATATATCCTAGGAGTATATATAGAGATATTTTTATACAGGTTTCAAAGTTTTTCAGATCAACACCTTCCTATGGTTTTATTTTCTTATAAAAATATATTTCAATCAAGAAATTATATGATTCCTTATGATTCCCACAATGGAAAAAATTATAAAACTCTAACCTAATGGGATGAAATTTGAGGAAGAAATATTTTTGTACTTGAGAAGATTGGTTAAATGGAATGGAATATTATAGACATTTACGAAAACAACAAGATAGCTTCGAGTTGATAGAAAAAGGTATTCTCCAAATTTTCGGTGTAATCTTGAATTTGAAGATGACAGAAATGGATTTATATGAATTTCACCATAGAAGAGGGTAGTTTAATTCATAAATAAGTTAAATCTTATTCATATGTATATTGTCACTTTATTTATTCTTGATCGAGAAAGGATGGTAGCATTTCACATGGGAATTCCATCGAACCTCTCCAAGGATCATGATTTATTCTATGTGTCTTTCATGAGGAAGTATATAACCTGTCCATTACACATACTGAACTAAACTTTAGTTCCACTAGAGCATAATCTTTATTATGAAGAATATCTGGTAGAAATCTTGGACCATAAATATGATGTGTTATGGAACAAAACTACTGACCTAGTTAAATTCATTCAAAGGAAATATAAATTTGAAGAAGCAAATTTGGAAATCGAGGATGTAATGAAATTTAGATATCCATTTTTTTATATAAGAGTTATGAATTTTTAAGAGAAAATAATTTTAATTGGGATGAATGCAACACCCTAGGATTTTATAATATATATTCTGGTCAAATAATTTAATTTAATTGATATCTAACATTACATGCAACATCGAGTTTAAATAAACTGCAGTATACTATTAAGATATTATTATTAGGTTGTCGAAATTGACTAAATGTTGGATTATAAGGTATTAATAGAACTAAATAAATTATAAAAAACATATGGTTTATATATTTATAAAAGTAATTCGTTTGTTATTAATTGATTTGAAGTGAAAATTAATACTAATTTATAATTAATGGATATGGTTTTCTGGAAAACTATTTTTATAAATGAATTGTATTTTTGTCCTTATAAGTAAAATTAGTTACTATTGTTAGATGATTTAAAATAATTTAATATATTCTATTTTCCTTAAAAATTATTATCATTCAACTAATTTTTTTACTATACACATGATAAGAATTAATCAATTTTTTTGCTTAAAATATTATATTTGTCTAAAAGTGGTTTTCATCATATTTTGCAAAAATATTTAAAATTAATTTCTGACACTTAATGGTACCTTTTGAGATAAAATGCACTATATATTTGGAATTATGAGGTTCAACTTTCATAAAAATTTCCCTTTTATTTTAGGTGTTTTGAATATTAACTGTAGTAACAATTATCACTTCGGTAAAGGGAAAATTGACTTAATCAATGATAAAACTATGTTTCATGGTCACAATCATTCATATAATTTTTCTTTTGATTAATATAATTCAATCCTTATCAATTTGTTCTCTAAATTTAATTTTTTTAATGAACCTTATTTTAAAAAAATGTACCAATATAATATATAAAATAATAAAAGTTATAAAAATGACAATCTATTAGTTCTAAATATCTCATATGTGTCCACATAGGGAATAAAGTATATTATGAGTGAATATAAATTCTTATTTTGAGAATAATTAAATTATTTACATGATGTAAATTTATTTATATTTTTTTAATTATATAATTACCTTAATTATTGTGCAATGATGATGAAATATTTATTCAATAAGTAAAAAAATATATTTTAAAAATATTAAATGTAATATATTTCAAGTGATCTTAGTGTTACATGAATTTTATGGGAATATTTAACTTATTAGTTATTTTAAAAATATTATATTTGAATTTAATTTTTTTCTTGTTGGCTTAATGTCAAATTAAATTAATGGTTTCTAGAATTGACATGAATTATATTTTATATTAAATAATATTTTTAAAATGGATTAAAATTACTGAAAATATTATATCTTCACATGTAAATACAATATGGGCTAAAAAATTCTTTATATATTTTTTGAGTCACTATTCCATTTATAGTATCACTATTAACCAATTACTGTTAAAATATTTATTGTTCGGGTTAAGGTAAAAAATTATTAACAAAAGCATTAATCAAAATGATAGGTTTTAAAATGACACCAAAACCTATCAAAATTTCATTGGATGATTTTATTTAAACCCTAGATACTATTTATTTAAATTTATGTCCATTTGAAATCATTTGGATTGTGAATGATATTATTACATTTTAATGATTTATGATATTCCAAGTGTGTCTTTTCCCTCACTTATAAAAGGACATCTCTCCTTTCTCTTCCTTTAAACACTTTTCATGATATAGGTTAACCATCCCCTTCAAATATCCATACTCAAATTCTTTATTGACTTTTTATAGGTCCATTTCATCAAAAAATAAAACCATAGGATTATTAAGATAAGATCACAAGTAATTCTTTAAACTAAGAGGTAATCATCTCGAAGAATAACTTTCATTTTTTAATTCTTATATACCTCCTACAAATCATTAGTATTTATCATAAATTAATAAATTAAATATAAAAAATAAACTTAAATGTTATTATGATTACTAAATCACCATTATCCACCTTCTTTCTAATTAAATTGTAAGTAAAAGTCTTGATCATGTGTACGTACCGAATACCTTCTCCACAAAGAAATACAAATCAATTTCCACTACCATAATTCATGGATGGTTATTACGATGAGATTAATGTTTATATATAAAGATTATGTAATAATTTTACCTATATAATTATAATATAAGATCAACCTTCTTACCTTACAATCCATTTGAAAACAATAATGTCACTCGCGCATAAATGTGGACTACTACCTTGACAATGTCATGAAATTCATTTTTCATTTACACTATTCTTGGAAGGTTGCAAGAATATACATAATTAATATAAAATATTAATATAATATAATATTTATTCCGTAACGGTATGTTATTATTTACCTTTATTTTTAAATCCGGTATAAATTGAAAACAATGTTCTTGTGTACGTAACGTCTACCATCTCTATATATGATATAATTCATTTTTTCTATATCTAAATTTTAAGGATGGAACTGAAGATATATATATATAATGAATATATATTATATTTACATCATTATTAAAAATATCATAATGAGTTAACCATAATCAAAATATAATGGCTGGGACTACTGAACTGAAATACTCATCCTAAATGAAACAATTAACACCCAGAAGTGACGATTTGAATAATAAATTATTCATAAATGGCTGTTGAAATATTATTAATGGAACATATGTGAAATTATATGTAAAAAAATATTCTATTATATAAGGATAATAAAATTAAATTTATTATACAGGAGGTTTGTGCGCTTTCATAGAAAGAGGAATGCGAGGTAAGAGTTTATTATCTCAAATTATCTTCTTTTTGACACATGTTATGTTACGAATTGATCATATTTAATGAAATATATATACTTATATTTGACATGTGATTTTATTATTATCCTTCTTTTCGTAAAATTTAATGTTAAATTTGATATTATTCTTTCATGGGGCTTGTGATTCAATTGTTACAAATGCAGTAAGGGTTTTATGTTTCAATCACATTATTTATCTAGATAGTATAAAAATATGTTCAACTGATGAAATATTATGGCTTAACTCTAAATAAATGTATAAATTTTATTCTCCTAGGATTTTTTTTATAAATTGCATGTTTTTAGTTCGTTTTTTCTCTTTATGTACTCATGATACTAGATGAATGTTTTTAAGAAAAATCAACATTATTTCACTCTTTGATCAAAAAAACATTTCTCTTCCTTCTCCATGTTTTCTAAAAAAATAATGACTTTTTTTAATAATATCCAATGATTTATTAACAAAAAAAATTTCATTTTTTCTCTTTACATTATATTTTTAATGAAATATTCTTTTTTTAAGAAGATAATATTTATTTTTTATCGACAATGTGAATGAAATCGTTGTTTTAACATATATAACATGAATATATTTTTCCATCCTCATGATCACTCAAATAATTTTTAATTACTTTATAATTTTCATGGATCATTTTAAATAAAATATTTTACTTAATATTTTATACTTTATTATTTTAGATAAATGAATTTAAAGATAAAATTATATTTTCCTCGTGAAATGTTTCAACCGATCATTTGAAGGAATTTTTCCTCTATGATGACATCCTTTGATGTTATTATTTTTTACAAGGGATATGATTCAATGATACCATACCTATAATTTCTCTATATGGTTTATTATTATTATATAAATACATTTATGAAACTCGTTCATTTCCACAGGTTATACTATGATGAATCGATGTAATTCTTATGAAACTCAGTTCATTTACACCTGTTATTCCATGATGAAGTGTTTATTGAAACCATTTCATTTACATGGGTTGTGATATAATGAACACTTTTTTATATTACAGATCATATATTTATTATATTTATTATGATACAGGGGGTCCCCTAATTAATCGTATTGTAAATGAATTAGAAAAATATTGATATCACTAACGATAAAAAGACAGTAATGGGGAGGGAACCCAGTTCAGTATGGGAATATATTCATTATAATATTCTTAGGATTGAACCTTTACTACTATTTTGGTTTGGGTAGTAGAGTCATTCCCCTATGATAATCATGGAAATGAACGTTCACTACTTTGAAAATGATTTTCTATACATATTTGTATTCTGAAACATATATATTACGCCAACATTATTCTCTCATGTGGTATGTTCATTGATTTAATTATGGTTCATGTGTTATGAATTGATATTAATTAAAAAATTTCTCATTATTAATAACTATAATATTCATTCTATGGGTTTTAAATTCTATTCCCTTAATCTCATACTCATATAATCAGGTTGTGCTTATGTGATCATTAATATCTCTCTATTATTTACCCTTATAGAGAATTTGATATCACCCTTTGTTCTATTTACTTTTCCCTGAGTTATAATGAAAGGGATTAATTATGATATTTCTACTGCGGGCACTAGTTATGAATAAATTACAGGGAGATTATATAATTAACTTATGAACATGTTACTTATATACAAGTATCGAAGGGAACTTGACCTATATTGTTCTAGCATGGGTCATTATGTTATGTATTAAATATTAATCTAACAATATGTAATATATGGGTATTAAAAGTATGTATCAATATAATAAATCCCAATATTTCATAGAAAATAAGGATAATTCATGACTCCCTTTCCTTGATTTGAAACATCTATCATTCCCTATATAAGAATGGAGGAACTGATGCAGATCCATAATACCCTCTCCTAAAGGGAACTCCCAATCCTGAAGGATATCATTTAATAAAAATCAATGATAGATAACTAATAAAAACCCCATATAGATTGTTAATATTTAATTATATAGATAAAGAACCAATATAAAGGATTAATCTCACCACAAGTCACCCATGAATCATCCTCTAGAACATAGGAATAAAGATATGTAATGGGGGATTAGTGATCTCTAATGATATCCTTTTATCTCTACTATATATTATTTCATGATTGGTTTCCCTTGAGGAATCAAATCCATGGTGGAGGAAGGTGAGTGGAAACCCTCATGAATGATGATCGGGTGGATCTATCTCACTCAAGAGGCTTAATCCTATTCTCATAGGATTCTGGACCACAATATGCTCCTCAAATCTTGAATGCCATGAAAAAGGTGAAGAAACATGAAGAAAATTCAAGTGAGTTATCCACCATGGGAATTCCTTATGGTTATTTTTTATTTCTAGAAAACCTTATTGCCCAACTCATCATCAGAAAGGGATCTACAACCTATGTCATAGCATTGGATGGAGCAATTCTGCATCGGTTAGAGCTTTTCAAGAACTCATTCATTTCCCAAATATAGTTATCTAATGGTATGCAACCCTAGAAAATTTCAGAACTCTTTGTTCACCTGTGATGATTTGGGGATTCAATGATTTTAAATGTGTTTATCTATGGAGAGGTTTCTTCCACATACTATTTCCTTCAGCCGAATTAAATGTTCGATCATAAAGTTTTTGTTATGTAAATCTAAAACTGGGAACACATAGGATTTATGAGTGGAAGTCAAATTTTAGCCATTATGATTTTAAGGATTCATTTTTTCATATTTGGATCCTAAATTATAGATTAATCTAGGTTTTTCGATGAAATTTTATTGGATAATTCCTCTGCAATAGGCATACTAATCGAATTAGATTTTTCTCCTACGAATGGTAGTTTTGGTCATATTTCTAGAATATTAGTTGAATTTGATTTAGGTTCTACACTAATTGATAAGGTGATAATCTCTACTTCTCATGACAAAATTACATAGATAATTTTTTCTGAAAAATTCCCTTCTACTATGACATATGTGGTATGATTGGACACTCTAGATCCAACTGTCATTCAAACATCATTTATGCTAGATGAATGTTGAAGGTGCAAGGTGAATCTCAATGTATAATAAAGGAGATCCCCAAACCCTCCCATGATAATTCCTCAAACTAGAAGAAATATTCCGGTGGGATTCCTTATGATACTTCTAATAGAATTACATTCTCTAAAATTGCCCATGCTGGGATGATTTAGTCTGAGTTGCGTATCAAGGATAGTCGATATATCCCTGGAAAAGTATCAACTCATGTTCTACAGAAGGATGAAGGATATCCTATCACCCAATATAAATGGAATGAAAAATTTTAGGTGGGATGATATTACTGATGGTGGAAACCAAGATGAAATGATCCCCTCTTTCAAGAATTCACTGGTCAAGTTTATTGAAGATGAATGAATTTTTTCATACATAGATGGCATCCAAACTGGGGAGGAGCTCTCATGACATGTTATGGCTGATGATTGACTTAGGGAAGAGATTAATTCTTTAAAATGGAGAAAATATAAGATAATTTTAGATTTGGTGTCTTTAGATAAGGTGAATAAAAAATATTCTCACACAATCAAGATAAAAAACACCAACTAACAATGAAATGGGGGTGGTTCAACAGTCCCTATCTTGTTCCATTTTTACAAAAGGGAAAGGTATGTCATCAATTTTTTATTTTTCTCCAAAAAAATATATTGAAGTTAGAGGAGTTAATAGAATTATTATGAATGACACCTCTACTATGGTAACTATTATAGTGTAGGTTCTAGAACCTACACCATTGCCGACTTCGGGTATGCATACTACTCTACCCTTGAGTGTGAATGTCTCTCCTACAGTGATGGGGAATTTATTACCATCATCTTGAATACTTATGACCATGCTTGAAATATCTATGGTATAATTCATCCCCTATATGAGATCTCCAGTTGAGACAGAAAGCCTAAACCTAGGAAAGTCTCCTGCCTGCTGACTTTGGGTATCTTCAACAATGAGGGGGAGGTTGTGCATACCATAGTTGTTCAGATTCTATAGTGGAGTGAAGTATCATCTATGAAAGTTTTAATGATAGGAATCCAAAAAAATTCATCTCCATTCAAGAAAGTAAATAAGAAATTTCATATCCTCTAACGTATTTTATTTTCTCACTGAAAGTAGTACTGATGAAATGGAATAATGAATGATGATTCTGATTCATCTATTATGGTTATGGAGGTATCAACAGATTATAGAGATGGTGCGTGGATTAAAGCCTAGTCTTGGAGAAGGAGAAAACATCCCCATGGAATAGGTGGATGCCTACCTTACCCTAGCAAGAGTACCCACTGTAAAATGTGTTAATTATACTTGTTTTGTTTCATTTGATGTTCACTATTGTTCTTGTTTGTGCCCCTTCTGAATATTTTTTGTGTCTTAATAGAGAAGCCACTACGCCTCAATAATTTTATAAGAAATCTATTTTTCTCTCTCAGTGTTAGAAGTAATATGAATGAAATATGAATAATTCAAGTTTAATTTAAAAGAAATTAGGTGGGATAAAACATAAGTCATTGATAAAACCCCCTTGATAATGCTGCAATTGTTAATACTTTCACCCAAACCATGATGTAGAAAGTTTCACCACACTAAAATGGTCCCGATTATATTCTATCTATTGAATACCAAGATAAAATAAAATTTAAACTTTATATTTCCAATAAAAAATCCAACCATATCCATTAAATTATAGTAACACCACATCATAGTATAGACACCACACCATAGTGGTCTATAGACCAGGAAAACCAAGGGTCCTGACATATCTGACTCAACAATTCTGACCCAATACCACACCATAGAGAACCTTTATATGATAGATATATGGAAACCCATTTAATTTTGTTCCAGAATGTAATGAAAGTACTACATCACACTTCCCCTTCGATCAACATAGACACTAAAAGATTCCCACTGGACTACATAATGTAAGGACCATGGCTACACTGTATAGCATACATCCCCAGAAATTAGAAAAACCCAATGAGGATAATCCATTTCATAGCCAATGGGTAAATTTCGAAATATCATCTTCAAGATAAATCTATATCTTAAACCATACTCCTACTCACCCATCATTCCCCAACCAACTTCAATCACCTGAAAATACAAAGGGAAAAAATGAATAATCTCTTACACAGTCACTATATTAGGTATATGATCCTAGGTTAGGTGGGATAATAATCATGGAGAGATCAAATATATAGCCAGATATGATAGTTTAGAGTGTGTATCCTACTCTAAAATATAATGATCTGGAAATTGATTAGAGTTTAAGATCATTAAGATAAATTTTATTCAATGATTCTGTATCACCAAATGAAGAAGAGACTGTATTTCATTGAAGTTTATTAAAATTCAAAAATTATTTGAAAAGTATGAAAGTTAATTTCATGTCTCATTTATATATGGGGTCACTAGACCTAAGGGATGCCATTTAAAATTTAATTTTATTATGAAATCCATCTTCCTTAAATAAATTTTGGTCTGGTGTAGTGGAGGATCACATTTGGTAATATGAATTGTTTAATAGATGTGTTGTCAAACATATCACTGTGAAATGGTTGTGAGTCAATGAGGATCATATTTTAATTTTGATACATAGAATTTTTGTAATAAATGAGGTTAATATTCTTGAGGTTTGTGTAATGGATCATTAAAGGGGAAGTCACATGGTGGGTAGTAAACCATTGATTATCCTTAGGGCACGATGCTTATTGGAAGAGATTTTTTCTATGTTGAGTTATATTTTTTTATTATAACCCAATGGGAGTTGGAATTGTATATCAATTACAAGGTGAAAGTGAGTAAGTCATTGCTATATAATATTTTTAAAACATGACTACATATGGATAATGAAATTAGGTTGTGGTATATCTAATGATGGGTTTCAGGGGTTGATTACATCTTAATAAATTAATTATAAATATAAAAAAACCATTTACCTAGATAAAACATGGTTTAGTCTTGAAATGGTGCATAAATATGATTTAGAAGTCATGAATTTTATTCCTCACACTATAGAAGGCCTCCATATAAATCTTAATCCAATATTCTGGATAAAAATAATGGAGTATAATCAATTTTACTCCTGCCTCCATGATCTCCATGGTGTACACATAGAGAAAAATTACAATGGGATGATGTTGATCATCTATTGAATGAGTAGAATTTTCATAAGACCCATAGTATTCTAGTGCAGCCAAATGTTAAGGGTGATGGGGGAGATAGAGAGAGAATTGGGGAGATTCACCCATGGTTTCTGCATGCTAGATCAATTAACAATACATGGTGATCATATAATTTTATATCCATCAGATATTGACATGATTTGTACATGTGTTAACTCATATATCACATAATATATGTGTCAACACTTCGTCCATTCATACATTCATCATATAGATTCACCAAAATGGACATTAATTTAAATCATTGAAACATTTCTATTTAATCATAGAAAATCATAAAAGAATAAAAAATGATAAACATTTTTTTTACTACCACAAAGTCATATGAATTTATTGAATATCTTACAAGGAATTTATACTAAAAAAAAGACATATGATATTTCCAATACTACAAGAAGATTATATACGGTTGTGGTATGAAATCTATCATTCATATTGTGGTATGTACAAATAAATCACATGCATAATGGATCTACATCAATTTAACACTTCCACTAAAGCCTCTTATACATTGTTTCATTTCATATTATATATTATCATATACAATACCGTTTGAAACCATATTCAAAACACCTTTTGGATAGTTTAAAAATATCCTATTGAAGGATATCATTATCATTTTTTTATATTACACTATTCGTAATAACTATTGAATAAACATCAAAAATTACTTTTTGGATAACATCTAAAAAACGTTTTTCATAAATTTATATGTAAAATTAAATCACCATATATTAAACCACTAAATTGACCTCATTGGACATTATAGAATTGAAAAATATATTAATTAATGAATTCATAAATGTTTGAAAAGTTAGGACTCTATCAATGCATTACTGATACTGAAGGTATAAAGTGATCATGTTTGTTGTTTATCACAAACATGTGAAACTATTATTATTCCATCTAGCTACATCACATTTATAAATTCATTTTCATTTAATCTATTTTTCCATGAAATTGGGTGACCATAGGAAACATAGAATGTAAATCCTATATAGCCTCCACATATGTTCTTGGTTCTCAAAGTATTGGTTAAACATGTTGATTAATAAACACATGTCATTCACTTTTATGGATGACCACATCATATACCCCTCACCCAAATAGATAATTATATCATTATTTATCTATTTAGGAATATATAATTCCTTATTCTATTTCAATATAAGGCCCACATGGCATACTCATCATAAAAGTGTAAAAATTCTGTCTTAGTTGTGCTTTAACCGATAACATGATCATTAACATAACAAACCACACCTTAGTTAGCTATGATCCAAGGATATTGTAAGGGATGTATTAATATATAAATTTTCTGATACTAGTTACCTATCTAATTAAAAGTTTTACAGACTACAAAAATTTACCACTTTCCACTAGTGTTCCAAATAAATAGTGTTTGACACTCTATGTGTTATACTTTGTGGGATATGCATCAAATAAAAATTGTTTTTTCCTTATGGGAATATTTTTCTTCTCCATACAAGCATACATCTCATTTGAACCTTAACATTTCATCATAACCTATAATGCTCAATGATTAACATCAGTTAGGGAAAACTCAATTTCATTATTTAACAATTCAATTATCATATTACTTTATAAAATATATATATAAACAATGTGAAAAAATAATAATGTTGATATTTTCCTATGTGTAACATTATACATTTTATATACCTAATATTATTAAATAAAACATTAAAAAATATATATAAAATAATCGATATAACATATCACAAGTTATAGACATCTAGATCAACCTTATATTTTCTTCACTTTTAGGGGTTTTATTAAAATCATTACATCGTTATGTAATTCGAGCGACACTACTATTTAAACACATTATAAAATCCTCCCAATAAAATATTTATTAATTGAGATTTATGAATAATGAATTTTTTAATAATTATGAGGGCTTAGAATCATATTTCTAATTTTTACCTCATTAAACAAGTATTTGTACTCGTTAACATCACAACATTAAATGTTATGAAGTAAATATTTATATATATATATATAACTATTTAATTTCTTTTTAAAATAATTATTAGAAAACATTCAAAAAAATATATTAATGTAATATCAAATTATATATTGATTGAAATAATACTCAATTTTTTAAGATTTAACATTTCTAAGTCCAATTGTACTGAAACTAGCCTTTTAGACACTATATTATATTAATAATATCATGATAAAATATGAAAACTAATTTCTATTTGAAAATAAATCTTTTTCCTATTAATATAAATATTAACGAAATAAACTATTTGAACCATCTCTCATATCATATATTATTAGTTAGAATAATTTTATAAAAACATTATTTTATACATCAATAATGCCACAGATGGTGGTGATATCATATATCTTATATTTTAAAAAATATCGAGATAAAATACTTTATCTTATTTATCTACTTCCCATGAATGTTATTTAATATGATAATTCATTAACCGTGTTTAATAATCTCATATTGTTTATAAAATCACTTTATAGTAACTATATCTACTTATCACATAAGAGAAAACTCATGAGTAACAAATCCATTAATTATATCCAACCAATACTGAAATTTTCTTTTACATTCAATGATATTGTTCAAAAAAACATTAATTCACCATATGAATAAAAAAAGCTTCATAATTTGTTTTATGGATTTTGAAACCTTTTATATGTTCAAAAATTGTAAAATATAAATTTGGTATCATTTAAAATCGAAAATATAACTATAGATTTATAAACCTTGTGTACATGAAATAAACATTATATGGAGTTCCCTAAACCCATTCAATTACTCAATAAAATTCCATCATATAGAAAATTTTCCCATCCTTAATGTTTTTAACATTATGTTTTAATGACCTAGCATAGCTATTTTAAGAAACATTGTTAGAATATCTAACTAACATTTTATTCTTATAATTTAAACTCTTACCCAAATGAACTATATGTACTACATAATATCACATACATCACATTCCATAGTTCATAATTTCACAAAACTACGAGAAATAAGGAATTCATTTATTGAACTCATTCACATTTTCATATTATCTTAGATGGTGATTCTCGAATGAATTCCATAATTAGAATAATAAATAAGGTAACCTTGAGTGAATAATTCTATGCTTCCCATTATTGTTTAGATTCATTTTTTGAACAAATTTTACGTTTTTGTTTAAATAATTTTTAATCATAACTCATATAATTTTTATTTTTCTTAAGATCAATTCTTATGCCTTGTACCGATCTGGAATTATTATTACATTATTATCCTTTCAATGATTGGTCTTGAATTTATGTTGGTTGATCACAATTTCATTTATATAAAAATGATATTTTATCAAATATGTATCTAGTTTTGAAAACATTTAATATGGAACTTTATTAATTGTACTCTTAGTAAAATAATGACTCCTTTTAAACTCATAATATCCAATAATGAGCAAATATCCATATTTCATAATGAATTATTGTGTTTATTGAAGTATTTAATCCATGACTATATCTAGTGTACAATAATTCCAATCATATCATATATGAATAATTTATTGTTGAGAGGATGATTCATTTTCTAATCTATTATTTCAATTATCTCAACACAATTACTCTCATGTCCTAATGTTTATGATTAAATAAATTTTTGTAACACAAATCATATTATAAAAATATAGAATATAACAGCTAGGTTAATTTCATTACTTTCATTCCTTACATAAGATAATCCATCAAAAAATAACCGTTAGAGTTACATATACTGAATTATTGAGTTCCTGACAATTGCTTCTCCAAAAGGAATCTAAAACATATTATATTTAATTGGAATTCAATATCACCCCCTTATTTTACACATTCCATTTACATGTACTCATAATTTTAGAGATTTATTTTATAATAATATTCCTTCCACTAAATAAATATGTTCAAACTATAGTGATGTGTAACTCTTGAAAAAACTCATTTCTAGTGCTATTAATCGAAATTGAAATCCATCTATATTCACACATATCTAATGTAATTTCATGTATAGGTTATATTAAACACTTTAATTTAAATGAATATAATTATATGAAACCACTAATCACAACATTGGTATTCCTGGGTTGAAAAATATCCAACACTTACTTTTCTAGAGAAAGCATAATCCTTTAGGCCTGTGAGAAGTCTTACCCAAATTTCTTCTAACCATAGACAATTTACTCAATAGATACCTCAATTCAACAATAAAATTAACAAATAATTTTAAAATATACAATTAACAACATAATTCCAAATCAAAATATAGTATAATGCAAATAAAATGTAGAATTAAACAAAATTAGTCCTCATACCAATCATGTAACTCAATAAATGTATGTATAACTGTTTATAGAACTAGTTTAAACAGTTAGAAATAAATAATGCATCAATCCATAATATTAAAATTATATTTTCTCAACCACTAAAGTAGTATAATATTAATTTTTAATATATATATAATATTCATGTTCTTCATTATTCAAAAACACCATTTTTAGTTCATTTTACAAATTGAACATTATTTCACATTATGATTGAAATTCCTTCTTTAAATGCACTATTTCATGGTACATTTTTGACCACCTAATAAAACAAAAAATGGTCTTGATTTTATTTTCACATTTTTTTTCAGGTGTCCCATGATTAAAGGAAGAATTCAGGATTTTGGAGCAATTGATGATTCACATTGGAAGAAAACCTATTTGGACATTCATCCAAAGAAATTCAAGGAAAATTATAATGGATACCATAACAATAACATTATTATAGAGGAAAATATTCTTCCCAAATGATCATGAGATATTAATTGAATACAGAGTACATGATGAGTAACATTTCATCAACTAGTTTCCGAAGATAATTCTTATATTTAAAGGAAGTTATAGGCGCCCTATTTTGAAGATGTAATTCTAAGATAGATTCTACATCCCAAAAAAAATAGCTCACAATTACAATCATAACTGAAAACAAAGAAACAATTTTTAGAAAGGATTTTACCTAAGGTTAGGTAAAGGTTGGATCTTAATATTATTATTCTACGGCCAAATCCAATTGTACTATCTAGACACTCAATCTGGTGCATCTGTTTGGTGGGTGCAAGTAGGATCAGATTATTGGTCAAGGGTGGAAATTTCCACTCACCCTTAGCTTTCCATCCACCTAGGTAAACCAAAATTTACATGGGAGACATTGAATATTTTCATCTTGACATAAGGCTTCCAAAATTCCTATTTAAGGTAATTTTTTTGGAGTATTTTGGAATCTTTGGTTCTTTGATTCCATTTAATGTTATGTTGCTACTTTGTGTTTGTAATCACATTCCTTTCACATGTAAATTTTTCAATTCACCTTTCATTTTTAATAAAGGTTCTTCTTATACTCTTATTATGTTATTATTCATATCACATTTATACTATTTCCTCAAGGTGTTAATTTATTCACACCAATTCCTGTGAAGTTTATCACATAATAGTGGAGTGATTGTTTCATTACTATGTTTATCTTATTCAGTTCCTCCCTTCGAAGTCTTCTTCCCACATTCATTGATTGAATAGAATCAATAGAGGGATAAAACTATTAATGGTTTATCTAAGAGGGATTAAAGGGGATGTATTGGACGTTATTTCATACTCAATAATCATTTACCAATTTCATTTATTTTAGTTTTTCATTATATGTTCTTTTCTCTTCCTCTTCCTTATTGAATTTTATCACCACACTATTCATGTGATAATAAGATCCTTTAACTAGTATTTCACATGAATATAGATCTCAAAGTGTATAGGTGATTATCATGTGTATGTAAAGGTTTTACACTAGTAAATTATGAGGTTACATTTATTTCATTGAATGAATCGTTCTAATAATAATTTAATTGAAATAATCTAAAGTGAAATTCATCCAATCCACCTCGAGTGATAACATAGGATAAACTCATCCTCTTAACTTTGATTTACATACATATTTTACTACCATGTTATACAACCAAAAATCAACTCCAAATTTTCCCAATTTATATCAAAAAACAATCAATTGATTGTATGTGGCTATAGTATTATTCATTGGTCTCTGAGGATTAAACAACCCAAGCTATAGTTCAAGAAACAACTTAAACCTATGAACATAAGTTATTTTGGGTGAGGGAAAATTTTGGCACCATTTTCAGGGACCTATGTAAGGTATATTAGACACTAGATTTTTTTCTTACCCACATTACTCTAATATTTACTCTTTTATATTTGGGTGTGTCCTAAAAATAACAAATACATGATTCAACATACTCTAATGGAGTCTCCTAACCATTAACCCATTATAAACCTATGTTAGAATAATTTAGGAATCATTGTTGGGAAGTCCCCAAATTAGTTAATTTAATTGATCAAACCTTGAATGATCAACCCACACTCAGTGAGATGTATAATCATTTTGATGATGATAGTTTAAGGGAGGAATTTCCAACCCTCTCAATGATGGTGGAAGAGATCAATATTTTTTAAGTACATTATGTTAAAACTACTATAAATTATATTCCATAGAAACTAATTGAACAATTGTGTAATCAAATCGATGGAATTAATTCTAAGGTTTCTCCATTGATATTAGAACTACAAACTATTAAAACTTACGAGTAAACCTCCCAACATTGACTATCCCTTCCATAACCTTATGTGGAGTATCTATTTTATCCCAAAACTATCATGAAAATTAGAAATAACCAACCATTTTATTTGGGATAGTTTAAGAGGATCAAGGGATTTGCTGAAGGGTATTTAAATAAGGAGGAAATTGATTTTCTGTATTCAAATTTGGATAATTTGATATCATCGATTTACTATCTGGTTTGTAACTGCACTAATTATTTTTAGAAATACCAGTCACTAAACGAAAATGAGTAATCACGAAATTTGAGTTCGTACCCATTCCTAACCCTAATTTTACATATTTTGGGGTTGGATTTGTTATTCAAAGGAACCAATTCGACTAATATAATTTGAAAATGAAATTGAGTTCAATTAAAAGTCACATCCTTTGACTGAAAGTGTTATCCAACCCAAGGTCAAATTCAAGGTCCTTACATCTTATCTCAAGTCTTCCTTCGTATGGGATAATAAAAACCTGTCTGTCATAATTTCATTATATATTGATTATAATAAATATAAAATTATACATGATATCTTAAAAAACACTAGGATGAAAATTGAAAGGAATGTAATCGATATTCATGGCATTAGTCCATTCATTGGGACCTATGTATTTTTTCTTCATTCAATTTCAAACATTCATGTCAAAACCATTGGAAACATAATAACTATATAATTGAAGTGGTGAAAAAATTTAGTAATTAAAATGTTAAAATTTTGTTTTAGATATGTTTTGGGGTCCAGGTTGAGATATCAACACAAAACTAAGCACTTTCTGGGAGGCAATGCGAACTTCGTGTTGATTTTATATTATTCTACATTATTTTTATTTTTCTGTTTTTGTAGGTTTTCGAATAAAGATAAAAAAATTAAAAAAATTATATATATATATATATATAATATTCTTCAAAAGGCCACGTAGTATGTCATGGGGGAGACCTTGTCATAATCGGTGATGTTGTGTGGATCATACCTGTGACAAAAGGAAGATAGGGGCATGCGCCTTCCACTGACCTACAATTATAATTTTTCCTCCTTCTATTTTGATTAAATATAAACTGATATTATAAATACATTAATATATATATATATATATTTATTATTTTCACTTGTTCCCAGTATTAGCCTTTTATTTACTAAAACTAAAACGTACTTTTTTTTGTGCATTTTTTATTTGTTTATAGTTAAGGGAAACCCTTGGTGTTTTCACTGTGCTCTAATGTTATTTGAGTGACATATTTAAAATAATATTAATTTATGTGTTTTCAATGAATCAAAATTCCATCATAATTTCAAACCTAGTACATAATCATCCATGAGAATCATGAATGTGACAAAGAGATCAATGGAGTAATCTAGAGAAATTTGAATGTCAACTTCAAACACTAGGTGACTTTGTTCCTCTATTTGTTCACTGAAAATCATTTTATAAGTCCTCCAATATACCACTATCCCCTTCTGAATTTTATTTTCATTAAACAAAATGGTTATTTTTTTATGTTTGGGGAGGTGAAATAAATAATTTCTTTTGTGTGCAAAAAAAATTAACAAATTAAGAAATAATTTTTTGAACATAAAAAATTTCACAGAAGGAAAATTCCTTTCACCTTGAACATGATAATTCACATTGAAAATATTGAAATAGAATATAAAATAATTTTTCATTCCTTGATTCAGATTGTAATACTAGTTGATGTTCGAGAGAATTGATTTTGGAAAGTGTGGTTTTCTATTGTTATTTTCACAGATTATATTTCGATCCATTCAAATAACACAGTGCATGTCCTTTTGATTGAGGGGTATTAGTTTGAGTTTTTGGGGTCCCATAATAAATGGCTTTGGTTTGGTGATCATTTTAATTTTAACATGAATATTCACAAAATTCAAACAAAATCAAAAAAATTGCTTGTAGAGAAATGGAATGACCTAATGTGGGGATTTCAAAACTTGGGGATCCTAACTCCATAGTTTTATAGCCTAGAGTTGATATTTTTTGTATATATATGGTAATTCGAATTGGTTTTTTTATTAAGTAATCTTTTGATGATGCCTGAGTATGTGGCTACACTTAGAGCCCTATGATATTTGATCCTATAAGCAATCGAAAAGTCTCGATAATAGTGTTGACTTGATTTAGTTTAATTTAAATTAACATATAAATACTACAAAAAAATTACAAAAAAATATATACAAATTAATAACCATCTTAATATTAAAATTTGATTCCACATAGAGCTTTCATATTATCTTCCATGAATAAATATGAACCCCCCATGTCTATTCTGATGCACAACACATCATCATACTTAATTGAAATCAGATGAAATGTGGCGATGAATTTGACTAATGGAATGGGCATGGTATTGGGATATGCCACTATACCTGGCTTGTTTTAAATGATTTTGAGGGGTTTCATAATTTTTTGGTGTGAGGTCTTTTGGTGAGAATTGTGCACTAAAATGTTTTTGAATTAGGGAATTCGAATTTCATATTTTTGAGATACACTCATCTCGGGACAAGAAAAAATCATGTTGGAGGTGTGATTATCCAATTAAGTAGGATAATATTCATTATTAATATATATAATATTCTTGAGCATCATTATTCCTAAACAAAATTTTTAGTTAAATTTACAAATTGGTCATTATTTCACATTATGATTGTATTTCCTTTTTAAAATGAAATATTGCATGGTACATTTTTGAACACCTCTTAAAACAAAAAATGTAATTTATTTTATTTTCTTATATTATTTTTAGATCTCCCATTGTTTATGTTACAATTCATGCTTTTGTATCGCTTGACGCTTCACATTGGAAGACCACCATTTGAGACATTCAAACCCATATATTTTGGGTGAATTAAACTGGGCAACAACCCAATAAAATTATTATAGAGGAAAAGTTCTAGGCTCAATTATTTTAAAAACATAACATAAGATATAGGAAACAATGAGGAAAATTTTATCCAAAATGTGATAGATATAATTCATATGTTTAAATAGAGTTTCAAGCCACCAATTTTCAAGATGTAATTCTGGTCTAGATTCTACGGCCTATAAAAACATCCCACCAGTTAAAATTAAATATATTAAACCATAAACAGTTCTGGAAAGAAATTTTTTATAAATTTAGGGTACATAGAGAGATTTATTTTATTATTCTATGTCATACTCCAACTCATCCATCTAGAAGCTCAATTCAACACATATTTTGGTGGATGCGAGTTGGATCAGATTATTTTTCAAGGGTGTAAAATTCCACTCTCCCATTGCATTCCACCCACCTAGGCCTACCATAATAAATTAGGGAAACTTGGACAACTTGGGGATCTACCCAAGTCTTCCAAAATTCCTATCTAAGACTATTTTGTAGGATTACTTAGGAATCGTTGGGTCTTTGTTTCATTTTAATGTTATGTTGTCACTTAGGGTTTTTAATCTCATTCCTTTATCATGTAATTTGATCAATTCACCTTATATTATTAATAAAAGTTGTCCTTATACTCATATTCTATTTTTATTTATATCATGTTGATACTATTTCTTCATGTTGTAAATTTGTTCACACCAAGCCTTGTTAATTTTACCACACAATGATGGAGTGATTGGATTATTTTATCTTCTTCAATTCCTCCCCCATGACTCTACATCCCGCTTCCATTAATAGAATAGAATCAACAGATAGATAAACCTCTTATGGGTTGATCCAATTGAGTAGCAAGGGGTTGGATTGGATGTTATTTCTTACTAAATAATCATAAAACAATTTCTATTATATTAATTTTTCATTCAATGATCTTTTCTCTTTCTCTTCCTTATTGAATTTTATCACCTCACTTTTCATGTTCTAATAGAATCCATTACCTTGGAGTACTCATGAATATTATCCTCCAATTTTATAGGTTATTATCATGTTTCTTTGAAGATGTTAAACTAGTGGGTGATAAGATTACATTTATTTCATTGAATGAATCTTTCTGTAGTTAATGTAATTAAAATATTGTAAAGAGGAATTCATCTAATCAACCTGTAGCGATAATCCAGTATCAACTCATTCTCTTAATTTTTTTTCACTTAAATATTTAGTTTTTTAGTAATACAAATAAAAAACAACCCTAATGATGGGCACTTTATATCCCAAAACAATTTATAGAATGTACATGTATATTGTTTTCTTCTTAGGTATTTAAGGATTCTACAAACCAAGATACAATACAAGCGGCAACGTAACCCTATAAACTTGTTTAAATTGGGGTGAGAAAAATATTAAAGAACTAAATCACAGAATAAATAAGAAAATAATTATTTTTTTGAACATTATGTAAACTATTTATAATCAATTCAAAAATAAAATAGTTACAAACACTTTATAAATTATTCAAGCATTATGGACTTTTATCATTAAACAAACATAAATATTTTATATTTATTTTCAATGTGTATTATTTCATATTATCCATTATATGTAATTTAATTTTAAAATATGTTATTAAAATAAACATATACATTTTATATGATCATTATATTATTTAATAAATCATAATCTAAATACCCTTATTTAGTATAAAATTATTTTCATAACACCTTTTGATATGGTTTATATAATTTCCTTAACAATTCCATTTAATTTTAACAATAAAAATTAAATATTATGAGGAATTCATAGTTATGTATAAAATATTTTATATTTTATACATATTCCTTGTAATTTTAAGAATAAATTTTCGTTTCCATATAATAAATTTATAAATAAATTATTAGTCAAGGAATATAATTTGAAAAAGGGATCTCGATATGAACTTATAATATTATATATTTTTATTAATTAAATTTTGCATAAAAAATTAATTAATTATTTACAAATAATTCGGAATTAATAATTTTATAAACACCATTTTATGTAATTAAATATCCCAATAATTATCTTCAATTGTGATTTATAAAAAATTTATAAAAATTTTTATTAAATTAATAAATGAATTGGTTTTTTAAAAAATTATTCTATACATATACTTTTTAATGTTATCCATATATTTTAAGAAATGATATAGAATCCATAGTGTTTAAACCATTCAAGCCCAATCTATCAATTCTTATGAATGATGACCATTAGTTGTGATGTGTTGCAGTATTTTCATGATATATAGTGACATTATCAATAATAATTGCCTACAACTGGCTTATACATGATATTAAACACAATATTTATTATTTTTAATTGGACTAAATCACAAGAAACTAGATACCATATATGATATAAAATTGTTTATGAATAAAAATGTGATGTAATAGTGTTGGTAAGAATATCTTCATCCCCCAGATATCACAACATATGATAAATGACTATGTAAGGTGAACCACACATGTAGCACTTTGGCTAGAATACTTTATGATAAGACTGGATATTATTAATATGATGGGATATTATAGTTTGTGAAACATCATTATTTCCATTTTCCATTAAGAAAACATGTCTTATATTCTATGAAATATTAAAATGTTAAAGAACTAAACTGAATTTTCACATATGACATCATATATCATACAGTATGACCCAATAACTACCTATCATATCATATATCATTTTTCATATAGAATAATAAAATATATATTATTTTTAATGATATGAATTTTGATAAAAAATGATGTTATATTTCATCAATTTAAGACATTATTTAAAGAATTAATGATCATGGTAAAACTCTGATACCACTGATTTCCTTTTAAGAACTGAGTAACACTTAATCAATGTAATAGAAATAACAAGAATCCCTATTCCCATTATAATGTTTTCATTAAACATGGATCAATGCATATATAAAATATATAACTTTTTTATTTGATACCTTACAATGCATGAGGCCACTGTATAAACTGATTACCATTGAGATTGATGAAAAACTATGAGTGAAAACCATTGGAATCTCATCTTTATGGGGTCTTGAAGGGATATTGTGAATCATTCTTCGTAGGGTTAGAATCTCTTATAACCCATGTCATACTAGAGTCATTATATGACAATGTTGATAGATAGATAGAATCAAGTATTGAAAAAATATTTTTTTATATGGTACATCAATTAGCATTACATTGTGATCAAGTTCTTATATAACCCTCAAGGATGAACCTGTCCTTTCCATGAACTAACAAATATGGTATATAGTTTAAAAGTTAATAATTTAACTATTCATGTATACATCATATGAATGAACTAAACCTTCTATGTGATTCCATTGATAATGTGTTTCCATTTATTTATAACCAAGTAGGAAAGATTACCAAATGATAAAAAATATCATTTTACTACCAAGAAATGATTGGATGATATTTTATATCAAACCATGCGATTATACTCATAAAAACCCATATTATATTACACAGTAATATAATATAATTTAATAATGTAGTGGCATAAGAACTATATTTCATGCCTTATGTTATTACCATTACACTACTAATGATATGTCCAAATCCATCACATTTATAATGGATTTAGGGTTTATGTACATAATCTAGGCGATCTAAGTTGTAAATATTGATGTTCATATATATATATATATATATGAATGTTTGGTAACTAAGTCGATGTATTTTTCATTATTGTGGGTAATCAGTGATTGATGTTCATCGGTTTCATGGAACAAAACATTTTCATCAAACCAGATAGTGGGACCCAAGTTATATGTTTTTTATGATATTTTATGTAGGCACATAAATATGGGTCATAATTGAATGTTGAATATCCCAAAACAAATTTTTCTGAAACAACATTGCAGATAATATTATTATAAGAGTATCATATTAGTTACATGGGGTGTGGCCTTGAGTCTGAGGGGTTAAATATATATTAACATCAATTGATGGATGAATGAGTTATTATCCATAATTTTAAGGGAATATGAATATTTATTCTATTTGGTTTATAAATATATAATAAATTAAGAATTAATTTATGGTGATGAAGTAGAGTTAGTGTCTCTGATTACCAAAATCATAATTAATTTAAATAATTATATTACTGTGACTCGGATTTGTTGATTGAATATACCATTGTGAAGGGAATATTGATGATTTCATGGTTTTGTGATGATTCAATGATTTATACATCAATATTACCAAGATTAATGTGATGATTAATTATGTGTGTCATGGTGAATTTATTTTAAATCTATGTGGTGATGAAACAATTGATTTTTTAGTTATAATTGGGTTGGATTATGTTGTATTTTTATTCTATACACTATTTATAAAATTACTATTTTTTATATGTATTTTGATTTATAAAAATTACATTTTTTCTGAATAAATTCTATGGTGGATTATATGATATTTAAAACCCATAACTATAACAATTAGTGGTGTTATTATTAGACCATTTCCTAAAGGTATTAGGGATAGTGAGTGTGATTATAATTATACATAATGTAATATACATGTTGGATGAAAGGAGTGTAATTAATTATTATATTATAAAGATTTGGAACACCATAAATATATTTATGGATGTCAAGGTATGGATGATATTAGTGGATTTGGATCCTAATTTCATTGGATGAATAGTATTTTCTACAGAAGTCGAGGATGGATGTGTTGGGGGAATTTCACCTATATTGTTTTTTAGTACATCCTATGGAAATAGTGATGTATCTACGATCAAATTTTTATTTATGTGGTCTTGTATAAAAAATTATATTAATAATTCTATTTCTCATTTTATAATACGTTAGTGGGTAAATAGGGGGCCCCAAAATCCAACATGACTATTGCAACCTATACTAATTCCAAAATCAAAATGGGGTCATATTTATATAGACTTTTTCATTGGGATACCATGGTTACCCTCGAAGTGTGATGGTGTCTTGTTGATAGTTGATTAAAAAATAATTTAATTTATTTTCATTCTTACATGAGAGGAATTATAGATTGATGACAATTTTAAACATTATTTAAAAGACTCTATTAGACATCAAGTTGTCCAAGAGATGATTCTCTCAAACAAATATCCACAATTTTCCTTGAGAATCTAGTGAGGAATCCTAAAAACAATAATTACATAAAAGAATATGAGAATGAAATATTAGCTATAAATAGATGGTCTAACAAAGCGTATCATTTAAATTTTATAATATATGCATTTTCTATGTAAATTTATGGTTTCCAGGTTAGTTACCATTGTTTTGTGTCTTGATAAGATATATGCCTCTCATAAGACCTAGATTTTTACAAGATAAGTCAAATAAGAGTAAGTAAATCCGTGAGTATATGATTTTATCCCAATGTTGACTTAAATATAATGTCAATTATTGATGATGACTCTAGGGAGCTGATGATATAGAATTTTTTTAATGACCCCCATTGTTAGAGGTTTGAAATTCGTATATAAATTTAAACAATCCATTTTATGGATTGACCATTTTAATAATACAATTTCATCCTAAATGATAATAAATTCACAAAATGGTCCATCCATAAAATGGATTGTTAAAATTTCCATAGTAATTTCAATCCTATAACTATGGGGGTCATTACACAAATTCTATACCCTCAACTCCCAAGTGTCATCATCAATAATTTAATTTTTCTAATTAAATTGAAAAAATACAAAATTGTCTATCCATAAAATTTATTCTTCAAATTACAATGAATATGGATAAAATATAAAAAAATTTATATTTAATGATCAATTTTTAGTAATATTTAAATTGAATTGATCAAATTAAATGGAATTTTTTAAGAATATATTTAAACTATATCAAAAGGTGTTGTTAAATTAATTTTAAACAAAATAAGGGAAATATAGATTATGATTCTTTTGCGTAATATAATTTTCATATAAAATGTATATGTTTAATGTAATATCATATATTTAAATTAAATTCTATATAATGGATATTATGAAATAATACACCGTGTAAATAAATATAAAATATTTTTTTTGTCTAAATATATAAAGTCTATAATGAATGACAAAATTATATTGTGTGTGTAACTAAATTATTTATGAATTATTCATAAATATTTTGTATATTTTTTCAAATATATGAATTATTAATTTATTTATTCCTTGATTTAGTTCTTTCATATTGGCTTATAAAAAATTTACCCATGTTTTTAAGGTTAATTGGTCACTTGTACTGTATCTTGGGTTGTCGAATCCCTAGAGTCCTAATAAGACAGCTACAGACATGTACATTCTATGAATTGTTTTTGGATATAAAGTGGCCATATTTAGGGTTAATTTTTTTTGGATTAAAAAAAAACTAAATCTGTATGTGAATTCAAATTAAAAGAATGAGTTGATACTAGGTTATCATTTGGGGTTTATTAGAATATTTCCTCTTTAGAATATTTCAATTTCATTAACTTGAGAAAGATTCATTAAATAAAATCAATGTAACCTCATCACCTAAAAGTTTAAAACCTTCACAGAAACATGATAATAACCTATAAAATTGGATTATAATATTCATGATTACTCCTAGATAATGGATTTTATTATAACTTGAAAAGTGTGGTAATAAAATTCTGTAAGGAAGAGGAAGGTAGAATATCATTGAATGAAAAACATATATAAAAAAATTATATATGATTATTGAGAAAAAAATAACATCCAATAATGGCCCATTATACTTAGTTGGATGAACCCATATGTGGTTTATCCATCCATTGATGTTATTCTAACAATGGAAGCGGGAATTAAACTCAAGAGGGAAGAATTAAAGAAGATAAAAACAATAAAAAAACAATCACTCCATTATTGTGTAATAAAATTAACAAGGTTTGGTGTGAATAAATTTACACCATAGGGAAAAATTATCAACATGATATGAAGAAGAATAGAATATGAGTATAAGAATAACTTTTATTAAGAATATAAGGTTGATTAAACAACTTTCATGAGAAAGAAATGCAATTAAAAACACAAAGCCGCCGCATAACTTTAAAGTGACCCAAAGAACCATGGATGACTAAGTCATCCTACCAAAATGACTTAAATTGGAATTTTTTAAGACTTGGGTAGATCCCAAAAAATTAAAAGTCTCCCCAATTTTTTGTGGAAGGTCTAGGTTGGTGGAATTTTAAGGGATAGTGGACTTTTCCAACCTTGAAAAATAATTCTATCCCACTCGTATCCACACAACAGATGTTCTGAATTGAGCATCTAGATGGCTGTATTAGAGTAGGACATAGAATAATAAAATGAATCTCTTGATGTACCCTAACAGTTTGAAAAATTTCATCGCATGTGTGTTTCCTATTTTATAGATAAGATTTAACTGGTGGGATGTTTTTATGGTCTATAGAATCTGGACAAGAATTACGTCTTGAAATTTGGTTCCTTGTAACTCTCTTTAAACATACGAATCATCTCCATAAACTATTTGATTATATTTTCCTCATTATATCCAATACGTTTATTTAATTTTTTAGAATCATTGGTCCTGGAACTTTTCCCAAACAATAATTTTATTGAGTTGCTGTCTAGATTACATCTCCCAAAATTTCCTGGGTTGAATGTCTCAAATGGTGGTCATCCAATGTAAAGCATCAAGTGATATAAAAAAATGAATTGTATCTCAAATAATGGGAGATCTAAAAATAATATATGAAAATAAAATAAATTACATTTTTTCTTTTATGAGGTGTTAAAAAATTTACCATGCAATTGTGCATTTTAAGAAGGACTTGCAATCGTAATATGAAATAATGATCAATTTGTAAAATTCACTAAAAATTCAGTTTGTAAACAATGAATCACATGAATATTATTTATATTAAAAATGAATTTTATCCTACTTATGTAGATAATCACACCACAACATATGTTTTTCTAGTCCTATGAAAAGTGCATCTCAAAATATGAAATTCGAATTCCCTTTTCCAAAAACATTTTAATACTCAATGCTCACCAATAGAGATCATTACAAAAAATATAGAAACCCAAAAAAATCATGTAAAAAAAGATCTGTATAGTGTCAAATTATAGTCCCAAGTCCATTCATTTTGTCAAATTCATCACCAAATTTCATCCAATTTTAGTTAAGAATGATGATGTGTCTTGCATCACAATAGAAATTAGGGTTCATCTTTATTCGAGGGAGAAAATATGGAAGCTCTAGGTGTAATCACATTTTAATATTAAGATGAGTATTTATTTTTTCTCTTAATGTTTTTTCTTTTTTTTATTGTAAATTTTCTATGGTAATCGAAATTGAACTCATTCATGTCAACCCTAGTATCTAGACGTTGCTGATGACTACAAGGATCAAAGACCATATGGAACTTAGTGAAGCCCACATACTTAGATATCATATCAATTTTACTTAATTCAAAAAGATTAAAATTACCATAAATAGAGACAAAATTATCATCTTTGGGCAAGAAAACTATAGAGTCAAGATCCCCAAGTTTTAAAATCCCCACATTAGGTCAATCCATTTCTCTACATGCAATTTATTTATTTTTTTGATTTTGATTAAATTTTTTGAATACCCATATTAAAATTAATATGATTACCAAAAAAATGACATATATTTGGGGAGCCAAAAAACTCAAACCAATACACTACAATCCAAAGGATGTGCATTGTGTGTTTTTAATGGATGGAAATCTAAAGTGTGAAATATCGCACTGGAAAACTGCACATTCCAAAATATATGCTCACAAACATAAACATGTATTAAAATCAGAATCAAGGAATGAACAATTATTTGATATTCTCATTAAATGTTTCAAATGTGGATTATCATATTCATGGTTAATTTAATATACCTTTTATGCATTTTTTTTATTTCAAAACATTTTTTTTAATTTCTTAATTTTTTCATCCACATAAAGGCAATTATTTATTTCACCTCCTCCAAACATAAAATAACAATGTCCCTTGTGTTTAAGGAAAATAAAATTTAGAAGGGGATATTGTTAGATATAAGTATTTATGAAATGAGTTTTAGTGAAAAAATATTGAAAATAATTCACATAGTGTTTGAAGTTGACATTCAAATTTCTCTCAGTTACTTCATTGATCTCCTTAGCAAATGCATGCTCCTCATAGATGATCGGGTACTGGGTTGGAACTATTGATGGAATTTGGTTCCATTGAAAAAAGATAAATTATTATTAATTTAAATATCACACTCAAACAAAATTAATGAATAGTGAAACCCCCAAGGGTTTCCCATAACTAAAAATAAAGACAAAATTAAAGCAAAAAAGTACCTGTTTATTTTAGCTCATAAAAGGATGATACTTGGAACAAGTAAATATTAAAATAATATTTATATATATATAACTAATGTAAGTATATATAAAGAAAATTGACGAAGGAAGCACTATAAACTATTGGTCAATGGAAGGCACATGCCCCTATCTTCCTTCAGTCACAAGTTTAAGCCTCACAGCTTCACCGATTGTGACGAGGTCTCCCCCACAACCTACTGTGTGGCCTTATAAAAAATATAATATATATATACATATATATATATTTGATTTATTTTCAATTTTTTTGATGACATTCAAAAACCAAAAAAATTATAAAAAAATAATATAAAATCAATGCAAAAGTCATGTATCCACCCAGAAAGTGCTTAGTTTAATGTCGATAGATCAACATGGACACCCAGACATATCTAAATAAATATTTTATCATTTTAGTTATTAAATATTTCACCACTTAAAATATAATTTTATTAAGTCTCAAATTGCGTTGATATTAATGTTTTGAAATTTATTCATGAAACAATATGTAGGTCCCAATGAATGGGATAATCCCAGGAAAATCGATAACGGTTCGTCAAATTGTCTTCATAATCTTTCTTAAGAAATCACGTAGAATTTTATATTTATTAGCATCAATAGAGGATGAAATTATGATATAAGTATTTTGATTATCCCCAACAAATAAAGACTTGAGATATGGTGTAATGAAATTGAATTTGAGCTTGGGATGGATAACACTTTCAGAAAAAGGATGAGACTTTGAATTGAACTGAGTTTCATTTTGTAATTATCTCATTAGAATTGGTTCATTTGAACAACAAATTAAACCCCCAAATTTGAAATATCAGTGTTAGGAATGGGTATGGACTCATTGTTTGTGATTTCTCTTAATGGTTCAGTGAATGGTATTTCTAAATAATCATCAACGGAGTTATAAACCAGACACTCAATACATGATGTCAAATTATAAACTTTGGAATACAAAAATCAATTTACCCATGATTTAAATATCATTCAACAATACATTGATCCTATTAAACAATCCCAAATAAAATGGTTCATTATTTAAAATATTCATGAGAGTTTATGGTAAATTATACACTCCATATAAGGTTATGGAAGGAATAGTCAATGTAAGAATGGTTTCCTCATAAGTTTTAATACTTTGTAGCTATAATATTAAAGATGAAACCATAGAATTCGTTATCTTAATTTGGTTACACAATTGTTAAATTACTTTCAAGGGAATATAATTTATAGAAGTTTAAACATCAGGTATTTCCACAATATTTATCTCTTTAACCACCCTTGAAAGTGCTGAAAATACATCCCTTAAACCATCATCATCCAAATGATTATACGTCTCACAGGGTGTGGGGTGATAATTCATTGTTCGATCGATGAAATTAACTAAGTTAGGGATTACCTAATAATGACTCCCAATTTTAATCCAGTATATGTTTACAATGGTGTAATGTTTAGTAGACTCCATTAGAGTAGGTTGAAACTAGGATTTGATATTCATAGGATGCACACAAATAGAAAGGAGAAAAGATAAGGGAAATGTGGGTGAGAAAAGGATTCTAGTTCCTAAGATAAGTTACATAGGTCCTCTAAAAGGGTCCCAAAATTTGGTATCATCCAAATTAAACCATGTTTTTATGGTTAAAAGGTATCATGAAGTATATCTTGGGTTTTCAAATCCTCATAGGCCAAAGAATAAAACTATAGACACATAAATTCAATGAATTTTTCTCTATAAATTGGCCTAAATTGGAGTTCATTTTTGGATGTATTACTTGATAAAAAAAGATGTATGTAAATTTGAACTTCAGGGGTGAGTTGATACTATGTTATCGCATGAGGTGAATTGGATGAATTCCACTTTAGAAAATTTCAATTATGTTTACATGAGAAATATTCATTCAATGAAATAAATGTAACTCAAAACTTACTAGTTTAAAACCTTCACATAAACATGATAATAACCTAGACAGTTTTTGAACCATATTCATGAGAACTACTATGTAACAGATCCTATTAATATATGAAAAGTGTAGTGATGAACTTCAGTAAGCAAGAGGAAGAGAAAATATCATTGTCAGTACATTGTATGATGTTTAAAACAATGATGATTTCACATTGAGAGAAATGTTTTATGGGATTATAAATTACATTACTTCTTATGGAATGTTTTTAGTATACAACATTAATGGAAATAAATGGTGTATAGTCTCCGAAGAAGGCACCCAGTCAAATTAGGTTGAAACATTCACCAAAAACTGTGTTTCTTGGACATCACAAATTTTTACACCGATGACTTAAGTACCGATTATGGACGACATCATTCGATGGGTTTTCAGAAGAATATAAAAAATTATCTTCACTAAGATTTGATCAATTTTTTTTAGAAAGTAAAATATGTGGACACTATATTTGGTAAACCATTTTTGAAAATCCTTTTGAAAAATGGTTGGAAAAAGAGATCTATTTTTTGTGGAATTACTATACTGAAATTTTCTGTATTTCATACACATCCTTGATGTTATACTCGTTGAGAAAAATGTATATGATATTGTCATTAGAAAGTTAAAAAAGGCACTCAGAAAAACAAATGATTGAGTTATGGCCTGATTGGACATAATTGGGATGTGAATATGATAATAGTTGACACCAGTGAATGGTGAAAAATAAAAATTTCTTCATACTACTACTTACAATTTTTTTAGGTAGGAGAGATATTAGTTTTTCAACTTCATGATTGATGTAATGGTTCCAGAGGGCTATTCATCAAATATCAAGAAAATAGTTTCTATGATCAATTTAATGTTAAAGTGTTTGAAATCACATGTATTCCATATTTTGATCAAAGATCTAATTCCTGTAGCATTACATTTCATTTTTCCCAAGAATGGTTGCCATACATTAATGGAGATATGTTTATTCTTTAAAGGTATATGCAATAAAGTTATAAACCCATCGAAATTCCCAACTATTGAAAGATAAATTTTCTTCATATTATGTGAAATGGAAAATTTCTTTCGACTGACATTATTTGATTTGATGGTTTATTTGATGGTTCATTTGGTGAGAGAGATTCATCTATGGGGTCCTATACATTATAGATGGATATACACCATTGAATGATATATGAATTTTTTGAAAGGGTATATCAAAATTAGTAGTAATCCATAGGGTTGTATTGAAGAGAAATATATTTTTGAGGAAGCCATTAATTTCTATACCTATTACATGTATGGTGTAGAAAAAATTGGCCTAATAAAATATTATCACACTGAGAAGCTTGAGGGTGAAGGAATTTTTGGAAGAGAGGTTGTCTCAATCAATATTACAGATTGGGAGAAGGCCCAAGTTTATGTTTTTAATATTAGTTTTGATGTTGAACCATATGTTCAATCCCATAAATAAATTATTAAGAATTTGAATCCATCTAGGGATGAAAAATGGATATCAGATACATATAATCGATAGTTTATAGGATGGTTTTGGGACCATATTTTTAAGATGATAGATGAAAATCCACACTCAATTTCAGAACGTCATAGGTTGCTATACAGAGGACCATGTGTGTATGTATTATCTTACTATGATAATGTAGTTAATGGTTATACATTCTATAATATTGAACCTAATAAAGACAATACCATGCAGAACAGTTGGGTTACACTTGTGGATGAAGCGATGCATATTTCCAGTTTAAAGGACATAAATCCAATTTATGAAAATATGTCATACATTGGCATCATCAAACAAATATGGGAGTTGGATTATAATAAAGTCCAAGTGCCAATTTTTCATTGAAAGTGGGATGATGATAGGAGTGCTGTCAAAATAGATGAATTGGGATTTGTGAAAGAATATTTAAGTAAGGAAGGGGGGAAAGAATAACTATTTGTAATGGCATCACTAGAAGTACAAGTATTTTATGTTCCAGATCCTACAAACTAGAACAAGTCAATTGTTCTATTATCAACCAAAACAAATGAAGGGTCAGATGAAAGTTTAATGGAGGATTTCCCCTTCATTGGGACTTCGCAATCATTTCACAGCAGTCCCAATGTGAAAAACATTTTTTATGTCAAAGGAGACCATAATGATGGGATTTACATAGTCAACAGAGGGGTCAAATATCTTTAGCCTTAAAAAAGAGAGTTCAATAATTAGCTTAATTGTTTATTGTAATATACATTGTGTTACGTTATGTTATTATCTATTCACTACTGATTTTATATAATATAAATAAAATGTTAAACAAATTCTATAGATAATGACTTCTACACCTACTGATGGGCCCAATCCCAAGGAAAAATCAGTCTCTCAACCTGCAGTTTCCAGTCATAGTGCAGAGTAACAACAGGTTTCCCAACATGTTGCTACCGGTCCCAATGCTGAGGTACAACAAGTTTCTCAACCTATTACTTCTGGTCCCATTTCTGATACTAGAACTCTAGAGAAACATAATGATGATGCTTCTGAGGAAATGGTAGGAAATGAAACCCTAACGGTGAAAAAAAACAAGAGACTTGTAGTTTGACAGTGTTAGCCAAAATCATTAAGGCCAAAGAGAAAGGTATCAATTTTGAGGTGGTATAAAATAAGTGAGGCCAACATCTTAACCCCAAAAAATCCATCTTTATTAGCTACATTAGAATCGTCACTCGTCAACGCATGCCGATTGATGTACAGTCATGGCAACATGTTGTCATCGGGTTTAAGAAACTTATGTGGGAAGAGATTATGGTTACATTACAATATAATTTTTTTAATTTAGTAAAATAAAATAAAATTATCAATCATTGAATTATTGTTCATCATCCATAATATAGTGCATTTATAGTAGATGCCTCGCACCAAGAATATGTATTAAGAGTTACAGGAAGGATTCACAGAGCCATCCACACAATTTAAATGAAATATCATCTTAATGATGTTGAAGGAAAAATCAAGCCGCACCCACCTCTTCATTATGAAAACATGATGTCCCTGGGAGTGTGGGAAGTGTTTAGTAGCTATTATGTGGAGCAGACTGTTCAGGTACATTGTGTCTAGTAAAATGTTGTTTGACTTTTCTTGTATTCATTACTTTGATTGATAGTTTTTTTATTTTTAAAACAACAAATGAGTGCTAAAAATAAATAAGGTGCAACAAAACTAGAATACTCCTATTATAAATCAAGGATGGCATACAATTCACCGGATAAAAAATTGGTATGTATTATAAATCTATTGTAATAATTTTATGTAACATGAAACAACACTGTAACCATGTTTCTCTATTTATATGCATATTGATGAATCGAAATTGAAATCTACTTCCAACCCACACCATGATCTATGGAAGGAGGCTCTTGTAAATAAAGAGGGGATACTAATAGATTAAAACGCACAAAAAGTGTGAGAAACATGGGTAAGTATGACATAATATAAATTTTTTTACTTTAAATTGTTATTAGATAAAAATGAATAATTATTTTCTTTTATTTTCTTTCTTTCATAGTCATAGGAATCAAAAATAGCCACACCTGATGCAGAAATACTTTCAACAGCCTTGAAGCATCCAGAAAAGTATGGACATGTCAGATGTGTGCGTTTTGGGGGGACACCCTAAATATATATTCAGAATGAAAAACAAGAAGATGAAAAAACTGAGGAAATGAAAAGGATGAGAGAAACAATAGCTATATTTCAAGAGGAATTAATATACCAGTGAGAGATGATAGAAATTTTGATGGGGGAGGAATACAGAAGAAACTTCTCAACAACAACCCATGTGTGATGATCTCTCCCCACTCCCCACTACCTGTGATGCGAGCTATTACCCTAAAAAACACGACTTAGCTGTGGTTTTAAATGTTCTAATAATTGTTTCTATGAAATGTTAAATACATAGAAACTGATTCCATTCATATACTAATATTATACAGGGTTAAAATGACTTGGATATATATATATATATCTTCCCCTACCTATCACCTTGTAGTGAGGGCTAAAGTGTTCAATATGAAGAATGACATGCTATACAATAGAAAACTTATAGCATATCATGCTTGAGTATTGATTATCGTAGCTAATGAGATGAGAACCGAGCTACATATTCCAAATGAAGATAACAACATTCATACGATCAAACAAGCTATTGGAACATATATTTCATGATCTTCAATTCTTTTAAAAAACATGTCGACAAGGAGGTATTAATTTCCAATTTATTTTCCAAGATGAACCTTTAAAATTTAATAAAAAATGTTCTAAACCAATGAATGTTATTACAGAATGTCAAAGTGAAGGGGTGAAACAAAATATTGGATCAAAACTATCTCAAGGATCAACCAACCAATTGAAATGATCAAACGAGAGAATAGACATCCAAACCATTCTATATCCACATTTTATATCATTGTAGACTCTTATGGATACAATCTTTATAGACAGAAATACTCACATAGTTGATTTTGAAAAAAATATGTGTGGAGAGGAAAAATACAATTTAATTTGCGCGGAAAATGTAAATGAAATACTCAAGTTTGAATGTCTAGGATCCTCAGTTGTAAATGTATACATGAGTTATGTTTTCATGATTAGATTTTAAAAAAGCTAATATACTATGATAATTATGAAAAAAATACATTTCATATTTTTCACAGGCATATATATGAAAACAATTGAAGGGATTTCCCCACGAACAAAATTTTAGAATCAATATTCCTCACATAACCTCTTCAAAAGAAGAAAAAATTTCTGATAATGAGGGTAAAATAATATCATCCCAACTCAAATAGTTTGAAAAAGAATTACATATGACAGAATCTTTTTAATACCAATAATTCAAGGTTAAAACTATTCAATTTAATCATATCAACTATATTTTTATTTCATTCATTACTTATTCATTTTTTAGTTTTTTGGCAGCATTGGATGCTGACTGTAGTCAATCTGGATACTCTAAATATTTGTTTTCTAGATTCAATGCATGGATATGGAAAAAAAAACAACCACCCATGATGGTTTTTTTCAATTTGGAATACAATAGATCCATCATTTTAGAACTAAATGTATAGTTATATAATTTATGTAAACTTTTAATGAGGATTCTATTATGATAGGGTGGTGAATCAATATCATCAACTTCATGGAATGAATCCAGGGCCTAAAGAAAAGAATTCCCACAAGATATAAAATTTAACAAGTATCATGGTATATATAATAATATTTCACTATCCAAACACATATAAAAACAAATTACTTATTTTATCTGAAGTTTTTGAAATGTCCAAAATAAACAAACAGAAAGGATCATGGTTATTATGTTTGTAAATTCAGGAAATAGATCATATTTCATCAACAAACTAGAATCCTTGAAGAGTTATTTTTTAAAATAATTTCTCATTAATTTAAAATATTTATTAGTCCTTCGTGTATTATATTTTTTTAGTACAACCCTGACTATCTCAAAAATCATATTCACAAGATGGTATATATGTCTTTAGAAACTAATGGTGAACATACCTGATGGAATATTGTACACAAATATGATGAATGTGAATTCCTACTACATATGTTATTCTTATATGATCAATTTATATCTCAGTTTTTACACTTATTGAGCATATATGATAACACTTTTTTATGTTTTATATCCTTAGGTTAGGAATAATGGTTTTCGAAATGATTTTTCATTCTATTAAATAATAACTTAATGAGAGGCTCTTATGAACTAGTTCATTATTTTTCATGTTTCCAAAATAACTACACCAGAAATATTATGGAATAGATCATTTATATTCTGTATTTTGGCCATTTATTAAAGTGTTTCTACTGATGTAGTGTGTTAGAAGAAAATTGTTTCTGAAAAACTCACAAATTTAATAAAAAAACTAAGTATTCCTCTGTCACGACCCGTCCTCGGGGCCCGTGCCGTGACTACCCCAAGCCCGCCTCCCATAGGCCAGGGGCTGGCGACTAGCACCAAGGCGTAAAATCCCAGTAAACAGGGAAGGCATTGCCTTTATAAGTAACAACCACACAGAGTCAGCAAGCGGAAAGTAAAGTGCAGAAAAGTAAAGGGGGCCGGAAATACAAGCCCAACTGTAAAGTACAACTGAAAAGTAAAGTACAGCAACTGAAGAAAAGATGGCGGCCTCGTGTCGTCCACTGGCAATCCCACCTGAAGGGTGGGTACAGATAGCCTCCAGGCTCCTCGGGTCCCACGTCCGCTCCGAGCACGTCCCGCCCAGTGGTCCACCTCCAGGTACCGTCCTGCTCCACGCCCCAACCGAGATCAGCGCTGTCCGTCGTCTGCATCCAACACAACAAGGTGTGGGCATAGCCCGTGCAGGGGTGAGTATAAGCTACTCAGTAAGGACCCCGAGACCCCCGAAGGTCTCCCGAAATCCACAAAGGATATATCACAAAAGAAAGATGCAATCACGAAGTAACATCTGACTCGACTTAGGTATATGCCCATACATATACCTAAGTCCCCAATTCTAGCTCTGCTCACGAGCTCAAGAACAACTCAATCCACAAAGGAAAGCAAGACTCAAATCCACAAGGAGAGTAATCAGTAAATCCACATAGGATAGTTCAACACAATCCACAAAGGAGAGTAACATAAGATTCAGCTCAACCAGGTATACTTTTTCAGATGACGTCAAAGATGATCACTGATCCATCTAAGTCGTCGGACCCACGAAGGATCGATAGGTACTAACCCCCGCAAAAGACCCACTCAGGATCGGGCTCACACAGAACCTGTAGGCGGTGGCTCACACAGAACCGGTAGTAAGGACCCACATAGGATCGGGCTCACACAGAACCTGTAGCACTGATCCACGTGGGATCGCTGAGTGCAGTAGTCGACGCAGTCCACTGAGGATCTCTGCACAGTCGTCGCCGCAGTCCACGAAGGATCTCTGCTCTGTCGTCGTCGCAGTCCACGGAGGATCTCTGCTCTGCCGTCGTCGCAGTCCACGGAGGATCTCTGCTCTGTCGTCGTCGCAGTCCACGGAGGATCTATGCTCTGTCGTCGAAGTCACAGCCAGCGCTAGGGTTCCCGCACATAGCGAGCTCATTAGGAGGGTCCGCTCCACGAGCCAAGAGGCTGATACATCAACTGACACGTAGTCCGAAGTTGATGTATCCAAAAGTTCCGTATCGACAACAGGATCTCAACGCAACAGACGGCGCGTCAATCGGACGCCCGGTCTGAGAGTTATTGGCATTTTCGTCCCAGGGGCCCAGTTGGTTTTCAGGGCAAAACCAACCCGACCGTACTCCGCCTGTATCCAATCCTCGGGCGGAGTATGCCAAAAGTTCCGTCTCACTTAGAGGAAACTACGACAGCTGACGGTACGTCGATCGGACGTCCGTAGCTCAAGTTATGAGCGTTTCCGCTCCGAGGGCCCGGTTGGTTTCGTGTACGAGCCAACCCGGCCGAACCCAAAGTCTTCCGAAACCTTGAGTATAATATACCGAAACGACCGTCTCGATCCAAGGATCGCGTAGCCACTGACGGTTCGTCAATCGGAGGTCCCAGGCCCAAGATATGGGCGAAAGACCGAAGAGGGCCCGAAACGGGGGTTCTGGGCCCGGGGCGACCCGGCCCGAACCCCCCCTTGGGTCGGCCGTACCGGGTCGGCCCGACCCGGCCCGACCCGGCTAGGCCGGGTCCGGTCCGGCCTGGGCGCGGCTCGGCTTCGGCCGCGCGGCCGAGTGAGCCGCCGCGGGTTTGACCCGCGGCTTTGGAGAAACGCGGCCCGCGCGGGCCGCGTGCTTGGTGGCCGGACCGCGGACGCGGTCCGGCGGTTCGCCGCCGCCGCGGTTCGGCCACGGCGGACTCCTCCGGCGGCGCGCCGGGCGCCGCCGCCTCCGGTCGCCGGCGCCGCCGCGCCGGCGCCCGCGCCGCCGCCCCCTTCCGCGGGCCGCCGGAGTTGCTCCGGTGGCCCGTTTTGCCTCCCGTCTGCGCCGATGCTCCTCCCGGGGGCCGATCTCCACTGCGGGATCAACATATCGCCCCTGCCGAGCGGTTCGTCGTCGTCCGCCATATCCGCACAACAAAAGAGATCGGCGGAGGGTTGTCGGGTCTTGTTCGTTAGACCCGCACCCTCCGCGTTAGTCATAATCAACGGGAGGGAAGGCTACAACAATTTTTAATCAAAGATAAAAATTGTTCACTCCTTTTTCTTTTAAACGGCATTTCAATTTTTTTAATTAATTGAAATTATTCATGCCGGTTCTTTATTCAAAAGAAATAAGAACACGGGAATGAATCATCAAGAAAAATAAACCCCTACCTTGTCGTCGTCGTCGGACGAGAGGTCGCCGCGGAATCGCTCGTCGCGGAAGAAGGAGATCGTCGCGTCGTCGCGGTATCCGGCGTCGCGTCGCCAATCTCCGGATCAAGATCAAATGGATTTAATTAATTAAATCCGTTGTTATTGAAATTAAAAAGGGAGAATTAACGATCCGATTCTCACCTTAGTTGCCGAACGAGGATCGGCCGCGGAAGAAGAGGCGTCGCCGAAGAACGTCGCGGGTAAAGCTCGTCGACGTCGCAGATCTCGGTGTGCGTCGTCGAATTCCGGTCGCCGGCGTTCTTCGCGTTCTTCGCGTTCTTCGCGTTCTTCGCGTTCTTCGCGGGGAGATGAAGAAACAAGGATCCTCTCAAATCCTTTCAAAGGATTTTTAGGTTGGTCTTATTTTATAAACATGCCAACAAACGCAAAAGCGTAAGTAACGACCCATCAGTTCGTTGAATTAATTCAACGAGCGAAACAGCCCATTTAATTCACGAAAGAAACAGCCCATTTAATTCAAGAAATAAACCGCCCAATTAAATGGTCTGTTAAGAATTAAAGAAAACGCGTCGGTTGACTTTTCAGTTACTTTGACGGGTTTTTGCGGGCGCGTTACTTAGTGAAAGAAACGGCGGGGCTCGTGCGGGCCCCACCGCACAAATATCCTAACAAGGGGTAGGATATTTCCGGATAGCACCCTATCCGCTTTAACTCAGTTCAAGCCGCCTTTAAGTGACTTCAAGTGGCTTCCAAGCAGCTTAAGTGAAATAAAATAAAGTTGTCGCACAAACTTTATTTATTTCTGACTTAAAGCCGCAAAATTTAAAAACCACGTCTGAGAAAACGCAACTCCGGAAGAGGCGTTTCTAAGCAAATACCGGGGCTGCGATTTCATCGGTGCCCTTAGAATTCGATTCCGGGCACCGGTTCAAAAGATAGAAAAACCCGCTCGTCCGTTCACTGAACGTACCCGAGCCAAACTTCGGAAATTGATTCCGGGCACACCGGGCCTCGGAATCAGGTGCCGTCTGAAGCTGCGCTCTTGTAAAATTCCAAAGAAAATTAAGAAAAAAATTTCCTTGAAATTTGCGGGTCTTTACATTACTCCCACCTCAGGGCTTTACGTCCCCGTAAAGATACATCAAAAACTAGGGGAACAAATGGGGGTACTGAGCACGCATCTGAGCCTCCCGCTCCCAAGTGCTCTCCTGGAGGTTCCCGTGCTGCCATCTGACGCGCACAAGAGGAATCGACCGCCCACGTAGGACCCGCTCCTGTCGATCCTCGATCTCCACTGGGACCTCCGCAAAAGTCGCCCCATCGCCCACGTCCAGCTCCCCAAAGTCGATGATGTGCGTCGGGTCGTGCACGTATCTCCTCAGCTGAGATATGTGAAAGACGTCATGCACCCGGTGCAACTGAGGTGGTAGAGCCAGGCGATAATCCACCTCTCCTATCCTGCTGAGGACCTGGAAAGGCCCGATGAAGCGTGGATACAACTTGCCGCCTCGGCCAAATCTCCGTAAACCACGTCGAGGTGAGACACGCAAAAATACGTGGTCGCCATCCTCGAACTCTAGTGGCCTCCGCCTCCTGTCAGCATATGACTTCTGCCGGCTCTGAGCTGTCCTCATCCTCTCCTGGATGATCTGGACCTTCTCTGTCATGGCTCGGACCATCTCTGGTCCCACAAGTGCTGACTCCCCAGGGTCTGTCCAGCACAACGGTGATCTGCAGGGTCTGCCGTACAACGCCTCGTATGGTGCCATCCCGATGGTGGAGTGGTAGCTGTTGTTGTACGCGAACTCCACCAAGGGTAGGTGGTCCTCCCAGCTGCGACCAAAGTCGAGAACACATGCACGGAGCATGTCCTCGAGTGTCTGTATGGTCCTCTCCGTCTGACCATCCGTCTGAGGGTGGAAGGCTGTGCTCAGATGGAGCCGCGTCCCGAACGCCTCCTGCAACCCCTTCCAAAGCCGGGAAGTGAAACGAGCATCTCGATCGGAGACGATAGACGATGGCACACCGTGAAGCCGTACGATCTCCTGGACGTAAAGACTTCCCAAGCTCTCCACTGAGCCCTGCTCTCTGATGGGTAAGAAGTGTGCCGACTTGGTGAGTCGGTCGACAATCACCCAAGTGGAGTCGTGACCTCTGGAAGTGCGTGGAAGTCCAGTCACGAAGTCCATAGATATGGCATCCCACTTCCACTCCGGGACCTCCAAGGGCTGTACCAAGCCTGCTGGTACCTGATGCTCTGCCTTCACCTGCTGGCAGGTGAGGCATCGTGAAACGAACTCAGCCACAGCTTTCTTCATGCCCGGCCACCAGTGCTGTCGTCTGAGATCCTGGTACATCTTCGCCACTCCGGGATGCACCGCCAAGGGAGAAGTGTGAAACTCTCTCAACACCTCCTCTCGTAAAGCGATTGGTACGAAGGTACGTCCTCTGAAAAGGATTTCGTGCTCTGCTCCAAGGGAGAAACCGTCAGGCGCCTGACCTGAGGATATCAGTGCACGCCGGGTCTCACAGTCAGCGTCCCCACGCTGAGCCTCTATGACCCGCTGTAGAAGTGGAGGAGAGACTATGAGAGACTGAAGAAAGGCTGCTCCGTCTCTATCCACGAAGGATATCTGCAAGGAGGCTAGCTGCTCCGTCGCCTCCTCAAGTAGCTGAATGCCCGTCCTCCTGCTGAGGGCATCGGCTACCACGTTCCCCTTCCCAGGAGTATAGACTATCTCAAAGTCATAGTCCTGGAGGAACTCAAGCCATCTCCGCTATCTCAGGTTCAGGTCCTTCTGAGAGAAGATATACCTGAGACTCTGGTGGTCAGAAAAGACTGTGAAGCGCTCGCCCATCAGATTGTGCCGCCAAGTCTTCAGAGCGAAGACCACTGCTGCTAACTCCAGGTCATGAGTGGCATAGTTCTGCTCATGCGGCCTCAACTGACGTGATCCGTAGGCGATCACGGCCCGCTCCTGCATCAGGACGCACCCGAGTCCAGTCCCTGATGCATCGCAGTAAACTACGTATCCAACTCCCTCCTCAGGCAACCTCAAGATAGGTGCGCTGGTCAATCTCCGTCTCAGCTCCTGGAAGCTCTGCTGACATCTGTCTGACCATACGAAGGGTTTCCCCTTCTTCGTCAACGCTGAGAGTGGTGCCGCAACTCTGGAGAAGTCTGGCACGAATCTCCGATAGTATCCGGCTAGGCCCAAGAAGCTCCGCACCTCCGTCACGCTCCTGGGTGGCTCCCATGCTAGCACTGCCTCGATCTTCGCGGGATCCACTGCAACTCCCGCCTCAGAGATGACGTGCCCCAAGAAATGGACCTCACGTAACCAGAACTGGCATTTTGAGAGCTTGCCATAAAGCTGGTGCTCTCGGAGCATGTCTAGCACAACTCGCAGGTGGTAGGCATGCTCCTCCTCAGTCGTCGAGTATACAAAAATGTCGTCAATGAAGACCACGACAAATCGGTTGAGGTATGGCTGGAAGATCCTGTTCATGAGGCTCATGAACACTGCTGGAGCATTGGTTACGCCGAACGGCATAACCAAGAACTCATAATGGCCATACCGACACCTGAAGGCCGTCTTCTGCACGTCCTCGTCTCGAACTCTGAGCTGATGATAGCCTGACCGGAGGTCTATCTTCGAGAACCACCGCGCTCCCTTGAGCTGATCGAAGAGGTCATCAATCCGTGGCAGTGGATACTTGTTCCTCACTGTCACCTGGTTCAGGCGACGATAGTCGACACATAGTCGCAAGCTCCCGTCCGCCTTCTTGGCGAACGAAATCGGGGAAGCCGAGGGTGAAACACTGGGTCGGATAAACCCCTTGCTCTGCAAGTCCTCCAACTGTACCCGCAGCTCCCGAAGCTCGGCGGGGGCCATCCGATATGCTGGAGTAGATATCGGGGCTGTCCCGGGGTACAAGTCGATGTAAAAGTCTACCTCTCTATGAGGAGGTAGCCCTGGAACGTCGTCGGGAAAGACGTCCACGTACTGGTCCACCACTGCAGGAAAAGCTGGACTCCGCACGTCCAATGCTCCTAGGATGAGGCTAGCCAACTGATGAGAGATGGGATGCACTCTCCTCCGCGGAAGTCCATCCTGTGCTGCAAAGGTTCCCTTCTCGCCGGTGAAGGTAAACCTGCTCCCGTCGGTGCGAACACATCGCACCTTGCGCCTAAAACAGTCGATCTGGGCATGAACCGTGGATAGCCAATCCATGCCCAAGATGACGTCGTAAGGCCTCGACGCCGCTACAAGGAGATCCCGGCCGAAGCTCTCGCCTCCTAGAGTAAGCTCACACTGCCGGCACCAGTGCGTAATCGTCGAGTCTGCTCCCGTATGAGTCTCTAGCCGTAAGGATCGAGCCAACGGCTCAGTCGGAATCTCCGAGCTCCGAACAAGGGCAGAGGCTATGAAAGAGTGACTCGCTCCTGTGTCTATAAGTACTGCAGCAAGGGTGGAATAGACACAGATCGTACCTCGAATCATCTCTGGCAAGTCGGGGTCGTAGGCCTCCACTGCCTGGAGCTGGGCATGTCCCTGTCCGCCAGCTCCCTGTGGTCGAGGTGGCCCTCCTGGTGGTGGTGGGGGTAGAGCCTGGAAGCGTCGCCCACCACCCACTGCTCGGCCAGCTCCTCTGCCTCGTCCGCCTCCTCCCTGCGGACTGCCACGGTCGACCCTCTGTCTCTGCCTGGGTGGCCCCTCCACCGTCTGCTGCTCCTCTGGTCGGCGAGTCGGGCAGTCACGAGCCATGTGACCCTGCCCGCCGCAGGAGTAGCACAGCCTGCCTCTCGGAAGGCTGGCACTCCGCTGTGTGCCTCGCACTGCTGAGCCGGTGTCCTGAGGCCGTCTGCGTGGGGGTCTGGTCTGCCTGGACCTGAGAGTCATCCGTCGGCTACCTGCTGCCGAAGACTCAGCTACCTGCCACCCTGCGCTAGGTCTCGCCGCTGAAGAAGGCTCTGCCAGGAAGCTCTCGATCAGGAGGGCTCGCTCCAGCACTCCCGCCTGGGTTGGAATGCTGAGGGAGATCAGCGACGCCCGAATCTCCTGTCGCAAGCCCTGCTCGAAGGTCCGGTCCCGGAAGAAGGGGTCCCGTACCATGTCGGTCGAGTAGCGAGATAGGTCCATGAACCTCGCCGCGTACTGAGCGACCGTCATGCTGCCCTGGCGCAGCTGGAGAAGCTCCTGGATGCGCACCACTCGGAGGGTGGCCGGGACGAACTCAGAGCGGAAGAGGCTCTCGAAGTCCGCCCAGAGCAAGGATGTCTCATCGTGAACCTGGAGCATCAGGATCCACCATCGTCCTGCCGCCGCCTGCAGGAGGATCGCCGCGAGAATCACCATGAGATCCGCTGGTGTCCTCACTAGCCTAAAGATCCGTACCACCGCCTCTAGCCAGTCCTCGGCGGCCTGGGGGTCCGCCTCACCGCGAAACCTGGGCGGTTGCTGGCTCTGAAACTCATGCAGTGCCCTGAGGCGACGTGCATCGTCAGCGTCTGGTACTGGAAGCATCGGTGGCTCGGCGGGTAAGGCTACCGCCGGTGCCACTGCTGGCAAAGGGCCCTGCACCGAGGCCTCGTCGCTCGGTGGGCTGCCGTCGCGCCCTACACTCGGAACCCTAGCTGGCTGTCGTCGCGGGGCCATCCTGAAAAGGAGAACAAGAGCACCACAGTCAGAACAGTATACCTGGTGAGCTGGCACAAGTAATCACAAGGAAAACTTGAGACTTTCATAAAGCAGATCAGTATACCCGGTGAGCTGACACAAGCAATCACAAAGAAACTTGAAACACACACGCAATAAATGTTTTCATTCATTAAGTCGGAAATCAGGAGTTAGGGTCCTGGTGTACGGATACGTCGGCCGCCGCACCAACACTGGGCTCCCTGAACTGATAACCACACTCAATACACTAAACACTATTGCTTCATATAGAAAGAAAGGACGATCAGAGTCTGCGGTAGAACCGACCACCTCTGATACCAATTTGTCACGACCCGTCCTCGGGGCCCGTGCCGTGACTACCCCAAGCCCACCTCCCATAGGCCAGGGGCTGGCGACTAGCACCAAGGCGTAAAATCCCAGTAAACAGGGAAGGCATTGCCTTTATAAGTAACAACCACACAGAGTCAGCAAGCGGAAAGTAAAGTGCAGAAAAGTAAAGTGGGCCGGAAATACAAGCCCAACTATAAAGTACAACTGAAAAGTAAAGTACAGCAACTGAAGAAAAGACGGCGGCCTCGTGTCGTCCACTGGCAATCCCACCTGAAGGGTGGGTATAGATAGCCTCCAGGCTCCTCGGGTCCCACGTCCGCTCCGAGCACGTCCCGCCCAGTGGTCCACCTCCAGGTACCGTCCTGCTCCACGCCCCAACCGAGATCAGCGCTGTCCGTCATCTGCATCCAACACAACAAGGTGCGGGCATAGCCCGTGCAGGGGTGAGTATAAGCTACTCAGTAAGGACCCCGAGACCCCCGAAGGTCTCCCGAAATCCACAAAGGATATATCACAAAAGAAAGACGCAATCACGAAGTAACATCTGACTCGACTTAGGTATATGCCCATACATATACCTAAGTCCCCAATTCTAGCTCTGCTCATGAGCTCAAGAACAACTCAATCCACAAAGGAAAGCAAGACTCAAATCCACAAGGAGAGTAATCAGTAAATCCACATAGGATAGTTCAACACAATCCACAAATGAGAGTAACATAAGATTCAGCTCAACCAGGTATACTTTTTCAGATGACGTCAAAGATGATCACTGATCCATCTAAGTCGTCGGACCCACGAAGGATCGATAGGTACTAACCCCCGCAAAAGACCCACTCAGGATCGGGCTCACACAGAACCTGTAGGCAGTGGCTCACACAGAACCGGTAGTAAGGACCCACATAGGATCGGGCTCACACAGAACCTGTAGCACTGATCCACGTGGGATCGCTGAGTGCAGTAGTCGACGCAGTCCACTGAGGATCTCTGCACAGTCGTCGCCGCAGTCCACGAAGGATCTCTGCTCTGCCGTCGTCGCAGTCCACGGAGGATCTCTGCTCTGCCGTCGTCGCAGTCCACGGAGGATCTCTGCTCTGTCGTCGTCGCAGTCCACGGAGGATCTCTGCTCTGTCGTCGAAGTCACAGCCAGCGCTAGGGTTCCCGCACATAGCGAGCTCGTTAGGAGGGTCCGCTCCACGAGCCGAGAGGCTGATACATCAACTGACACGTAGTCCGAAGTTGATGTATCCAAAAGTTCCGTATCGACAACAGGATCTCAACGCAACAGACGGCGCGTCAATCGGACGCCCGGTCTGAGAGTTATTGACATTTTTGTCCCAGGGGCCCGATTGGTTTTCAGGGCAAAACCAACCCGACCGTACTCCGCCTGTATCCGATCCTCGGGCGGAGTATGCCAAAAGTTCCGTCTCACTTAGAGGAAACTACCACAGCTGACGGTACGTCGATCGGACGTCCGTAGCTCAAGTTATGAGCATTTCCGCTCCGAGGGCCCGGTTGGTTTCGTGTACGAGCCAACCCGGCCGAACCGAAAGTCTTCCAAAACCTTGAGTATAATATACCGAAACGACCGTCTCGATCCAAGGATCGCGTAGCCGCTGACGGTTCGTCAATCGGAGGTCCCAGGCCCAAGATATGGGCGAAAGACCGAAGAGGGCCCGAAACGGGGGTTCTGGGCCCGGGGCGACCCGGCCCGAACCCCCCCTTGGGTCGGCCGTACCGGGTCGGCCCGACCCGGCCTGGGCGCGGCCCGGCCGAGCGGCCGAGTGAGCCGCTGCGGGTTTGACCCGCGGCTTTGGAGAAACGCGGCCCGCGCGGGCCGCGTGCTGGGTGGCCGGACCGCGGACACGGTCCGGCGGTTCGCCGCCGCCGCGGTTCGGCCGCGGCGGACTCCTCCGGCGGCGCGCCGGGCGCCGCCGCCCCCTTCCGCGGGCCGCCGGAGTTGCTCCGGTGGCCCGTTTTGCCACCCGTCTGCGCCGATGCTCCTCCCGGGGGCCGATCTACACTGCGGGATCAACAGATCGCCCCTGCCGCGCGGTTCGTCGTCGTCCGCCATATCCGCACAACAAAAGAGATCGGCGGAGGGTTGCCGGGTCTTGTTCGTTAGACCCGCACCCTCCGCGTTAGTCATAATCAACGGGAGGGAAGGCTACAACAATTTTTAATCAAAGATAAAAATTGTTCACTCCTTTTTCTTTTAAACGACATTTCAATTTTTTTAATTAATTGAAATTATTCATGCCGGTTCTTTATTCAAAAGAAATAAGAACACGGGAATGAATCATCAAGAAAAATAAACCCCTACCTTGTCGTCGTCGTCGGACGAGAGGTCGCCGCGGAATCGCTCGTCGCGGAAGAAGGAGATCGTCGCGTCGTCGCGGTATCCGGCGTCGCGTCGCCAATCTCCGGATCAAGATCAAACGGATTTAATTAATTAAATCCGTTGTTATTGAAATTAAAAAGGGAGAATTAACGATCCGATTCTCACCTTAGTTGCCGAACGAGGATCGGCCGCGGAAGAAGAGGCGTCGCCGAAGAACGTCGCGGGTAAAGCTCGTCGACGTCGCAGATCTCGGTGTGCGTCGTCGAATTCCGGTCGCCGGCGTTCTTCGCGTTCTTCGCGTTCTTCGCGTTCTTCACGGGGAGATGAAGAAACAAGGATCCTCTCAAATCCTTTCAAAGGATTTTTAGGTTGGTCTTATTTTATAAACATGCCAACAAACGCAAAAGCGTAAGTAACGACCCATCAGTTCGTTGAATTAATTCAACGAGTGAAACAGTCCATTTAATTCACGAAAGAAACATCCCATTTAATTCACGAAATAAACCACCCAATTAAATGGTCTGTTAAGAATTAAAGAAAATGCGTCGGTTGACTTTTCAGTTACTTTGACGGGTTTTTGCGGGCGCGTTACTTAGTGAAAGAAACGGCGGGGCTCGTGCGGGCCCCACCGCACAAATATCCTAACAAGGGGTAGGATATTTCCGGATAGAACCCTATCCGCTTTAACTCAGTTCAAGCCGCCTTTAAGTGACTTCAAGTGGCTTCCAAGCAGCTTAAGTGAAATAAAATAAAGTTGTCGCACAAACTTTATTTATTTCTGACTTAAAGCCGCAAAATTTAAAAACCATGTCTGAGCAAACGCAACTCCGGAAGAGGCGTTTCTAAGCAAATACCGGCGCTGTGATTTCATCGGTGCCCTCAGAATTCGATTCCGGGCACCGGTTCAAAAGATAGAAAAACCCGCTCGTCCGTTCACTGAACGTACCCGAGCCAAACTTCGGAAATTGATTCCGGGCACACCGGGCCTCGGAATCAGGTGCCGTCTGAAGCTGCGCTCTTGTAAAATTCCAAAGAAAATTAAGAAAAAAATTTCCTTGAAATTTGCGGGTCTTTACATCCTCACTAATGTTGGTTAACTACCTCTTACCATAACATATGATCTGAACTACTGATCTGGCATCCCCTTGTGGCTGTCATCCAACACCATCTCTATGATATCATCATTGAGAATTATATTTTTCTTATATTCCTACACCCATGTAAATTGCTATAGAAGTACATGGAAAAGTGAATTTCTAATGATGATATCATAGATATGGTGTCAAATGAGGGCATTACAGGGATGCCAAATCAGAAGTTTAGATCTAATTCTAGGCTAAGAGGTAGTTAACCAACTGTAGTGAAGTGCACATAGAATCATTAGTTTTGTCATTAGCTTATATCTAGACTAAATTAACCATTTTGAAAGATGTAATGGTAATGTTACGATATAATATGTATATTATAAAGAAAAATGATATAATGAAATATTGACTTGGTTTTCATTATTCTTTTTAGTTTTTGTTTATTTTTTATAATTTTTGTCCATGTGAAATGCCTTTGTAGGAATAAAAACAATGTTATGTCTGCTCAATCAGAGAGGTAATCTTAATTTTTTCATAGTAAAATCATTGTTCGAATAATTAATCCATTATTTCATATTTATATGTAATTTATTTCTTTTCTATATGTAATATTAATCTATTCATATGTGATATCAATGTATGAAATGTTTAGTTTATTATATTTAGTATTAGAGTAACCGTCCCTATAACCATATCCCTAAAATCAAGATGGTTAACACCATATCTCAAGTATCAAGAGCCATTACCTTGTCCTCACAAATTCATCACCTCAAATCCCAATTACCAATTCGCATCAAAATAGTGATCATTGTCAGTCCATGTATCTGATCCAAGCCCCGCCTGATAAACAACATCACCTCAATCAAGATGATAAACATCCTCTTCAATCATTAGTTCAATCCCATTATATTCCCATGTAATCAAGTAACCAATATAAAAATTTGATTTAATAACAATTTACACTCAACCTAAACATTTCAAGTAAGTCCATACCTCTTATACAGATTAACCAACCTTAGTGGAGCAAGTGAATTCCCATATGCATCTCATATAATCATTAGAACAATTTAATAAGCATGTATTTGATTAATTAGGTTCTTGCTCAAACAACCCACAAAGTGTATGTCAATGCACCCCCAAATCACTCACAAAATAAAGGAGAAAGATAAGAACCACCTACCTTGTACTAGTGTGCACTCACTCATTTGATATCATCCTCAAAAGTGTTATGAATTGGAAGAAAATGGTGTTTTATAAGAATTCACTGAAAATTGGAAAAATGGGCTCCAATTTATTTACTTCTCCATATGGAGAGATAAATAGAAACGATAAGCTAGAATAAACCCACATCATAAAATCATGCATCTCATCAATTTTGCAATTACACCCGCATCATATATACATATAAATTCCTTTCAAAATCTGGGTGCCTACGCACCTCATATAGAACATGCATCACGTCAATGACCAAATACATACACAACTCACATACAAATCATCATCACTCTGATTCCCACATAAATCTCAATGCCTACACAACTAATATATATATATAAATATCTCACATCATAAATGATGGAATCCTAGTAACCAATGAAAAGTTAGTCTAAAAACAATACTCATGCATCTCAAACACCAGAACCGTAAAATTACAAAATGAAAGAAATGCACGGTCACACCCACAACATACCACTATCTATCATTAAATAATCATTCAAATACGACCCTAACAAATTGATAGAGTGATTTTGTCCGGATTCCTAACTAACTGAGTTATAGCTTCTCTCTGGAGCTCCACCAACCACCAACCACTAATACCACTACTATGTCCTGGTATCTTTTACAAGACCTCTACATGTAGTTATATCCCTACTACCCACTCCTGGTACTGCTCTCAGTCTGACCACATATCCCTGAGTCTTCCATATTCTCTAGCTCCCACTTGTCTGATAAGGCATCCTACATAACCTCTCCAAATGGCTCATGTGGTTCGATGCATGATACTCCTTCAAAACCTTACCACTTTGGCCTACAATTGATGCCATATGATCTGCCTCCTTATTCGCTTCCCACTACATATGCTTCACCCGAGTATTTGATAGAATACTCATGCTTTTCCAAATGTAGTATGAGATGGACCTAGGGGTAGGGAATGTGTCTTGCATCTAGTTGTGGTGAATGAAATAGTCTATTTCTACTTCGGTGATGAAAAGGCCCCATGCTGGTAGATGGAAAGGACTGAAAGGAGGGTGAGGGATTCTACCTTGATGGAGGTACCCTTTACAAGGAAACCCGAGAAGGAAAACACAATGGAGACCCTGGAATCAAGGATCACCCCTCTTACCTTCATGATCCCCTTAAAATAGCATCCATCAGTGTTGATCCTCAAAACATAGGAAAGGGGATGCCACCAAACCCAATTTCCATGAGGGATAGAAGTTTGGAGACCATGTACAAGTGGTTGAAGAAAATTTAGTGAGAGAGAATCGTTCCACCCCTTAATGTATCTGATCAGATTGAGAAGAAGGTAGTGGATGCTGGAAATGATGGTCGGCCCTGAGGAGACGATCAATTCAAAGTGAAATTTGTTCCGTGCTTTGAAAATACTACATGCACCTACATGAAAAATTATATCCCTAGCCATCCATTCCACCCCCTTATCACCCAAACCACGAATCCAATAGGTGATGAAAGGTTCATCATTTGGATCGTGGTTGGGCACAACAATGAGCACACTAAAGGTATTCCAGACCACTGGGGCCTAGACCCCCTCACAGAAAAAATGGTTCATACTTTCCTCTTTTTGATCACTACAACTTGAGCAGTGGGAAACATTAAGTAAGCCACATTTTTTGATATTTTCAACCATGGAAAGGGTACCATTTCTCATCCTTCATGTAATAATGTTTAATTTAGAAGGGATTCACTTGACCAAGAGAAGATTGTTTCCTTTATCGTGTTGGGATGGGGGAATGAGGATACTACGACTGGATTTAGGATAGAAGGCTCCAGATCGATCTCATTGGAGCCACATTAGAACCACATGTTTGGGTTGGTTTAGTAGATTGAAACTAAAATTGGCTAATTAAGAAAACACTATTTTGAATCTTTGCTGACACTTTTAACAGTCCAACCCCTCTTAGCTCAATCCAGATTCCCAATTAAAAACATAAAGAAGAACACATCATATGAACCTATGTGCCTATCATGATTTGTAATCAAACCTCCCTTACCAAATTGGTACAAGAGATAAAATCCACATAATAGATAAATATCACACCCATGTGTTCCACCTGACGTGGAAATCAAATAAACTATAAAATATCAAAGTAAAACATCAATTTACTACCATTGGATACATAGTCCGTCCCCTATGCAAGGGGACGAAAGCACCCAAACATAAGATATGTACCCAGTCCTGACATTCCGAAAAGAACAAGTGACAAACAAAAAACTAAGAAAACCCATTTGGATTGTTTTATTATTTTAAAACAATGATCTATGACAAAATTTTGACATGTAGGAATCAACCCCACCTCAATACGATGCACAATGTGACTGGTATGACATCAAATGTGTCTTTTGATTTATTAACAATTGACCTTTTATTAATGTATTCTTTTGTATTAGTGTTTAATTTATTTCATTGTTTTATTACTAAAATAATATTTTTTTCTTTTATTCGTGGAATTTTTTCATTAGTTTTGATGATGTGTTTCACAACTAATACCATGGACAAACATTTTTGAGTGAGCATCACGGATGAAAAAAATGATGAAACAATAATGTATTTAAATTTTTGTTCGATAATTATAATTGTAACCATATAAAACATTATTTTAAATCTATATAACAATGTGTTTATTTTGTAAATAGGATTTCAAATAAATGTATATTGCATTTTCAAAACTCTTGTGCAGTGCTGTTTTTGTCTTAATGCATTGTTTTGGTTGGTTTTGTTTTGTGCAGTTGTATAGTGACTAGATGAAGTTTTGTGCAGGTGTTTCTTGGGTGCAGGTGTGTAGGTGTGAAGGTGCTGGGTGTCACGACCCGTCCTCGGGGCCCATGCCGTGACTACCCCAATCCCACCATCCATATGCCAGGGGCTGGCGACTAGCACCAAAGGCGTAAAATCTCGATAACTGGGAAGGCATTGCCTTTATTAAAGAGAACAAGCACCACAGAGTAAAAGCGGAAGAAAAACACTAATTACAAAAGAAAAGATGAAAAGTAAATGGGCCAGAATACAAACCCAAAAGAAAGTACAACTACATCTGAACAAGGTACAATAGCAAAAAGAAAAACAGCTCGAAGAAGGAAGCCGCTCCTGGGTCATCCTCCTCGGATCCTACCTGAAGGGTAGGTAGAGATAGCGCAGCTCCTAGTCGTCCACCACGGATCCTACCTGATGGGTAGGTACAGATGGCCTCCTCAACGCTCTCGTCCGTCAACCTCCTTCGTGTGTCGTCTCGTCGTGTAGTCCACCTCCGGGTACTGACTCGTCGTGTAGTCCACCTCCGAGTACCGTCCAGTCCTCGAACACTCGGCCTCCGTAAGCACTGCCTGTCGTCTGCAACCAACACAACGAGGTGCAGGCATAGCCCGTGCAGGGGTGAGTATAACGATACTCAGTAGGGACCCCAAGACCCTCAAGGTCTCTCTAAAACCAACAAGGATAACCACAAAGAAGATCCCAACAGATAACCTCTACTTAGGTATATGCCCATACATATACCTAAGTTATCAAGTGACCCATCTCAACCATGAGGAAACATAAGGATCATGAAATCAACGGATAACCACTACCCAGGTATATGCCCATACAAATACCTAAGTTATCAAGTGACCCATCTCAATCATGAGGTATACACAAAGGTCAAAAGACTCATCTCAAACCAGGATTTTCATTATCAAAACCGTAACTGATGAAGACCTCCGTCTCTAGAGTGTACAGTGGTCCTGTCACGACTCTGAGGTACTGCTCACTATCCTAAGACTGCTGAGGTACTCCTCCTGTCGAGTACCGCGAGCCTGCCACCTCACACAGTAGTGCTTCCCGCCGAGGTCTGCCACCCAACACAGTAGTGCTCCCCCCTCATATCTTACAGAGGTACTCCTCCAGTAGAGTACCGCGGGTCTGCCACCTCACATACTAGTGCTCCTCCGCTGTGGGTCTGCCACCTCACAAAGTAGTGCTCCCCACTGGGCTACGTAAGTCACTCCGAATCGAATCGGACAAGCAGTCTTCAGGTCTCTGTCGGCTATACGGTCTTCGTACTCCGTATGCTCGTCTCTAGGAGTGTCCGCTCCACGAGCTACAAGTCGATACTCCAATTATATCAAAGTACCGCCTCGTCATATCGGTCTCAACGCAACAGACGGCGCGTCAATCGGACACTCGGTCTGTGAGTTGCTAGCCTTTTCGTCCCAGGGGCCCGGTTGGTTTCCTGTGAGAACCAATCCGGCCGTAACTCAACTATACACCGAACACTCATAGGTTATACTCATTGGGACCATTTCTCAACGAGATCACCAACGCCGCTGATGGTTCGTCAAACGGACGTTCTGTCAGAAAGGTATCAGCTTTTCTGTTCCAGGGGCCCGGTTGGATTTCGGTGAGATCCAACCCAGCCACTATCCATCTGCATCCAAAACTCGGGCGGAGGATGCCAAAAGTTCCATATCGTCAACAGGAACGCAACGCAACTGACGGCGTGTCAATCGGACGCCCGGTCTGTGAGTTATTGGCTTTTTCGTTTAGGGGGGCCGGTTGGTTTCGTGAGCCAACCAACCCGACCGCACTCTGATGGCATCCAAACCTCGAGCGGAGTAAGCCAAAAGATCCGTCTCACTTAGAGGAATTCAACAAAGCTGACAGCATGTCAATCGGACGTCCGTAGCTCAAGATATGAGTGTTTCCGCTCCGAGGGCCCGGTTGGTTTCGTGTACGAACCAACCCGGTCGAACCCAAAGTTCTCCGAACCTTGAGTGCGATATACTAAAACGACCGTCTCGATCCAAGGATCGCATTTCAGCTAACGGCGAGTCGTTTGGAGGCCCGTAGCTCAAGTTATGAGCATTTTACCGAAAACAGTCTGAAGACAGGGGGTCCGGGCCCGGGCCGAGCCGGCCCGACCCCCCCCCCCCCCCCCCCCCCCCCCCTTGGGTCGGCCAAACCGGGTCGACCTGGTCCGACCCGGTCGGACCGTCCTGGCTCGGCTCGGACAAGCGACGCGGGGGGGGGGGGGGGGGGAGCCGCCCCCCCTACGTGACACCCCTGCGGCACCCGCGGGGTGTCGCCCTGGGCAGCCGAGCGACGCGGGGGGGGGGGGGGGAGCCACCGTCCCCGCACGACAACCCCGCGGAACCTGTGGGGTGTCACTCGGACAACCGGACGTGGCTTCAGACGCGTCCCGCGCGCGCCAGACCCGCGCGGCCGCGGGTCCATGAGTGTCGCCGCCGCGCCGGCGACCCGCGCCGCCGGCGGCTTCCGTGGGCCCCCGGAGTCGCTCTGGTGGTCCGATTCTGTTCCCGTCTGCGCCGCTGCTCCTCCTGGGACTCTCTCTTCACTGCGGAACCATCACACTTCCGTTGCGGCACGTTCCGTCGTCGCCTGTCAAATCTGCACAATAACGAAGAACGCCAGAGGGTTTTCGGGCCGTGTTCATTTCGCCCGCACCCTCCACGTTAGTGATAAAAAATGGGAGAAAATAAATCAACACATGATACAACAATTTTAATAAATTAAAATTGTTCATTTGCATCCGTCTATTTAATTTTAAAGAAACTTTCACGGGAATAAGGAAATTTCCAAAACAAAAATCTCTACTGCGTCAAGTCATCGCACGCGCGTTCTTCGTGGAAAGAGGGGATCGTCGCGTCGTCGCGGAAGGGTGTCGCGTCGACGAACTCCGAGGTTCAAGAACAAAAAGATTTAATTAATAATAATTAAATCCATCTTGATTCAAAACCACAAAAGAAATTAAAGAAATGCAAACACTCACCTCAACGGATGGTTGAAGGTTTTGTCGTGGAGGAAGGAACGTCGCCGAAGAACGTTGCGGGAGAGGAAACGTCGGCGTCACGGCACACGGCGTCGCGTCGTCGATTTCCGCGGGTTTGGCGTTCTTTGTCGGAGGCCAGCGTTCTTCGCGTTCTTCGTGTTCTTTGTGTTCTTCGCGAAGAAGGGTGATGGCACAAGAACTTCTGTAAAAAAACCTCTCAAGGTTTAATCCTCCCAGAAGTCGTGTTGGTCTTATTTTATTATCACGCCAACAAACGAAAAAAAGTAAGTAACAACCCATCAATTCGTAGAATTAATTTAACGAAATAAATTTCCCATTTAATTCACGAATAAAAATGCCCAATTAAATGGTTCGTTAACAAATTAAGAAAACGCGTCAGTTGACTTTCATAAAGACGGGTTTTTGCGGGTGCGTTACTTAGCGGAAAAGAAATGGTGGGGCACGTGCGGGCCCCACCTTACAAATATCCTACCAAGAGGGTAGGATATTTTTGGATAGTACCCTATCCGCATCAACTCATCTTAAGCCGCTTTAAGTGGCTTCAAGTGGCTTCCAAGTGGCTTAAGAGAAATAAAATAAAGTTTGTCGAACAATTTATTTTATTTCTTAACTTTAAGCCCAAAAATTAAAAACCACACCCGAGAAAACGCAACTCCGGAAGAGGCGTTTCTAAGCAATTACCGGCGTTGCGATTCCATCGGGGCCCTCAGAATTCGATTCTGAGCACCGGTTCAAAAGTTACAAAAACATGCTAGTCCGTTCACTGAACGTACCCAAGCCAAACTTCGGAAATTGATTCCGGGCATGCCGGGCCTCGGAATCAGGTGCTGTTAGAAACTGCGTTCTTGTAAAATTCCAAAGAAAATTAAGAAAAAAATTCCCTTGGTATTTATGGGTCTTTACACTGGGTGTTCTTCTAAATAAATAGAATATCATACTAAACTTTTACTTTATCAGTTCTAATTAAGCGCTAATAAATTTGGCCTTTATCAGTGCTCAAAAATAGAGATGGTAAATGTGTCCATTTATCAGCGCGCAAAATAGTGCTAATAAATAATGCCTTTATCAGATTTTTTTTAGAACTGCTAAAGGGGACCCCCATTTATCTTTTCTGCAAATAATAGAAATTTTATTGCACTATTTTAGGTTGGTTTTTTCACTTTAAAAATATCTATTTGTTGTAGTGAGACTAGTTAGTTTGATGGTCAGTAGCCCCAGTATTCTGCTAGGATCACTGGTCAACGAGTGGACTCAGTTGGGTGACTTTTTAAATATGGTCCTATTAATTTTTAGGCATGGAAACCCATTATGATTAGATAGGTTTAGATTACCTAGAGAGGGACAATTAGTTGGCCTATCTCTCCATATTCATCTTTTAGTTCCCCATTAATTAGTTTTGATATTGATGCTATTTGTTTTTTATTCTTGGAAGGAACCATTTTTTTCTTTTTTAACCCTATCATTATTTTTATATGATATTCAATCAATATCAGTGATGTATTCACGGAATATATCATCAAAAAATTGTGAAATAATCTAAAATTGAAGGGTGGTTTTCCCATTATGTGTGGAGGATGCATCATGGAAATTACCATGAACTATTTCAGGGTGATTTTACAAAGGTACATTGATTGGATGTTTTTATAATATTTTACAATTAAATATAATTTAAATTAATATTTTATGGGTGACCTGTGTTAGGGATATTTTATGGTATTTAATAATGGGAGTTTGGAGATCCTTCTAATTCATTTGGTTGAAAAAATGATTTAGTGGAAGCATCGATGTGGGTGTTTGAAAATTATACCATTTAGATTTTGATCAAATAATTAATTATAAATGATTATTATTTATAAATTTTCAAGGATGGAATGAGTTATATCAATAGAGATAAGAATGAGTTAGGCCAATGATATACAATTCTAGGGTGAGGCATAGTAAATCTAGGTGATGTCATGCGTGTACTTGGTAAGGATAATAACCCATTTTGAAGTAAGTGGATCTTATAATGGGAAACCATATGTATTATAATGAATGATTTTTAATGTGTTAGTTTATTTATTCATGTTCATTGGTAGAGTGGTATTAGAGTATGATATCATTATGATAAATTATGGGGTTTTATTATTCCCAAGACTTGGGATATGTTTTTAGAAGCACTTGGGATGTTTGGATTCCACCAATGACCATGTTTACAAGGAAATATGTGTTTATGTGAAGTGATTCAAATGAAAATTATGATACCTAGTGACTGGGTAGGTGAAATTATAGCCCAAACCAATATATATTATTGGGTATGATGACCTTGTGGAAAAATTGAGTAGATCTAGGGGTTCAACAACTTTGTGGCTTGACTCGAGGCTTGATTGGACTTATGGTCTGATCTTGTGGAATTGGGGCATGATGACCTTGTCACCAGTCTTGAGACAGATCCAAGGGTTTGAAATCCTTGTGGAATGTATTAATAAAGGGTTTTCTATGTTCCTTATTATGATAAATGTGTTATCCTTGTAACTTGACTTAATGGATGATGTGTGGCCTTCCGTCCAGAATATAAATGAGATATAAATAAACATTGAGACGCATCCTTCTGTGATGATGTATGAGACTTGTCTTTGAGAATAAAGAAGATGTAGTTTTGGGAGGGTGTTGGGGTATCTAGCTTAGTACTCAATGACCTGAAAATGTGTAGGGAACATCAAATATCCTGGTGTCCAGGTTAACACATGATCACTCGATGAGCATGTATATTTATTTATGTATTTATTTCATACAAACAAAAGCATTTGATAGAACATATTAGGGGTTCCTAGTATGAGACTATTGTGATTTATTTCTCATACCCTATAAATTTACCATGATGCATGTGAAAACATATTTCTATTTTAATATTGAGTAATGGATGTAACACCCAATGATTTCATAATATGTTGTCTTTAAAGTAATTCTACAGCTTATACAGAACACAACACTGACTTATCTTGCGTTATACACAAAATTGAGTTTCTTGGAGACAACAAATCAGTATTATAATTATTTTAACAAAATATATATATTTATCAATTAAATATTGTAATATGAGTATTAACAAATAAATTTTAAATTTTATATATAATTTTTTCATATAAATAATACATATTTAAATGGAAATGTACATGTTTTGTTAAAATAGTTATATATTTAGAAAAACTATTTTCTTTATGAAATTAAATTTTATGTCCTTTTGTGAAACAAAATAAAATTAATATTAGACACACCTAAATAATAAATTTTCTAAAATAGGTTTTATTTTTTGATTTGAAATTTCAAAATTTGCTAAGAGTGATTTTTTTTATTTTTCTGAAAACGTTCAAATTTTAAGGAAATGTGAAAAATACTACACAGTAAAAAAACGAATTTTTCATTAAAAAAATATTTTAAATTTATTTTTATCTTAAATTCAAAATAGATACATAATATATATTATTCCAATATAATTAATTTGTGTCATTTTATGATAATAATAGATATATAAAATTTTATTGAACTTTTTAACGCCTTTTACCCACCTTTTAAGTGCATTTGAAAATTTTTATAAAACATAATTTTACCGCTTCGGTGAATTGAATTTCAAAAATCCAAGAAAAAGTTTGAAATAAGAATGTAAAATTTGGTTCAACAGAATGGAAATAATTTTTGATGAATAATAACTTTGGAATTTTATTTAGCACGATTAAAAGTAAATAGGGTAATTAAAGGTAAAATTGATAGTATAATTACCCTAACACATGTCCTAATTCTATTTGATAAGTGTATTTCAACAAAAATAAACCATAAGAAAAAATATGATCCATTTTTATCCATTTGGATTAGATTAAGACATTTATTATATTTTATTTAAAGAAGAGTTAAAAGTGTTAAATTATAATTTTAATAACTAAACCTTTTTTAATATATGTTCATAGATAAGATAAATTAGACAATAAATATTCATTAAAAATAAAAAATTATTTCCTACATCAATGTATTTTATTTTATTTTTTATATATTAAATAATTAAATTTATTTATGATTTAATGAGGATGTAGTAATTACCATTTTATTGAATGAGTAAAATAATTAAAGTTATAAGTATTAAAATAAATATAAATTGAAACATATGACTCCATCCATGAATTTTATTGGTTAATATGACATGTTAGGTTTTATTAAACGTATTTTGTTTGATAAAAAAAACTTGTTTTTAACTTTTAGGAAAACCAAATTCTAAATAGTGTCAAAATTGTCAAAAATGAGATTTTAAAACAAATAATATTTAATGAAATGATATAATATTATTAAAAATATACGGTTGTTCCAAAGGACATAAGTAATGTTATATATGTCTTTAATGAACCACTTGATGTTTTCTTGGTAGTTTATGGTATGTCAATTAACTGTATAGTGTAAGAATACAAGATGAAATGGTAGAAGTAAACCAATTTAAGTAAGAGTTAAATCAAAACCATAAGGAAAATATAGTGACCTAAATATTTATAAACCCTATTTTTTGTGTGTTTTTCGACCCATACCCACCATGTATTTAAAATAAGTCCATTTAGAGCTATTAAAAACCGAAAATAAGTTTATTATAAATTAATATGTTAAACTATTCCAAAAGTGCTTCTTAAATCTTTAATAAAAGGGTACATCCCCTTTTCTTAATTTCACACCTCCTAATCCATTTTGCTAGGCCAAAACCTAATAAAATATCATACCAACTAACCTAAACAATATTAGAGTTATTACATTTATCAGAAATCCATCCTATGGTGCCCTTTTGTTCAAATCAAAAGGAATCACCTGAAGAGGATGTTATTATTTCATCACCTCTTTCAAAGTTTTCTTTTTCTTCCACATCCTATTTCATTTTTTCATCCATTCAAAAATAATAACTCTATTAAATTCTATATATTGTGATGCTATTATAAATATGGTTCAACAATATTCATTATTCTATCTATCCAATGAATGAGAAAGTCCCCATACTTGCATACGTACGGCTTACCGTCTCCATGTCGTTGTATAGTTTGTTATTCAACACTTCGTTATTTGGATGGGTATAATAATGAGTATAATTTATTTAAATAATATATATAACATATTAATTATTCTTTATTTATACTATACCATCCAATTATATATAACATCACCATCGATATAATGATATTGTCACTCGTGCGTACCTATGACATACCGTCTCCACAATGCGATGTGATTTCATTCCCAATCGTAACCATTCGAGAATAATTTTCATTTTATGATTAAAAAAATAATTTTTTAGAACATAATATAATTATGGACATGAATAAAATAAATCCTACACTTAACAAACATGACTTAAGTAACAAAACATTAAATTAAAACGAATCAGTTAACACCTGAGACAATGATACTACAGAAATATTACTAATAAATAAATATTAGTGGATCTTATATCCTATCATATTTATGTATGTGGTTCTCATGTAATTTAATAGCAATGACTTAACCATTATATAGGAGGTTAAACTTACCCTCGACTAAAGGAAAGTATATGGTAATGGGTTTTCATCTCACTCTTTATTTTTGTGAGATTCATGCTATATTTTCCACTATTTCATTTTGTTTGGTGTATATACTACCCATTATTGTATTCTTTGTGTAATATAATTTGATTTATGGGTATTTACATCTTCATTTTATGATCCGTATTTTATAGAGTTTATATTTCATAAGTTACCAATTTGGTAAGGGAACTTCTAATTTAAATTTCATCTCATTGATTTTTACGCACAATTAATTGATTATTTTACGCCAATATTATGTGTGAAATCCCAATTTTCACTCCATTGATAAATTCTCAATCCATTGATATGAACATGATAAGGGTAATATTAACAAAATTTCCATTCATTGAGTTAAACATCCAAGTCATTGGTTTGGTTTTCACAAGAATCTGTGTGAATATAATCTGATTGATTTACACTTAATATCCAACAATATTGAGTGTATTTATATTTTTCACACATTATTATGTCATTTATTTATCCATAATCAATGTATACAATCTTTATAAAGGATATCATATCAATTTACATTCCATTGATCCTTATTTGTTGTTATGAACCAATTCACTTTTATATAGTGTATATATTATCCTTTAAAATATTATATCATGAATCTGTTTATTCTCATGATATTATAAATTTTTTATTAATTTTATTTCATAATAATATTTATTCAAGTTCCTTTAAACTTTATAAGAACTATTTAACTAAAATATCCTTTTAAATGTTTTAATGATTTATTATTCCTAATATTTCACATTAATTTCCATGTTTTAAAAATAGTTTTAAGAATTTATTTATATGGACACGAATATTTAAAAATTAATATTTCATTTAAAATTCTCAATGTTTTATGGGAAACCTTGATTAAAAAATTTCTCCTAAATGACATATTTGATACATAGTTAAACTTTTAAATGTTCTCAAGAAAAAGGTGATATTTCTCTCAAATAGTTTTACTGATTATTTTAATCTATGTCAATATCCATCATCGTGTTTTATTATTGATTGAGTTTGATTTGTTATAATACAATATTCCATATAGTATTGAATTATTTATGATAGAACGTGGATGTACTATTTTTATACCATTCATAATTTGTGGTTAACGTATTGACATTTCATATGCGAGTTTTTCTACGAATTTCTTGTTTATGTTTCACACATTTCATATGAGAAATTCATTGTACATAGTATGTAATGGGTGGGGACCTCTATACCCCCTCGATGCATCTTTAGGTCTAATGAGACAAACTAGTGTCTTGGTACAAGGCCTTGAAAAAATTTATATTTATAGTCTTTGAACAAGGCCTTGAACTTGTGGTAAAGATGTCTGACATTAGGCATTCCATAATTATGAGATATGTTGCTGATGTTACATGTGATTATTTGACTTTTAGAATATCCATCTGAATAAGTAAATTGAAATTTTTAATTTATCTTTTCCATATTATACTATTTTTTATGTATAAAGGGATTGTGTTTCAATTTTATTCCATGCAATGAAAGTTTATGATTTTTTATGATAGATTCCACTATATATGTTTTATCATTATTGAGCATATGAGCTTACCCCTTTGTTATGTTTTATTTTCTCAGGATTCCAAGAAGTTTACTATAATTTAGATGCAGGTTTATGTTAGGAGAATAATAGAAATTTCAATGTATTATATATATTGTATTTTATGTTAGAAATTGTTATGTGAAGTTCATTTATGTAATCTATTTTCCAAAACTGCTAAACTAATCAGTCCTTTAGGACTTGATTCCTTTTAATCATGCCAATTTTATGTAACAATGCATGACTATAGGTAACTAGGGTTGGGGAATTATAGTTGGTATCATAGGATGTTTAGTAATATAATTGGAAACTATATTAAATAATCTCTGATTTGGAAACATTACTCTAAAATAGAAATTGATTATTAATATATAATAAATTCCTATAATATTGGTAATTTACAGTTTTTGACTTTTCCAAGCAATACATCTCTATATGGATACTAAAATTGGATGTGGTTTTGACACAGATGTACCTAGGAGTGAAATAAATGATAAGGAGTTTTGGGATTGACCAGGGGTATCCTTGTACATGACATTGGGCCTTACTACACACCTAGTTTGACACTCCTGGGGGACATACTTAGGATAATTCACATTTTCGTTACAAACAAATTTGAATGATTTTAATATAATATGATAATAAATAAACTTCTTTAATCCTAAGTTGTTTGATATTGAAAATAATGTCTCATGATATTCTCAAAATTTTTTATGACTGTTGTTACTCCGACTATGATTTTTTGGTTTTAGCCAATGGCTGGATTCCAAGAAAGTCATAGTAACATTGAAAATTATGCACAAGTTTGGAATGTTGGTGGAAATGTGAAAATAAATGGAATGTTGATACTCATAAAAGGTATTGTTTTCATGCCAAAATAGGTTTCCAAAAAATATGATCAACAACATATACGTTAACCAACTCCCAAACTCAACAAAGAAGGGAAAAGTGGATAATGATAAGTGATCCAGAAGTGGAGATCATGGAGAAAACAAATATCAATTTCCATCATGCATGAAATTAGGAAGGACACACCCATGAAAGTGTCTCAATGGAACAAAGAAATACTTTATGTATGTGAAATAAGGACATAATGTAATGAATTGCTGATGAAAAAATAAGTGTACTATAAAAAAATAAAAATGATCCTAAGAATCCATTTATAGTCATTTTCAATAAATCCATAGGACCTGCGAATTACCCAAGTCAATTACCTTTTCTATAAAATAACAACTAGATCAAGGAACTACCTATGTTGAAATAAATGGATGGAGAAATGTTTAAAAGTATTAATGATCTTTGTTGATGGGATTACATTAGAAGAATTTTATCTTGTATGAGTAACCCTGCAGTTTTTTACATGAAAATTCTATTTAGAGAATAATTATCTATTATTCTATGGACATTGTTATAAAGAACCATTTGGGTTCATATGATCCTTGAATTTTAGGTAATTATAGGTTAATACATTTTGGGATGAAAATGTGACGTATGAGAGAACATTTTTTGTGAAATTATGTTATGCTTATTTTAAAGAATTTACCACATTATGGGAATTATATAAAATTATATATTTTTTGAAAAATGACAACACGCAGACCATGTGACAACCCGTCACGTCGGACAAAGATGCGGGAATCAAACCTACAAACAAAGTACGACTGTGACTTATCACCTACAACTAGACTATGTGAAGTCCCTAGTTATTATGACAAATTTAAGTTAAATGATTTTATAGATCAAGAATAAGTTTTTTTGGATATTATATTTTATCAATTGCACATCCTTATTATAGGAATATTATTTGGTGATTAAGTGTTAAATGTAATATTGGAAGAAATTCACTCTGTTGGGAACAGTATATGCCTCTCGAAAATAGAATACTATGGAGATTAATTTGAGGAGTAATGTTGGATTACTATTTTGGAAGAACATAAGTTTTTATTTTGGACTTATAGAGATTAATGTTATTAAAGGAAATAATTTACCAATCATAGAGAATATGTGATTTGGTTAATTACATTTCAGTATGAGACTTTAAGAGTAGTCGATGTTATTGGGAGATAAATGATAAGATTTACTATGAAAGACTATGTGATAAAATTCTTCAGTGTTTTGGTTTTCAATCATAGATTGGATTATATTGAATTATTTTAAAGAAAATTGTTTATTGAATGGTATTTATTGGACTTTGGGTATTTCTTGTTCAATTATGGAGATTAATAGAAGTATTTATTTTTATAAAATAGTATCCTTTTGTGGATTATCTAATCTTGAACTAACCATTTTGGTTTTTTTAAATATATAAGCACAAGGTAAATATATAGTTCAACTTTTGTGGATTATGTGATTCTCTAGAAGTTGATTATAGTGCTTCATGTGTGACCAATTCATATAGAATACTCATCGTTTGGATAAAAGATGAGTTTGTGGTAGAAAATTATTAAAGGATGAAACTATACATGAAAATTAAGGACGTCTTCTTATGTTATTATTCAATCACATAAAAAATCTTCAACATTATTACTTCAAAATTAAATAAATTTTTTTGTCTATTTACTTTTCCAACTGGGAAACTAATGACCATTTAACCCATCCCAATATTGTGGTTTTTTAGTTGTTACCTTTCTCCAGATCAAGTTTTCTATCAGTCTCCATCTTAACTTGACACAGTTCTTATCTTCCATATCCATGTTTTTTGACATGGAACCATAGTATAGTTTTTCCCAAGTTAACTTTTTTACTTTCCTTTCATTATATTAAAGTGATATTTTTATAAAACCTTTTTTCCGATATGGGACTTTCAATGAAGTTTCCCTGATCAATTTTAAATTTGTAAAAATGCAATTTCTAAAAGGGGGGATGAATGTAGCTACACAATATTTCTTAGTAAATTATATCTTAAAAGTAATTCTATAGTATATACTTCATGAATTACTTACTTGTCATGCGTTATATTCTAGATTGAGTTTTTGTGAGATGACACATTAGTATTATAATTATTTAAACTATTATATTTATCAATTAAGTTTTGTAATATAAATAGTATAAAATAAATTTTAAATGTTACATATTTTTTTCACATAAATAAAACATATTTATAATGAAATATATATGTTTTATTAAAATAGTTATATATATTTAGAAAAACTACTTTCTTAAAATAACTACTTTTTAGGTCCTATTATGAAAAATAAAAAGATTAATATTACACACTGTTAACAATTTATTTTGGAAAAATAGACTTTATTTTGGGATTTTAAAAGTCAAAATCTCCCTAGGGTAATTTTTTGATATTTATCTGAAAACATTCATTTTTTTCTGAATAGTGAAAAATACGGCATAATACATAAATGCCGACTTTTTCATTTAAACCGTTATTTTTAATTAAAATTTATCTTAATGTAAAAATATATATAATATGAATATATTAGTACAATATTAGTCATTTGATTCATTTTATAATGATATTAGATATATAAATTTTTATTGAACTTTTTAACGTCTTTTACCCACCTTCATGGAACATTTTCAATTTTACATAAAATGTAATTTTACCACATATGTGTATTGAATTTCAAAAATATGAGGGACATGGTTGACATAAGTGAATAATTTTTTTTCAATAGGATGAAAATAATTTTTGGTGAATATTAACTTTTTAATTTTATTTACCATAGTAAAATTTAAATAGGGTAATTAAAACTGAAAAATAATAGTATAATTACACCAACACATGTCATAATTCTATTGGTTAATTTTATTTCGACCAAAATAAACCTTATTATAAAAATGTGATCATTTTTACCCACTTGGATTATATTAGGACATTTATTAAATTTTATTTAAAGAAGAGTTAAAAGTGTTAAATTCAAATTTTAATAACTAAACCATTTTTAATATAGGTTTATACATAAGATATATTCGGCTATAAATATTCATTATAAAGAAAAAAAATATATCCTACATCATGGTATTTTATTTATAATTTTTAGACATTAAATAATTAAATTTATTTATGACACAATGATGATGTTGTAGTTACCTTATTAATGAAAGACTAAAATAATTGTAGTTATAATTATTAAAATAAAAGTAAATTGAAACTTCCGATGCCATAGAAGAATTTTATTGGTTAATATGACATGTTAGGGTTGATTAAAAGTTATTTTTTCTAATAAATATACTTTTTTTACTTTCAAAAAAACCAAATACTAAATAGTGTTTAAATTGACATAAATGAGTTTTTGAAAAAAAAAAGCTATTTTATTTAATGATATAATATTCCTAAAACACTAGGTTTCTCCCAAAAGAATTAAATAATGTTATATAGGTCATTATTAAACCACTTGTGGTTCTCAAGGTTGTTTATAGTATGATTATTGGCCATATAGTGTAAAAATACAAGAAGACATGGAAAAATATAAACTATTTAACAAAGAGTTAAATCTAAAGGATAATGTTAACATGGTGACATAAACTTTACTAAAACATATTGGATGAGACGTTATAGACCCATACCCACATTATCATCTAAATAAATTAATTTATAGATATAATAAATAGAAAATAATTTTATAATAAATTAATATTTCAAGATTTTCATAAAGTGCCTCTCAACTGTCTTATAAAAGGTTACTTCCCATTCTGTTAATTTCAGACCTCCATATCCATTTGTATGTCCCAAAAAAATTCAAATATCCTCCCAAATACCCTCTTTTAAAATTAGAGGTCATACATTGATTATAAAGCAATCCTAAGGATCCGTTTGGTTCAAATCAAATGGAAGCACCCGAAGAAGAGGCAATTATTTCATCATCTCATTCAATGTTCTTTTCTTCTTCCACTTCATCATTATTTGTTGTTTCTGTAAAAAATAAATAACTCTAGTAAATTCTACATACTTTTATGTTATTATAAATATGGTACAACCATATTCATTATTCAATCTATCCTATGAATGAAAAAGTCACCATATGTGCGTATGTAGGGCTTACCGTCTCCACGTCCTGGTGTAGTTTGTTATTCAAAACATCATTATTTGGATTGGTATAATGAGTATAATTGATGTAAATAATAAAAATAACATGTTATTTATTATTTATTTATAATATAACATCCAATTACATAATATTTCACCATCAATATAATGATATTGTCGCTCATGCGTAAGTATGGCTTACCGTCTCCACGACGTGGTGAGATTTCATTCCCCATCATAACCATTCATGAATAAATTTTATTTTATGATTAAAAAATATTTTATATGATCATAATATCATTATAGGTATGAATAAAATACATATTATCCATAATGAACATGACATACATAACAAAACATATAAAAGAAAACCAATTAGTTAACACCTAAAACAATGATACTGCTGAAATATTTTTAACTATGAAATATTAGGGGATCATATATTTTATAATATTTTTATATTTGGTTGTTGTATAATTTAATAACAATTATTTCACCATTATACAGGAGGTTAAAGTTACCCATTACAAAAGTAAAGTATAAGGTAAGGGGTTTTCATCTCACATTTTTTTTCTTGTGAGATTCATGCTATATTTGCCCCTATTTCCATTTGTGTGGTGTATATACAGCCCATGATTGTATTTTTTGTATTATATAGATTAATTTATGAGTATTTAAATTTTAGTTCTATTACCCTTATTTCATGGAGTGTATGTTTCATAATTTACCAAATTGGTATGGAAACTTCTAATTCCAATTTCAACTCATTGGGTATTACACACGGTTCATTGATTATTTAACTCCATGATTATGTGTGAAATAACTATTTATTTATTTATGTCTTAATTTCCAATCCCTTTTGTGTGGATATACTTTTGATACATATAATCACCCTATAGATGAATTCTCATGTCATTGATATGAACTTGAAAAGGGTAATCTTAGCATAATTTCCATTCATTAAGATAAAGATCCAAGTCATTGGTTTTGATTTTACAAGAATATGTGTGAATATAATTTGATTGATTTACACTGAATTTAAAATCATATTGAGTGCATTTATATTTTTCACACACAATTTTGTCATTCATTAATCCTCAATCTAAGGATATAGTCTTTATAAAGGATTTCTTCTCAATTTACATTCCCTTGAGGCATCTTTGTTGTTATGAGCCAATTCACATTTATATGGTGTATATACTATCCTGTGACATATTATATAATGAATCCCTTTATTCTCATGATATTATAATGTATTGATTAATTTTATTTCTCAATTATTTTTATTCAACTGTATTTCTTTTGGTTAGGAACTCTTTAACTAAAATTTAATTTAAAATGTTTTAAAGAATTATTATTCTAAATCATTCTGATTAATATCCTTATTTTGAAAATAGTTTTAAATATTTATTTATATGTACAAGAATGTTTAATAATTAATATATTATTCAAAATTTTCAAAATATAATGGAAATCATTGATTCAAATATCTATTCTAAGTGACTTGTTTGATACATAGTGCAACTTTTGAAAGTTTTCAAGAGAAAGGGGATATTTATCTCAAATAGTTTTACAAATTATTTTCATCTATTTTAATATCATTAATTGTGTTTTATTCTTCATTTTGTTTGATTTATTATAATAAATTCTTCCATATTTAATTGAATTAGTTATATTTGACTGTGGATGTGCTATTTATATAAAATTCATAGTTTGTGGTTAATGTATTGACATTTCATATGGCAGTTTTAATATGAATTTTTAGATTATGTTTCACCCTTTTAATTTGAGGAATTTATTTGACTTACTATGTGGTGGGAGGGGTCTTTTATATCCCCTCGTTTCATCGGTAGGTCACACTAGACAAACCAGTGTCTTGGCATAAGGCCTTGATAAAATTTATATTTAGAATCATGGCACAAGGCCTTTACATTGGGGTTAAGATGTTCGAAATTATGCATTCCATCATTATGAGATTATTTATTGATGATACATGTGATTATATGACTATCATAATATCCATGTGAATAATTAAATTGAATTATTTAATTTAACTTTTCTATATTATACAGAATTTTATGTTTAAAGGGCTTGTGTTTCAACTTTATACCTTGCATAAAAGTTTATGATTATTTGTGATGTCTGCCACTATATTGTTTATCCTTACTAAGAATATGAGATCACACCATATGTTTTATGTTCTCAGGATGCCATGTAGTGTATAATGATTTATATTTAGGTTTAATCTAGTAAAATAATCTAATTCTCAAAGTATTATTTAGTTTGTATTTTATTTCATAAATTGTAATGTGAAGATCATGTATGTAATCTATTTTCCAAGACCACTAAATTGGTCAGTCCTTCAGGACTTGATTCCTTATATTCATGCCAATGTTATGTAATAACACACCCACTCTGGGTAACTAGGTTGAGGGTGTTACAAAGGATGTACAATGGATTGGGATGGTGCTTTATAAGTATATTGGATATTAGGATTTGTAATAGGATAGTGGTTATAGGAGAGAATAATTGTTTTTTATTTTTCTATTTATTTGTATATGTGTTTAGGCCAATGGGAAACTGATTGCATATTTTTGTGACATCATTGTGTTATAGTAGTATATTAAGTGTTTTATTGTGTACCATGATGATTATTGTGTATTATCCTTATTTAATTGTTTCTATTAATCTTTTAGACATTTATTTGAGTTAATATTCACTCCAATGATATTATAGGCCCTCACAGAATGTTAGTAGCCTCATGTAAAGGGGGGTTGTGCTTGAGGTAATGTTACACATTCGCTAAACATAATTATTTAGTTGAGCAATAAAATCTTTTTTCATAGGGGGTTTCTTTATATCATTTATGGTATTGTTATACTAGAAGTCTATAAATGTGATATAACATTTGATGGACTACGTATTGGTGAAATATGAACCCTTTTTTAGTGGGATGTTCTGGTTACTAGGTTAGTGATATTATTTTTTTTTTTGTTTAGTTGTGAGTGAGATATTTTAAGAATATGATTTGTTATTAGGGATCTGAATTTTATTATTTTTAGGTTAGACCATTAGATATATTCTAGTGTTCATGAATCATAGAAGTCTTTTAGGAATCACATGAAATGATTTTTTTTATCTTGTTGAATTTATTTTGACAGTAGTTTTGTGGATCTTGGTGCGGGATGATCTCTAATAATTATTGTTTTCCTTTCATCTGTGGATGAATAATATCTATCAAGGGGTCATTGGATGCATTTGATGCCTCAGAAAAAGAATACTAATGGGTTTATTATAAGAATTATATTTTTTATAACTGATCTAAAGATGTTCATGGTTGTCCTAGAGAAGTTGTATCTTTGAATGGGTTATGGAGAATAGAATTAGAAATTTTTCTTCAGATCATGCTATGGATCATGTTGGTACTTTTGGCATCAATTTTATTACTTGATTATGGGATTATGTGATTCCAGGATAGTTGATTTTTGAGATTCCACTCTTATTGGAGGGATAGTGTGGAACATAAGTGATTAGGCCTAGGAGGGACGGAGCATGTGATGTCACATTGTGTTGTTGAATCGACATCTATGTGGAAGATGGCGCATAGTGAGTAACAGCATTAGAAAGATGAAAATTTTGAATAGTAGTGTCGATGATGACCTTAATTGGAAGAAACTGACATTTTTATAGAGATGGTATATGGGTTAGGAATATGAGAGCAGGTTTCATGAGACATGGATCATTAGATTTTGATTATGGTTTCATATTCAGGCTCCACAATAGTTTGTAGATGTTGGATTCTTGTGAGAACGTGTATGATCTAGAGTGAGGGCCTATGAGAGGGTTATAGGTTGGGCACAAATTCTATAGAGTGGAGTGAGTGTTTGTGAGGTTTTATGGGAAAATTAATTGTTAACTAACAAAATTTATTTATGTGTAAATATAGTTTCTAGGTGTATTTTAAATCAATGATCAAGAATTCCATGGGTTTTTTTAGAGTTTTTGAGTTATGGAAGAACTCAGGTGACTCTTAAATGGCTATAAAATGATGGTCTTGGTAAAGAGAATCTCTTGAAGTGAGGTCACCAATGTGTTCATGAGACACATGCGTATATGAAATACTAAATTTAATTTGGTGAATATTAGAAATGTTTCTATAATACGATGTGAAATTAGTGGAAAATCAGGTGAAGTTGCATAATCGATTCATGTTAAAACCTAAGAAGGATCTATGGTTGTCATATATTGGTGAGAGTGACATGGGAGAATTGGTTTTTTTATTATTTTGTGACCATTTGGATTTATCTCTCATACAGAAAGGTAACTAAATCAATATGATTCATATATCACCATTGGCAAATTAGAGGGTTTAAATCAAATTTTATACGATTTTTTGAGATGTTTAGAATGACATTCCTAGTATGTCAAGAACGAGTGGTAATAAATTTTTTTGTTAGTTCTCAACTATGAGTTGGATAGAAAACCCCAATAATAATGGGCAGTATTTGAAAGAGAATAATACATAGAGATCAGTGTTTGGTTTCGGTGGGCAATGATGCAGATAATTCAATAGTGGGTATGGTCATATCAATTATGAGTAACAACTTTCATGTTTAATGGAACATCAATGTAGTGAAACCGTAGTCCGTAATTGTATAATATGAAATTATTGGATTAGGTATGTGGTATATCCAATATGACTCAATTCCTTAGTAAATACCAAAATAAAAAATTAGATTATTAGTCAGGTGATTAAGTCCATCATCATTGGGCTTGAGGTGGTTCTGTTTGCTCTGAGGATGAGTTAGATCAGAGGTGTTTCATTATTGGGGAGAGACATTGTTAGATAGAAAAAGACGTTGGTGATCCACCCATTATTTTAAATCATGATTAAGGTTTATAAATTTATATATGTGTTGTTTTATCCTGATATTTCTTTTGGAGTTAATGCAATTGGATTAGACAACATTATGTTATATTCGTAGAAAAAATCGATCATTTTTAAGGGTCCAAACGGAAGACTTTTCCTTGGATTTTTTTCATAAAAATTATACATAAAGGGTTATTAACTACATAGGTGTAATTTTGTAGATGTGGTTATAGGTCTAGTGTACCATTGATGGTGTCTTTTTTATAGTAAATTATGATGGTGGGGAGAACCATAGCATGGAATTGGTTGTCATGAGTGGAGTCTTATGGTTAAGAGCACCATATGTTGAAACTTTTTCTCATGAGTAGAGACATATAGTATAGAGAACCAGAATATTCATGATGAGATATGAAAAAAACGGTCTATTTTAGATGATATGGTTTAGTTTAACACAATCTCTACATTCAATTGAAAATGAGTAGGTGGCTCAATTTCTGGTGATGGTCTGCATTCTATTTAGAGCATCAAAGTGGTACTGAATTATGAATTCACAGGTGGAAGATAATGAGTTATTAGTTAATATAAATTAATGGCATGTTGGGAGACATGGTTTGAGAATTACCATAGATTCTTGAGGATAAGAATCATTATGGTGGGGATTATGTATCAACTCATGAATTTATGGATTGGAAGTTCCCATGGAAATTTATACAATAAATTTATTTTTATATCCATTTTTTGAACTGAGGATAGGCTTGGAATAATGATTTTTCATTCATACTGAACCACTGTTTTTAGATGTTATTTGAATCTTAGGAAAGACCATAGGAGTTTCAGAGAAATTTAGGGAAGTGTTAGAGTAGCACGGTGGCTATAGTAGCCACCAGCTAGTAGGATATCCACTATCATCTAGATGGTAGGATAACTAGTATCTTGAGGAATTTTTTGGGATAAATATATATATTTTTACCTATAAATATCCCACAAATTTTCTAGATAGTTTTTGAAGTATTCTGCTAGACTCTCCATCTAGCCGGTGAGCCATCACCCATTGATCGGTGGTCGACCAGCTCATCGGTGAGACCCAACGATGTCCTGGTGGGCTCAAATATATGGGCTTTAAAATTGGTATTATGTTAATTTTAGGTCGAAAATTCTCATGGTGGTATAGAAGGTTGTATAATCTAGAGGGGGATATCCGTTCAACCTCTCAACTCATCCTTCCTCAATGGGGTCCCTTTGAAGAAGTATAGATCATGATTCTATTATTTTATGATTCTAAGTAATATCTCTCATTTTAATTTATTATTGACCCTCCCTTACTTTTCCATTGATCATTGGTCAATTTCAGTTAGTTATTTTATGAGTATTACATTGGAACTTACTGAAGTTGTCTTAAATAAAATGAGTTTTTTTCTCGGCATATGTAGAAGATGTCCTGTGTAGATCATCGCATGTCGTTACATGGTGAATTGATAGAGGTGTGTTGATTGGTGTTTTTATTATGAGATATTTTAATTAAATACAATTTAATTTGACTTTTTTTATCAATGGATGGGTCCCTTGTTCAGGATGGCATTGATGGTCTACGAAGAGCCACCTAATGGGTTTTGTTGCTAATTTAATGTATCAAGTAAACCAGTGATTCTGTTTTAATATTTATCCTTCCGTAGTTTTAAAAAATAATAAAAAATAATTTTCTATAAATAATTTTTTTTTATTCTTAGTGTGTTTTTGATATTTTGGGAGCTAGATAAGAATGGATGAGTATGCACGTAACTTGGATGAGGTTCAGTAATGCTAGGATAAAACATGTAGAAGCTCAACAAGGATGATAACTCATTTTGAGGTAGGTAGAACATATCATAAAAAACCAAATGTATGGATATGAAAGGGTATAAACTTATGTATGATTTTATACATGGGATTTGGAAGAGAGTAAAAATTCTGATAGACAATTACGCAAGATGAAATGGGGGGACTATGCCCCATGACCATTACAAGTTTTTTAACGAACATGGGACATTCATAGTCATATGAAAACAATATCATGAAGGATATATGGTTCTAGTTGTAATGGATATTTTACATTAGGAAAATATAGAATTTGATATGGAACAAAACATATATTTGGTGTTTTCCTTTGATCCTTTTGGGTCGTCATCAGAGCGAAGTAGTCAATTAACACATGATCTCCCAATAGATACATGATATGAGATCCTAGATTGAATCATAGAATTGGATAAGGAAATATAATTAGGATAATGATATTTTTTATTAGAATCAGACCCCCAAATTATGTTGGGATTAATGAGAGCCTTCATGATGTGGTATAAATATCCAAAGTTCTTACTTTTTGGGCCTTTGTATGAGATTATGCATCTTGATGAACATAATTGTTCATAAAAAGATACGAGGACCAATTTTTGATATGGTGTACTTGTGATATTCATATGGTGTGTGTATGTGTGGCCTATGATACCTATAAATTATTTTTTATGATTTTTACATTTCTACCATGCCTTATTGGGTGTGAAGGCATGGCCTATGGAGATGGTAGCCAATATCAAGGTGACATGTGGGTTGTCAACGATTGGATAGATCCTAGTGGAGAATGTGATAAAGTGATGTGGTTATAGCAATGATTATAGGACATAGAGATATGGATGGAACCCATATGTTATAATCTAAGATATAGGATGGGATATGTTAACTATATAGATTGACCTGGTAGAGTTCGGCGTGTGAGAGCCTTGTGGCCTGACCCACACCATGATTGGACCTGCATCCTGATCCTACCAAAAACTGGTATTTAAGCCTTATGGATAGAACAACGAAACATCTAGAGGTATGATGACCTTATTTTTAGGCCCAAGGATTTAATAGATATGGGACATGATTTGAGATATACATTGTCCTTATAGCCAAATTCAATAGGTGTTATGTTGCCCTTACATCCCAAACATGTAAGTGATGATGCCCTCCTTGTATCCAGATCTAATATGTGATGCATTATGAAACTTATATTGTAACATGGAGTTTAAATAGGTGTGATTGGATTTTAGAATAGCATAATTAATACCTGGTAACCTAACATATTTTTATATCACATGAAATATTGAGGGGTCCTCATTAGCACAGGACAACTCAGTGAGAATTTCAATTTGTGTATTTATTTTCATAATTACTATACACACATATAGAATTAATAATATGGGTTCATGGTGAGACCCATCTGAGATGAATTTTTGACATTGTTCTCTGGAACCCTAGGGCACGTGGAGACCTTATGTCTGTTTTTAGGTTGATCACATGATGTAGAGAGTACTAGGTTGTGGCTGTTCAACCGTATTAGAGTATAATATTTAATTAAGGCTAAGGTTACGGGATATCCACATTGTATTTTTTACTTTTTTAATTATCTATATTTGTGGATGGTATTATGAAAACCAGTTTTATGTTTTTATGATAGAATCATTTGTTATATCATTATGATTGAGAATTTACACTGTATACCTAAATGATCATAGTGAATGCTCATTGTTTGAATTTTTCATTATTATTTTAGACTTTTACAAGGGGCAATAGTATCCCCAATCCTATTCTTGTCCACCACTTCTAGTCGGTAGCCTTCAACATAGGGAAGGGTGCACATGAGTTCATGTTTTACTCCATCTAGACCTGGTGCATTGATTAGAACATCAAATTTTATGTTCTAGATAGTGTCCTATTGGTATATATGTATACATCATGGGATGTATACGGGGATAAATCCAAGATATGTGGTGCCCATTTAAATAGTTGAGTTAATTTCAAATATTCTTTCCATGTATTATTTTCTTCGATGTCATGTCGTGATTCATAGCATTTTCATCTATCTAATTTGAAGATGTGTCAACCAGACCCATCACAGGCTTTAAGACAAGAGGAAGTAGAATTGGAACCAGTTGCTTCTTTTATAGAGAAACTAATTTTTAAGGATTATGGATAGAAAATTAATTGGGTTGAGAGGATTCATTTTTTTAGCTGTTATAGAATCATAGATTAATTTATGATGAGTCATGGGAAATAGAATTTTAAATGCGATAACAAATGCTAAAGTTGTCTATAGATAATAAATCCCAATAATTTTTTAGGGATAGAAATTTCAATAGTGTGGAGAATTATAATGCCATGTTTTTTATAATTCTTCATTTATGAGAATTGAATGTAATATTAATCTCTAAATTACCTTTTTTGGGATATTATTCATTAATTTTGATAAATGAGTTTCAATATGATCTTCAATGTGAGTTTTTACTATACTATTAAATCTGAAATGGGGTGCTCACCATAGGAATAATGTTTTTCTAAATCTCATATGTAAATAAATTTTGGTAGGAATCACTGTTATCCTTTTAAGAAATATAATGTTCAATTTATTAGAATATTCACCAAATATGGTTAGCTTAACTATGTATCCAAAACTTTTATAGTGATTTTTTAGAAGTATTGAAGCATGTTTGAAAACATGGTTGGCCTAATCATGAATCCTAACCATCAAAATCATTAAAATCATATTTAAATTACTATATGAATACTATAAGACTCTATTAACACTCTCACTTAACTGTGAATAGATTTAGAGATTTCATGGGTGATTTTGTAGCTTATCCATTTTCAATCAATAGATTTCTAATTGGGATTCATTGGATCCATGAATCTAAAGGATATGGTTATATGTTCATCGTGGTTCTTGGATATCTCCCTTATTATCTATATTTTTCATGAATACAGGGATTTTGGTGATTAATATATGAATTCATTAGATACGAAACTATGGGGTTTTGTTCTCCATCTCTATGAATTAAATGATTCAAACATTTTGGTGTGATTCGCGGAGTTTTAAAATTTTGAATTCTATAAAATGACACAAATAAGTTGTTAGATTCAAAATCATATATATATTGGATAATTTTCTATTTGTTTTTTATTGATTATGATAAAATATGGATTATGTGTCTTCATTAATATAATATTATGATTATATGAAAAAATTGGATTTTAACCCAAATATATTTTGATAGAATGTGTTGGGTTTTTTTATAAATATTGATGATAGAGATAAATTGGGAATTTTTAAATAGTTATTTTCAAAAAGTTAAGTGGGTTTACATTAAAGTTTTAAAATGTAGACTTTCAAAAGAGGGAATCTAGGTTATCATTGTGAAATTAATGTGGGGCTTCCAATGATTAATACATAGTTTATTTTTTAAAAATTAAATGGATATTTCAACAATGAAATTTTGTATTTTATGTGAATTTTATAATAATTATATTTATTGATTTTTATTTTGTTACTTTATATTGTATAAATTATCTTTATTAGATTGAATTCAGATATGTGAATTTGATTTCATTATATCTGGAAATGATTCATTTTTAAAAGTAGATTGATTGTTTATTTTAGTGTAATGAATCGAGAATATCATAATTTTCCAATGTTAATTGTTTTTAAATAAATTTTTCAATAATAAGATTAAAATAATTTCATTATATTTTGTTTTTGAATTGAACTGTGATATGATATTTTAAGCTTGTATTTTGAGATTTATTTTTCTAAGTGAGTTCATAAATTAAAATGGTTTTCTGATACCTTTTTTTAAAACTATTATGTTTTAAATTTGTAATGGTGGCGTACTTAGGAATCCTAAATAAATGTGACATAACAATTGGGATGATAAAGGATGAAATGTGAAATTCACACTGGAGTGTGTTTTGTGGTGTAACAAGTGATGCATTATTTACACTTGTAAGATACTATGATGTGGAGGATGGAGAAATGAGTATTCCATTTTGTGAAGCTTGAGAAATATTATCACATGAATAAAATTTTGGAAAATGTGGAATTCTCCAAAAAAAATTAATTTTTTGTAAAAGGCGACTCCTTTATTGTACATTGAGGAAATAAAGAGTTTCAATTAGACCAGAAGGAAATAGTGAGATTCTATTTTTTGGAAATTAAGAGTGTTATTTTAATTATTGAAAAAATAGGTATTCTCTATTTTTTTGGAAAATTAGTGGTTTGTTTGAATTTTGAAAATATTATATATTTTTTTCAGAGAATGTTTTTTTTAAGAGAAAACATGGATTTTAGAAAAAATTATTGTTATATGATGAAATATTTTTAGATTACATGTTTTTTTATAATAAACTATTTTCTTTTAGGAATTAGGTGAATTATATTTTTTAGTGTTATGTTTATTTTTTATTTATGTTGATTATTAGAATTTTATTTTTGACTAACCTTGGCATTGATGTATGTTGGACTCATAGGGAAATAAAAATGTGTTTTATTTTCACCTCCTACATTTATATTTAAGTAAACTTGTAAATATTATGGATAATGATGGATGTAAATATAATACATTGTTAATCATCAACTAGGGTCCATAGTTCAAATTTGTATTTATGTAAAAACATTTGGTTTCTTATGTTATGAGAATATTTTCCATTAGTGTCAACTTGTATCATTTATTTTATTTGACATCCTATATTTATTTTCCTTTAAAAAAATTATTTTATTAAGGTTCTAATAATGGGTTTTATTTTAAAGAACTCATGGGAATATATATTTATGGTTTAATTTAATAAAATATCATTCATAAGTTTTTTTCTCCCTAGAAACTTATCAGAATCTTCTGATGACCATGGGTAATCATGAGGTGATGTGGTTTCATGGATTATGACTTAGTAATTGGACCCCAGTTTCTAGTATCACACAAAATAAATAATTTTTATATCATTAATATTTTATATTCCTAAAAATATTTCTCTATTAAACTATGAAAGAGTCATATATGACATGATTAACATTAATATATATATATATATATGTTAATAGATAACTAATTCTATAAACGTAAAATTTGACTAAAAGCATAAGCGATATAAGGTTCTTGACCCACTACTAGAATTGATGTGAAAAGGTGTCATCATTTTAATTGTAGTATAATTAATAATATTATATCAAAATAAATATAACACATAATTCACATCTGGTAAATGATTCTATTGGATATAAAATGGAATCATCATCAAACATGAAAGTGAGATAACTATTAGTGAAAAATTATATTAAAATAAGAATATTATTGAATTGATAAAAAAATTAAAATACAATCTGAAGTAAAAAAACATATTTATCTATTGGAATAATCCATTCTTGAATAAATGACTAGTTATTATTTTCAATAATAAAAAATCAATTAGAAGAAGTTTTAAAAGATTTTTTATGACTAAAATATCATACATGATTCTATATAACTATAGCTTGAGAAAAAATATAAGAATATGAATTCTTAAAAAATCATAGACTACCCCAAGATATTTATTGATTTGTAAGAAAAAATATAGGTATGGGAATTTAAGGTCATCTATTAGGTGATATATGATTGAAGGAACCGTGATCACTACATATGTGATCAAAATGATTAGGTATATGAACGGTCATGAAATATTTAAGTCTCATTTGATGATGGATATGAACATTTATTTTATCATGCAATAATTTTCAAATAATTTCATGTAGTTATATTTTTGTAATAACATGAAATTTTTTCAAAAATAGTTATATGACATCCTTAATATGTTATGGATGACTAGTCCTGACATGGGATGTTTTAGATCTAGTGTTTCGATTATCATATAAAAGTATAAATATTTTGGATATGGTTTGAAAAAAATAATATTGGAGGGTAAAATAGTGAACCATGGTTACTAAAACCTAAGGGGATAAATGGGAATTAAATAAAAAAATTCATTTTGGAATTCATAGGCATTGGAAATGGAATTATCTAGAATATATAAAAGAGAATTAAATGATTTATATATATTATATATAATAATTCACACATTTGCCTCCAATAAATTAAATAACCTATAGCATGTAAGTAATCAAGTACTTCTGATATAATTTTTTAAATATAGTTTTTAGAGAATTAAAAATGGTATTACATAAAATGTGGACACTTCCATATAATTTTTCACTTTTTTAACAAAACATGTTCTCTATAAAAACACCACTTATAAATTCTACATAACTACCAAAACTAGATCTCCTAAATTATTTATGCTCCTACTCTTCATTAGGTCCTTTGAAGAAAAAAAATCAAAATATGCGATAATAAAAAATATATTAGCTAGGGATATAAAATTAATTTAACCCTCTAGTCCATTTTTAATCCAAATATTTCATTAGAAATTTTCTGTTTTATATTATAAACTTTATTCATAAATATCAATTTACTTTTTCATGAAAATGAAAAACATAACTTCTCATTATATTTCCAAAAAAATCCATAATAATTTATTATGGTAAAACACTAGTCATAGGGGTTTATTGGAAATCCTAGAATTTCATGAATAAATTTCCTTGGAAATATAATCCTTTTACATTTGTAAAAGGTGATAAACTTCCTAAAAAACATATGCTCACTTTCATACCATATTATAATAAAACAATTCCTATAAAAACATTTCCAAAAATTCATTTTGGAATATTGGGAAAATATAATTTTATTCAACAATAAAACAAACCTTGAAATAAAATCACCTAACTATAAAATTCTCATATATCTAAGGAGTAATCAATCACTAGTAAACTCTATCACATTACCCAATGCATTTGAAATATTTATCGGTATCACCCATAATTAAAGCTATATTAGGATCACCAATCATTAATATAAAATATCTACGAATCATAGAATGAATAAAAAATAGATATCTTTTACATTAACAATTAAACTCATTAGACTGGTATTTAAGACCATTATAAATAACACTTTTACCTTTCTAAAAAAGAAGATGAAATTGCCATTTATGTGGAAAAAATTATAAAATTTATAATTCATAGAATATATGGAAAATAATATTTTATGATAAGCCATGTTAATTTATTGAGGAATCCGGAAATTTAATAATGTTAATGAAATTAGGAATGTCCAGACGTAATATATATGTTAAAAATAATTGTATACTTTTTTGAAAAGATGAAAACAACCCAGATGGAAACTGATGAAAGGAATACTTATTTAATCATTTTTAAATGGATTAAAAATTTATAAAAATTTCCTTTTAAATAGTTCAAATAAAAACTAAATATATTCATAAAAAATGTAAAAATACTCAACTTGTAAGAACAATATTTTAATGTAAAACTTTAAAACAATATTTTTAAGAGATAATCCCATACCTCATGTCCCAAATAATTTCATTCATATGTCAACTCTTTTGGGTAATGAAATTGTATTTCTTTTATAATTAATTGATAATTTTTTATTAAAATTAACTCTAATATTATTATTTCATTTCATTTCATTATTAAATTCTTTTATTTATTCCCCAAATTGGTTAAGTTTACATCATTTTTATTGATGTAGTTTGGTTCAGAATCCCGAAAATAAATTTGGTCCACTCACTATGGTCAAAAGGGACATGGTTCCAACATCTCTATAATTTTATGAAATTTATAATTTTCATTTTAATTAATTTAATATAATTTTATATCCTTACTTTTATGGTGATATTTAGAAATGGATTACTTATCTTTAAGAAGAAGGTAGTTCTTACATATGCATTAACGATGGTTTCATTTTTTGAATGGATGGAAAAAATTTATTATAAAATATTTTAAATTAACAGATTCCCAAATATACTATAAATGTTAATTTATTCATTAGTTGTATCCTTTTGATCAACCATAAAAGGTGGAAATGAAAAAATTACATCACTTTAGGAAGGTTGCATTCCACACATACACACATGAAACATTGTCAGTTTCCAACAGATGGAAAGCCTAACAAAGTAAGTGATATCTTATCATTCTAGAATAATTTTTTTTACTAAAATAATATATATTAATTAATTCCATATTTATAACTATATTTTTGATTCATGTATGGAAAATGAAATTCATCACTTCATGGAGGTTGTATTTCATCAATATGTACGAGCAATGACTTCATTTCTCATAATATGGAGAAGAGATAAAATGATTTTCCATTAATATAAGAACATTTTATAATTTATAAGTCAATTATTTAATTATTTTATAGTGTTTATAATGGATTAAAAGGTGGTAGAATAATAAATAGGCTTGAAATAGGATGGTTTGGACACATAGCACCCCCTCAGATGTATCTATTTGGATTAAACAATAAACCTTATATGATTGGTTTTTTGAGAAGGAAAATATCTCTAATGTGTGGTAAGTATATTATAGATGTTATTTAGGTTGGTATTTTAGATCCATGGGGGTTAAAATTTGTGAAGATGTTTGGAGAGGAGGTATCATTTTTTATGAAAGGTTATTGGAAAACTTGTAAATAATTAAAACATTAAATTAATATATATGTATTTCTCCAAGAAAATTGATCCAAATTGGTAAAATTTATAAGAAAACATACGGTAATGCCTAAATACACTCAAATAATGATGTTTAGATACATCTTAGACATATTTAATTCCTCATCTCTTTGTTTCCCCTTATTAACCATAGTGAGACAACCAAGTTTTGCCATGTTAAATATTCACAAAGACCAAAAATGAAATTGAAAATTTTAACAAATTTGAACCATTTTTTTCCAAAAAAGGACACAATTTTTTATGATTCCATTTGTTTATCTGGTAAAATCAATCTTAGTATTTGTAACAAAAACTCAATGAGTATCATTTTTTAAATTCTTTTGAAACATAAAAATGAATTTATACCAAAATAAAGTATAATGCAGAATAATATATAATTAGTTGAATTTTTTCTAGTCAATGGAAAAAAATTAATTTCAATCCAATTAGAAACAATATGTGACATTACATGAATGGAATGTATACTTTAATAACAATTGTATTTTTCATTACTCACTCAAAAATCAATCTTTTTAGAAATATCACAATAATTCACCCTATGTTAATTTGGATATAATATATAAAAAAATTAATTTTATCAATTGATACTATTAATATTTTTAAATATAATATTTAAATAATATATTATATACTAGGAGAAACATATCATCTAGAATAAAACAATTTATTTTTTTGGGTAAAAAAAATATTTTCATATAAGATATGAATCCAAAAAATATATTTACAAAATTTAATAAGAAATGAAAATTATTTATTATTAAAATAACTTAGTTCATCACATTCTTACTCATTTTATAAATTTATTCTTTACAATTTTATTAATTAATTGAAAAAGTAAGGTTATATATTCATCATTGTTTTTTCTGATACCCATGTTTCTTCCTCAATCATGTGATTCCTCTATAAAATCCTTACCCAATGAATCATTATTTCTTGCAATAAATTATCCTTATAATCAAAAATCTAAAATGGGTTTTCCTTATAATAAATAATATCTTATGACTATATGAACTCAAGGCTTATAAAATGATATGAATCATGTATATAATTCCTTAGTAATAAAAGATGAAATAGTTTATGTACATAAGATAAAATAGAGGTAATGATACCATGTAAGAAACTAATCCCAATTTATTTAGAACTTCATTGAGAATAATAAATTATGGGAATGACATAAACTTTTTATAAAAATTCTAAACACATTACCTTTGAGATATATATGTAATGATATGATCAAATACCTCAAATAAAATATCATTCATCCTTTTATTAGTATAACATTTATTCCTCCCCTGAGATACCCTTGTGTTCTAATGAATCATCTTCACATTATAAACCATTTTTTAAAAATTTATGGTCCATAAAACGTCCTTTCACTAACTTAATCCTTGTATGATGTAGTTTGATACTACATTCCATATAGTGTTTCCAAATTGACCATCTATATTTTGGAATGAAAATAGTAATTATAATAAATTTCTAACAATGAAATATGTTGATCCCAATATCCGTTGTAATGAAATGAGAAATCTAAAAGCATATCTTCAATTTTATAAATAGTTTGATCAGACAATCCTTCATATTGAGTGAATAATTTTTTAATGTTTTTGTATTAATAAAATTCTTATATTTGTTAAAAACTATATTGTTTTGGTAAAATAATGTTTTTATTATTTCAAATTGGAACCAATCCATCATAATCATATCTTTAATAATGTTGAAATTTGTTGAAACTTCGATCCCAAACATAAAGCGGGAAAACTTTTTTTTATGAAAGAAGTTTTCCAGACATAGATGATTGGAATGAGAAGACTCAAATAATCAGACTGAGAATGATCATATGGAGAATTTTTAATGAAGATGGAAGATGTATGATCTATAGAGTTTCTGATCATATCCATCGACATAAGATTGGAATCATCAGATACAAAATAATAAGAAGAAAAAAATATTTATTTCTAGATGATTATGTTTTCTATAATTAGAGAAATAAATAATATTCTATGTTAGATAGTCAAATTTTACTTAGTAGTTAAGTCTTAATGTTGATTAAGAGTTGTGAATGAATATTGTGAAGTCAAGAGTTATATGTTTTTCATTCTTTCTAAACTAAATAAAAAGATTTTTTTCTAATCCGGGAGTTCCAAAAAACATAAAAACTATCCTGATAAAAGATTCTGAAGAAATGGAGGAATCATTATGATTTAGTCAATTATAGAGATCTAGACTCATATCAGATCCAAAATTAGAAAACCCAGTAGTTTTCAAATATCATAATGTGTAATGATGATGATGTTTGAATAATTTCAAAGTTACAGAGTGTTGAATTCAATATTATTAAGAATTCCATCATATTGAATCTAATAAATAATGTAAACTAGATGAAATTTTAGAATGAATTTAATAGGATTGAATATAAGTTATTTCAATTAGATTGAAGTGAATATAGTTAGATCATATTGAGATAAACAATGTAAATCTTAAAGTGTTGAAGAAGAAAGGAAGGTCGTAATGAGAAAAAGAAGCTAAAGAGGAGGTTTTTTCATTATAATTATTTGAGGAATATTATTCATAATAAATGAAGGATAGTAAGTTCATGAATTTTTATTATAGATTTGAAAATATCTGAAGAGTTTAAAGGGTCAGAAATGATATTCAATTCATTATAAATCTTTGAGTATTTGTGAGAAGGATTAAAGAAGTCATAGTTTAAGTTTAAATGTGAGGATTTTTTAGAGTTTTGAAATTTGATTTTGAAGGGAATGTTTTCTAGTTTCCCTCATTTTCTGTTCTCGGTTTCCAAAAAATATTTTCCTAGACCATTCATTCATAATAAATTTTCTTAAGTGTAAAATTTGGGGTGCTGAAGAATTATAGTGAATGTTATTTTCCAATTAAGATATTAAAAGATGACTAAAGACCCAAAAGTTTTTTTATTAGATAAAATATCATATTTGGAAAATTTTTATTGAGACGAACATGTTGAAGATTATCAAAATGAGTTTCTAGTCATAGTTTGAGAAGTTCCCTTTTCATAAGGGAAAATCCTATTAATTTCATCAGACTGAGAAAATCAAAATCGATCAAATCTGACTAAGGATTCATACTAAGATTTAGTAGATAAAGTATAATAAATATTTTAATTTTATAATTTTGGTTCATTTTTTTATTTGAAACATTGTTAACTGATAGTAATGAGTATAATCATTCCTATTAGAATATATAAGGTGTCTAACGAGAGTTGTCATAAGTTTTACTCACTTCTTCATAATAGTTAATTTCCATAAATTAATAGAAGGGGCTATAGAAATGAAGTAGGGTCCAACAATGAGGTCAAGAATTGTTAATATTGTGTATTTTACATGATTTGATATCATTTCATGCATGAGTATTTACAAAAATATTATAAGGAAATAATTCATAACATGTTATAGGGGTTATGTTTATACAAGTTTAGAAACTCATAAAAAGTGAAAAATGGATTCAACCGCACCTTCACATTTGTTTTTTGATCCTTTAGAACTTCATTTAGGATAAAAATATATGATAAAATTAAATTAATTGACCAATTAATTACAAATACCTTCCCTTCAAATTGAGGTAAATCTGGGATCTTTTTCAGATACAGTAGAAAGAGGCACTCCATGAAATATAACTAGGTCCTTATGATAATGTATAGAATGATTATCAAATGAAATAGTATATGAACATGAGGAAAATTCCATGTTTTATTCATCAAATCAATGATAACCCAAATTACATTATTACAATGAGATTTATTTTGTAATCTCACCATGAAATTTTGGGAAATGTTATATCATTTCCCATTATGTCACTGATAATGTTAAATAATCTACATAGGTAGTTGTCATTCATCTTCAACCAAAAAAGAAGACAAAAACATTAGGTTGAAATAAAAAATATCGTCATTCATGAAATCCCACCAATAATATTTTTAATTGTCTCTATAAATCATAGTAATACCAAGATGAACTTAAAATGGAGATATGTAAGCTTCATTAACAATTCCTTCTTCAATTTATAATCTATCATAACACATAACTTCTTTCTAAATATAACAAATCCTTTTTTATCAATATTAAACATAAAAAACCCTACCTTATTTAAAAATTTTACTCTTTATTTCAAACCATGATCTTGATTATGAGCCACCTTAATTAATTCTAACAACGATGACTACATTGATACTTTGGAAAAAATATAAGGGGATTCTTCATATATATTTTGTATGAAATTATATATTAAATCATTAAATAAATAATATTTTTTTAAATGTATCATAATTAATTTTGTATTGTAATTTTGTCTCAAATAATCATCTACCTTGTTGGATTTATATAGATGATAGTGATTTGTGCAATTATAATCCCTTATTGTCTTTACCTATTTCACATTTCGAACGATATAAATTATGTATCAAACTATTTAAATTAAATCCCACTGCTAAAATCATGAGATCATGCATAGATTTATGACAATGTTGATTATATTAATATAAAAAAATATTTAATTAGATGATCATATTTTATATGGAAATTACCCAAACTCTTCAATAAGGTATCACTATAAATAAAAATCTCATCATTTGTAAATGATAACCATAACACAAGTGCAGTATCCATTATTCTTTTTATTTCCAAAAAATATTCATAATATTAATTTTTCCATATGAATTTTACTTAGTTTCATGTTAACATGGCTAGTGGGATAAATAACTGATAAAATCATTCAATAAACCATCTATAATAACCCACAAATCAATGAAAACTTCAAATCCAAATGACATTTACTATTCTTGGTCACTCTTCCATTACTTTAGTTTCAGTAGGATCAATAGTTTTCCGTATTGACAAATAATACTCATAAGGAATGAAATAATTTTTCAGAAAAATCAATTCTTGCTGAATTTTCCAAAAATCTTATTTTCATTAAAGTTATTCAAATAAATTCATAAAATTTTGTCTTAATATTCATAAATTTTTGAGTATACCTGAATATCATCGATAAAAACAAACAAAATATTAGCAAAAAATCCATGGAAAACTCTATTCATCATATCCATAAATTTTGAGTTCAATAATTTACCTGAAATACATAACCACAAACTCATAATGGTTATAGACAGTCTTGAACACCAACATATGAATATAATCTTCCTTAAATTTTAGCTGATTGTACACAAACCTAAGATGAATATTTGAAAAATACATTACTCCTAGAGATTACCAAAGAAGTCATACATATATGGAAAATGATACTTGTTGAAAAACTAAATACACATGGAAAACTCTATACATCATAACCATAAATTTTTGAGTTCAATTATAAACCTGAAATACATAACCATAAACTCATAATGGTTATAAATAGTCTTGAACACCATCATTTTAATAACATCTTCCTTACATTTTAGCTGATTTTACCAAAACCTAAGATGAATTTTTGAAAATTACATTACTACTAGATCTTACCAAACAAGTCATCGATATATGGAAAGTGATAATTTTTTAAAAAATAAATTTCATTATATTCTCTATTATAATCATTATAAATACTTATAGATCTATAGTTATTTTAATAAAAAATTTATCACTCCAAATTGAAGTGCTCAGGAAGATGAAACCCTTATCAAGAAAATATTATAACTTATTTTTCAATTATAAAATATCATAGAATCCTTTTGGTAATGTGATTTGATATTTTCTAATCATTAAGAACTAAATCAATATTAAATTCAACCTATGGATCAAAAAAAATACTTGTAAAATAATCGGAAAATATATCCAGATATAAATTTGCAACTAACACATCACTAATTTTAATGGTTTCTTTATTTTCAAGAATATGAGAAAGATAACTTATATTCTACTATGAAATCATTTTCTTATTTTCATAATATATTTTTGAATGTATAATTTAATTTTTATATAAAAATTAAAAATCAATCTAATGATTTATTATGAATTATTTAGCTCTAAAATCTATCTAATCATGATGAACAGTAATCCAAAACATACCCAAAGAATCATTAATCTCCACTAAGGGTATGACAACAAGATTTTCAGGAAATACCATTCCACACATAATATTATGTGGGTTCCCATATATATTTTATTCTTTAATACTTAAACTACGATTTTTTTTTGTAATGACATGGATATTCTGTGCCAATTTTTTTTATTAAATTGGATTTTTATGAGTTTTTGAAAATTGACAGTGCGTGATTCCAAGGTTGAGAGTTCCCAGAATGAATTTCTGAACCTTTTTTCAGGTACGTTCCGTAAAGGTGCAACTGGGTTTTTCAAACTTTTGAACCGGTGCTTTGAATTGAAATCTGAGGACACCATTGAACTCGCAGTGCCGGTATTTTCTTAAGAAAACATTCACCTCGACGACAATTGGTCATGGGTGAAAGTTAATTTTATTTGGGATTTCTCTTAAATGAATAAAATAAAATAATGTGAGTAATATTTTATTTTGTTTTGAACCTTCCTTAGGGATTTTTCACAGGTTGGGACCACCTGAATTAACCTCCCATTAGAGGTTATGGTGGTGGGGACCACCCGAGCCTAACCTCCTTTGAGATTTTATGGTGTTGGGGACCACCTGAGGCTTAAACCTATTGAACTTCCCTCTTAATGAGAGAGATAACTCATAACTCCCTCTTTAATACGGAGGAGCCTCTTGAGCTTCCTCCACATTAATTATGACAACGCCATACATTAATTATGCCAACTCAATTTAATTAATTGGGATATTTTGAATTTGTGCCAACAAACTAAATAATAGATATCGTAATATAATATCTTGGGAAACCTTTTTATTGGTGTAATTGGGGAAAAGGCTAGGAAAAAAGAGAGTGTTGGAGAACATGGGAGAAATATCTCCAATGAAGAATGCCAACGAAGAACGCCGACCTCGACTTCATCTTTCTTCCTCAGGACATCCTCCAGCATGGGACATCTTCAATCGATGATTGTCTTCCCCTCCCCAACGACGTCGTCTTCTCCCTTGAAATCTCTGTCGATGAATCAAATGAGGTAGGGGTTTATTTGGGTGTGATTTTTCTTAGTGAAGTTATATGGTGGTTTTTTGGAAATCTTTTCATTTTCCGTTCTTGAAATTCTTTGTAATTCAATATCGAATTATAGCTGCTTGCCACCACACTAACACAGAGAGTGCTTGCCAAAAAAACATGAACTGTCGTCTCTGCAAACCTTGTGATTAATTGTTGATTGCGATGGAGGAATGGAAACCAACACATGGTGAATTAGAACGGCCGCCGACACCACCACCAGCCGCGATTAAGGTGAAGCTGCACTGGCCACTGCTGTCATGGCCTCTCCACCCTGCGACCTCACCGTCCACGGCTGTGTCGCTGCACGAACCACCACTGTCGTCCCGGAGAGCCACCTCCCGATCCGCCTCTACTGTCCCAGTAGAACTGATGCCGACGTCTAAGCTTAGCCACCGCCGTCGTCCAGGCCGAGCTATCGCTGTTGTCTGCCCCGAGTAGCCACCGCCATCTATGTCGATCCACCGCCACAGTCCACGCCGAGCCACCGCCCGAGCCACAACCACTATCCGGTCTGATCTACTGTGGCCGTCCGGTCTGATCCACCGATGTCATATGTGCCGAAAAGCCACCGCCATCTGGGCCGAGCCGCCACCGCTCTCTCGGCCGAGCCACTGCCCGCGTCATCGCCCGAGTCGCCTCTACACTTCTAGCTGAACTGCCCCAGCCAAGAAAAATAGGAACGGGCAGATCCACCCCATGCCCTTGCGGTACCCCAGGACGAGCCACCCCGTAGCCTCTACCCTACCAGCTGAGCTTCCCTGGGCCAGGACGCACCGCCACGTGCCCTCGTGGCACCCACGCGACCTCCGCGGTCCCTCGAAGCCCTCACGGTCTGTCGGGCCACCCAGCGGGCTGGGCCACACCACAGGCAAGGCCGCGCCATAGGTCAGACATGAATCAGCAGGTCGTTCCAGGTAAACTTGAACCGATTCGACCCAGGCCAGGTCGGGTAGGGTCAATCTGACTGGGTCAGATCAGACCCAGAGCTGATATGAACCTATACATTACTTGTCCATAACATTGGCACCAGACATCTATTTGAAGAACCGCCAGCGGCGTTGGAAATCATGGAGCAAGATAGTATCTTTGAGTATACTCCACTGGAGATTTGGATAATGTTGGCAAATAGTTGGGTTGGATCGAGCACGAATCCAACCAGGCCCTCCGGACAAAAAGTCCAATAACTCACAGATCAAGCATCTGATTTACGCACCGTCTATTGCATTGAGACCTGTATGACATGGAGAAACATTGAGATATTTCTTCGTGGGACATCATGGACGTTTATGAATCGACTAGTGGCATGGGTATATGACTCTCCTAGAGATGAGAAAGCCTAGTGTGGAAACCCAATAGCTGGTTGTGACGAGAATATTGTTCTCCTAGCAATCCTGTATGGGTCATCTCTTAGTGATCCTGTGTGGGTTATCTCCTAACGATCATGTGTGGGTCAACTCCAATGATCCTGTGTGGGTCAGCTCTTAGTGATCTTGTGTGGACCATCTCCTAGCAACCATGTGGGGCTTAGCACATTGGGATCCTGTGTGGGTCAGCTCTAGCGATCCTTTGTTGGTCAACACCTAGCAATCCTATGTGGGTCATCTTTAGTGATCTTCTGTGGGTCAGATCCTAGAAATCTTGTGTGGGTCCTGTCCTAGCGATACTGTATGGGTCAGCTCCTACCGATCATATGTGGTTCAGCTCCAGCGATCCTGTGTGCGTCAGATCCTAGTGTTTCTGTGCATGTTAGCAGCATAGCCTCTTAATGGAGTAAGATGATTTAGTAGTTACATCTAATCATCTCTAATACTGTACCAAAAGATATACTTGATGTGAGATGAGTCAGAACCTCTATGTTCCTTCATTATTGAGATGGATTACTTGATAAATTAGATATATGTATATGAATATACCTATGTAGGGTTATCTGTTGTTTTCATGCTTTGTGGTTTATCCATTGTGGTTTTTTATGAGACCTTGAGGGTCTCAGGGTCCCTAATATGTATCGTTATACTCACCATTGCATGGTATATGCCTGCACCTCTTTATGTGGGATATAGACGACAGACATTGTGGATCGAGTATGAGAGTACCAGGACTTGATGGTGCTTAGATGTGGACCATACGGCGTGTCGGTACACAGAGGATATGAGAGGATGTGGAGTGTTGTGGAGGTGATATGTACCTACCCTTCAAGTTGGAACCTGGATAATGACCCAGTAGTAGCCTTTCTTTTTTTTCTTTAGTTTTATTGTATTTCAATTCTATGTGTACTATTATTGTTGGGCTTGTATTCCGGACCCTTTTTACTATTAGCACTCTTTTTTCTACACTGTTGACTTGGGTTTGTATCTTATTGTTTTCTTGGTTTCATGTGTTTATAGGTTATAAAGGAAATGCATTCCCAGTTTTAGGGAATACACCATTGGTTCTAGTCGCTAGCCCCAGGCTTATGGATGGGGGGCTTGGTGTTAGTCACATCATGGGTCTCGAGTGATGGGTCGTGACAAATTAGTATCAGAGGATTCGGTTCTACCGCAGAACATAGGACTCTGATAATTCATTTAACATCAATAGTGTTAAGTGTCGTGAGTTTGGGTATTAGTTTAGGGAATCTAGTGTTGGTGCGGCAGCCGACGTATCCATACACCAGGACCCTGACATCTGATTACTAACTCAATGCACGAAAACAATTATTGTGAGTGTGATTTCAAGAGTTTTCTTTTTGATCTCTTGATTCAGCTCACCAGGTATGAATTATTGACTGTGGTTCCCGTGTTTATTTTTAGGATGCTTCCACATGGACATACATCTAGGGTTCTGAGAGTTGTACGCACTGATAGCCCACCGAGCGACGAGGTCTCAGTGCATGGCCCTTTTCCAGTGGAGTCACCCGAGGTACCTTTCCCCATTGGGCCACCAATTCCACCAACCCCAGCAGTAGTTGGTGAATAGCTCTTGAGAAAGTTGCATGAGTTCCAGTGCTAGAGGACACCAAGGATCAGGGGAGAGATGGACCCACAGGTGGCTGAGGATTGGCTGGAGGCTGTGGTGAGAGTCTTCCGACTGGTAGGGACACCAGCCGATCTCATGGCGATCCTTGTCTCTAGCCTTCTACATGAAACAACATGCAGATGGTGGAGCTTGATTCCCCAGGTCCACGAAGAGGTGACGCTTCTCTAGGAAGACTTAGAACGCCTGTTTTGGGAAGAGTTTGTCCCAGTGACTCATCACACTATGCGCATACAAGAGCTTCTTCATCTGCAGCAAGGAAACAAGACCGTAGATCAGTACTGAATGAGGTTCAGTGAACACTAACACTACTCCACAGGTATAGTGCAGTACCCATTCTTCAGTTCCCTGACCTTTGATCATGGGCTCAGGTGGGAGATCTGGGCTTCGATGATCTCAATCATCATCCAAACATAGGTGGGGATGTTAGAGAAAGACCTCCTAGTAGAGAGTTTCCTTGCTGAGTTGTCTCCAACAACAAAATCCACAACAAGTCGTCACATAGTGGAGTCTTCTATAGCTGACAGCAGAGAGATGTCGTAGAGGACCAAGAGGACAAGACCTATAAGTGGAAACTGCATGAATTAGGATTAGTTGTGCGGGGAACCCGAGGAGGAGCCAGTCATGCCAGGAGCTTTGAGTGTTTCACATGCGGCGAGTAGGGTCACATGTCTCATAACTGTCTGACCTGTCATACGGAGGATTAGTAGAAAGTCAAAGGGTCTCCAAGACAGAGAAGGAGATTTGACCGAGGAGGTCCGCAGGGAGAAGGAGGACATGGCAGAGGAGCTGGTCGTGCAGTTGGCAGTGGGTGACGATTCGAGATGTTACTGCTACAACCAACTGGAGGTCCAACCAGACTATAGGGAGCAGGTGGATAGGGGCGAGCTCATCTTTAGGTATCTCAGGCATACGATCACGGTGCTCTAGAGATGATATGAGGTATGATCTGTGTCTACTCCACCTTAGTTGTAGTACTTATAGACACAAGTTCCAGTCATTCTTTTATTGCCACTACCCTCATTCAGATCTCAAAGATTTCAATGGAGCCGCAGGCTCGATCATTATAGCTAGATAATCCTACATGGACTAGTTATCTACATTCCATGCTCAGATAGACTATATTAGGCACAATGTACAGTGTGTCCACACAGATGGTACCAGTTTTACCTTCAATGACGAGAAGGGATCCATTGTAGCAGAGGATGTACTTACCCGGAAGACGGTTCATCGGATTAAACATCTGTCAGCTGGCCTTACCCTCGAAGAAATTGATGTGGAGATTCTGAGTTATCTTGTAGTGGTGGACCAGTATGCGGAATTTTTCCCTGGTGATGTTCTAGGTCTACCTCCTCACAAAGAGGTGGACTTCTATATTGACTTGTACCCCAGGACGATAGAGATAACTACACCAGCGTATCAGATGTCTCCCACGGAGCTTCATGAGCTGCGGGTATAGCTAGAGGACTTGCATGGGAATGGATTCATCTGGCCTAGTTTATCCCCCTAGGAAGACCTGATTTTGTTTTCCTAGAAGGTGGATGGGAGCTTGAGGCTTTGTGTTGATTAGCAGCACCTAAACCAGCTGACCATAGAGAACAAGTACCCACTCCCAAGGAATGACGACCTCTTTGATCAGCTGAAGGGAGCACGGTGGTTCTTGAAGATAGAATCAGATTAGGCTATCACCAGCTCAGATTGCAACATGAAGATGTGCAGAAGACGACCTTTGGTTGTCGGTATGGCCACTATGAGATCTTGGTTATGCCATTCGGCATGACCAACGCTCCAGTAGTGTTCATGGGACTCAAAAACAGGATCGTTCTGTCATACCTTGATTGCTTTGTAGTAGCCTTCATCGACGACATTCTGATATACTCGACTATGGAATATGAGCATGCCTATCATTTATTGCTAGTAATGGACACACTCTGAGAGAACTAATGTTAAGGTAATCTCTCAAAGTGCTAGTTCTAGATCCGAGAGGTTCACTTTCTGGTACATGTCATCTCAGAGGCTGGACTTGCAGTGGATCTATCGATGATTGAGGCGGCACCTACTTGGGAGCCACCCAGGAGTGTGATAGAGGTATGGAGTTTCCTGGGTTTTTCCAGTTACTACCGGATGTTTGTACCAGATTTCTCTAGAGTTGAAGCACCACTTTCATTATTGAAGAAGAATGAGAAAGTCTTCATGTGGTCAGAGAGATGCCAGAAGAGCTTTTAGGAGCTAAGGAAGAGGATGAGTGGTGCCCCCCATCTTGAGGCTTCTAGAGGGGGTGTAGGGTATGTAGTCTACTGTGACACAGCAGGGACTGGACTAGGCTGTGTCCTGATGCAGGAGCAATCAGTTATTGTATATGGGTATCGACGGTTGAGACAACATGAGTAGAACTATAATATCCATGACCTAGAGTGAGAAGGATTGGTCTTTTCCTTGAAGATGTGGAGACACTATCTAATGGGAGAACGCTTTACATTCTAGTCAGATCACAAGAGTCTCAAGTATATCTTCTCTCAGAAGGACCTGAACCTGAGATAGTGATAGTGTCTTGAGTTCCTTTAGTACAATGACTTAGAGATATTCTATACTCGTGGAATGGTAAACGTTGTAGATGATGTAATCAATAGGAGATGTGGTATACAGCTACTAGGAGGGGCAGCAGAGCAGTTGGCCACTTTGTAGATATCCTTTGTGGATAGAGATGGAGCAGCTTTTCTTCAGTCTCTTACAATCACTCCCCCACTTCTTTATCGAGTCAGGGAGGCACAATGTTGGGACGCTGACCGTGAGACTTGATGTGATTAGATATCCATAGAGAGGAACCTGATTGATTTTCTGTTACAGGAGATCATTTCAACCTCTAAAGAGGATGTAACATGGTAACAGTGTCACATCAGGAAGAATTGATGATGGATTTCCACAAATCCCCTCCAACAGTACATCCAGGAGGGGCGAAGATGTACCAGGACCTCCGACGACAGCACCTGTGGCCAGGAATGAAGAAAGTAGTAGGAGATTTTGTCTCTCGGTGCCTCACATGTCAAAAAGTGAAGGTGGAGCATCAGGTAGCAGAAGGCTTGGTTCAGCCTTTAGAAGTCTCAAAGTGGAAGTGGGATGGGATATCCATGGACATCATGATATGACTTCCTCGTACATACAGGGGTCATGACTCGATTTGGGTGATCGTCAAATGCCTCACCAAGTCGGCCCACTTACTACCAATTAGAGAGCAGGGTTCAGCAAAGATCTTGAGACACCTCTATGAACAGACGATTGTGCGACTACATGGAGTAACCTCAATGATTGTCTCTAATAGTGATACACATTTTACTTCCCTACTATGGAAGGGGTTCTAGGAGGAATTTGGGACACAGCTTCATTTGAGCACCGCCTTCCATCCCCAGATGGATGGCCAGACTGAGCGGACCAGTCAAACCCTCGACGAAATGCTTCGTGCTTATGTCATTGACTTCAGTCGCAGTTGGGTGGATAACTTCCCTTTGGTGGAGATTTCATACAACAACAACTATCACTCCGCCATTGGGGTGACACCTTTCGAGGTGTTGTATGGGTGAACATACAGATCACCTTTGTGCTGGACTGACCTAGGGGAGTCAGCACTAGTGGAACCGGAGATGGTACAGGCTACCAAAGAGAAGGTGTAGATCATCCAGGAGTCGATGAAGACTGCACAGTGTAGGTAGAAGTCATATGTCAATAGGATATGGAGAACTCTGGAGTTCGAGGATGGCTACCATGTCTTTCTACGGGTCTCACCCTAACAAGGTTTGTGGATATTTGGCCAATACAGCATGTTATCTCCATAATTCATCAGACCCATCTAGGTCCTCAGTAGATTTGGTGAGGTGTCTTACCACTTAGATCTTCCACCTCAGTTGCATTAGGTGCATGACATCTTCCATGTATCCCAGCTGAGGAGATATGTGCATGACCCTTCTAACATCATTGACCATGGGGAGTTGGACGTCGATGATGGGGATACTTTTACAGAGGATCCAGTAGAGATTGAGGATTGACATGAGTGGGTCCTTCGTGGATGGTCGATACCTCTGGTGTAGGTTCCCTAGCAGCACGGGAACCTCCAGGAGATCACATGGGGGCGGGAGGCTCAGATTCGTGCTCTGTACTCCCACTTGTTTTCCATGTTTGAGTTGTGGCTTACGAGGACACAAAGCCCTATGGTGGGGAGAATGTAAAGACCTAGAAAATCTGTGTAATATTTTTTTATTAAATGGTATTTTTACGAGTCTTTAAAAATTGATGGCACATTATTTCATGGCTCGGAGTGCCTATAATAAATTTCTAAACATTTTTTTGGTACGTTCAGTAAACGTGAAAGTGGGGTTTTCTAACTTCTAAACCAATGATCGGAATTTAAATCCAATGATATCGTTGAACTCACAACGATGATATTCACTTAAGAATATTTTCACATCGACAATAGTTGATCGAGGGTGAAAGTTGATCATTTTGGTTTTTTCATGAAAAGAAGAAAATAAAATAAAGTATGTAACATTTTATTTTATTTTGTTTTAAAACTCCCTTGTGGAAGTTTCACAGGTGGTGACCACCTGAATTAACCTCCCATGAGAGGTTATGGTGGTGGGGAAAACCCGAGCCTAACCTCCCATTTGAGGTTATGGTGGTGGGGACCACCTCAGGCTTAAACCTCTTGAACATTCCTCTTAATGAGGGAGAAACCTCCCAACTATCTCTTTAATGTAGATGTGCCTCTTGAGCTGCCTCCACATTAATTGTGCCTACATCATACCTTAATTATTCCAAATCAATTCAATTAATTAGGCTATTTTGAATTTGTGTCAACAAACTAAATAATAGATATCATAAGCTATTATCTTAGGCTACCATTATTTTGGGGAATTGGGGAAAAGGCATGGAAAAGGAGAGAGAATTAAAGAACTTGGGGGAAATCTCTCCAATGAAGAACACAACGAAGAACGCCGACCTAGACTTCGACTCTCTTCAACAGGACATCCTCCAATGAGGGATGTCTTCAATTGATGATCATCTTCCCCTTCCCAATGACGTCGTCGTCTTCCTCACAAACTCATTCAACGAATCAAATGAGTTAGGGGTTTATTTTTGTATGTTTTTTTGGGGAATTTGTGGGGTGGTTGTTTCGAAATCTTCTCATTTTCTGTTCTGGATAATACATTGTAATTAAATATGGAATTATAGACGCTTTCTACAGAACTAATGCGTTGAGTTCAAGCCAAACAAAAATGGCTCGTCCTCTCTACAAAGCTTGTGACTAATTGGTGGTCGCGATGGAGGAACGACTACCAAAATATGTGGCACAAGAACGGCAGTCGACACCACCATCGGTCATGACGAAGGCGACAGCGCAATGACAACCCCCGTAATGGCCTCACCACCCGATGGCCTCGCCATCAGTGGTCACGCCACCGCCTGAACAGCCACCGCCACCTGGGTGATCTGCCGCCTGAGCCGCCTCCTGAGCCACTACCGTCATCCTAGCTGAACCCCCGCCACCGTCTGGGCCAAGCCGCCACAGCCGTCCGGGCCGAGCAGCCACTGTCATCCGTGCCGAGCTGCCACCACCGTCAGTGTCGAGCCGCCACCACCATTCGGGTCGAACCACCGCCCAAGTCGCCGCCCAAGTCGCCGCCCAAGTCGCCACTCAAGCCATCGTCACCGTCCAGGCCGAACAACCGCCGCCGTCAGGGCCGAGTAGTCACGACCGTCTGAGGCGAACTGCCACTACCGTCCAGGCCGAGACGTTGTTGCCATATAGGTTGAGTTGCTTCCCGAGCCACCACTGCCTTACCGGCCGAACCACTAAGGCTCAGCCATCTCAGGCCGGGCTGAGCCACCCCACGCCCTCGTGGTACCCCCATCCGAGACGTCCCATGGCCTCTGCCCTCCCGGGCGAGCCGCTCGGTGCCCTCCCGACACCCCCATGGCCTCGGCGGCCCCTCGCGGCCTGCTGGACCGCCCAACGGGCCGGGCCGCCCAGTGGGCCGGACTGCACCACAGGTCGGGCTTGACCCAGCGAGTCTGGTAGGGTTGACCAGAACCAAGTCGACCCAGGCCAGGTCGGGTCGGGTCGGTCCAACCAAGTCAGGCCAGACCCGGACCTGATACGAACCTATACTTTACTTGGGCCATAACTTTGGCACCAGACGTCCGTTTGATGAACCTTCAACGGTGCTTGAAATCATGGAGCAAGACAGTCCCTTTGAGTATACCCCACTGAAGATTTGGATAATTTTGGGAAATAGTCAGGTTGGATCAAGCACGAAACCAACTGGGCCCTCGGGACTAAAAGACTAATAACTCATAGACCAGGCATCTGATTGACGCGTCGCCAGTTGCATTAAGACACCAATGACGTGGAAAATCATTGAGATAATTCTTTGTGGGACATCATGGTAGATAGATAATAAACTAGTGACATGGGGATATGACTCTCCTGGAGACGAGTAAGCCCAGTGTGGAAACCCAATCGCTGGCTGTGACGAGAAGAGTGCTCTCCTAGCGATCTTGTATGGGTCATCTCCTAGCGATCTTATGTGGGTCAGCTCTTAGCAATCCTGTGTGGGTCAGCTCCAGCGATCCTGTGTGGGTCATCTCCTGACGATCCTCTATTTGTCAGCTCATAGCAATCCAGTGTGGGTCATCTCCAAACATCCTATGTGGGCCAGCTCCAACGATCTTGTGTGGGTCAGCTCCTATCGATCCTGTGTGGGTCAACTCTAGTGATTCTGTGTTGGTTAGCTCCTAGAGATCTTGTGTGAGTCATCTCCTAGCGATCTTGTGTAGGTCAGATCCTAGCGATCCTATGAGGGTTAGCACCGGCGATCAATTATGGGTCAGCTCCTAGTGATTCTGTGCATGTTAGCAGTAGAACCTCTTAACAGAGTAAGATGATTTAGTAGTTACATGTAATCATCTCTACTACTATACCTAAAGATATACCTAGTGTGAGCTAAGTCAGCACCTTTGTGTTCCTTCATGATTGAGATAGATTTCGTGATAACATATGTATATGTATGGGCATATAATTATGTAGGGTTATCTATTGTTTTCATGCTTTTTGGTTTATCCTTAGTGGATTTCTGTGATACCCTGAGGGTATCAGGGTCCCTACTAAGTATCATTATACTCACCCATGCACGGGCTATTCCCACACTTCATTGTGTTGGATGTAGATGATAGATAGCGCAGATCATTTTTTAGAGTAGAAGGACATGACAGTGCTCTGAGGTGGACCATACGGCATGTTAGTACGTAGAGGTGATGGGATGACATGGGTTTCTATGGTGGCGATCTGTACCTACCCTTCAGGTAGGTACCTAGAGGAAAACCCAGTAGCTTCCTTTATTTTTGTTTTCTTCAGTTGTATTGTATTTTAGTTGTAATTGTACTATTACTATTGGGCTAGTATTCTAGCCCATTTTTACTTTCATCACTCTTTTTACTATAGAGTTTACTTTTGTTTGTATCTTGCTCTGTTCCTGGTTGCGTGTGTTTACAAGTTATAAAGTTAATTCCTTCCTAGTTTTAGTGAATATGCCTTTGGTGCTAGTCACCAGCCCTGGCCTATGGATGGAGGGCATGGGGTTAGTTACGGAACGGGCCCTGAGGGACGGGTCATGACATTTATAGTTTTTTTATTAATTTATTAAGGTGATATTTACTTTTTATTAGAAAATTTATCAAAAATAAATGAATATCTATATCAGTAATCAAACAATACATCTGAAAACATTTAGTAAACAATTAAGGGAATATTTATTTCTTCATTTTATGTCCAGTCACCAGTATATGGATTTTCTGTGATTTTTTATTAACGATCATAGTGATCATCATCTTTCACCCCATTATTTGTACATGCATTCATATGATGTCCTATGTCATTCCTGTTATAATATTTTATTTCTTTCCATTCATTTCCAATACATACATTACCATTCCTAATTTCATTTCAGTAACAAACAATGTGTCTCGAATTATCACATCTATAACAAATCCCATAACTTATATAATATTCATCATAATTCCTCTTACCACACATATCCCAATTGTGTAATTTGATAGTTTAACATCATTATTTATTCGATGAATGAATATCCATTTCTTACCATGTTGATAAATTATTATCATTATTTTTTGTAATAATACAAACAATACATCTATAATTTCTTCACACACCACATAATTTCTTCATAACTTCATAACTAATGATAATAAAGAGCCTTTCACAAGCATGGATTCGACCCTGAGTAAAATATATCAATATTATTGTCATGGTACATAAATATTTTTTTGGTTTACATGGACAGTCTGTTAAATTATATTCTTGTATGGAAATAGAATCCTCCCCCTTTTTCGTCAACATTAATAATTTCCTTTCCATTATTTGTCTAATAACATTAGAAAAATACTTTTTATGCAATAGATCGTTAAATATTAATCATTCTATGGAATCAATTTCATCATTGTCCGTAGTTTTCCTAATAAAATACCACAATTGATCATCCTTTCAATCAAAATGATAAATAAAATAGGTTAACATATATTTTTCCAAACTTTACAGAACATCAAATATATTCTCAAAATGTATCAATTCATCCTTTAATTATCAATATGTCTAAGGATACACTAAATTTTAGAGGGTCGTGTTTCATGAAATTTTATACTATCTATATTTATATATTAAATAATTTTTTCACTCCCTTACATTGGTACATCTGTTAATATCATGCATCCAGTGATTTAATATAACTAAAGACTACTTTTTCAGATTCGAACCATTTCTAGAGATTAGTTCAGATGGATATTATCCAATTGATTCCGTTATACCCCAGCTTCCATATTTACATTGTAGAAAAATATTATAGGCAAACATAGACTAGATTATGAATCACAGAAATAATAAAAATAAATTTGATAATAATTCAACCATAAATAAAAATCACTTAATAATAAGTATTAATATTAGCCCAAATTATAAATCTATCTAAATCTTTCTTTGAAACCAACTATAAAATTCCACACAGAACTATCCAATAAATTATATAATTTATACTATATAACTAATCAATAACAAATCAAATACCATGATAGATTTATCTTTTTATATAACTATGAAGGTTTCTACATTGTAAAGTATGAACTTCTAACAAATTTCTATTTCTCCATTAAAAAATTTCTTCATAATGAATACATTCCACATTTTATATAACTCCCATTACATGATCATTTACCTTTAAAAAGTTCAAAAACATTCTTAATAAATTTGATAAAAAACATTTGAAAAAGTGGGATGATAAAAACAAAACTCACTAAGGAACAAAAAAAGAAAAAAACTAACTAGTCTATTAGTAATCCAAAATAACCATATAAATTGGTGTTACAGAATAAAATTAGAGATGAAATATCCATTTAAATTTTTGATAAAAATAAACAAAAAAATTAATTTCTAAATATATTTTATAAAAAATTACATAATCATCAATTAGGTAATAATCATTACTATATGATTTCATATAATACATGAAAACACTTGAATAAAATTCCTAAAAAACATTCATTTCACCTTTTTAAATGGTCCTAATCATTCCTTAAAACATATGCTCATGGTATTCCCTTTTTAAAATGAATGATTATAATTGGAAGAAATTTTACAAAAAGCATATTTGTACATTGGGCCATTATAATACCATTAAACCTTAAAAGAACTCTTATAATTGAATCAAATAACAAGATAACTCTTTTATCTGTTTGAATTAACTAACCACTAGTAAACTCCATCAGTTTACCCAAGGCATTAGAGGGAGATATATAGATCACTCATCATCTCAGATATATTAGGCCCCCAATAAATCATATAAAATTTCAAAGAAAACTAGAAATAATATATCACATATATAATTCAATTTAACCATTAAATGTATTTTTATATTCAATCTGGCCCATAGACAAAACACATTTACTTATCCTAAAAAAATGGGAAGAAATTTCCAATTCCCTAGAAAAATATTTTGAAACTAAAAATACCTTGAATAAAATGTATATAATATTCTTTTAAAAACCATGATAATTTATTTAGAAATAATGATTACTAATCCTTGCAATGATGGTGGTTAAGGGCATTCAAATTGATTGTGTTTAAATAAATTATTTTTATACTTTTTAAAAAAGTAAAAAATAACTCATAATGAAAATGTTATAATAATTAATTTTTAATCCTATTTAATGAAAGTAAAAAATAATATAAAATTATATTTATGAACCATTAAATAATAAATAATAACATTCTTGATTCATTTTAAAAAACCATTACATCATAGAAATTGATTTGGAAGGAAAACAGTAAAATAATATTTTTAAAATAAAGTCCCTTACATCAAGTTCAGAGTCATTTAATTCGAACATCTTCCCACATGAGTAATAAAATTGTATTAGTTTTATAATTTTTTAATAACCTTTTCAAATTTATCCCCATATTATAAATTAATTTTATTTCATTTATTATCAATCTTCATTTAGTTACTAAATATGGAAAGATTGGGTTGGATGTTTTGAGGTCGTTTGGTTTGTAATTACCAAAATAACTTTGGTGCATTGAATGTGTTCAAAGATTCATGATTAATTCATAAATAGAATATTAAAAATTTATAATTTTCATATTTTTGAATTTTAAATTTTAACACTAAGATAATATTTTGAAATATCCCAATTTAATTGATTATAATTTCTCTGCCATCTTGGTTTACAATGAACAATGAGTTTAAATGAACCATAAAAAATATTGAAATATTATTACGAGAAAATTAAATCATTATTAAAAAATTTAATTATCATTTTATTTAGTTGTTTTTTAATTTTTTTAAAAATATTTATTTTTCATGGAATAGAGAAAAATTATGCTTTTTGTAAAACTGTGATTTTTTTATTAAATATAATAATTTAAAAGTTATTTTTTCTTAAATTTTTATAAATATGAATCATTATAAAATTGAGATATAATAATTGAATTAATTCCATTCGGGTCAACATTTTACATGATTTAGATGTAAACTAATTTTTAGGTTCAAAGCACATGCTTCTAGAAAAGTTTTTTTCATCTAATTTTGTTGGATTATTTTTAAATTAATTTAGGACACTTAGATGAATTAAATTTTATGAGATAGGTTTCATATTTTTAATCATGAGGTCCAAATTCGGAAAATATTTTCTTTTTATATTATACGAATTAGGAACAGTAACCGTGGTAAAAAATATCACATATATAAAGGATAAATCATGTATTTAAGGTTACAAATAATGTGAGAATAGATGAAAAATATATATTATAAATTTATTTACTTCATTAGATAAAATTATTTCAAAAATATCCATCCTTAATTCAAATATTTTTCATTTTAGTTCCTTTTTTCCTTTCATAATTTTATTTAAATTATTTTATGTAAATAAATATAAAAATTACCACCTTCTTGCCTTCAAAATACTCTAATATGTTTACTTTGGGATACAATTAATTTTTGAATGAATAATAATGGCAATTTTTAGATGAATAAAATTATTATTATGATTTTAATTTATTTTTAATATTTAATGATAATATAAATACCCTAAATTATTATATTATGATGACATAGTCATTGTACAATAAGTAGAAAATTCAATTTAATAATTTTAGAAAAAAAATTAAAACTTACATTTCTTGGACGAATTATTGTTCCAAAATAATTTTAAATTTAACAAAAATATATTCATTACCATTAAGAGTATTATATTTAAATTATATATTTTACATGATGTATTTAATGTTAAATTAAATGAATTGTGTCAAAATGAAATTAATGATAATTTATAAGAAATAATAATTATTTAAATTATTGAAAAATAAAAAAAATTTATGAGGACATGTATATTTATAAAAAGTGTATTATTTTATCCAATTTCTTGTTATGATAAAATTTATACATTATACATAAAATTATGACCCTTTAATATTGAAATTTAGTTACTGCGTTAAAGGATAAAATTATAAAACGAAGTTTTTAAACCAACAGATAAGAGTAAAAATGACCTAAATATATATTTTTAACTTCATTTTATTAGTTTATATCTACCCTAATCATATAGAATTTTAATATGTGTCATTATTGTTCCATTGTTCTAAGAATATGATGTATTGATATTTTAACACATTCAAAAATTACAAGTGTAACCCTCACATCAATTAAAAATGGACAACCCATATCTATTTATATTAAAACAATTTGAGAAAAGAAGACTTACCAATCCATACCAATTATCTTATAAACATATATATTAAAAATTTATGGGATATATTATTCTTAAAATATAATTCCAAGGGACCTTAGTAAGGGATCTAGTGGAAGTCTTTCGAAGAAGAGGTAATCTTCTTTTCCGACTCTTTCATATTTATTACTTCTTATAATAAATATAAATATATTGTAACCATCATTAAATAAAAAAATATGTATCATTAATGTAATTATATGTAATAATGATTATGTGAATCCATTTTTACCTCTTCTCTATCATACGGAATGTGAGAACATGGCTCAGGTGTACGAACGTCTTATCGTCTATATGCAGCTGTGTAATATGATTTTTCAAAACCATTTTACATTTCTGGTTATAAATATTGAAATATTTATTATTAATGATATTTTTAAATAGTAATAATTATTTTAATATAATATATCACTTACCTTCTTACCATATGATCCATTGGAAAATGTTAACATCACTAAATTGTACATGTGGACTACCACCTCCACGATGCGATATGATTCATTATCATTCACGCATTAAATAGATTATAATAAGGATATATTTAATGAATAATTATTAAATATATAATATAATAATTATTCATTATTGCTGAATTATTATTTACATTTCTTTCATTCTGTTCACTGAAAAGTTAAAATAACATTCGTGTCTACGTACAACATACCGTCTCAATTACGAGTGTAATAAATTTTTCCATATATGAAATTTATGTATGACTCTAGATATATATATATATATAATGAAAATATATTATATTTATATCCTGATTAATATTTTAGATATGGTGGAACCATAATAAATTTACAATTACAGGAAATATTGATCCATAATTCTCCTGAAAAACAAAGCAGTTTACACCTAAAACAATGATAAAAATAATATATTATTAACAAATAGTTGATAAGATTATTTAATTAGATCATGTATGATAATATAAATATTTTAATGTTCATATTTATGTTTTTATAATAAATTTAAACCTATTATACATGATATTTAAATAACTTACAAGTCATTTAAAACTTGAGGTAATGGATTTCATCTCAATTTCCACTCTATTGAGACATATTTGGAATTATGCACCAATTTATATTAACGTGTGGTGTATATTTTACATTTTATGCATTTACAATGAATACATATTTATTAATGGTTATTAACATTTAAATTCTTGTTTAATATTTCAATGGTTAAAAATTTAAAAGTTTCCAAAGAGGTTTGGATTTATTTTACAATCTCATTATTTTGGGATTTCTCTTATTTTCATTGTAGAGATATTATAATAAATAATTCATAAACACCATCAATTTTCCAATCCCTAGGATATTTAAGGATTATCTCTAATTTATTATAACTTTTCCACTCTTTTTCAAATTAATCTAAAATATTAACATTTAATTTAAAAGTTGTTCTAATTTATATTTTGATTGGACCTGTTTTTCTTCCATTATATATTATTTAATGTTATTTTAAAATAGTAAATTCTATTTACATATTTGATTTATCAAGGACATTTTATGTTATCAATTACATTTTACATGGTTTTAAAGGAATCTTTATAATTTTTTCTAAAAGACATATTTTTTACAATCGTTATAAATAGATTAAAGGAATGTTTTATTTTTTAAATTATATCATGCTAATGGGGTTTCACTCCACCATAACAATTTTATGATTTTTAGCTTCTTATGTAAGTTTTCAATGGTTTTAAAAAGGAAATTCTGTAATGAAAAATTATTTTAATTTTTTTCCATTTTTTGTATTTATACAGTTAATATTATTTAAAAAAACATATATTTATGATGAATTGACAGTCATCTTAAATCTCTTATTAATTTTTTGTTCTTTAATTTTATATTGAAAAACATAATTTATTATTATAAATTTTCATTAGAATTTAATTTATCTTAAATATACTTATTTTTTTAAATGGAGAGTTGAATGTTTTTTAAATCATATACCATTCCTGTATTTGGTATTGTATTATTAAAAGTATTTAATTGACTAGGTAATTATAGATATTTTATATATTTTACTTTCTATGGATATTTGTTGATAAAAATTATTATTTATCAATTAAATTGATCATTCAATATATGAAAATTGTAGTGGATAATTAGTGATTAGTGGTTCCTAATTATAAAAACCCTCTTAAAGAATTGAATGGTCTCCTAAGACAATCCAGTTAGAACAAATTATTAAATGGGTTTTTTGTTGTATACCTACCCATCAATTAAAAAGACTTTGAACAAGGACTTGATGGTAGAGTTATGTTTATGTTTAGATAAAGATATCCAACATTAATAATTTCCTTTATTGATAATTCACGTATTATTATCCAATATATTTATGAATAGATATTTTCGCTAAATTCATGTATTATTTGGGTTTTTATTAAATTTCATGGATTTTCATTTATTTATCTTGCTATATTAATTATGTCTTATTTACTCATCATATATTATATTGTACATAAAACTTTATGAGAATCTGAGATCACCCTTTATTTATTTTCCTTTCCCTGCAATTTGAATAAGGATATTATGAAAAATATCCTGGATGAAGTAATGTATCTTATGCTATGAATTTTATATATGAAATTGTATTTAAGAATACTTTATGTATAAAGTTCTTTAAGACTAATAAATTGATTGGTCCTTCATGATGAGATCTCTTATATCATATTCCAATGCAATGAAATAGACACTAGCTATAAGTTACTAGATTTGGGGTTGCATCCATTTTTATAAGAGGAATGCTTAGTCGAAATATTGAGAACTAGATTTTAAATTAACATAATTGATATGTAAATTATGATAGTACCTTATAGTATTTGTGAACATTTACAAATATAGGTATTTAAATTTTATGGATCTATAGTCATGAAAACTATGAGCTAAAATAATTTGTTCCATTATTTAGTGGTGGAACCTGATAGAATAATGGGATCAAAACATGTAGTCAATGTGGGTATTTCCTTACTAATAATGTGAATATATCAAGTGTTTGAAATGAAAAAATCAAGGAAATATTAGAGATGATACTTAGGTTCTAATGAGTAACCTTTCCCACAGGGAGAAACTTATTCCCTCACATCGTGATTCACCAATGTAGGATCTCTTAAATTGATAATAGACATCAAATTTTAGTAGAACCAATAATATATTGGTAGATGAGAAATGTATTATGTCCCTCGAAAAGATATTGCTTGAATTTTGAAGTAATGAATGAGAAATGTTATTCTATTAGTGTATTATTTGAAAAGATATTTCGTTCAATGGTGTTCAGTAGTCTAAAACACCAATGTTTCAGATGAAATAGAAACCACACAATGGAGAACTATTAAAGTAGTATTATTTGAGAAATAATTCTCCAGAGAACCATGAGAAGAAATTAAGAGTGATTTCCTCACATTAATTAGATTAGAATAAGAAAGTGTATCATAGTATGGGGGTAACATTTCAGGATTATCCAAACATCCTATAGACTATATATGAAATCTGGAATGATATATTAAATATTTATTTGATGGGATTAATACGAGTCATTGATAGAAAATATTTTCAAAATAGTTTTCATATTACGATGATATTGTATTAAGTTCCATTAATGTCGAGAAAGTAATTTATGGATCATATATCATTAAGATAAATCAAAATATTTAGTGTTTAATTGAGAACCATGTAAAAGGAAGCACCTAGAAAAATAATAAGGGAATAATGTAATTTCAATCTTGTAAATATTATACAGAAAACATCTAGATCAATTATTGACGGTCATGATAGTTTGTTACAAGTGTGGAGATAATTTTAATCTATCTAATGAATTTAAGGAAAAGAAATAAACCATGGTTTTATAATTATTTAATAGTAAGGATATAATCTATTGTTAAAACCAATTCCACAAGTGTTAGGGGGACTTAACACAAATGAATATAAGGGGAGATGTCCATGAATATGGAATTATTACAACCAATTTATTCTTCCAAGTGATCTGGTGATAGGTAGACTTATCATCCGCTCTATAAGTGAATTTTGTTATTAAATTTAGGTTATACCCCCATTATTATATCTAAATAATTTTCTAACGGTATCACTTAATCACTTAAATTATTAGAGGTTGATTAGGTAGTGGAATTACCCAATGGTTTTATGATCACATCTAATTTTTATATATCCTCTCTAATATATTTTTGTGAGAATGTGCTTCATAAATTTTTCTATTCTTCTTCTAGTTTAATTTTATGTAGATTTGGTAATATATGGGCTCTCTTTTTTGATAGGGAATATTAATATTTGAGAAAGGGATGTTACATTTGGTATTCTAAATCATGTTATGAAAATATATTAGTGTGAAGATGAGGCCAGACTCCCGATGAGGATTACCCATATCATAAGGGTTTTTCTACATACCCATGAGGGTTATTTATCTCATATGGTTAGAGATAAAATGGATATTTATTATATAACTATTATATAGGATTTTATTGATTTCCTTATATAAGAATCACTCACTCTTCCCAGAATCATTAAGGTTGTTTTCAATATGACTCATACTTGGTGTAACAATTATTTTAATGACTCCTAATACTAGAAATGGGTTTTTTTTCCCACACATCTATCCCCATGGTATTAAAATACTTTCGGGATATCTCTTTTTTATTTTATATTCCCATGGTTTTAATAAGACTGTGTAGAACCATAACCAATTCCCAGAATACCATCAACCTCCTCCTCCACCTTCCATTGCGCTCATCTTCCATCGCGCTCCTCCTTACCCTCGCTTCTATTGCCCTTTTCTTCTACCTTGCTTCCTTGGCTCCCGAACATCTCCTCCCCTCCTCGACCACTGCCTCCCAGCCATCCGACCTTCGCTGCTCGACCCTCTCCTCGCTAACCTTCACCTCTCGGCCATCCAACCACCGAGTCTTGGCCATCTCCTCCCCTCCCCGACCTCCGCCTCTGCTCTCAACCTCCCTCCTAGCCTTCGCCTCAGCCTCACCATCCCGGCCTCCACCTCCCTGCCCCCATCTCTAGTGACGTCCCCCCTCTCGTCTCCCTCCCCTCCCGGCCTTGGCTTCTGCCTCAACTTCCCCCATCTTTGTAAACATTCAGTCCCAGCCTCTGCCACCATGCCCCCAACCTCCCTCCCAGCCTTCGCCTCAGCCTCAACGTCCTGGCCTCCGCCTCCCTGACCCCAGCTCTAGAGACGTCCCCCCTCTCGGCTCCCTCTCCTCCCGGCCTTGGCTTCCGCCTCAACTTCCCCCAGCTCCAGAAACATCCAGTCCCGGCCTCCGCCTCCCTGCCCCCAAATCCGACATCTTGGTATGAAATTTTTTCTCCTTGTTTTTACAGCGGTTGAGATCTCTTTCATTGAGATGGGTTTTTGAGATATCATCCCTCAATCTTATCCTACGTTCAATATAAAGACAATTATAGACTAAAAAATATGTGTTTGATCAGAAGTGAACCTAGAGTGATGTTTGGAGTAAAAAGGTGATGTTAGGGATCATTTGGCCCTACTTCTTTTTTATTATATTAGTAGATGAAGAATAATTTAGGGTTGTCTTGTCTCATAACTTTCATGAATTTCATCCTCTATATTATTTTCTAATGTGTTGGGATCTGGTGATTCATGCATTGAAATATATTCCTATTGAATTTTCTTTATTTTGATCCCTATAATTCAGCTCTATTCCAGGAATTTCAGAGTTCTTAAGCATTTTGGTGATGCATTCGAGGTGTTATTATAGCTGATTAGTGGGAAATTACAAGGAAGCAGCCCGTTCAGGCTAGATTATTTATTTAATCAAGACAATATCAAACTCTCCTATATTTCAATTAGTTTAGTTTTGATTATGGTACTATTCTTATCCCTAATATTGTTTATGAAGGTAATACAATGTATATTCATAACATTTACCTTTTGGAGAATAAAATGGATTGATGTCACAAGATTCATATAGTGGTTTGATATATACTTCCCTTCAATTATCGATGAATGTTGATGGTCATATTGAGATTATTACTAATTTAATACTGGAATTAGAATTATCTATTGTTGTTCTGGAGCTAATGATGGAGGCTCTTCCACATCTTCATGAGCAGGGTGGTGTCTTTGGTGGATAGAATGGTGTGGAAATGAGCCCCATCGATTCTATTTAATAGTGTTCAAGTGAATTCACCAACTATTTATGGTATAGTGAGTCTAGGATTCTCATTTGGGATGGGGGATCTATTAATCCTCTTTCAGATATACTGTAGGAGTTAATATAGAAAAACAATTCTATATGTTTTTTGAATCCCATGTTGGAATAGAGTAATGGAGGATACTTTATTAAATCCTACGTAAAAGATTTCCTCACTTAGGGGGAAGGATATTTTGGTAGTATTTTTCGCTCATGGGGTGGGGTGAGGAGAGAGAGAATCTCACTATCCACCTCTATAATGAGTTTTTTCTAGTATTAATAATAACACTCATTTTAGTCGGAGGGGGACTACACGTAATTCACAACATTGGGTAGGAATTTGTTCAAGGGTTTCAAGAATTACTATTGCAGAGTGACCCATCTATTTATAGGAATCCATTCTAATAGACTTTATGATAAGGGTTAGTTATGCACATAGAGGAAACAAGTAGGGTGGTGTATTGAACTAAGTTTTCATCGGATGATACATAAATTATTTTTATGTTCGAAAAAAATATTAAGAAAATTTTAGGGGTAAAAAGGGAATTTTACTATAGTATCCAACTTAACAAAAAAAATTTGAAAGTTTATTTGGTTCCATATTGTGATGTTTACCCTAAGTCTTCATTTTCATATAAAATAGAGGGTGAAGGATCTTTCAAAATAATATAAAAATATACTATATTATTTTTATTCCATGCATTGTATGTTTTTTAATGATTCTTATATATCTTAAATAGTGTCTCATACTGAGAAACCAAGAAAGATATTGAATTGGAAATTTGAATTTTACTATATTTATGGCTTAAGATTCATTTTAATTCGGACTCTAGGGTGTTTTCGGTCATGAGATGATTAATTAAATAATTTAATTAATTAATTAATTGGATATTATAATGAGAAACCCATGAATTTATTTATTTAATCCATATTCTAAAATCTCTCGAGGGTTAGTTTCTCTATGACAAAATGAACCTTAGAGGGAGAGGAAGAAGAAGATTGACCGAGGGCTTTGTGGTGAAGAAAAATCAGGTAGGAAATATCAGTTTTTTAGTAATGATGTTAAAAAGTACCTTGGTTGTGAAGTAGAATCAAACCAACTTCATTTCACGATCATGGTAGGGAATTTATATATATTGATTTATCCCCATTTTTTTCATGATTTGAACATGGAATAATTTTCATTAAATTGAATCAATATTCAGGTAGCAGATGGACTTTTTAACTTATGATATTTGATTGAAATTATGATTTCGGGATAACTGATATTGGGACTAGAAATTACTTCTTTGTTTATTTATTGTATGGTAACGTAGATGATTCCTGATCATACATGATCATCATTTCCATTCTTATGGCTTCCTTTATTTCCCCCACCATTCTTTACATGCTTATCACTAAATTTATATTTAACCTAATGATTCAACTAATATCACAGATTGATTTTATTGCACAATTAAAATAGGTTCCATATATTTACATTATGTGTTCTCCATGTAGGATTAAAGCATGAGGATGGTATATAGGATGAGATAAAATGAGATAGGGGAGTCTGTATTTGGGGTTTCTTCATGAATAACAATATTCACATCAACAGGATTGTGATACGAATAATCAATCCAAGTACGAAATGATAGAAACCACTTTAAATAGGTGGAATTATCATGTTTAACATGGCCAAATGCAATTAAAGTGATATATGAAGAAAAATTAGAGGAAGTAGAAATTAATAATGGACTAGAGTAATGTTTAGATCTTAGAACCCAACTACATGGTGTATAGTTCGAAAGAACACACATCATGTACTTTGGTAGGTACAATAGCTATTGATTCTAGGATATCTTAAATACCACACATTGTGTGGTTAAATCATACAATATTTTACCCTTATCTAAATATTTTTTTGTATGTAGGGAATATACACCCAGGAAGCCCATGTAGCCTCCCAAACCATGAGGTTTAATACCACATTCCATATTTACTTGATAGAGCATGACCTATGAAGATAAAGAACTTGTCAACTATCCCTATGGATCCAACCCACCATGTTCACCTCTTTACACATATTATAGTCATATTACTACTTCCCCGTTTTGGGTTTGTACATGGGTTATCAATTTCCTAAGGGATATATGATGTTTACCGTGGGAACACATCATATACATATACCAATACTATATAGTGACATTGAATCTTAATTCAGAATTATATTTTTATATATAATTTGTACTTTAAAAGTGACCTTACACATTGGACATGATGGTGGATCTACTTCTAAAGATAAATATGTGGAATGTGTTGAATCTTGTATGATCAATCGTATCAGCATTATAATAAACATGCACGTCTATTAATAATTCTTGGTGAATAGAATCCCTCCTTGATGATAAATTTACATAATGAAATAATTTTATCTCACCATTCCTAGGAAGGGTTAAAAATTTACTGCATGGGTTTGGGGCATAAGATCCTCTACCTATAAATCAGATAGGGTTGGTATTCCCCCACCATTATGGGGTTTTATATCCTCAATATATGTATTTTTTATTACCATTGTCTAAAGAAAAAATGTAATTTGAATAAAAAAACCATAAAATGTTAAAAATTTATAAATAAGGGAAGAAGTTATGGGGGTGTAAGGATTATTATCTTTTCCAAAACCTATAGTAATAATATCAATGGGAACATTTACAATCATTGAGGGGATGGGGAAAGAATCCCTTGAGCCTAGACATCCTATTCTAAGGGACATTCCTAAGGAGGATTCAATAGCCTTAGAAGATCAAATCCAAACCGAGAATGAAGAGAGAATATGTATGTAGGATAATATATATGTTTACCTAACTCCAATTGTCGAAGACAATAACATACAAAGAACATAAACCTGAAATATTCACTAAGGGAAAGCATTCTACTAGAGTAAACATATTTTAGGGTTTTTAGTTGAACAACAAATGAAAAGATAGAACTGATCCAAAATATAATTTGGATATTATTATATACTCTAAGGAATAAATAGAGACATTGAACAAAAATCCTTCACTAGAGAATATTGATTGAAAATTAAATCAAATGATAGAATTTGATACATATGGGGAATAAAAATAGTGGATCAAGAAACAATATCAAATATTATTCCTTTAGTGTTTAATGAAGGGAATATTAACATGGATGATTTTTTCAAGACCTATGACAAGTTGGTCTATTACATTGAGGACCTCATTATATATGATCCAAAAAATGGGGTAAGTTATATTACATATATATTATATAGGGTGAAAGACTCCAATATTTTAATTTTTTTAGACAGGTCTAATGATGCCCTATATAATTTAATTTCCTCTCTGGATTTATCTTTTTATGTGGGTAAACACCAATACCCATAAATGTGGTCTTTCTAAAAAAGAAAAAAATATTTAAATTATGGTTGAATGAATGGGAATAAAATGAGAAAATAAATATTATAGAAATATGAAATTATTTGATTAATAATGTTTTGTTATTTGAAATTAAGATAAAAATGAGAATTTGAGATTTCAAACAAGTTTATAAACTATAATTATTTTATTTATGATTTTCATTATTTATTAAATTATTTTAGTTGATTTACCATGTTAATATTTGACTATAATAAATGGGTAAATATGAATTAAATTAAAATTATGACAAAGGATATATGATTTTGAATTATGACTTGTTAATTATTTTAGTTACTTGAAAAGAGTTATGTGAAGGCTCAATATTGCTTTCTCTCTCAATAAAACTCATAGGTGAGACTTTCCGTTCTTCCTAATCCATTCTTCTAGTCTAAACTCAAGGAACCATCCTTGACATTTAGAATAATGGTAGTATTATAACCCATAGTTTACGATGGAGGTATTCCATCCAAATAGATCAAGTCTAATCCAGTTAAGTCATCATTCAAAAGTAAATGAGGGTATTCCATAAGAATCCAAAATAGAAATTGATGAAATTTGATACAATAGACATTACCTAAATCCCAAGGGAGATTCCCCAAGTCATTTCACTTCAATTTCCCTCATTATCATTTCTTATGAGAACACTAATCACGGTGTGTGTAAAATTTAGAGTTCTATATTAATATAATAATGTGTAGTTTATTTTTAAAATTACTTTAAATTTATTTATTTTTGCAAATTGACCTTTTCCTTTTTAAGAGTCTTGTTGTTACATGTTCCATATTGTATGCAGTAGGTGTTTCTAGGTAATTATTTTATTAAAAAAATTCATGAATTGATTTAGTTTATTAAATTCCTATTCTAGTATATTTATACCAATATTTTATACCCATGATTGTTTTATATAAGTTATCTAAATAATTTTCATTAATTCATTGAGATGAAGTGGTTTTCTTCAAATTGTTTTCCCTCTTTGAATTATAATTTTACCCCTAGAAATTATTAAATTACATGGATATGGGGCTATTTTAAAATGTTTATGATTATGTCTGAATATTTTTTCTCCCTCTTGCTTTTTAAATGAAATATCCCATGTTTAAGGGTGTGTTTTAATGTTAAAAGTTGATTTTTTTTATTTTACACCTATGGGAGGAAAACATTTTATATGTCTCCCTTAGTTAAACTATAATGACACCAACCACTCTATCATAGACATGAAACCTTTATTGGCCCATTATGGTTAACCTTGTTGATCATCCCTTTATAGGATAGAGGTAAAACATTTATCTTTGATACTAAAAGGATTGAAATTGGTTATAAAAATAAAGGTACTTGTAATACTAATGTGAATTAACTATTAAGTTTTTAGGTTATATTAGTTTTATTTTTTATAGTACATGTCCCTTTTTTATGAATGGTTTACATTGTTGATTAGAAGTTAAATTTTATTTTTCTTGTTATAGAATGGATAGAAGATGGATTTACATTACTGATAGGATTTTAACCACGTTTCAAATTAATTTGGGGAATTTTTTTGATTTTTCATTTAACAATGCTTCAGATGTAGGTTGTATACAGTGTCCATGCTATAAATGTTTTGGAAGACCATGGTTGAGCTAGGAAGAAGTTATCTACCATATAATGAAATTTGGATTTCAAACAAACTATTATGTTTGGTATCACCATGGAGAGGCGAGTCAAAGTTCTACTGGTTACGAACAAAATGAATGAAGTGGCATGGAGAATTTTTTATTTGATGGGTTTCAATTTTTTCATCACCCTGAGAGATATAGTATTCTAGTGAAAGAAGACAATTATATCAATAAAAATGATGAAAATACTGAAGATGATGATGAGAGAGTGAAAAAATTATTGGATGACTCTAGAACTTCAGTATATCAAGAATGTACTAAAATGACCAAGTTGGAATTTTTTGTGTAGTTATATCATGGGAAAATCATTTATATAATTTCTAATACCACCATTTATTACACTCATACATTATTGAAGGAATTTCTTTCTATTGGTACAGATATTCCCTCAAATCATTACAAGGCATGGATGTTAATTAAGCAGCTTGGATTTGATACTAATAAAGATCTTGCTTGTCCGAAAGATTTCAATTTATTTTTGGGAGGAAACAAATAACTGTAATGACTGTAAAAAATTTGGTACATCACGATGGAAGAAAAATGAAGATGGAGCACCATCTCGTGTGGCATAGAAAGTCATGTGGCACTTTCCATTGATTCCCTAACATCAAAATCCATTCAAGTATGCAGAAACCTCATCCAATATGTGATTGAAGGATATAGATAGAATTAAAGGTAATAATGAGTTGGTTCATTTGGCATATGGATTAGCATGGCAGACATTTGATGCACAACATATTGATTTTTCAACTGAGGTGTGTAATGTCAGGTTAGGTCTATCCTGTGATGGTCTTAATCCTTTTGGTTAGACGCTTACTTCTCACAGCACGTGGCCAGTTTTTATCCATGTTTATAATCTTCCTCCATAGATATATATGAAAAACCATTCAATTTCTTGATCATACTGATATTTGGACCTTATGATCCTAGTAATGATATAGATACCTTCTTGCAGCCTTTAATAAGATAGTTGAAACGACTTTGGTATTTCGGTGTGTGGACATTCAATGCTTCTTCAAGGAATACGTTTCAGATTCGTGTTGCCTTTCTATGGACAATAAATGATTTCCCTGCTTATGAAATGATGTCTGGGTGGAGTACGAAGGGAACACTATCATTTCTTACTTGTATGAGGAATACACGATCGAGAAGGCTTAAATATCGTCATTATTTCAGTTTAATAGGGCAACAACGATTCTTTCCAATGGATCATCAATACAGGACAAATAGTCAGAGGTTTCATAATAACATTGAGACTGAAAAACCACCCCAACGTATGTCTAGATGTTATATTCTTAATGAATTAAAATATTTCAGTTTTTTATTAGGTAATGTCTAGTTGAAATCTAAAAAGAGGAAGAATTTTGACACTGAAACCACCTACAATTAGAAAAAGAGAATTATTATTTTTTAATTTCCATATTGGTCTACCAATTTGTTACGTCATTGTTTATATGTAATAAATATTGAGAAAAATATATGTGAAATGTTGCTTGAAATTCATCTAAATATCAAGGGGAAGTCCAAAGATGACTTCTGATCTCGTCGAGACTTGTTGGATTGGGGTATTCGACTAGAACTGCATCATGTGTGTATGAGTGAAAACAAATGGAATGATCCTTGTGATTCTTATATGATGACATCATCAGAGAAAGATCAATTTCTGGCTGTATTAGAGAATATCAAGGTTCCACATGGCTATTCCAGCAACATATCTAGTCAACAGAAGAGCTGTGAATTTAAAATCTTTGAAAACTCATGATTCTCACATACTTTTTCATGAATTGAATCCAATAGCAACTCGGAATTTTCTATCCAATAATGTATGGGTGGAAATGATTCTCTTCTGTCATTTTTAGAGACCTTTGGGCTAAACGGTTATCCAAGTCATTCTTGATAAAACTATAGCAGTAGGCGCCCTTAATTTCCTATTAGATGGAAATGATTTTTCATCCATCATTTTTCACTTACATGTTGCATTTAACTATTCATCATCCAACAAAAACACTTCCTGGGGGACCAGTTTCTTTTAAGTGGATGTATCCTATAGAAATAAATATGTGCACAATGAAATCATATGTTCAAAACAAGAATTATCTTGAAGGTTCGATTGTGAGGGATTATCTTTCTCAATAATGTATGGATTTATATTCACTGTATTTGTCTGATGTCCCCACAAGACATAATGTTTCAATGATAAATTAAGTTGACCAGTATGGGGAAATTGAGCCCTCATTTCTATCTCTTCCCCAAACAGGAGGAATTGTTGGGTCTTATACATTGGCTACATTGAGCCTTGAAGAGCGGGAGATAACACATCGCACAGTCATGTTTAACTATGGTTTGTTCGATGACTATATCAAGTATGTGATTTGGATACTTATATGTAATTTCATATTATGAAATTTCATGTATACCTTACACTTTTATTATCATTTCATGTAGGGAACATAAAAAAATTATGTAGAGTTAATCGACCTTTTCCTTTATGAAGAGAGGCTTTTCATATCCTAGAGTATCATCCTTGGTTGAAATCAAAGGCATTACCATTACATTAATTAGTTTAAAAAATAAATATCCATTTAATTGTATTGTTCATATATATTTCAGGTGTTGACTGTACCTATTGACTCTATTTATCAAGAATTGATAGATTTGGCTTTTGGTCCAAATTCATTGGTTTGTGAATGTAAATGTTTAATATTCAGTGGGTATAAAATTATTACAACGGATCGAGCAGTGAAAATTAGAACACAACATGATGGCATTATGTTAACCACTACATCAGATTGTTAAGACAATGTATCAGATATTTGGCCTCGATATGAAGATGTGTATAATTATGGGCTAGTGGATAAAAAATTATTATTGTATTACTACTCTCAAGGTAGAGTCACTATTATGAAATGTAAATGGTTTGATTCAATGAGACGGCATGGTACATTTACTGATGACTATGGATTCAGAGTTATTGATATGAGTTGATGCCTACGTACCGATGAACCATACATTTTGGAATCAATGGCTAAACATGTTATTTCTATGAAAGATCATCATAGACCCAATTATGGTGTCATTAGTGATTTAATACCCAGACATAGTTTTCATGATGCTGGTGATGAAATTGCCACCATGGACGCCCCCATTGCTGTTGGCAAAAATATCGCATTTGATGAATCAAATTTTCCCATTGTGAGAGTTGATGTTGAACCTAAATTAGTGGTCAGTAATATATATAATCAACCATATATTTTCAATTTTCATTCTGTTTATATTGACATGAGCTTCCTAGGTTATTATTACTATAATTACATTAATTATGTTTTAGTTTAAATGAAATGTTTGTTTTCTATATTTTCTGATGTTGTTTCCATAAATCACATTTATTTAAATGTACAAAATATGGTTTAACTCTTGTTTTAAAAAAATGTATAACCTGGTACTGTAATTTTCAAAATTGTGTTAGTCATTTCCTTGTAATAATTAGTACAATTAAAAGAACTCAAATTGGTTCCTCTCATGAATTACTTATAGATGTAAGTTGAATGCATTATCTGTAAAATCTATTTTTAAAAAATTTAAATTTCATTCTTATGTAAATGATGCCAAATACTACGAAAGGTTGAAGGAAGTGACAATTTGATCTCGATCGACCAGGGCGTGAGCATGCGTTGCCTTCTCATCCATCAGTGGGTGTTATAATTGTAATGTTTTTTTCTACATTACATATAATTTCATGATAATATTGATTATCAATTTTTTAGGGACATTCAGTTCCACTGGAATTTGACTCATAATTCAGTCAGCATGGGTATGAGTGGAGATGCTCCTAGACCAAGACGGAGCACCCGTCATACCCATTTCCACACTAACCTTCCATCGTACACCCCTTCCACCACACCTTTTTATCATCTTGAGTCTTTGGGAATGTTATTTTCCATGCATCCATAATCTTCTCAGCTACCCTCTTATTCACATTCCATGACTAAAACGCCTCCAAAGACGCTTCCACCTTTACCTAATCCATATCTGATGATGTATCCCACATCCAACAACCCATATGCTGTTGTGTCTAGAACACCTCAAATTCATACCTTCCATCCATCATTTGATGAGTTTGTTCTATTAGCTTCCACTTCAGCGCATGAAGTTCACTATAACACCCCAAACTTCCATAGTACGCTTCTCTTTGAATAATTCAATAGCTTGCATATTCCGCAACTTCGAGTTCTAACACACCATAACCAATCAAAAAAGCCGTTATGAATAGTAATGCCAAATTTTTATAATTTTATACATTTGATCTCTTAAAATGGACTTCATTTTTGGATTCTTAATGCCGAAATTATCCTAGGGTGAAATTTTGGTACTTTTCAGATAACTTTTATATTTAGATGAATTGTGAAAATTACTAAATTATAATTAGAAAGAAATTTTTTAATTGAAATAATTAATAGTAATAATTTATGAATTTGAGTAGTTTTAAAGTATAATTATAATATATTTTTACCATTTAATAAAATGTTGGTCATAGGACATAATTTTACAATTAAACCGGACATAAACAAGTGTAAATCTTTTGATAGTTATTATCTCTTAAAAACACACTTTTTGTTTTAACAAGGGGAATTAATTTTAAATTAATTTGTGCCACATCTTTGTTTTTAATTAGGAAAAATGGATTCCATGTTTTGAATCAGGATTTCTGAATTGTGTAAATAGGTAACTTTTATTTTTAGTCATTTTTAGTAATTACTTCGGTAAATATTTTATTTACCATGGTTAAATGGTAAATCCGGTAAATAAGATTAAAAAATAATATAATAATAACAATAAATTAACCTAAAATGTGTCCTAACTTTATTTTTTGAGACATGTCTAACCATAGGCATCTTTGGGTCGATGTTGGGACCCCAAGGAGCCACTTCTAGGTTAATAGGACACTTTATATTAATTAAGATTAAGTAAATACAAAAATGACATAAGCATATATCTTTTAGAAAAACAATTTTTAAATAGGGTTATATATGTTATATTTTCGACTATAAATATTCATTAGAAATATAAAAATATTTCCTATATAATGGTATTTTATTTATAATTTTTAGAAATTTAGTAATTAAATTTATTTATTACACAATAATGATGTATTATTTTCCTTAATAATAAAATAATAAAATAATTGGTATTATAAAAGTTAAAATAAATATAATTTGAATGTTTTGGTGACATCCATGAATTTTATTACCTAATATTACATGTTATGACTGCTTAAATGAATATGTTTTGAATTAATAAAGTTTTTAAGACTAATAAAAAACAATTATTGAATAGTGTCAAAATTTACATAAATGTGTTTTTATAACAGGTATTTTATTATTAATTGATATTATATTCCTTAAAATCATAGGTTCGGATAGAGGACTTATATCAGGATAGATTTATCATTAATGGAATTCTTGGGGTGACTCTTGGATGTATATATTAAGTTTATTAACTATATAATATAAAAATACAATGTGACATGGTAAATGTCAATCTAATTAACTAAGAGTTAAAACTAAAAGATATGGTTAATATAATGATCCAAACCTATCTAAAATCTATTGGTTGAAAGGTTTTTGACCCATCCCCGCCTTATACTTTGAATTATCCTCTTTTGATCCATTAGAAACCGAATATATATTTATTATAAATTAATACTTTAAGTTTTTTCTAAATACCCCTCCTCCCCCTTATAAATGGAAACCACTTCTAACCAATTCTTCATTTAGTCAAAGCCTTTTGGTTTGGCCAAACCCTGCCCCAATACTCTCTAAACTTCCCTCACATAAACATAGAGGCCTTATTTTGATCATAAATCCAACCTATGGAGCCCTTTTGATCAAATCAAAAGGATGAACCCGAAGAAGAGATAATGTTTTCACCACCCTTCTTCAAGTTCCTTTCTTCTTAAACATCTTCTTTCTTTGTTATTTCCTTTCTAAAATAATAACTCAAGTATCTTCTATATACTGTGATGTTATTATAAATATGGTACAACCATATTCATTATTGTATCCATCCTTTGAATGACATGTCTCCATACATGCGTACGTACGACTTACTGTCTCCGCGTCGTGGGGTAATTGTTATTCAAAAACATTATTATTAGGATGTGTATGATAATGAAATGTAATTTATGTAAATAATAAATATAAAATGATAATTATTATATAAATATATGATATACCATCAAATTATATATTATTTTAATATCAAAAAAATGATATTGTCGCTCATGTGTACGTACGGACTATCGTCTCCACAAACGCGATGAGATTCATTACCCATCCTATCCATGAAATTATAATTCTCATTTTATGATTAAAAATAATGTTTATGGACTGGATATCATTCCGGATATGAATAACATACAACCTTTCCATAACAAACAAGTCTTATGTAACAAAATATATAAAAGAAAACACGTAAGTTAACACCTGGTATGATGATAATACTAAGATATTATTAACAAATCAATGTTAAAAGATCATATATGATATCATATTAATGTATATGATTATTTCATAATTTAATAAAAATTATTTAACCATTATACAAGAGGTTAACCTACCCTCAACCAATGGAAAGTACAACCTAAGAGTTTATTTCACAATCTCTTCATTATCTGAGGTTGTTTATACGTAATTGTCTACTGGGACCTCTTTATCATCCACATCCATGTTTCTTAAAAATTTATTTCCAAGCATTCTTACTATTTTACAGAATATGGGCTAAATTAATTCATACTCTTTTTTGACTTTTTATATGATGTTTATAAAATGAATTTTTATGTCATTTTCCAAACAAGGTCCTTTTTATCCTTTTCGATAAAATTAAGGTAAGAATGTTTTTTTAACTTATATGGAGGGTGTAGCTATTTTCCACCATTTTAAAAACAAATAAGCTTCCCTTACTATCATATAAAAATATTTTCAAATTAATATTTTTATTTTATAATTATGTGACTTCTATATGAATTCAAAAAAAGAGATATTTCCCTCAAATAGTTTTGATTTCATCTATGTCAACATCCTTTGATGGATTTTAAGCTTATTTGAAGTTAAATTATTATGATACAAAACATCCTTATTGTATTGAATATTTTGTGATATGTTTGATTGTGGATGTGTTATTTTAACACAATTTATGGTTTATCGATAAAGTATTTACATTTTGTATGCTAGTTTTAATACGAATGTTTATGTTATGTTTAAACCTATTCATATGAGGAATGCATTGGAATTAGTAAGTGAAGGGTAGAGCCCTCTATAGATCCTCAATGAATCGGTAGGTCTCGTGAGACAAACTAGTTTCTTGGGACAAGGCCATGACAAAATCTTATCTGTAGTCTTGGCACAAGGCCTTGACTATGTGGTTATGATAATCTGGAATTTTACATTCCATCATTATGAAAGTGGTTATTGAGATTGCATGTGATTATTTGACTAGTAGAATATCCATGTGAATAAGTAAATGGAATTATTTTATTTTACCTTTTCCATATTATGTTGATGTTCAAGTTTAAAAGGCTTTTGTTTTAGTTATACATTGCCTTAAATATTTATGCCTATTTATGAAAGTTTCCGCCATATTGTAATCCTTACAGGGCATTTGAGATCACCCCTTTCTATTGTTTATTTTTCCCAGGATGTGAAGAAGTATTTTATGAATGACCTATAGGGATAGTATGAGGGGATATGAGTGTAGAATATGGAGACTATGTTGTTTAATTTTCATCTAATGATGTAATGTAAACTTTATGAATTTATCAAATGTTTCCAAGGCTACTAAACTAATCGCTCTTTCAAGACTTGCTCATTTGTGACCATGCCAATGATATTTAATAATGCACTAACTCTGGGTAACTGGGTTCAGGGCATTACAGTTGGTATCAGAGGAAGTTTAGTACAAACCTTGGAAACTAGATTTAGATAACTCTGATTAGAGCACATATAAATAACATGGACTTTGAAGATTAGTATAGAAGAACATCCTAGAATTGTGGTTTTGTAGAGATTTTGTGAGTTTTACGAGAAATACATCCCTATCTGGATACGAGGAGATAGAGGCGGCTCTGGCACAAATGTACCTAGGGGTAAAACCTGAAAACACCGCTTTGAGCTAGACTCCAATTAGAACTAGCGCACGACAACAGGCCTTTTTGCACTCTTGGTTACGACACTCCTGGGGGATATGATTAGGATAATTCTCATTTTTGTTACAAACCATTATTAATGGTTTATGAGTATATACTTACTTAATGAAAACATCTTTATGATTATGGATTATATCAATAAACCATTCAATTAACGTTATGTATTTTACATGTTTGGAATTATTCATTTCAATTCATAAACTGACCTAGTTTATGATATTGTATAGAAATGGTACCCAGTAGAATGAATGTGAACTCTGGAAATACATATGATCCAAAGAGTAAGAAGGATCACATCTTTCATGGTATTATGCAAACATTTAGAATGGAAATAGTATCCCATGTATTCTCAACATATGAAGAAATAATATCATGTGTTAATAAGATAAGTAAAGAATTCTACAAGTCATATGGCTTTTAAGGGAAGAAAGAGAAGAAAAGGATGGAAGAGAGAAAGATGGATAGAGGGAAGAGGGAAAACAAATTCCCATATGTGATAACTGTGGGAAGAAACACCCTGGAACATGCCTGAAGGGAATGGGAGTTTGTAATAAGTTTGGAGAAAAAGGACACTATGTACGTGACAACAAGGTTAAGAAAATGGTTTCAAATGTACAATGCTTCGTCTGCAAGGAGTTGGGACACTACGCGAACCAATGTCCAAATAATAAGAGTATGCCCCAAATGATGCTATTGGATAATAATCAAGTTATGATACTGCCACATATGAGGAGGAATTATTAGAGTTCTTATCATGTTATTAGATAATTATTTCATTTTAGTTTTGTGTCAACAATGTAATGGTATAATAATTATGGAGTATGTAAGGATTTTACGGTAGTAATATTTCATTAAGGACTTGAGATTGGGTAGAACCTAGAAAAGTGACTCAATAGAAGGTTAATTTTTTTTAAAATATATGGTTGAGAGAAATATAAACCATAATATGGTTCTGATACCGAGGTAGTGATTTTGGAATAATACATGATTTATTAGGATAAATTATATGGGATATTCTTGATTACCTTGAAACTGATTAATGATTTGTATATTCCATCATTGTTGGAGTTTACAACATTTTTGGATAGAAGGTGTATATCTAGTATTCTATAATTAATAAGGGATCATGAATGTAATCAATAAGGTTTTATGGTAATTCAGGATGCTGTAGTGTTTTAAAAGAATACATGATGAATGTGTTCACATGTTATTACGCGTAAAAAAGGATCTTCACTGTGTTTACCTTCCTTATAAATTTTGGAATTTGAGTTTGGAAAGAAGTATTTTGGATAATTCTAGTTTGAGATTATTTTTGGATTTCCATAAAAGGGAAACTCGACGGTCGGGTGGCAACCCGTCGCGTCCGACAAGTCTATGAGACTTGAACCTGCAACCAAAGGCTGACAAGGGAGTTTCAAAAACCACAGGCCCACGTGATGTCCTGGATTGAATAATGTAGTTTTTTTAAAAGGTCTGGTAGATGGATTATAAATTCATTTTTTTGGAACCCTATACGAATAGGATGAACAGAATATTTTTTTAAGTTCTATTATCTTTAAGAGTGAAAGATGAGTTTGTGGTAGAAATTAGAGAAAGGATGGAACTCTACCTGTCAAGTATATATTTTTCTTCTTCAACTATTCTATGAAAAATTAATTCTTAAAGTTTAGGGAAGGGATATTAAAACCAAAAAATTTTTATCCTAATACCTTATGTTTTGTTGAACTGGTGATATTTTAAATCATTATAGATTGATGGATTTTGGGCCCTCAATTTTACACTTGTTTGTGATTGATGACCTCAATCACCCCTATAAATATTTACTTTTTTCCTCTAATTATGTCTCTATAATTTCCACCAATTTTCTCTTCTCTAAAACCCTAATTTGGCGGTGACATTCTCATTTCCCTTTCCCTCTTATTAAAAATAAATTTTATTAACCCTATTTCTGATATGGGTTTTCCACAAAGGTATTTTCTATTTTCAGCCTTTTATTTTAGAAAAACAATTTCAAATTGCGAGGATGAAATTTATTTAAGGAGGAGAGAATGTAACACCCCAGGCTTGCATAGTATGTTTCTCTTTGAGTAATGCAATATCTTGTATTATATGGAACTTCGAGTTCTAACACACTGTGACCAATCAAACTAGCCGTTATGAATAGTAATACAAAGTTTTTGAATTTTTATAATTTTTATCTCTCAAAATGGATTTCATTTTTGGATTCATAATATCAAATTTATCCTAGGGTGAAATTTTGGTACTTTTCAGATAACTTTTATATTTAGATGAATAATGAAAATTATTAAATTTTAATTAAAAACAACTTTTTTAATTGAAATGATTAATTGTAATAATTTATGAATTTGAGTAGTTTTAAAGTATATTTAGTATATATTTTTAACATTTAAAACAATCTTGGTCATTGGACATAATTTTACAATTAAACCAGACATAAACAAGTGTCAATCTTTTGATAGTTATTATCTCTTAAAAACATGCTTTTTTGTTTTAACAATGGGAATTAATTTTAAATTAATTTCTGCCACTTCTATGTTTTGAATTTGGAGAAATGGATACCATATTTGTAATCATGATGTCTGAATTGTGTAAATAGGTAACTTTTATTTTTATACATTTTGAATAATTACTTCGGTAAATATTTTATTTATCATGGTTAAAGGGTAAATCTGGTAAATAAGAGTAAAAAATAATATTACAATAATAATAAATTACCCTAAAATGTGTCCTAACCTTACTTGTTGAGACATTTCTGACCATTGTCATCTTTGGGTCGATTTTGGGACCCCATGGAGCCACTTGTAGGTGATAAGGACACTTTATATTAATTAAGATAAAGTAAATACAAAAATGACATAAGCATAAATCTTTTAGAAAAACAATTTTTACATAAGGTTATATATGTTATATTTTCGACTATAAATATTCATTAGAATTATAGAAATATTTCCTACATAATGGTATTTTATTTATAATTTTTAGACATTTAATAATTAAATTTATTTATGACACAATAATGATGCAGTATTTTCCATAATAATAAAAGAATCAAATAATTGGTATTATAAAAGGTAAAATAAATATATTTTGAAAGTTTTGGTGACATCCATGAATTTTATTGGTTAATATTACATGTTATGATTTCATAAATGATTTTTTTTTGAATTAATAATGTTTTTAATACTTTATCAAAAATCCATTATTTAATAGTGTCAAAATTGTCATAAACGAGTTTTTAAAACAAGTATTATATTATTAATTGATATTCTATTCCTAAATATCATAGGTTCAGCCAAAGGACTTATATAATGATAGGTGTATCATTAATGGCCCAGGTGGAGGTCTTTTGGATGTATATAGTATGCATATTAACTATATAATATAAATATACAATGTGACATGGTAAATGTCAATCTAATTAACTAAGAGTTAAAACTAAAATATAAAGTTAATATAATGATCCAAACCTATCTAAAATATATTGGGTGAAAGGATTTAGACCCATCCCCACCTTATAATTTTAAGTATCCACTTTGGAGCCATTAGAAACCGAATATGAATTTATTATAAATTAATACTGTATGTTTTTTCTAAAGAGCCCCTCCTCCCCCTTATAAAAGGAGACCACTCCTAACCAATTATTCATTGCTTAAAAGCCTTTTGGTTCGGCCAAAACCTGACCAAATACTCTCTCAACTTCCCTCACATCAACCTATAGTCCATAGTGTTATTATAAATCCAACCTAAGGAGCCCTTTTGGTCAAATCAAAAGTAATAACCTGAAGAAGAGGTAATGTTTTCACCACCCTTTTTCAAGTCCCTTTATTCTTCAACATCTTCTTTCTTTGTTATTTCCATTCTAAAATAATAACTACAGTATATTCTATATACAGTGATGTTATTATAAATATGGTACAACCATATTCAGTATTATGTCCATCCTTTTAAGGACATGTCTCCATACGTGCGTACATACGACTTACTGCCTCCACATCGTGGTGTAATTGTTATTCAAAAACATTATTATTTGGATGGGTATGATAATGTTATTTAATTGATGTAAATAATAAATATAACATGATACTGTTTCTCTATATATATGATATACCATCCAATTATATATTATTTTAATATCAAAATAATGATATTGTCACTCGTCTGTACGTACGGACTACCATCTCCACAAACGCAATGAGATTCATTCCCCATCGTTTCCATGCAATAATAATTCTCATTTGATGATTAAAAAAATGTTTAAGGACTTGATATAATTCTGGATATGGATAATATACAACCTATCCATAAAAAACACGACTTATGTAACAAAATATGTAAAAGAAAATGAGTAAGTTAACACCCAAAACGATGATAATACTAAGATATTATTAACAAATCAATGTTAAAAGATCATATATGATATCATATTAAGGTATATGATTCTTGAATAATTTAATAGCAATTATTTAACCATTATACAGGAGTTTAACCTACCCTTAACCAATTAAAAGTACAAGGTAAGGGTTTTTTTCACAATCTCTTCATTATCTGAGGTTGTTTATATGTAATTATCTACTTGGACCTCTTTATCATCCACAACCATGTTTAATAAAAATGTATTTCAAAACATTCTTAATATTTTACAGAATATGAGTTAAAGTCATTTATGCCCTTGTTTGAATTTTTAAAAGATGATTATAAAGGAATATTTACGTCATTTTCCAAACAAGGTCCTTTTTATCCTTTTCGACAAAATTAAGGTAAGAATGTATTTTTTTAACTTATACGGTGGGTGGGGCTATTTTCCATCATTTTAAAATCTTTAAAGCTTCCCTTATAGGCTTATAAGAATATTTTCAATGTAAATGTTTTTAGTTCATAATTATGTGACTTTTAAATGATTCAAAAAAAAGATATATTTCTATGAAATAGTTTTGATTTCATCAATGTCATCATCCTTTAAGGTATTTTAAACTTATTTCAAGTAAATTTATTTTGATACAAAACATCCATATCGTATTGAAGTATTTGTGATATTTTTTACTGTGGATGTGTTATTTTTACACCATTCATGATTTATGGAGAAAGTATTTACATTTCGTATGCTAGTTTTAATACGAATGTTTACGTTATGTTTAAACCTGTTCATATGAGGAATGCATTGGACTTAGTAAGTGACGGGTGGAGCCTGTTATAGCTCCTAGATGCATCTTTAGGTCTCATTAGACAAACTAGTGTCTTGGAACAAGGCCTTGACAAAATCTTATTTGCAGTCTTTCCACAAGGCCTTGATTATGTGGTTATGATAGTCTGACATTATGCATTCCATCATTATGAATGTGGTTATTGAGATTGCATGTGATTATTAGACTATTAGAATATCCATGTGAATATGTAAATGGAATTATTTGATTTTATTTTTTCCATATTAGGTTTATGTTCAAGTTTAAATGGATTTTTATTAGTTATACATTTCCTTAAATGTTTATACTTATTTATGAATGTTTCCGCCATATTGTTATCCTTACTGGGCATATGAACTCTCCCCTTTCTATGTTTTATTTTTTCCAGGATGTGAAGAAGTATTTTATGAATGACCCACAGGGATAATATGTTGGGATATGAGTTTGGACTATGGATACTATGTTGTTGTAGTTTTCATTTTATGATGTAATGTAAACTTTATGAATGTATCTAGTGTTTCCAAGGCTACTAAACTAATCGGTCTTTCGAGACTTGATATTTTGTGATAATGGAAATGTTATGTAATAATGGACCAACTTTGGGTAACTGGGGTTAGGGCATTACATTCACCCAGCGCTGGCACTGGAGCTGACACTTCCTGCAGAGGCTGCTGAGTCAGGACAACCCACAGATCCATCACAGTTTCTTGAGCAATCTGGTGGTGGTTTTTTTATTATAACTATTTCATATTATATCACATTTTTTTTTCATTTTCTACCCTACCTTAATTATGAATTCCCATTATTTTTCTTATTCAGTGGGATCTTCTTCTAGGTGACATGGGCGCACTTGGGCGAAAGAAGTTAGGAATAGCCAGAAATAGTTAATGGTGGATTACAATCGACAAAATCAGAAGGTAGGTCGAACTGCAACACAGTGTAAAAGTTTCATGGCCACTTTGACCAAGTATCATGATATCATTACAGTAGAACTGGTGTCATGGTGATGTATCTGTAAATAGATTAAAGACAAAGCATGGGAGAAAATAAGGGTAAGAAAATTATATAAAGTCATATCTTTATTATTGGTATTTTTAAATGAAATAACATGTTCATTGAAGATTTGGTTTAACTTTCCTGACAAAGAAGCTGCTAAGACAGTAAGGTTGATGGATATTGGGGAGTTCTGGCACTCATACCAGCATGAGTAGTATGTTGGTTGGAGGAGAAGGGTTGGTGCTGACATAGAGGGGGTACCCATATTCCCTGATTGTCCAAATATTCAATATGAAAAAATTATTGCACATTGGAAGACTGCTAAGTTTAAGGTAATCTCAATATTTAATGGTTGACATAAAAAATTTAACTCTTATTACTTGTATTGGAATTTTTTAGGAAGTGTAAGAGAAAAACATAAATAATAAGGATTCAATGACATATTTTCACACATTGGGGTGCACTAAAATGCCTGATCATGAAAAGAAACGAGTAATTTAACAAGGTATCGTGATGTTATATAGGATTTTCTACTAAAAATATTATTGAATATACATAGGTCATATTTTTTCATTTCTCATATATGGTACAAATATAAATTTGTGCATTTCTCATTTTCAGCAAGCTAAATTGGGCATCGAAGGTCCTATACCTCATGCCAAACTGTTTTTCTCTATTAGAATGAAAAAGGATGGAAGTGAAGTAAATGAACAGACATAAGATAAAATTTAAGGTTTTTTATTTATATTGTAAAAATTTATACAAAATACATAATTTAATATGTTTATAATTTGAATAGTCTACCTTGGAGGACCTTGATGGTAAGGAAGATGACTTCTTTCGGCCACATGATCATTTATGTTTTGTATTAAGTGAGGAGCACCTAGGGAGAGTAATATGCCGACCAGGGAAAAACATCACCCACTCTAAGTATTAGTCATCATCGCACTCCCCTCGGGAATCCCATACCCTTGAGTTGGAAATCGCTCATGCTGAAGCAGCTGAGGGAACGAAAATAGTTTTAGAGGAGTGTGAATGAAGTAAGATGTTGACAGAACATTTAATGAAAGCTATGGATGTTTTGAGTCAATCGCTTCCATCAAAGGTTGTTGCAACTTTTGAATCATATATGTCATCAATGCACTATTTAAATGATGTATCGTTTGATTCCAATGAGGGTCATAGTGGAAATTAAGGCGACGGAGATAGAGCTATTGGTGGTGATGATGTTGCTGATTCTGCTGATGCTGTTATTGGTGATGAGGCTACTGACGATGTAGCTGATGATGATGATGATTAGAATGGACATGGGGATGGGGATGTTGGTGATGTGGGGATATTAATCCCCTCCTTTTTTGACTTAGTATGGAGACATATGTTTGTACTTTAAGAAATTTAATTGAATTTTTATATGGATGAGAATGGTTAATTTGTTTACTTCTAAAAATATCTGCACCAATTTCCACATGCATTTACATAAATCTAACATTAGAATATTTAGTCATGCATATGGGTAAGAGATCCCCTTAATAACATAGAATACATAGCTCTAAATGATATCCCATATAGTGGCATTGGATTTCATTTATTATCACTTTACTTTAATACATTAATGAATTGACATGTCTAAATTAATGTTGTTAAAAATGAATATATTCTTCAGTTGTTATTTATAAAATATTCATTTTGTAAAATCTGAAGTTACCTATTTGATTGATCTAGTTGGTTTTTTTGAGATCCCAAGTCACTGAATGATATAATAAATGCCTGATATTATTTGTGGGTTTATAGGTAGCTTTGTAAGAAAGGTGCAGGGGGAGGGGCCTGGGTGCAGGGGGTGGGGATGGGTTCAGGGGTGGGGCTGGGAGCAGGGGGGATGGGGGGGCTGGGTGCAGGGGGTGGGGTTGGGTGCTTGGGGGGCTGGGTGATGGGGTTGGGGCTGGGTGTGGGGGGGGGGGCTCGGTGCTGGGTGCTGGGGGTGGGGCTGGTTGAAGGGGGAGTGGAGAGGGGGGCTGGGTGCTCGGTGCTGGGGTGGGGGCAAGGGGAGGGGGGATGGATGGGTGCTGGGGGGGGGGGCTGTCTTGGTTTCATGACATTATTTGGAGCTGGGTTGCAGGAATGGGATTCCATGTATCTTGTCTTTCCTGAAGGTATGTGTCACTAAGGTGTTTTTTTACATGCATTTTAAAATAATTATCATGGTTTTTTCTATCTATGATTGTATTTAGTAAGGTATGTGTGTATATTGTTTATAATACCATGATTATTATATTCAAACTACTCATAGCACAATAAAATTAACACCTTTCAATTTGTATTCAAATGAATGTGTATACATAATGAACTCTAGAACCAGTTTAAACTATGGAAATGAATTATGTATATAGTTTAAACATATTTTTATTTTTATTTGAATCATATTAATTATATTATTTACATGTGCATGGCAACTAGAATACATGGGTGTGATGATATCAACATATATGACTATGTCATGAAAGCATTTCTTAGAAAAGGAAAATAAGATCATGGATTTAATTTCCACAGAATGATGACTGAAAGTGTCTTATAATTCACTGAGAATGGATGATTTTATCTTTATCACTACTTACTTTCATTTAAAGAGATCATTCTCAGAATTATTGTGCTTGTATGACATAGATGTTTAAGGTGCGTTTTTTACAAAAAGCATAATTATTAGGCTATTATTACCCCTATATTATTAATTAATTGAATTTATATACAATAAAACATCTAATAATTTTACCAATTCTATTATATAGGTTCTTTTATTTTTAGAATATGCATTAAACGCAAGGAAATTGATGATCAAACCCAATATTCCAATATTTGACACCATCAAAAATAGGTTCGAATACATATTTACATTATTATCACTAGAATAGGTCTAGGAATGGTTAAGTAACATTGCTTACATTAGCACGACTTCTACAATAACTTTTATATTATGAGTTCTTACACTAGAATCCCATACTGAAAACAATGTTTACATTGGAATAGTTTACATATTTACACATTTGGATTAATTTATAGCAACATTAAACTAGCATTTCTTATAGGAGTAGCATCCACACTAGTAATGTTTATAATAACAACATTACTGTAGTAGTTCTTACATTATTATTTCTTAGACTAGCAATGCTTACACTGGAAATTTTCATAGCAACATTTCCTGTACAAACTCCTTTTCAAAATAAAATACGTATGGGAAATACAAGGGTGAAAAATATGGGAAACATGGGAAGAATTCTACTGAAGCTCTGTCTTCACTAACATTAGTAGCCCACTCATTGGTGCTGAGGAATAGGAGACAGGTATGTAGTAGTTGAGTTTTTATTTTATTTTATTTATCGCATCGGCCACTTAGGCCTTTTACCACTTTCTACGGACGAAGGGTAATTATATTCTATGAAGGGGGATATAAGGTCACTGGAGGCAGATACACAGTTTTCATGGAAGGGGAGGGATATCGGGGTAGTTTAGGGATTGATAGTGTGTTTCATTTTTGTCTATTTTATTGTGTTGCTTCTATTTATTTTCTTTTATTTCAGCATGGATTTCCGACTTACAGATGATTCATGCCAAAATTTTAATTTTTTCCTACTGCTGTTTTGATTAATTTTTTGTGTGGGTGATTAATCCCTTTTTCAAGACACCAAACTCATATCAATATGTTCAAATCATGAATGTCATTTCATTATGAAATTCTTCCATGCATACCTTCACCCTCAGTTCTCTTCCAAGACATCTTCTTTATGTTAACACATCGAATGCACTCTTCATATATAAATTATTAACACATCTTCATGCAATAGATCTTCTTACCATTATTCTTGATAAATATCATGCCTCTTTAATCAAACATACCTCGTTCATACCTCATATAGTTTCCACAAATCCAACCATTCACGCCTTGGTTGCAATAATCCCTCCCTTTGGATGATCCTGTTTTTGAATTAGTTTCCTCTAGTAGAGAGGTTAGTGGCCCTATTCCTCACATTCCAGAGAAGGTGACCAATGCTATCTTATGGGAATATATATTAGATGTGTCTCATCCATCCAATGAGGTAATTTATTTTAAATAAGATCAATTAGGGGTCATCTCTAATGAGAATCTTGGATAATCATCCAAGTATAGTAGTTATGAAACAAAATATAGAAGATATGTCTCATCCACTCCCTTCACTACTAGTCGGAAGATGTTGGCTCGTGGATGTCACTAGACCATAGTGACTCCGTGGTCATGCCACGTTCACGCCGCGATCACACCGTGGTCACACAGAAATCACGCCACTGTAATGTCGTGATTTGGATCGGCTCTAGGAAGACACCACGCGGCGGTTCGCAGTCCTGTCGGAATTCAATGAATGATACCATGATATCATTTTAGATATATTACCTACACATTTTTAATGGGGAGGGAGGCCCTTAGTTAGGAAATATCTTGATTGAGTCTCTTATGAAAATATTTAGTCACATGTAGACAACATTGGAGATGAGGGTGAAACTTGCTACTTGTATTCTACAAGAACCGTCTCAGTTCTCCAAGGGAATCATAGTTAATGTTGGAAAATAAGAAGACTAGAGAATGATTTTATATTGATATTTGTATTTGGAAAAGTGTCCTTTAGAGTTTGATATTTCTATGATCCAGATGATCAGATGAGTGTTTTGACCCTTATAGAGAAAATGATTCTACATTATCTTTTTTTTACGTGAGAACAGAAAACAACACACAACTCATATAGTGTTGTTGGAAAATTCAATAAAATGGATAATCTAATGGATGGTTCACTCTGTGATATTATTCCATGAGTCTTGTGATCATTGTTGAGACTGAATAATCAGAATTTCTGCTAGCGAGGTGACAGATGGAATGTTTCCTCGCCTCCTCCTGCTCCCTTCGCTCCTAGCTGGAAGATGCTCCCCTGTGGATGTCGCTGGATAGGTCCAACACACCATAGTCATGAAAGGGTCAGGTTGTGGTCATGTCATGGTCATGCCGTGGTCACAGCTCGGTCACGTTGTGGTCGTACCACGGTTATGCTGCAGCCACACCACGGTCTTACCGCGGTCACACCGCGGTAATTCCATGATTTCACCCTTCTCTATGACGACACCTCGTGACGGTTCACATCCCAATCAAAATTAGATGTATGATACCTAGATAGAGTTTTAGATACATTACCTACACATAAATAATGGGGAGGGAGGCCCTCAGGATGAAAATATCTTGATTGAGTCTCAAATGAAAATATTTATTCACCTGTATACAACATTGGAGACGAGGGTGAAACTTGCTACTTGTATTCTACAAGGACCATCTATGTGCTCGAGGGACATCATAGTTGATTTTGGAAAATAAGAAGACGTGATAATACTTTTATAATGATAGTTGTATTTGGAAAAATGTCTTTAAGAGTTTTTTATTTTTATGATCCCGATGATCGGATGAGTGTTTTAACCCATGTAAAGAAAATTATTCTACATTATCTTTTTTTGTGAGAATAGTAAAAAACACACACCTCATATTTTGAAGTTTGAGATTTCTATAACAATGGGGAATCTGAAGGGTGATCATGTCTATGATTGTATTCCACGAGTCTTGTGGTCAATGTTGAGACTGACTAATCAAAATTTCTTCCAGTGGGGTGATGACCGGAATATTGCCTCTACTCCTCCTTCTCCTTTCTCTCCTGGATAGAAGGTGTTCCCCCACTGAAGTCACTGAACCGGGCCAACATGACGCAATCACAGCATGGTCATGTCGTAGTCACGCCGTGTTCATGCCGCTGTCACACCGCGGTCACCCCCGCTGCCACCTGCAATCCATCCCACACCAGCCACCACACAACCCCCACCCCCAGCCACCTACAAAAATTGCATGACAACCCTTTGACACCTGAAAAACAACCCCATAACACCTATTCCAACCTGCGCCATCCCCATGCCACCTGTATTCCAACCCTCACAAGCCACTGCAGCCCAAACTAGCCATTGACACCAACCACAACAGCCAAAATCCACAGCCCCTGCACATCACTAGCCCACACCCAGCTCCAAAATAAATTAGCACCCCACCCACCGGGGGGGCTGGAAGGGGGATGATGTAGGTTGTAAAAGGTGTTATGGGGTTGTTTTTTGGTGGTAGAGGGCTTTCATGAGTGTTTTGTAAGAGTATGGTGGTCGGGGCTAGTGTGGTGGCTGGTGTGGAATGGATTGTAGGTGGTCGCGGCATGACTGCGGTGTGCCCGCGGTGTGACCATGGCGTGACTGTAGAGTGACCGCGGCATGTTGGCATGGTTCAGCGACATCCGCGGTGTAGCATCTTCCATCCAGGTGTGAAGGGAGCCGGAGGAGGTGAGGCAACATTCTGGCCATCGCCCCACTGACAAAAATTGTGATTAGTCAGTCTCAACGTTGATCACAAGACTCATAGAATACTTTCACAGAGCTGATCATCCATCAGATTCCCCATTTTTTTAGAAATCTCCAACTACACTATATGATGTGTGTGTTGTTTACTGTTCTCACATATAAAAAAAGATAATGTAGAAGCATTTTCTCTACAAGGGTCAAAACACTCATCTGATCATCAAGATCATAAAAATATCAAACTCATAAGGACACTATTCCAAATAAAAATATCATTGTAAAAGTATTCTCAAGTATTCTTATTGTCCAAAATTTACTATGACATCCCTCGAGTACTTAGATGGTCCTTGTAGAATACAAGTAGCAAGTTTCACCCTCCCCTACAATGATGTCTACTGGTGACTAAATATTTTCATGAGAGACTCAATCAAGAGATTTCCTACCTGAGGTCCTCCCTCCCCATTACATATGGATAGGTAATGAATCTAAAATTCTATCTTGGTATCATACATATAATTCTGATAGGACTGCGAACTGCTGCGGGGTGTCATCTTAGAGTAGGGCCAAATCAATAAATTACTGTGGCGTGACCACGGCGTAACCGTGACATGACTGCGGCGTGACCACGGCGTGACCACGGCGTGACCGCTACAAGACCATGGCATGACCGTTGTGTGTTGGCCCAGTTCAGCGACATCCGTAGGGTAGCATCTTCCGGTCAGGAGAAAAGGGAGTGGGAGGAGGCGAGGAAACATTCCGGCCATCGCCCCGCCAGCAGAAATTGTGATTAGTCTGTCTCAGCATTGATCACAAGACTCAAAGAATACTATCAAAGATATTATCATCCATCAGATTACCTACAGCTGTAGAAAGATCCAACTACAATATATGAGGTGTGTGTTCTTTACTATTCTCACACAGAAAAAAAATAATGTAGAAGCATTTTCTTGATTAGGGTCAAAACACTCATCCGATCATCGAGATCATAATAATATCAAACTCTAAAGGACACTTTTACAAATACAAATATCATCATAAAATCATTCTCAAGAGTTATTATTATCAAAAATTTACTATGATTTCCCAAGATCACTTAGATGGTCTTTGTAGAATACAAGTAACAAGTTTCACCCTCATCTTCAATGTTGTCTACAGGTGACTAAATATTTTTCCGAGAGACTCAATCAAGAGATTTGCTACCTGAGAGCCTCCCTCCAAATTATGTATGGGTAGGTAATTTATTTAAATCAATATCTAGGTATCATACATTGAAATATGACAGGACTGCGAACCGTCACGGGGTATCATCCTGGAGCATGGCCAAATCACGGAATTACCACGGCATGACTATGGCGTGACCGCAGCATGACCGCAGCATGACCACGACATGACCATTGTGTGACTGCGGCGTGACCATTGTGTGACTATGGCGTGACCATGGTCTAGCGACATCTGTATGGCAGCATCTTCCGACCAAGAGTGAAGGGTGAGAATGAGACACATCTACTATATTTCATTTCATCTCTACTATACTTGGATGCTTCTCCAAGCTATTCATCATAGATGAACCTTGATATAGCATCTTCAAAAGAAATTACCTCATAGGATGGTTGAGACACATCTACTATCTCAGCCCATAAGATAGTATTTTCCACCTTCTCTTGAATGAGAGGAATAGGGCCACTAACCTCTCTACCAGATGAAACTAATTGAAAAATAAGATCATCCAAGGGGGGGATTATAGAAACTAATGATTGATTTGTTGGATTTATCGAAAATATATGAATTATGAATGAGGTATGTTTGATTAAAAAGGCATGGGATTTGTCCAAAATAATGGCATTAAGATCTATTGCATGAATATGTGTTGAAAATTTATATATAAAGAGGGAATTCGATGTGTTAACATAAAACATATTCCTGGGAAGTGGACCGAGGGTTACGGTATTCATGGAAGAATTTCATAATGAAATGACATTCATGATTAGGAGATATTGATATGTGTTTGGTGTCTCAAACAAGGGATTAATTACCCCCACAAACAATTGATTAAAATATCAGCAATAAATAAAAAAATTGGCATGACCCATCAGTATGTCGGACATCCATGCCGATGGAAAAGAAAATAAAAAAAATCAACACATTAAAATTAGAAAAAAATGAAACACACTATCAATCCCTCAACTACCCCGATCTCCCTCCCCTACAAAGAGAACCGCATAGCCACCTCGAGTGACCTTCCATCCCCATTCGCAGAATATAAGTACCCTCCATCCATAGAAAGCGGTAAAAGGCCTAAGTGTCCAATGTGATAAAAAAAATAAAATAAAAACTCAACTACAACATACCTGTCTCCTATTCCCCAACACCAATGAGTGGGTAACTCGTGTCATTGCAGACAGAGCTTCAGTAGGATTCTTCCCATGTTTCCCAGATTTGTAACCCTTGTATTTCCTATACATATGCAATCTGAAAAGGTGTTTTTATAGGTAATGTTGCTATGAATAGTTCCAGTGTAAGCATTGCTAGTCTAAAATCTAATATTGTAAGCACTACTACTGTAGTGAGGTCGTTATAAGCATTTATATTTTGAATACTACTCCTGTAAGAAATGCTAGTGTAATTTTTCTATTAATGAAAATAAATGTCTAAATATGTAAACATTTTCGGTGTAAACATTGTTGTTATTATGGGATTCTAGGGTAAGAACTCCTAATATAAAGGTTGTAGTAGAAGTATTGCAAATTTATGAAATGCTACTTAACCATTTCTAGTCTTATTCTAGTGATAATAATGTAAATACGTATTTGAACCTATTTTTTATGGTGTTAAATATTTGAATATTGGGATTGATCTTCAATTTACTTTCGTATAATGCTGCTACTATAAATAACAGAACCTACATACAGGATTGGGAAAATTATTAGATGTTTTATGTTATATAAATTCAAATATTAAATAATATATGTGTAATATTTTCCTAATGTTTATGCTCTCGTAAAAAATGAAACTTAAACATCCATGTCATACAAACACAATAATTATGAGAATGATTTATTTAAATGAAATATTAGTAGATATAAAGATAAAATCATCCGAACTCACTGGCTTATAAGCCACTTTCAGTCATCATTATATGGAAATTAAAGCCATGGTATTCTTTTCATTTTCTATGAAAATCATGCATGACATAGTCATATATGATGATAACAGCACACCCTTTTCTTCTTGATGCCCTGCTTATGTATAGAATATAATTAATATGATTTGAATACAAATTTAATGGTGTTTAAACTGTATGCATAATTCATTTCCATAGTTTAAACTGGTGGTAGAGTTCATTATGAATACACGCTCATTTCAATACAAATTTAATGGTGTTTCTTTTAATGTTCTATGAGCAGTTTGAATGCAATAATCACTGTATTTTAAACAATATACTCGCATATCTTACCAAATTCAATCATAGATAGAAAACAACCATAATAATTCTTTGAAAACACATGTCAAAAACACACCTTAGTGAAACATACCTTCAGGAAAGACAATATCCATGGAATCCCATACCTATAACCCAGCTGAAAATAGTGTCATGAAACCAAGCCAGCCCCACCTGCACCTAGCCCCCCTCCCCCCATCCCCCTACACCTAGCCCCCCCCCTCCCCCAGCACCCAGCCCGACCCCCCAGCACCCAGCCCCGCCCCCCCCTCGCAGCACCCAGCCCCACCCACCCCCCCACCCCCAGCACCCAGCCCCCCAAGTACCCAGCCCCACCCCCTACACCCATCCCACTTCCACTACACCCAGGCCCCCTCCCCACCCTCTTCCTGTAACCAGGACCACCCCTGCATCGAGCCCCACCCCCTGCACCCATTCCCCTCCCCCCTGAACCCTTCTTACAAATCTACTTATAAACCCAAAAAATATATATCATTTACCATATAATTCATGGGCTTGGGATCTCAAAAAACCCAACCAGTTAAATCAATAGAATAACTTCAGATTTTTCAAAATGAAAATTTTAGAAATAATAACTGAGGAATATGTTACTTTTTACCTTCATTAATTTAGACTTGTCAATTCAATAATTTATGAAAAATAAAGAGATAATAAATGGAATCCAATGTCTCTATATGGGAAATAATTTAGAGCAAAGTATTCTATGGTATTAAGGGAATTAGTTACCCATATGCAAGACTAAGAATTCTAATGTTAGCTTTATGTAAATGCATGTGAAATTTGATGCAGAAATTTTCAGAAGAAAACAAATTAACCATTGTCTTCCATAAAAAAATTCAATTCATTTAATTAATGTACATACATAAGTATACCTACTAATTCATAAATAGAGGGGATTAATATCCCCCCCCCATCACCAACATCCCCATCCCCATGTCCCTTCCAATCATCATCAACATCATCATCATCATTAGTAACATCTTCAGTAGCCTCATCACCAACCGCAGCATCAGCAGCATCAACAACATCCTCACCACCAAAAACTCTATCGCAAAAGCCTTCATTTAAACTATGACCCTCATTTGAATCACTTCATATATAATTTAAAGAGTTCATTGATTCCATATATGATTCAAAAGTAGAAACACCCTTTGATTGAAGCGATTGACTCAAAACTGCCACAACTTTCATGAAATGTTCGGTCATTATCTTACTCTTTTCACGCTCCTCTAAAACTATTTTCTTTTCCTCAACTGCTTCACCATGAGCGATTTCTAGCTTAGAGGTCTGGGAGGCTTGATAGAAGCATGATGATGATCAATACGTAGAGGGGACGATGTATTTCCCTGGTCGACATCATACTCTCCCTGGGTGCTCCTCACCTATAACCTGACATAAATGATCATGTGGCCTGAAGTTGTCATATTCCTTACCATCGAGGGCCTCCAAGGCAGACTGTTGAAATTAAACACATATTAAATTATGAATTTCATAATAATATTTAAAATATAAATAAAAACCTTAAAATTCTATCTTGTTTTTGTGCATTTATTGCACTTCCATACCATTTCCTTATACTGGAGAAAAATAATTCCGCACGAGGTACAGGACCTTCGATGCCCAATTTAGCTTGTTGAAAATGAGAAATGCACACATCTAGATTAGTACCATATATAAGATATACACAAATCTGACCTATGTCTGTTCAATAATATTCTCAGAAGAACAACCTGTATAACATCACAATAACTGGTTAAAGTACCAGGTGCTTTTAATGACCGGGCATTGTAGTGCGTCCCAATGTGTGCAAAGATGCCATTGAATCCTTATTATTTATGTTTTTAACTAACACATCCAAAAAGATTCCAATACATGTAATAATACTTAAATTTTATATGTCAACCATTAAAGATTGTGATTACCTTAAATTTAGTATTCTTCCAATGTGCAATCATTTTTTCATATTGAATTTTTGGACAGCCGGGGAATATTGGCACCCCCTCTAAGTTAGTACCAACCTTGGAATTCCAACCAACATACAACCCATGCCTGTATGAGCACCAGACCTCCCCAATATCCATTAACCTTGCTATCTTAGAATATCCCCATCGGGAAAGTTAAACCGAATCTGTAATGAACATGTTATTTCATTTATATACACCAATAATATAGATATGAAATTATATAATTTTCTTACCCATATTTTCTCCCATTCTATGTCCTTAATCTATTTACTGTTAAGTCTCCATGACACCAGTTCCACCGAAATGATAGTGTGATACTTGGACAAAATGCACATGAAATATTACAATGCATTATAGATGGACCTTCCGTCTGATTTTGTCAATTGTAATCCATCATTAGCTATTTCTGGTGATTCCAAACTTCCTTCAACCGAGTGAACCCATGTTTCCTAGCCGAAGATCCCATTTAATAAGAAAAAGATGGGGGAAAGATGAATTTAATCACGATACAACATTACAAAAATAAAGTGATGTAATTTAAAAACTGTTACAATCAAAAAACCGTATGAAGATTTCTCTATAGACTCTGATGGATCTGTGGATGTCCTGACTCAGTAGCCTCTGCAAGAAGTTTTTATTCCATTGAATTCTCTGGGTGACCGTCATGGATTGGATTGGAAGCTAATGGAACAGACTCATCAGATGATAGCTAGAGGGTGGGAATTTGGGGTGGTGTAGACACGACAACATATGGGTAGTAGGATGGGGGATACATCATCAGATATGGATATGGTAAAGGTGGAAACATATGTAGAGGTGGTGTAATCATGTCATGTGAATAAGAGGGTAGCTGAGATGATGATGGAGGCATGGATAAAAACTTTCCCAAAGACTCAAGAGGATGGAAAGGTGTGGTGGAAGGGGAGTCTTATGGTAGGTTAGTGTAAAAACGGGGATGACGGGTGCTCCGTCTATGTCTAGGAGAATCCCCACTAATACCCATACTAACCAGATTATGAGTCAAATTTGGTGGAACTGAATGTCCTTAATTAAATTGATAAAGAATATTAACTTGAAATTATATGTAATGCAGAAAAATAAAACATTACAATTATAATACTCACAGATGGAAGCGAAGGAAATGCACGCTCACACCCCATTCGATCAAGATCAAATAGTCGCTTCCTTCGTCCATCCGTTGTATTTTGCATAATCTACATATGAATGAAATTTAATTTTTTTAGAAATAGTTTTTACAAATCATGCATACAACTTACATCTCTTAGTAATTCATGAGGGGAACCAATTTGACTACTTTTAATTGTACTAATGATTACAAGGAAAATACTGACATAGTTTTTAAAATTACATTACCATGTTATAAATTTTATAAAAAAAAAGGATTTAAACCAAGTTTTTTACAATTAAATAGATCTGATTTAGTGAAATAACACCTTAAAATTCAAAAACCAAACATTTTATTTCAAAATGAAACATTATTAAAATAATTATAGTAATACCAACCTGAGAAACTCATGTCAATATAAACTGAATGAACAGTGAATATATATGGATGATTCTATATATTACTAGCCACTACTTCAGGTTCAACATCAACTCTCACAATGGGAAAATTTGATTCATGAAATGCAATATTTTGGAAAACACTAACGGGGACGTCAATGGTATAAATTTCATCACCAGCATCATGAAAAATATGTCTGTTGATTATGGCATTAATGACATCATAATCGGGTCTCAGATGATCATTCACATAAAACACTTGATTAGACTTTGATGCCAAAATGTATGGTTTATTGGTACTTATACATCAACTCATATCAATAACTCTGAATCCACAATCATCCATAAATGTACCATGACTTTTCATTGAATCAAACCATTTACATTTCATCATAATGACTCTACCCTGAGAGTAGTAATCCAATAATAGTATTTTATCAACTAGACCATAATAATACACATGTTTATATTGAGGCCGACTATCAGATACACTGGCATAACAATCTGTTGCAGAGGTTAACATAACTCCATCATTTTGTGTTCTCATTTTAACCACTCGATCCGTTGTAACAAATTTATAATCATTGATTATTAAAGATTTACATTCACGAACCAAAGAATTAGGACCAAAAGCCAATGCACTTGATTCTTGAGAAATAGAGTCAATAGGTACAATCAACACCTGAAATATATATGAATAATACAATTCAATGAATATCTATTTTTTAAACTAATTAAATTACTGGTAATAACTTTGATTTCAACCATGCATGAAACTCTAGGCTATAAAATGCCCCTTTCCTTCTCAAATACAATTATCGATGAACTCTAATTATAATTATTTATGTTCCCCACAAAAAAATGAAAATAAAAGTGTAAGGTATATTTGAAAAATCACAATATGATATAACATATAAATATCCAAATTACATACTTGATATATTCATCGAAAAAACCAATGTTAAACAAGACTGTGCGATGTTCCATCTCCCACTCTTCAAGGCTCAATGTGGACAATGTATAACACACAACAATTTCTCTTGTTTGGGGAAGAGTTGGAAACGAGGGGTCAATTTCCCCATACTAGTCGTCATCATTTCTCATTGGCCTATTTTGTCTAGTGCTGACATCAGACTAATACATTGAACAAAAATACATACATTATTGAACCAGATAACCCCTCAAAGTCGAACCTTCTGGAAACTTTTTTTCCGATAATATTATTTCATTGTGCACATATTTCTTTTTGTAGGATACATCCAACGAAAAGCAACAGGTCATCCAAGAAGTGTTTTAGTTGTAAGATAAACCATTAAATGAAACATGCAAGTGAAAAAGAAAGGAGGAAAAGTATTTTTTATCTCAAATAAAATAAATGGTGCCTTCTACTACATTCTTATCAATAATGACTTGGATAACCATTTAGCACAATGATCTCTAAAAAAATTCATAAGTGAATCATTTTTACCCTTAAATTTTGGATAGAATATTCTAAATTTCTATTGAATTCAATTCATAAAGAAGGACGTGATAATCGTGAGTATTAAAAAATTTTAGTTTCACATCTCTTCTATTGACTCATTTAGATATGTTGCGAGAATATCCATCGAGAACCATGATATCCACTAATACTACAAGAAATTGATCTTTCTCTGATGGTGTCATCACATAAGAAGCATTAAGAAATTTCCAATTGTTTTCACCGATACACATAGGATGCTGTTCTAGTTGAATATCCCAATCCCACAAGTCTTGATGGGATTGGAAGTCACCTTTGGTCATCCTCTTGATATTCAGATGAATTTCAAGAACAATTTCACATATATTTTTCTCAATATGCATTATGTCTAAACAAGGATGTAACAAATTGGTAGAGCAATATGGAAATTCAAAAAAATACTTCTCCTTTTCCAATTATAAGAGGATTCAGTGTCAATATTTTTCCTCTTTTTAGATTTCAATTGACCTTTACCTTATGAAAAATAGAAATCTTTTAATTCTTTAAGCACATCACTTCCGGACATAAATTGGGATGGTTTTTTAGTCTCAATGGTATTATAAAACCTCTGACTATTTTTCTTGTATTGATCATCCATTGGAAAGAATCGTCGATGCCCCATGAAACTGAATCTATGATGATATTTAAGCCTTATTTATTGTGTATTCTTCATAAAAACAAGACATGATTATTTTACCTTCTTTCTCGACCAAAACATCATTTCATAAGCAGGGAAAAAATTTATGGTTCATAGAAGGGAAGCACACATATGAAATGTATACTTTTAAGATTCATCGAATGTCCAAACACCAAAATACAAAAGTTCTTTCAAATCTCTTATTAAAGTCTACAAGTAGACATCTATATCATTACCGGGATCAGAACGTCCAGATATCAGTATACTCAGGAAAGTGAATGGTTTTTCCATACACATACATAGAGGAAGATTATAAACATGAATAAAAACTAGCCACGTGATGTGAGAATTAAGAATATGACCAAATATATTAAAACAATCACAGGATAGAAACAACCAGACATTACACACCTCAACTTCAAAATCAAGATGTTGTGAATTAAATTTATGCCATGCTAATCCATCAGCTGGATGAACCAACTCATCATTACCTTAAATTATCTCTATATCATGCCATCACATATCGGCTGAGATTTCTGCATACATGAAAAGATTTTGCAGTATGAGAATCAATAGAAAGTGCCACCTGACTTTCTGTGCAATAGAAGATGGTGTTCCATCCGCATTCGTCTTCCATTGAGATGTACCACATTCTTTAAAGTCATTAGGGTCAGTTGATTCCTCCCAAAATAAACTGTAATCTTTTAGACAAACATGAACTTTATTAGTATCAAACCCAAACTGCTTAATTAACTTTCATGCCTTGAAATGATTTCAGGGAATATTTTCACCATTAGGAAGGAAGTCATTCAAAAATGTAATAATGTAATCATTTGCGGTATTATAAATTCCATACATGGTTTTTCCATGATATAACCGCATTAAAAATTCCAACTTGGTCATTTTTGTACATTCCTGATATACTGGAGTTCTAGCATCATCCAATAAATTTTTCACTCTCTCGTTATCATCATTATTATTTTCATCATGTGTATTGATATCATTATATTCTTTCATTGGCATACTATTTCTCTTGGGGTGATGGAAAAATGGAAACTGATCGAATATCAAATTCTATATGCCACTTATTTCATTTTGTTCATGACCAGTAGAACATTTACTCGTCTCTCCATGGTTATAACAAACATAATAGTTTGTTTCAAATAAAAATTTCGTTATATGGTAGCTAACTTATTCCTTGATTAACCATGGTCTTACAACACATTAATAACATGGACACTGTATAAAACCTCTATATGAAACATTATCAAATGAAAAATCTAACAATTTCTCCTAATTATTTTAAAAAATGGTTGTAATCCTATCTATACGATACATCAAGCTCCAATCCATTCTATAACAAGAATAAGGAAAGTTATATTCTAATAAATAATGTAAACCATAACTAAAAAAGGGATATATACTATAGAAAATAAAACTATTAAAATATAAAAACATAATAGTTAATTCACAATTGTATTGCCTGTGCCTTTATTTTTATAACCAATTTCAACCCTTTTAGTATCATAGATAAAATTATTACCTCTATCCTATAAAGGTATTATCAACAAGGTAAACCATAATGGGCCCATAAAGGTTTCATGTCTATGATAGAGTGGTATGTTTCATTATAGTTGAACAAAGGGTGATATAAAAAAGTTTTTCCTCCATTATGTGTAACATAAAAAAATAAACCTTTAACATTAAAACACACCCTTAAACATGGGTTATTTCATTTATAATGTAAGGGAGTAAAAAAACATTCATCCATCATTATAAATATTTTAAACATACCCCATATCCATGTAATTTAATATTTTCCATGGGTAAAATTATAATTCAAAGAGGGGATTTTTTTAATAAAAATCACATCATCTCCAATAATTAATGGAAATATTTTCGATAATTTATATAAAACAATCATGGGTATCCAATATTTGTATAAATATACTAGAAGATGAATTTAATAAACTAAATAACTTCATTAATTTCATTAATAAAATAATTACCTAGAAAATCCTACTACGTACAATGTAGAACAAGTCACAACAAGACTCTTAAAAAGAAAAAGGTCATTTTGGTAAAATAAATGAATTTAAAATCAATTGGAAAATCAATTAAATGTTATTATATTAATATCGATCACTAAATATCACACACACAATGATTATCATTCTCATAAGAAATGATAATGTGGGAAATTGAAGTGAAATGACTAGGAGAATCTCCCTTGCGATTTAGGTAATGTATTATGTATCGAATGTCATCGATTATAATTTTGGATTCATATGGAGTACCCTCATTTAATTTTTAATGACGAGTTAACTGGATTTGGCTTGATCTTTTTTTGTTGGAATACCTCTATTGTAAGCTATAGGTTATAATATTACCATTCTTCTAATTGTCAATGATGATTCCTTGAGTTTAGACATTAATAATGGATCAGGAAGAATGTAAAGGCTCACTTATGAGTTTTATTGTGAGAGAATTATATATTTATCCTTCACATAACTTTTTTTAACGTAACTCAAATAATTAACAAGTCGTAATTCAAAATCATATATCTTTTGACATCATTTTAATTTAATTAATATATACCAATTTGTTATAGTCAAATATTAACATGGAAAATCAACTAAAATAATTTAATAATTAATGAGAATCTTAAATAAAATAATAATAGTTTATAAACATCTTTGAAATCTCAAATTCTCATTTTTATAATAATTTCATAACCCAAAACATTATTAATCAAATAATTTATGAATTCCAGAATATTTATTTTCTCATATTATTCCACTTAATTCAAACATCAATTAAATATATTTTTTTAATTTTTAGGAAGACCACATTTATGGGTGTTAGTGTTATCCCACATAAAAATATAAATCGGGACATGAAATTAAATTATATAGGGCATCATTACACCTATCTAAAAAAATTAATATATTGGAGTATTTCAAACTATATAATCTATATGTAATATAACTTACCATATTTTTTATCATCTTTAATGATGTACTCAAAGAAATAGGACATCTTGTCCTAGGTCTTGATAAAATCTTCCATGTTAATATTCCCTTCATTAAATACTCAAGGGAAAAATTTTGATTCTGTTTCTTGATCCACTATTTTTATTCCTCATATGTATCAAATTATATCGTTTGATTTTATAGTAAATCAATATCATCTGGAGAAGGATTGATTGTTAATGTCTCTATCTATTCCTCAGAGTATATAATAATATCCAAATTTTATTTTGGATAAGTTCTATCTTTTCATTTTTGGTCCAACTAAAAACCCTTAAATATGTTTACGGTAGAAGAATGATTTCCCTTAGAGAAGATTTCAGGTTTATGTTCTTTGTATTTTATTGTCTTCGATAGTTGGAGTTAGGTAAACTTATATATTATATTAACTACATATTCTCTCTTCATTCTCAGTTTGGATTAGATCTTCTAAGGCCATTGAATCTTCCTTAGGAACATCACATAGAATAGGGTGTCTAGGATCTAGGGATTCTTTCCCCACCCCCTCAATTTTAGTAAATCTTCCAATTGATATTTTTTACTATAGGTTTTGGAAAATATAATAATCCTTACACCTCCATAACATCTTTCTTTATTTATACATTTTTTATCTTTTGATGGTTTTTTATTTAAATTACATTTCTTCTTCAGACAAGGGTAATACAAAATACATATATCGAGGATATCACACCCCATAATGGTGGGGGGAATAACAACCCTATATGATCTACAGGTAGAGGATCTTATTCCCCAAACCCATGGGGTAAATTTCTAACCCTTCCTAGGAATGATGAGATGAAATTATTCCCTAATGAAAATTTATCTTAAAGGAGGGATTCTTTTTACCAAGAATTATTAATAGATAAGCATGTTTTCTATAATGCTGATACGATCGATCTTGCTAGATTCAAAACATTCCACATATCTATATTCAGAAGTAGCTCCACCATCATGTCCAATGTGTAAGGTCACTTTTAATTTACTGGTTATATGTAAAAATATAATCCTGAATGAATATTCTAGGTCACCATTTAGTCTTGGAAAATGTATATGATGTGTTCCTATGGTAAATATCATATATACCTTAGGAAATTGATATCCCATGAAAAAAAACAAAAAGGATAAGTAGAATTATGATTATAATATGTGTGGAGAGGTGAAAATTATGTGTAGGATCCATTGGGATAGTTGTAAATTTCTTTATCTTCACAGGTCATGTTCTATCAAGGAAAAATGGAATGTGGTATTAAACCTCATGGTTTGTGAGGCTACTCGGGTTCCTGGGTGTATATTCCCTATACATAAAAAATATCTAGATAAGGGTGTCATACATTATGATTTAACCACACAATTTGTGGTATTTAACATATCCTAGAATCTCTAGCTATTGTACATACCAAAGTACATGATGTGTGTTCTCTCAATCTATACGCTATGTAGATGGGTTGTAAGATCAAAACATTACTCTAGTCCACGATTCATTTCTAATTACTCTTCTTTTTCATCATATATCACTTGAATTTCCATTGGCCATGATAAATATGATAATGACACCTATGTAATGTGGATATATCCGTTGGTACCTGTATTAATGATTCGTATCACAATCTTGTCAAGGTGCATATTTTTATTCATGAAGAAACTCCAATCCAGACTTCCCCATCCCATTTTATATTAACCAATAATCCATCCTCACGCTATAATCCTATATGGAGAACACATAATGTAAATATACGAAACCTATTTTAATTTTTCAATAAAATAAATCTATGATATTAGTTGAATCATCAGCTAAAATCTAAAGTTAGTGATGAACATGTAAAGAATGGTGGGAGAAATAGAAGAAACCAAAAAAATGGAAATGATGATCCTGCATGAGTAGGAATCATCTACATTTGCATACAATAAATAAAAAAATTAGTAATTTCTAGTACCAATATTAGTTATCCAAAAATCATAATTTCAACCAAATATCATTAGTTAAAAAGGCCATCTGCTACCTGAATATTGACTCAATTTAATAAAAATTATTCCATGTTCAAATCAGGAGAAAATTCGGTTAAATCCATACATATAAATTCCCTACCATGATGGTGAAATGATGTTGATTTGAATATACTTCACAACCAAAGTACTTTTTATCGACATCACTACAAAAATGATATATCTTCCCTGATTTGTCATCACCACCATGCCCTCACTCCATCTTATTCTTCCTCTCCCTCTAAGGTTCATGTGGTCATAGAACACCAAACCCTGGGGAGATTTCAAAATTTGGATTAAATAAAGATATTCACGGGTTTCTCAGTATAATAACCAATTAATTAAATAATTAAATTATTTAATTAACCATCTCATGACCAGAAAAAACCAAGAGCCCCAATTAAAATGAATCTTAAGCTATGAATATGGTAAAATTCACATTTTATATTTTATATCTATCTTGGTTTCTCAATATGAGACTCTATTTATGATATATAAGAAACATTAAAAAACATACAATGCATGGACTAAAAAATATATAGTATATTTTTATATTATTTCTAAATATCCTTGACATTCTCTTTTATATGAAAAAGCAGACTTGGGGTAAATATCACAATATGGAACCAAAGAAACCAGAATTTTTTTATGTAGAGTTGTATTCTATAGTAAAATTACCTTTTACCCATAATAATGTCTTGATACATTTTTTAAACATAAAATTCATTGGAGTATCATCCAATGAAAACTTATGTCAATACACCTCCATACGTGTTTCCACTACTTGCATAACCACACCCTTTCTTAAAGTCTGTTAGAATGGATTCCTATAAAGAGATGGGTCACTCTGTAATAGTAATTCTAGAATCCCATGAACAAATTCCAACTCTATTTTTTGAATTACATGTAGAACCCCTCCCACTAAAAAGATGTGTATCATTAATACTAGGAAAAACTCATTATAGTGGAGGCCTGTGAGATTCTATCTCCCCTCACCGCACCCCTTGAGGGAGAACTACTACCCAACGATCCTTCCCCCAAAGCGAGGAAACATTTTACCTAGTATTTCCTAAAGGATCCTCCATTACTCCATGCCTCATGGGATTCACAAAAAATATCAAATTTCATTTCTATATTAAATCCTACAATATGTCTAAAGGAGGATTAATAGAGCCCCCATCCCAAATGAGAATCCTAGACTCACTACAACATAATTAGTTGGTGAATTCACTACAACATTAGTAAACGGATTCGAGGGGGCTCATTTACACCCCTTTATCTCCTGCCAAAGACACCACCTAGCCTGCGAAGCTATGGAAGAGACTCCATCATTGGCTCTTGAACAACAATAGATAATTCTAATTCAATCGTATAATTAGTAATAAACTCTATAGGACCATTAACATTCATCAACAAATAGAAAATATGTATATTTCATACCAATAAATGAATTTTGAGACATCAATCCATGTGATTCTCCAAAAGGTCACAGTGATGAAAATACATATCATTACCTTCAAAAACAATCCTAGGGATAATACTAGTACCATAATCAAAAATAAATAAAATGAAATCAAGGTGAGTTCGATATTGTCTTGATTAAATACATAATCTTGCCTGAATGGGTTGCTTCCTTGTCATTTCCAACAAAGAAGCCTATAAGAACCCCTCGAATGCATCACCAAAATTCTTAAGAACTAAGAAATTTTTGGAATAGAGCTGAATTCTAGAGATTGAAATAATGAAAATTCAAAAGGAATATATTTCAATGCATGAATCACCAGATTCCAACACATCAAAAAATAATATATAGGCTGAAAATCTTGAATGATATGAAACCAAAAAATGCCAAATTCCACTTCATCCACTCATATAATAGAAGAAGGGTGGGGCCTAATGCTCCCTAGCATCACCTATTTACTCCAAACCTCACTCTAGGTTCACATGATGATAAAAAACAAATTTTGATGTCTGTCATAAGAATTATATTGAAATCAGGATATGTTTGAGAGATGATATCTAAAAAAACCAACTCAATTGAAGAGATCTCAACCATTGGAAAAACAAGGACAATAAATTTCAAACCTAGATGCCAGATATGGGGGCAGTGAGGTGGAGGCCTGGACTAGATGTTTCCAGAGATGGGGGATGATGAGGCAATGGCCAAGGCCAGGAGGAGAGGGAGTCGAGAGGGAGGACGTCGCTGTAGCTGGGGGTAGGGAGATGGAGGTCGGGATGTTGAGGCTGAGGTGAAGTCTAGGAGGGAGGTCGGGAGTGGAGGTAGAGGCTGGGGAGGGGAGGAGATGGTTGAGACTCGGTGGTCGGAAGTCCGAGAGGTGGAGGTCGGTGATGGGAGGATAGGGCTGAGTGCCAGAGGTCGGATGGCTTAGAGGTGGTGGTCGGGGAGGGGAGGAGAGGGTCGGGAGTTAGGGAAGCAAGGAAGAAGAAGAGGGCGATGGAAGCGAGGGTAAGGAGGAGCGTGATGGAAGAGGAGCGTGATGGAAGGGAGAAGAGGAGCGTGATGGTATTTAGGGAATTGGGTATGGTTTCCCATGGTTTTATTAAAACAGTGGGAATAGATATAAAAAATGAATATCCCCATAGTTTTTCTAAACAGTGGGGATAGATGTGTGGGGAAATTTCCCCTTTCTAGTAGTGAAAATGACATTAGTTTACTTAAAGGAATTGTAGAAGATACTCATGGATAATCTATATATGGGATCCATTAATTTTATTTATTTACCATAGGGTGAAACTTTTATTTTTGTTAATAAAATAAGTGGGGTTATTGATTCATTGAATTAATTATCATGAACTTATACAGATCTCTATTAAGAATAAGTATCATATACCCTTTATACATGAACTGTTTGATCAATTATGAGGAGATCAATATTTTTACATGTGTCATCTTCAATATATATATTATTATCTAAGTATTAAGAAGGATGATATACCCAATATTAACATTATTATAAGTTATGGTCATTATGAATTTATATTAAGGCCATATGAACATACCAATACTCATTCTATCTTCATGGATTTAATGAATAGAGTCTTTAAAAATTACCTTGATCAGTTTGTGTTTATATTTATAGATGATATTCTTATATCATTCAAAACAAAGGAGAAGAATGAAGATATCTTTAGAATTGTACTGAAGATTATATTCTTTTATCCTATCGGCATATGAGTTCTTCCAACTCTGTGAAGTCCTCATATGCTCCTAGATCACCTAGACCTTCTCGATGGTAGCCCATACAACAATGTACCCACATGTGCTAACTCCCCTGGATCAGTCAATCATAACATTGATCTACAAGAACACCCATAAAAGGAATCAAACTGTATCATACCAATGGAGTGGTAGTAGTTATTGTTGTATAAAAACTCCACTAATTCTAGGTTGTCCTCCCAACTGTGACCGAAGTCCAAGATGTAGGCACATTGTAGGTCCTCTATAATGAGGATGGTCCCATCAATATGACTATTCTTCTAGGGATGAAATGTTGTGCTCAACCGTAATTGAGTCCCAAAAGCCCCGTGAAAACCCCTCCTAAACTGAGAAGTGAAACGAACATCATGGTTAGAAATGATCATCGAGGGAACCCCATGATGTCAAATTATCTCATGTACATAGAGGCATCCTAATATCTCTAGAGAGATCTTCTCTCAGATTGGTAGAAAGTTGGCTGACTTGGTGAGTCATTCAATGATCACCCAGATGGTATCGTGTCCCTTATATGTGCATGGTAAACTTGTCAAGAAGTCTATCGATATCCCATCCCACTTCCACTCTGACTCCTTGATAGGATGAGTCAAGCCTGCCAGAAACTTGTGCTCTATCATCACTTGTTGACAAGTGAGGCACTGATAAATGAAGTTTTCCATGAACTTCTTCATCCATTGCCACCAGAATTGATGTTGTAGGACCTTTTATATCTTCACCATAGATGAATGTACCACCAAGGGGGGTGTGTGGAAATCCCTCAGATCCTCCTCTAGTAATTCCACTGGCATAATTGTGCACCCTCTAAAGCGATTGTCATGCTCCCCACCGATCAAATATCCATCAAGGGTTTTACCTATATATAACTAATCATATCATGACTCATAGTTGACATCCCAAGATGTGCCTCCTAGAATCTTCGTAAGAGTGGAGGGGTGAAAATTGTAGAATGTATATAAGATTCTCCATCGTCATCCCCAAAATATATTTGTAGCGCAACCAACTATTCTGACACATCACATAAGAACTGAAAGCTAGATCTCTTACTGATTGTGTCTACCACCATGTTACCCATCATAGTTGTATAAAAAAATTTGTAGTCATAATCCTATATGATCTCTAGCCACCACATATACCTCAATATCATGTCACTCTGAAAAATATATACATGGGGATATTGTGGTGTGAGTATATATTAAAATGATCCCCTATCATGTAATGCTGCCAAAATATTCATTGCAAAGACCACTACTGGAATCACAAGATCATGGGTCACATAGATCTTCTCATGGTGTATCAACTGACGTGATCCATAGGAAATCACTAATTCCCCTAAATCAGTACACATCCATGTCTATTCCCCGATGCATGGAATAACACTACATACCTAACACCCTGCTCTGGAATCCTTAATATGGGAGCACTCGTCCACCTCTGTCTCAGCTCTTGAAAACACTACTGGTACTTCTCTATCCACACAAAGGGTTATCCCTTCTATGTAAAATCCTTCAAGGGTTCTGCTACCCAGGAATGGTTTGGAACAAACATCCAATAGTTCCCATCCAATCCTAGTAAACTCCTCAATGAGTTCATACTCTTGGGTGGCTCCCAGGAAAGCACCGCCTCAATCTTTGTCAGATCCATTGTAACTCCATCCTCTTAAATGATATATCCTATAAAGTGGATATTTAAAATATATAACTTACTATTCTATAGAATCCCATAAAGATGGTTCTCTGAACTCGTGTCCAACAAAATATTTAGGTGTATCATATGCTCCTCTTCAGACACTGAATACACCAGTATGTCATCAGTGAAGGCCCTGACAGACTTGTCAAGGAATGGATGGAATATCCATTTCATGAGTCCCATGGACACTATTTGGGTATTGGTTACATTGAAAACCATAAAAATGTACACTTAGTGTCTGTACCGACATCTAAAGGTTGTCTTCGATACATCCTCATCTCGTAAATAAAGCTGATGATTGCTAGATCTGAGGTCTAACTTGATGAACCCCCTTTCTCCCTTTAGCTGGTCAAAGAGGCCGTCAATTCTAGTTTGTAGATACATATTAATCATGGTCATATGGTTTAAGAACATGAAGTCCACACATATCCTCAAAATCTCATCTTCCTTCTGGGAAAACAAAATTGGAACCTCCCATGGTTAAACGTTGGGTCTCACAAAGCCCTTCCTCTTCAATTCCTCCAATTTTACCCTGAAATCATGAACCTCTACAGGAGCCATCAGATAATAAGGAATGGATATCAGTGTCATCTTGGGGTATATATTAACAAAGAATTCAATGTCCCTATGAGGAGGTAATCCTAGAACATCTTCAGGGAATATATCCTCATACTCATCCACTACTACAGGAAATTGCGGACTCCTCTCATCTTCCACATCGTGGGTAAGACTAGCCAACCAACGAGTAATTGACTACACCCTCCTTAGAGAATTTCCATCATATGCTTCATGTGTTTCCTTCACACTGGTAAAGTAAAACCTTGTCCCATCATTGCGGACACAAAGCACACTATGCCTAAAATAGTCAATCGGAGCATAGACTATGGATAACCAATCCATACCTAGAATGATGTCATAAGGCTTTGATGCCACTACTAGGAGATCCCCACTGATTCCCTTTCCTACAAGAGTAATCTCAAACTACTAGAACCAATGTGTGATTATTGAATCTCCTCCCATAGATGTATCTAAATATAAGGATCAAGCCAACAGCTCAATCATAATCTTTGAGATTAGAAAAAGGTTTTTAATAATGAAGGATTAACTCGAGACTGTGTCTATAATAACATTAAATAATGTGAAAAATACAAATATTTTACATCTAATAATCTCTAGATAACTAAGGATGTAATCATAAATTTCTTGAAGATGGCCCTGCCCCTATCCACTGGATCTACAAGCCCATGGTGGAAAACCTGTGGGTGGTAGGGGTAGTACCTCGAAACCTCCACCCATCACCAATTTCTCTACCTTCTCCCTAGTCACATCTTCTACATGGAAGATCTCATTACATTTTTCTCTACCTAAACTTATGTGGTCCCTTAATGATCAGTAGATTGTGTGTATAGTGTCTCGAGAAATCATGAGCTATGTGTCCCCGATTGCGGCACGTGAAACATAGTCTGTCCTTCAGCTATCCCGCTATTCCCTGGAAGCCTTGCACCACTAATCTCATATCACAGGGCTTACTCCTTATGGACCTATTCCATATAGCCCCATTCATCTATTTTCTTCTACCCACCACTGAAGACTTAGCTACCTAGTTCCTGCTAGTTTCTCCCACTACTAGCGTCTACTCCGCTAGAATGCTCTGCATACGGAGAGCTCGCTCTAGTACCCCAGGCTGAATAGGTATGTTGAGAGATACCATGGATTCCCTAATCTCCTAACATAGTTCCTACTCAAAATACCATTACCTAAAGATCATATCTCAAAAAATATGTTTGGAGTAGATAGATAAGTCTGTGAATCCCACTGAGTACTCTACTACAGTCTGATTTCCCTACTACAGATGCAAGAGATCATGTATACGCACTAATTGTAATGTAGCTGGGAATAATTCTTATAGAAAGAGTTTCTAAAAGTCCACCTAAGAGAGGATTTCCTCCTCATGTGTCTGGATCACTATGATCCACCACCGTTTCGCTGAGCCCTGTGGAAGGCTCATGGCTAGGAATTCCATCGAGTTGAGCGGTGTCCTCATAAAATGGATGATGCACGTGACTGCCTCTAGCCAATACACAACTACATGGGGGTTAGTCTCACCCATAAACCTCAGAGGTTTCTTCCCCTAGAACTAATTAAATTCACTCGCCCTACATGGATCCCCTACCAGTAGCATTGGAACGAACAACTGCTCAATGAGTGTCATTATAGCAAGAAAACCACTCAGAGGTGCCTTGTATTGTATATTCCACTATATTGACGCCTCCTCGCTTGGCGGGTCATCCATGTAGTAACATATCAGACTCATGGATGGGTTTTTGTGGGGAGGCATCCTAAAATAGATCAAGATAAACAATGGTTGATACAGTATATCTGAAGATATGACTCAAAAAAGGATAAGGAAAACAAAATGAATTCCTATATGATTTATGTACCATTCATTTCCCTACCACCATTGTTTTTCATGTACCACGTCAGAAAGGAGGTTTCAAGAGTCCCGGTGTATGGATACATCAACCGCCTCCCCAACACAAGATTACCAGGCATTAAATCTGTACTCGAAACACTAAACAATGTTTTTCCAAACATATCATATAGACTCCTAGTCCCAATGTGGAACCGACCACTAAGATACCACTCTTTCATGACCCGTACCAGTGCATCCCATGTGGAAACTACCCCAATCCCACCTCTAATAGGCCAAGGGTTGGAGACTTGCATCGAGTTGGAAAATCTCAAATATTAGGCATTTTCATAAGTACATGTATAAACACACACATCTCTAGTCCCACTAAGATAAAATGATAAAACACCAACCACTGTTCCTGAATTCATTAATAATGAACCATAGAGTAAAATATGAATGTAATGTATAAGAAGGTAAACATGAAAATAATATAAGCACACCAATATAAAGACAACTTTAATGTTTGACATGAAAACAAGGAAACAATATTTTCTATAAAATGTTTCCAAAAACACCTCAGTCTTTATGATCTCACAAGGTACCATCTGGTCTTTGTCCTAGTCCTGCTCCACCTATAACTCCTTCAAAGCATTAGTCATCTGTAAAAGACACCTAACATGTAGGAAAATCTTATCTAGGGGTGAGTACAACAATAATTAGTAGGAAACCCCTAATCCAAAAAGTAAAAAACCAAAAAAGAAATCATAGTTAGCTCTACATAGGTATACTCCCATACATATAATAGAAAAATACAGATTAACTCATAAAAAACTACAAATAAATAGAGGATATGTTAGATCCAATCATCAGCCACAGGATTCTGCTTGAGGAACACTCATTCCGAGAGAACACACTCTGGGATTCATGATTTCATCGAGGACTCTTATAGGAGGTCTTGCAAATCTTGGCCCCACCCAAAGAGAAAACACTAGTGAAAGATCAAGATATAAAGATAGGGGATTATTATTAGAGAATAAGATGAACCCAGTCTTTATTAACCCACAATGTATGGGATTATTCTCAAAGAATACCATGAACCCTACTGATGTGGTTCATAATGTAGGGGATTCTCCTTATGGAGTACTGTGAACCTTACCAATACAACCCACAAGATGAAGGATTAATTCCCTATGCTCGAAGGTATCTTCAATACCCATGAAACTCTATCTGGGGTGATAGAGTATCACTCCAGTCTTATAGAGGATACCATCTCTATCCAAAACTCTATCCTCTCGAGAAGATTTCTTCCCAGTGATTTGGATGCAATATGGTACCAAACCTTCTAGGAAAGAACCACATAGAAGCTTTTCACCAATGCAAGTCCCCACTAAAAACAAAAAATTCCATCTCATAAGGAATTCATTCCTTGGATGGTTCTAATTCCATATAAATCTTGTCAAACAGACTTATAATTTTAAGGTTATGTGTCATTTAGTGAAAAGGGGCAGGTTGGGTCCAGACCTGTGCCAACTCGGTCAAACTGAACCAACCTTATCTGAGCTGGGTTCCACCAACCCACCCAATTGGGTCAGACTTGATCCACTGGGACTGACCGAACCACTGAATTCGATCCATCCTAGTAGGCATGGCCCACCTACTCTAGTCCAGCCCACCTGCACCAGACAGAACCTCACTGGTAGGGCCCCACCTCTATCATGGGGTCTCCCAACTGCGTGCTAACTGGTCAGCCAAGACAATGTGGCCAGTTTGTGATCCTCATGGTTAGTATGCGCGAATAGTTCCCACCCGGAAGTCTTCCATGGGTCCTCTATCTAACACATCACCAGTGATCTGCGTCCCTCAACCACAAACTTTTTCCACAGCCATCCATCACCACAGTGGCCAGCCTTGCCACTCCTCCTATATGATGCCCATGGTAGTGTCGTCACAGACTTCTGTCATTGGCTATGAAGCCAGTGGCATCCTTCACCTGCACTAGGGAACTGATGCCGCCGAAGACCACATCAAAATCTCTGCCATTGTGTCCACCTACTGTGTCTCTCACCCACATCCACCGACAGTTGTTCTATCGAGACAGTCTGGATCATTTCACTATGAAGAATGATACATAGTTTTGGGGAATGGAGTCATAACCCAAGAACAGACAAATTGGAAAGATCTGGGCCTTTTTTGTGTTTTCCTTTATCTATCCATGTTAGAATTTAAGAATGTAGGGCCAAAAACTATATCAATTCTAACATAGATTCAATTCCAGATAAACATCCTGAAATAAAAACCCCATCCTGCAAATACGCATGATTTGTGAATCAATCCATTTGTTGATTGATTTACGTTCATCAAATGAATCAAAAAATGGGGATTGAAAAAAAATTAAATGCACACCCACCTTTTATTGGATCTTACATTCTCATTGATGTTCCATTGAAAACAATCTCGATCTGTGTCTCTATCATTGTTCTTCATTGAGAAGAAATAATTATACTTCCCTAAAGAACACTCCGGAAATTCTAGGGTGGTGAATTGTAACCATGGACCCCTACCTCTAGTCTTAATAAAGATGAAATGGTGATGTTCCTTTGTGAAACACTAAATTAAAATATTTTTTTCAAATATTTTAATGGCGTTCACGTCCTAAAATTAACTTCTACCCTCGACCCAAGTTGGTGAAGGTTAGGTCCAACCTATTGTAAAACTGCTATTTTATATGCAAAAATGCCCTCAGTTTTTTATCTGAGCACCCATTTAGAAGTTAATATAGATAAAAGATAGCCGTTTAGGGTTTTTTTAATTAAAAAATTGTTCTTTATTCAAATATTCATTCATGTCACACCGGTCCTCAAACTCTCATGCTATTCGAGCGCTTAGTCTCAATATTTTCCCAACTAATTTATAAAAATAAAATGGAGAAAAATAAAATTCCTTACATTCCTCACACATTGGGTACATGGGATGTTTACTTTCCCATGATGGAATATGTACACTCCCATGTGCACCTTTGGTAGTACACTCAATGTACCAAGGGTGACACACAATGTAATGCCCTTGTTCAACATGATGAGGGTTTTTTCATATCTTCTTTCCCAAGATTCAGAATTGGACAAGAAAGTATTATATTCTAAGTAGTTTTCCATTTTGATCGCAGTGGTGAAACTCTTAGAGAGATCAACGGAGTCTTAAGGGGTGTTCTAGGGCATCTAGATAAATATATATTTTCTTCTTCTAGTAATTGAATTCAGTCATCTCATGAGGGAAAGACATAAACCTGAAAGGTAGTTCTAGTGTTTGGGAAAATCTAATTGAGCTTCTGATCTAAGATAATCGACGATATATCTCTTGTGATCAGAGCCTTCATGTATTTCCTTTTAGGAAATTACCCTTTTGATATGTTCCCTTATGGCCTAAGAGGTCGTGAGACAAGTTGTTATCGAGGATCCCCAGAGGGATCCTATTTCTTATGAATTGATATAGGGAATTCCTTGTAGGATCACATACCTATATACCATTCATAAGATCATGTGTAGTATGCCTTTTTTCATTATGTTGTCTTGAGGGTACTGTGTACAAATCCCCTTCTTATGTACCATTATATAATCCTTAGTAGGATGCCTCCATTTCTTACCATTAGAGGATCCATAGTAGGACTCCTCTATTTCTTACCATTCAAGGATCCTGTGTAGGATTTCTCCATTACTATTATTTATTAGGATCGCAAGTATGATGAATTTTCTTGTGAGTTTACCTTTGAGGATCCTGAGTAAAATTCCTCTTAGTGTTTTACAATAGGGACCTTTGACCAACCCTTATCAAATATGTCAGGTTTGGGTAGGGATGGTAGTGGGTGTCACCTTAAAACCCATGCCAAAAATGAAATCCCATGGTACTGTGATGGTAGTGTTGGTTGTAGGCATTCGACCACCCACAATATTTTTTTATCTATCACATGTTTATTGCTAGTGCACCGATGTTTATCAGAGGTGATTACTGGTTAGTGGTTGTTGATAATGACATGAGGTTTCTTCCTTTCTTGTGGGATGCCCAAACATTATTCTTGGGATCTTAATTAATTTTTAGAATTCCCAAAGGTTCTTTCCCTAGATCTAGCTTATAAGCCTTGTTATGTATAATATTCTTTAGTATACCTAGATGTACTATAAAGGGTTAGGCTATTGAGTCTGTATATTGGGTCATTATATTATTAGCATGACCCTAGGTGTTTCCTGTTATCATTATATTTAGCCTATGATTAGGATATACGGGCATGGATTCCCTACTTATGATGTGGTAGGAATGATTATGATCTTCTTGATCAGTTATAAGACTCATGGGGTGTTGCATTGTATCTCACTAATGAGTTTTCTTTTTAAAGGAATGGTGACCCAAAACTCATGGATGATTATGCTTTATCGAGTGGTGGGGATGATTATGATATCATAATATTTTTATGGGGATGATTGTGTTCCATTGTATCAGTTATGAGTCTTGAGGGGTGTGTAATGGAATCTCTCCAGTGATTTCTCTTTCTAAAAATCACCTAAGGGTAAGACCCTTTGTTACTATCTGAGTTCCAAATGTCTTTACAACCAATGGATCAAGACCCAAGGCTTAGAAATTAGATTTGATTTATATGCATGGGTATTATATAGACTTACATGATGTCCATTTGAAGGGTTTCATAATGTATTCCATATAATCCTTCTATATAGGATTGATCGTCTAAATACAGTATCCTTCTTTATAAGATTGATCATTGGTATATGGTATCCCTCATTATAGGATTGATTGTTAGAATACGGTATCCAACATTATAGGATTGATCATTGGTATATAGTATCATTTTTAGTGATTGGAGGAATGTACGGGTGAACCTAGGTGTAGGATGAGTATCCCCCCCATGGTGAATTAGCATGCTTAGATATATAATTTCATAATTGGCCAAATAAGGTTTATGTTGATTGGGATTATGGATTGAGAGACCAAATTAATGATTCATGTGATGAGTGGCTTGATGTCCATCTGAATTACATTGAACATGATGTGTAGGCGATCGGGATTCTGATCCCATGGATCGACAATAATTTGTTTTTATGTTACTTCATTCAATTACTTGTGAATATTCATATTTTATATACATGTATAGGTATGGAACTATAAATGTATATGTATATATATATATATAAATCCATGGTGGAACATCCCCAGTTGACCGAGATAATGAACATAGGGTTCAATTGTGGTTTCAAATTTTAGTTTTCTTATCATTTTTGTTGTGCCTTAGCTGGGTTGAGCTGTAGCTTTTTCATATACTTATAATAGTGTATTTTTTAGGTTCCTCATTCGGGAAGCATACTGAGATTATTTCTCACCCCTGCATGTTCAACTTGGTGTACATGTAGACCTTATGTATGTGTTTCAGGTTAAGTATGGTTGCTTGGTAGATATGGATGAGGCCAAAAGTTTCATGATCAATCTGAGCTACTCATGTGGGATCTTTTATTCGAGGTGTTGTAGTTTGATAGTGTCTGATGATTGGATGTTCGATCTGGATCAGAGTTAGTAGTAGAGCCCTATAATTTTACATTTAGATTATTTTATATTTCTGTATTTTTAGGGTCATTAAATTGGGTGAAAATTTTATATTTTATTATATAATTGTTCAGGATTTTATGACATTTTATTATTTCAGTATGTTCTATATCCGTTTATTTACTACTGCTACACTTTTTTATTCACATTCTATTTTTTATGATACATAGTGATTTTCTGCTATTTTATACTTTTATATAAGTGAATAGTCTCCCATTATCACCACATAGGCCCTTACAGCTAGTCTGTAGCCTATGAAATATGGGGAGGTAAGCCTGAGGCCTCATTACCCATCGGCACAAAGCACTTGTTTAGTGGAATCCGAGTCAGGACATTTTAGAGTGGTATCATAGTTGCTCTTTTTTTAGTCTTTACTATTTAGGATATGGTAGATAAGAATATTAGGAATGTTTAAGAACATGTGATGTATATTGGATTGGTGCATTGGGAAAACATTTAATTGTAGGATGTCCTAGTTTCTATGGTATGTGATTTTTATTCAGACCTATGATGTTATAGATGTATGTGGTTTTCACCTGTAGATATGCAATTTTTCTTCTTTTTATTTGATTAACTGTGGTTCTATAGATCAAAGACATCGGAAAGAGACTTGAGATGGATTTTGAATCATCGTCAGTAAATGAAAGCGGCGTCTCATGCAACATATTTGGCATGTAAGATTCACATCATGTAGGCATGAAAGTGTGTGATTATTACTGATGACTATAAGGAAAATTATGCTTGGCCTAATTACATGTATATATATTTCATTATGATGGAAGGTTATGTGGATCTAAATTTAGGTATTTTGTATTGATGTGGATGAATCATTCCATATGTACAGAAGGTGCAGTGTCCCTAGTATGTCAATATGGCATGTGATGCCTTTTTATTGTACCCCCTTTTGGTTATTTGTTTCCAAACATTGGTTATCTATTTAGAGCATTGAGTACGATTTATGTGGAAACCACATATTTTCTTATAAACTAGACCACTATAAAGTATTACTATATTAATATGAATAGTGAGTGTTATTTTAGTTTTAATTATTCATTGTTATCGTGAACTCTAGAGAGCATTTCCTTATTTAGATTGTCGATGAGGATCAAGGACTTGTAGGCCACACATTTTGTTTTAACCGTCATTAGTCATTTTGAAATTTATCTTCTTTAGAATGGTTTAATATATTGTTCTAGGTGGTTAGACCATGTGATCCAGTTGTTAGAATTCTTTAGTAGTGATAGGTGGGAGACCAAGAGGCCCTTGGTTTTCAATTAGACGCTTATAGTTCAACATCTATTTTTTCTATGGACGCCTATATTATAGAGGATGGACTATGTTTTTAGATTCTTTTTTAGGCATTGATCTTGTTTTTAAACTCATTTCAATATCGAGGCTTGGTAGGTGTTTGGGTTTTTCATTATAGGCATGTTGATGTCTTCAACTTTTGGTGAAGAACATTGGATGATTGTTTTAAAAATATGATTTGAGGGGAAGGACTGTTTTGGTGCCTCACATGGTTGATCAGTCTTTATACTATTTCTAATTTAGTCAGAAAATGGTTAGATACTTTTGGATAGATGGATTTCAGGTGATGAACGGTCATGGAATAGATCATATAATAGGAGAGGATCACATTTTTGAATAGGAGTTCCATGGGAGCTTCCTGATTAATGAGGATGGTGTTCCATGTAGCTTAGTTAACATATCATTGTATTTGATGACTCACTATAGTACGATTTGTGTGATAAAGTTACACATTGGTTTCATGTGGTATCATTTAAATCTAAATCAAAGAGTGGATTGGGGAGATCCATAGATAGATGTTATCTGGACTCATCATGGGTTTTGTTTCAATGAGTTTTAGTTCAAATTGTGACTATTCTTCCACAGTATAGGAGAAATCTAAAATGAATTGGTTTATCATGAGATTGTTGACCTGTGGATAAATCTAGTTAATTTTTTGATAAGATGTGAGTGTGGATTAGAGAGAGTTGTTAATTCCCTTTTTTAGAATCCTAGTGTACTCATATTAGAGATGGTAATTCTCTATATTGATATCAACTTCACTACACTGAGTGAGCATTGAACACATGTGAAGCACCATTCCTTTCTAAATGTTCTTCCATATTTGAGGAAGGGATCCTATTGAGGATGAAGTTGAGGCAGGTTGTATGGTAATCCATATGATGGGGAGTGAACCTTTGGTAGTTTTGAGGGTGTTGGACCTCATTTTATATTCATTTATAACATTTTACACGTGATTTTGAGCTCATAGTATTCTTGTGATATGGAGATATGTGTAATCCTATGGTAGGGAGTACCAGATCAGTCATAGTTAAATGTCTTCTCTGTAAGAGATAGTTGTGGATGCTCTGAGGTTGGTCATTAGATATCCTAGATAGCATGGTTGTGTAGATGATCAGTTTGAGAGATTTTTTTTGTAATATCAATATTATTCATGGGGATGGTAAGGTTTTTGTTGGGGGGTTTCTAAGGACCTGTTTTATTTCAGACCACAATTTTTAGGAGAAGTATAAACATTTTCTATTAGATGATGGAAAAATGGTAAACTGGTATTTTTATCCTAGATGATGATCTTGATAATTTTTTGACCACTTAATCGGCCTTGGAATAGGATATTTATCCTAGTATAGGAGTTTTGTGGAAATTAGTGTCGTTAGAATTTTAGCAGAATAATTAATATATAATATTTAATAACTTATATATTAACTAGTTCTTGCATGTTAATTCAGCTATATATTTTGAATAGATTGTCATATTGATATTTCAGCACCTTCATTGTGTTTGAAATGGGGATTTTTTCCTATGTGAGGTATAAATTATATTTGGGAACTAGGGTTGGATCGAGCCCCTTTGTCTTTTAATTTTCTTTTCCTCTTTTAGTGCTATCATTTTCTTACTTTCATTCTTCCTTCCTACTCGTGAACGCCAGTTGTAGGTTCCCACCCTCATATGGCCTTATAGATAGAAGTGGTAGGGAAATGAGAGAGGGAGGGAGGAGGAATGTGGTACCATCACGAAGCTCTTGATTTGATGAATTGACTTGCATAAACCATGGATCATGGAATCAAAAAATGCTTCTCCAGTTTCCACCCGAACATAGGAAGATCTATGTTTTTACCTCAAAACACATTTTGATTCAAAATTTTCTAAATATAATCCCCTATTATTCTTTTTAACGGCACATGGACCCCTATAATTTTATTTTGGGGGTAAAAATTGTTCTTTTAAGAGATCAAGAAGTTTTCTATTCAAGAAAACTAGGTTACACAGCGTGTAGTCCAAGGGGACACAATATGTGTTATTCCCATTTAGGGAAGATAATGTTATTCGTAGTACAATTCATGTATGGGTCCATGCATGTCATGTACTAGTACTTAGTCATGTTACTGAGTACCGGGTCGAGGATACCCATGTAGGGGTACATGGTTTTGTAGAGTACACTACGATACCCCGTGTGGGTAGCACATCGTGTAATGGTACATGGCCCAGTCATGTATACGACCAGGCCGGTTGAGGGATATGGTAATGTACCTTATCTCTAGTAAAATTTGTATACCAACCTCAAACATCATGTACTTGGGGTGTTAACACACGCAATCTAGATGATGTGCATTTCCATGTGGGCCATTGGGAGTACACGATGTGTTTCGAGGGGGACACATTCCATACTTCCCTTTTCTACAATTTGAGTTTATTTTTTATGTCTTCTCTCCCCATAGTCAGAATTAGACCATTGACAAGTTCTTTATGATTAGTTTTCTTTATAGATCTTGATAGGGAAAACCATAGTGAAATCGGAGGACTCTTAAATGATGTTTTGTGGATTCTACATAAACTAAGATGTTGTTCTTCAAGTAATAAAAATCTAGTCATATCACGGGGGAGATACGTGAACCTGAATAAGAGCTTGGGTGTTCTGACCAACCAAGTTGATATCCTGATCTATGAGAAGACCTGAGATATCGCTTGTCAAAATTGCCTTCATGGTATTCAATTAATACATATCCCTTGTGAGATGTTCTATTCTGTCCTATGTTTCATGTGAGACTAGTGGCTATCGAGGATCCCATGATGGATTCCTTTTCTTACCAATAGCAACCATTGTAAAATTTATCACCTTGGTAAAAATAAATAAGGTAATTAATGTTAAAAATAATGTCATAATGCATTAAAAAACATTTAACATAATAATTTTATGTTATATATTACAACGTATCCATCCAAATGTAGAATATATATAAGTTCAGTGTCGTTTACCATTGAGAATTTCAATTTTACTAATTTAAGGAATGAAAAATAAATTTTTTTACTGTTTTGGCTTTAAAATTCTTTTATATATTCATATAAGGTTAAAAATGTTGTGGACAAATATGAAAAATTTTAAAGTGAATAATTAAATTGTTTTTATTATCATAATTCCTTTAAAAATATGAGTGACAACATAATTATCTTAAACAGTTATATAACACGGACATGGTTCTTTTTAAAGAAGTGGAAATGAAAAGTAAATAATATTAAGAAACATTAAAACATATGTTTTTAAGGTGATTTATGGTTCCAAAAATATTTTACTGTTAATAAAAATATATTATTGATGCTGAAAAGGATAATTATCAAATTAAAAACCTGTCTAGATGACTTTAAAGTGAAATTAAATAAATAGTATAAAAAAAGAAATTAATATTATTTTATGAAGTATAATATTTTATTAAATGATTCAAAAATAAAAAAAAATTATTTGAAAAGGATTAGAATGATATGAAATGGTCTTAAATTTCATCAATTTCCCACAAATGAGAAAAGTTTAAATTATATGTATTATTGTGACTTTTAATTATTGAAAAATCCAATGCTACAGTTAATGTTAACAATGATTAACAAATTGGTTAAGCAAAATGATAATGGTTAAAATGACCGAAAAATTCACTTAAAAATCATTTGTAGGTCTAATTTATAACATAACCTTATAAAATTTTTATATTAATCAATTTTGACACATTTTTATGTTATATTGGAATAATAGTATTTTAAAACCTTGAAAAATTAAAAGTGTGTCATTCACCTAAAATTTTAATGGAAACCCCTTCTTTATTTTATTTACACCACATTGAGAAATCCATCCTAACCAAACTATAACCAATTATCTTCTAAACATATTTATCTATGCATTAGAGTTTATAGTATTCTTTATAATCAATTTTAAGGTTCCTTGGGATGGGATCTGAAGTATGTTTACTATAAAAGAGGATATCATCTTTATCAAAGATTTCATGTATATTTATTATTCTATATCCTTTTAATATATTATAACCATCCAAAAATAATAAATTAAGTACCATAAATATAAAAATATGTTATTAATATTATGGTAAATCCAATTTTAACCTCATTCCCATAATATATAAAACCAAACATCACCACTGTGTATGTATGACATATCATGTCCACATAATGATATAATTCATTTTTATTTTCTATTTCACATGGATGGTTATAAAGATAAATATGATATATTATTTATGAAATAATTATGGTTATTTAAATATAATATTCCATTTACCTTCATACATTCTAGTCCATTGGAAAATGATAATGTTTCTTATATGTACATGTAGACAGCCACCTCCACAAAGTGATTGGATTATTTTTTTCATTTTTTCATTAAATGTATGGTAATAAGGATATATTAAATGAATATATATGATATATATGATATAGTAATTATTACATAAAGATGAAATATTATTTACCTTTATTTCATTCCTTCACTATAATGGTGATTATATAATTCATGTGTATGTACGGCTAACCATCTCCATGAGCGATGTAATTAGTTTTTCTATCTCTATATTTCATGGATAAATCAAAATGTATATATATATATATAATTAAAATATAATATATTTATATCATCATTAATATTATATATATGATTTAACCATAATTAATGTAGAATGAATGGAACTACAAAAATAATTATCAATAAAAGGAATCAATTAACATCTGAAATAACGATTGCAATAATATATTATTAAAAAACGACTGATAAGATATTAAATGAATCATATATGATATTATAGATATTTATATGGTTATATTATGTAATTATAATAAATGAAAATTAATTATATATAATTTTAAAAGTTTTAATGAGGCATGTCGTACTTGAGGTTAGGGATTTTGACTCATTTTCCACTCCATTACAACATATTATGTTTTATAAACCTATTTATTTTTATGTGTTTTATATTTTTACCATTTGATGTATTTAACATGAAAATATTTTAATTCATTATAATTAATGTTTCAATTCTAGTTTACTCATCTAATAGTTTATAAATTAAATGTTATCAAAGAGTTAAGGATTTTTTTTACAATATGTTTTTTTTGGAATTTCTCATATTTTCATTGATGGAAACTTATAATATATCCATTATAAACTCCATAAATTTTGTTATCCTATATATATTTATGTATTTTCATATTTTGTTAAATATTTTCCTAACATTAGTACTTCAATCACGAAAAGTAATTTAGAAATGAAAATTTGATCTTATTTCTCATTTTGAAATGGTATATTTTCCCTCCAAGTCAACATTTTTTAAAATAGTTTTAGAAAAGTCATTTTTATTTACTCAAGAGATTGATCAATGAAATTTTATGTTATCATTGACTTTTTCATATGTTTTTAGTGGAATTAATATAACTTTTTTAATGGTTAATATTCAATATTCATTATAAAAATACAAAAAGAAAGATTTCTTTTTAACATATATAATGATAACATGTTTTCCCACCACCATAACTACTTTATATTATTTTCATTATTATTCATGTTTTAAATGGTTTTGAAAATAATGTTCAACAATGAAAAATTAGTTAAAATTTTTTATCTTCCATTTTCTTTTTTTCTTCAAATGATATTATATTAGTATGAAACCTATTTTTTATAATGATTTGGTTGTCCCATTATATATCTTATTAATTTTGTGTTCAATAACTCTTTCTTAAAACATTCAATTTCATATGATCATTTTTAATTGAACATTAAATTTCTATTAAATATCGATACTTTTGTTTCATGTATACTCTTATTTTCTACATCCTATTCCATTTCAACATATAATGTTTAACAATGAAAATAATTTTACTAATAGGGAAAATATTGATATTTTTTATCCATTACATAATATATATATTTATTGGTAAGAAATATTTTTGGAAATTAAATGTTTCATTCGATATGTGAGGAATACATTGGACATGAAGTTGTTGTTTGGGTCTGATTATAGATATATCATTAATGCATCAACAAGTCTCATATGAAATTATTTTTAATGTGTTTAAAAAAATGTGTATGAGGTTATATTAAGAAAATCCAACACCTAAATAAACATTACTTAAAATAAAATAGCAGTTTAAAAATCCATATTTTCAACAATTTACTGGAAAATAAATATTTTCTTAAAAATATCAAAATTTCTCCATAATATTATTTGGATATGATAAATATAAAAATTATTGTTTTAAATATTTATAACTATAAAATTTATACATATAATATTTAAATAAAATAATATATATTAGGAAAAAACAAGAAGAAAACCATGTAATATCTTATTGAAAAATCATAAATAATTATCAAATTATATATTAATCCATAAAACATATTTATGAATATTAATAATTAATTAAAGTAATTTATTACTTTCATTACATAGGTTTTCACATTCTACGTTAGTAATTAATGTTATAAAAATAAAATTATTTATGTCTGATAATGTCATGGGATACATGTGTCACATTATAATTCAATATTTTTTTGGGGATAAAAAAAATAAAATTATGGTTTCTAAAGATTATATATGGATGAATCAATAAGTGTTTATCAAATAAGTTTAATTAAATGATATATTTATAATAATGGGTTTTTAAATTGTATACTCTAATGTGTATTTTTTATTACACCATCTTTCTCTTGTTGGATAAGAGAAGTCATTTGGTTTTTATCAATTAATGAAAATATTAGTTTTTATATGAATGGCTTATAATTTCATCTATTCCATAATATTATTTTAAATTAATGATAAGGAAAAAAATAGTTTATCCAAGATAAACATATTTTATCTAAGATATTTATTAAATTGTAATGGATGAATTCCCACTAAACATTAGTTGAATATTTTAGAAAATTAAAATCATTTCTAAATATTTATCCAAACATATAAAATTAAAAATGATATATGTTTATTGATATTTAATTTATTAATATTCCTATAAAATTAGTAAAAAAAATTTCATAAAAAATTTTATTATAGAATGATATTTTATGAATATATATTTTCTAAAATTCCAGTGGGAGTACGTTTAAATATAAAGATAGTAAAAAATGATGATGCCAATATAATATAATGTCCATGTCACATTACATTATTAATAATACATAATAACTAATGATTATATTAGAAAAAAAATTTATAGGAGCTACATTGATATCTGTTACAACATTAAATGACCTTAGATAAATGTTAAATTTTTAAAAAATTTATTTTTTGGGGAGTGATCTTAGGATATTTTTATGTATTGAATTATTTTTAAAAATTAATTTCATTAATGTCATAAATTTATGTAATTTAAAGATGTGTGATGTAAAAATGACCTTCAATTGATTATTTTTTTTATAATCCCAATATCTCCATTATTTAAACAATGTTTCTTCATAAATGTTTTCTCACTAAAGTGTTTAGTGGGATAGATTTTTTTGTTAGATTCATGGTTTTGTATTAGTTGTTACATGAGATGTAATATGTTTAAAACACAAACAATTTTTATTGATTCATATGAATGTTCTATATAATTTCTGTTGAAAATAAAAATACCCTTTACTTTTAATTTTATTTGACTTCAATAATTTTTTATGTATTTTTTTGTATTATTTAGTTCTGATTTTATGTTTTAGTAACCTAAATAATCCATATAATTTCATGAAAGTTCTAAATTCATGCTAAACTTTTCCTCAGATAATATTTCACTAAATACAGTGTTGTTATATATAAACCGTAAGAGCATATTCATTTCCATTGAATGTTTATTTCCTCAACATCGTTAATTTTTAACAGTGCTTTTGGGAATGGAAGATATTAAAAACATATAAATGATGTAAACATTTATTCATAATTATATGAATCATCACACTAATTTGACTATATAAAATTGTATTTTTTTCCAGTTTTACTACTATGATATTATAATTTTAGGGGGATTATTATAAAAGACACTATTTTTCATTTTTTGATCTTTATTTATCTAATAATTGAAATCGATAAGATTACAGTGCTGAATTTCCAACATTAATTTTTATAATTGATGAGATCTTGGAGTCCAATATATTATATATGATCTTCATGATCAATAATATTCCATCAGTAAAAAATATTTTATTCTTAAATTATTTTTCAATTTAATACTAGTGTGGAATTTCAACTGATCATACTCATTAAAGTAGATCTTAGTGATAGTGATTCCAGCTTCCAATTGATTATCTAGGACGTTCATAGAATGGATTTTGTTACATCTTATTGAGGTGATAAAAGATGTTACTACAATAGATTACATATAACATGAATCTTGTTATTAATCTAAAAGTATCATTGGTATAAAAGAAATTATTTTTTATGAATGAGTACTATTCATAAATAATATCCTTTATTGGATTGTTTGGATTTTTATCTCATAATTCTCATTTTTTCCTTACATAACTTTTCATTATTTTTGATTGAATTTACTTCATTGGTTAATATATTTTACTTTGATTTTTTATTTTACACATTATTTATTACATGTTTTTACTTTTTTTCATATAATTTTGTAGAAATTATAAATTGTGAACACTTTACACATCAAAGTGAATGAAAATTCGGTGACTATTTTTACATCAATTCACCCCTTCCTGGTGTTTCTAAACTATTCCAATATGGGACACCATTTGGTATTAAAGATCATCTATTTTTTATATACACTAAAATCTATAAGATAATTAATTTTTTTTTCATTTTACTATGGTAGGAATACTAGTTAGAACATTGAGTAATTCAAATCTAATCTAGCTTCTAATATTTGATGTAGTTGACCATGAATACTCACTTAATGAAATATAATCCTTCATTATCAATACTAGAGTTGATAATTATAACCTAAAAACCATAGGTTACTGGATGTTTGATAAAATAATATATGCACCCTAGAAAATATAAATTTTACTAAAAATTGAATTAAATTTTAAAAAAACATTACTATGCTCAATGATGAGGAATATCTATAGTCATGTTTCATCATGTGGACCAAATAATGGAATTTGGGAGATATTGTAAATTACACATTATATTAATTAAAAATTCATTCAGATTATAATAGAAATTATCATAACCAATTATGTACCATTTGAATTTCTACATAAATAATTAATTGTACATGTTTATTAATGATTTATAGTGGTAGTTAATAGAATACAATCCCTTGGAGAGTGTGAAATAACAGAAAAAAAATTTATGGAGAAGACCATAAATATTATTCTAAAGAAATAGAAACCCATTACTAAATTGATAGATGATATGAAAAATCTATCAAATTTTAACCTAGATGATTTTAATGTAACCTCAATGTAGTATAAAAGAGGCTAAAAAGAGGTATTGTGAATATGAATAATAATAACGGGGTTTAATTTTCTTCAAATTCTAGATATCTTAATTTTATAGATAATAAAATTAATCCTCGCAATTCAAAGAATATTTTTTCAAAGAATCATTCATATAGTATCTAGTTAGAAGCTGTTGAATTATAACTTTAACAAATTATATGGATAATTAATAAGATTTATGAAAATAAGTTCTTTCAAAAATATCATCAGATGGATAATATGAAAAGAACATAATAAGGGAAGATAATCCACACATTATTTTTTTCTATGTAATAATCCAAGACACAACAGACATGATTATCAGAGATTGAAAATAAGTAGCTAAAAAATGGTATCATGGAATAAAATATGAGAGTGTTTAGATAAATGATTAATATATGGAGTTATAGTATGTATCCATCTATAGTTGGAAAAAATGGATCCCAAAGTGATGACATATAGAAGAGTAACATATTTTATATTAAGGCACCATAGAATAAAATTTATGTCATGGGGAAGGTAACTATTGAAAATCATATTACTTTATCTTTATATTACAGATGTCCTTCATCTTTAGAGGTTGAGGTTTATTATTTATCATTTAAATAAGTGGATAGAAATTTGTCTTTCCTAGATAAAAAATAAATATTCAATAAAATTATATAATTTATCAATGTAATGTAATGGTATGTATAGTGATATAATTTCTAAACATTCTTCAGAATTATATTTTAAATCTAAATATCTTTCAACACATAATTAAGGAAACATATTCATATAACTAAATCACTAAGTTAATGGTATTAAAAGTATTCTTTTTTATTTTATATTAAAAAAGGATAGATTTTAATAGATTTATAGATACTTTAAACCAACATTTAAGTCTTTTGAAATTGGTTTTAATTTAGGAACGAGATATTTCTATTCCAACTATATTATTAAAAAACCACATTTTTAAACTAAATTAATGTGATGAGGTCATCAGAGAAAAAATTATTCATTGAATACATTTCCATCATTAAGAACATATTTGTTTCATATATATAAAAAGATCACAATTATTCTTTAAAATAGGGTTATATAGATGTGGGATCTAAAATCTATTTAGTCTAACAGTAATAAATCCCAGAAAATTTGGGTATTAAATTTATTATTTCCTTTATTTTAGGAGAAAAATTTTAGTATTAGTATCAAAAATATATAGTATATTGAAATTTCATTTCTCACAACATAACCAGAAACAAGTCCTACTTCTAAGACAAACAGAATGTAAGGGTGGGTAAATTTTTTAGATAATCTGCATAGAAAAATAGTTGGAATCCATGACATTTTGATTCTCTATTGATATTTAATTTCATTTATACTTTATATTTGTGAACTAAATCACACTATTATTAGTATTATTCCATTATTTGATGAAGGTTATTTCATGATCATTATGAGTGATAAATATACCATCAAATTTTCGGAGGTTCGCATTTTAGCTGCAAATAGGTGTGATAATGTTTAACATATTGACAAAGAAGACCATAGTATCAATAAATTACCTTATCTCAATTTATTTGGGGATAATTATTGGATTTTAGAGAATATTTTTACATAAAAATGTTCAGAACATAGTTAAAAATATTAGAAGAGTAAAAGTGAATAATTTTCCAAAATTTATGTTTAATTATTCTAGAGACTATGAACATTTTCTATTTTGGAATAAATTTAAATTCCGATTTAAATATAATGTATAAATATAAAGTTCAAAACCATTAAATTTAGTGAAAATGGATCTTTTGGTCCCTATAAATACTAGAGGCATCAAACGAAAACATTATGTTTGTGTCCAATATAATGTTTATACTAGGTTTAGCTGGGTTTATTTTATTACTCTAATGTCTAAATAGCTATCTTATTTTGAAATGTTTTATGATTTTGTTCAAAATTTTAAAAACTATCATATAGTCACAGTTATTTGTGATCATTTTGGAGAATCTATATAGTTATTTTTTTAGAAAAAAAATAGAAAGAAAGGGATAATTTATAATTTATTAACACTATGAACTATAATATAAGAAGATGTAGTTGAAAATTAGGATATAAACATTAAATAAATTTATAAGATGAATTTTTCGAAATATTTTTTAATGGGTAATTTTTGGATCAATCCTTTAGTAAAATCTATTAATTAACAAATCAAGTTATTATTTAACTAGTTTTAAAATAAATCCGTTCATATTTTGGAATGTAAAGAAGCCAAAACATAGTGATTTTAGGGTTTTTGGATGTAAAATTTTCATCTTGAATATGAATGATAATTTACATAAATTTGATCTAAAGGTTGTTGATGGTGTTTTTATTGGTCACTCTGTCACATCAAAAAATTATCATGTTTTTATAAGTGAATATGAGATAGTAAATAAATGGTTCATCTTTTGTTTGATGAGACTTATTCTTATTTGAAGTTAAATGTATATATTATGAAAAATTGTATAATATTTTTAGTTCCCCCTATTGTTTTTTATTTTTAATGTTATTACACATAGATAAGTAAGTATCTTACAATAATCTAGTATAATAGATGATACCCATCTAGTATACTAGGGATTACATTAATTTTTACCATGAATCCATTGAATATTACAAATCCATCCCTATGATAATATCCTTACATATATAGAAAAAGTTAGAATTAAAAATTTATTATAAAAAATTATATAAATCATGCATTATCATATTTATTTAAATGAAAACAGTAGATGATTACTTGGGTTATTATAGAAAAGTTTTTAGTATGTAAGATGATCTCAATAAATTAAAAAATAATCTGGTTTGGACTTTGGTTGAATGGCCAAATGATATTTTTTTATAAGATACATATTATTCTCCAAAAATATAATTTATGGGAATTGAATATTTACTTAGAATTAGGAAATATTATTTTATAAGGTTTATAATTAGGAATAGGGAACATATTATGGAAATTGTTTTCTCTAATTCCTAGAGTTGAATCCATCAATATTATATTAACCATTTCAACTCATCTAAACATTAATATATTTCTAATGACTAAAAAAATTAATTTTATAACACCAATTTTACAAAGAGTTTTTTACAAAATAACCTATTTTTTAGGCTATTAATTTTCTAGATTTTTCTTAAACATCTTTATGAAATTTAAAAACATAAATAACCATTGGTAACCTAGCATGGTAGATTTTTTGAATTCTCATGTTGAAATGATTTTTTATGTAATGGTCGATCCATGTCTTTTTATATGGTTATTTATTTACTATACCATCACTATATAAATATATATTTATGCCAATAATTTTTGCATAAAATGAATAAATGTGTTAGAATTTTTTCAAAACAACTAAAATGTATATTTGTGATGAGTATTATGGGTTAACATAATTAATTTTATAGATTCTAGATAACTCAAATCACATAAGGAACTCTCTTAACTGAACATAATTACGTTAAAAAAAAATCATTTTTCTAGTATTGACTAAACCTAAATTATCAGTACTATAGTAGGTGCTTCATGTTAACATGACTGTGATGAATCTTGTAAATTGGTTGAACAAAATTAGTTTAGTGGTATGATAATAATATTAATCTACTTTAAGGTTAGTGGACCAAAATTTTTTGTATCTGTTATTTTTTCATAGATTCCAAGCCAATCCCAAAAATACCCAACATAAAGAAGCCAAACAAGATTTTATTACCCTAAAGAAAAATTAGAACATTTACTTTTTTATTATTATGGATCAAATTTTACTATTAATATTTATTTAAACATTGATTTTGGTGGTATAAAAATATACTATAAGAGCACTTATAGAACATTTCACATTCCATGTGATGATTTAGTTTCATGGTCCACAAATAAGTTACATTCATTTTCATTTTCCACTAAAGAAGTTGATTATGTAACTATTATAATTTCTTGCACTCAATTCACATGGATAAAACACACATTAAAAATCTATATTATTCTCAAGGTTATCAAAACTAAAGATCATCATTGTAACTTTTTTATTAATCCTTTAAATTAATATATAATTTAATATATCAAAAAAATTATGGTAGATCAATTCTATGTGATCAATAGTTCTGCTATTTCTTTCAATATCTCCTTACATTGAAAAACACCATGAGAAATATGGTTTAAGTTACTTTTTTGGAAATATGAAATATTTTTATACATAATAATTATACATTTCCAAAAAAGTTAAATGAAAAAATAATATTAAATGATACATGAAAATCCGCTAGAACTACCTCATACTAGATTTATTATTCTCATGTATTTAATAGTAGTGAACTTATAGATGGTATTATTTAAATTTTTTGTACATATACATAAATACTCCCTAAATGTTTTCTATTATGTTTTTCATGATTATACTATTACCAATCATTGAGTGTTATTTTACATATATATGAGGTTACTCATACATAAGAACTATTTTTTCTCATTTTATCCATTTATATATGATTTCTCACCTTTTGAGATTATATTCCATATTCTGAAAAATACATGAGAAATGGAGAGTCTATTTATTTATCCATGCACTCGAGTATTTAATTTTTCATTTTCATTCTATCAAAGACAATAGAAGTCTTATAAAAAATCTTATAGAACCATATTAAATAGAATAAAATAATTCATATACATTTGAATATAACTTATTGAGGGTTTTATTATTTTATTCTTATAATTTATTGATTAATATCATAGAGTCTATTTTTTTCATTAATCCTAATGATGGGGAGGGGTTTCTTTTTCTACTTATGATGTTTTAATAAAAGGGATAACCACATCGCATGGGGGGAAAATAGATGTTAATGGATATAAGTTTACTCTTACTTGTTCATTTCGTACCGTATGGAGGAGTAAATTTATAGAAATTACATTAATATTTCTAACTTTTCAATTTTTTATTTTATAATTCATTCATTTTTTATAACACCCATTTACTATATTTATTATTCTTTTTTGGTTCTCTTCCTTCATTTTTATTAGATAATTGAGAAGTATATGTTTTATTTGATTAAGGGGTTCCATATTCATCAGTAACATGTTTATTTAATTTTGTTTTAAGGAATGAAAGGGGTGGATATTTGAGAAATTTAAGAATATAAGTCTTTCAAATATTAGATTAAAAAAGTTGTTTCTTCAGAAGAGACATGGATATTTATTTTTATATTTCATTCTGACTTACCTTTATTATGTGTTTTTTATTTTAATAATGGGGGTGGTTTTTTAGTTAGAAGACTCTTTTGTAACCTATTTTTGGAAATCACAATACACATTTCATGGAATTTTATAGAACTTATTTTTTATGATATAATTATGTACTTTTTGACATTAGATTTTATGTTTCAATGAAATGAATGATAGGTTTAATTTCTAAATAGTTGTATAGTCACACTTAATTTTTCGTTATAAAATGTTGAAATGATTCTGATGATGTTTTAACAAAACCCAGGGAACTCAAGATATTTCCACTGTAATTTTTTATAACTTCATCTATAAATTAAATAGATATTTAATTAATGGAATATTTAAACAATATAAAAACATTATAAAACTTAAATCATGATGTTTGGAATTATAGTACTTTATGTTATTATGATTATACATATTTTAACATTATTATTAAGAGGTTTCGAATGTGTGAGGTTTGTTGTAAAATATCATGGTTTTCTATTTGTAATAATTCTACTTCCAATGATCGAGATTGAAGAGATTTTGATATATACACTCTGATTTCCATGATCGATGATATTCTAATATGAAATATGCTACATCTAATGATTATTTTAAATGAGATTGTAGATATGAAATCTATCTAATAATAAATGGGGTTTCTAATGATGTTTTAGTGTGGGATTTTTGAAGATCAAGATAATCAATGAGGATATATTGGATAAGGATCCATCCTACTGACAACTTATTGTTACATTTTGATTAATATTATGATTTACCATGAATTTGAATTATATGTAAATAGTATCCTTTATAGAAGTATTTTTATTTTTATCCAATAATTCACATTTTATTCTTACCAAAATTATTTATTATTATTTATTGTATTACATTTACATGTTAAGTTGTTTATCTTATAATGGATTATTATCCATTATGTTTACTATATTTTTTTAATTTATAGAAATATTATTGTTCAAACATTATATGTTTAAAAATACATACACTTTAATATAGGTTAATATTATGTGATAACTTTCTGACCTCATTTTACCCTTATTGAAGATGATATACTTTTCTTTTCTGGAACAATGATTTCAATAAAAAATTGTCCACTAAGGTTCTAACAAACTAAGATATAGCAGGACTAACAGAAATTTTTGGATTTTTATGTATATTTTTAATAGTGTGTGAATATACATTTTTAAGATGTTATATATAGTAATATATTTTTTATCATTCATCAATTTCATATATTACCTGAGAGTGGAATGATATTTATCCGATTAGATATTATTTCTAAGTCATACTTAATCAATTTTCAATATTGAGTTATATTAGTTATGGTAACATGTTAATATTAATGTGATTTGGGGATCATAAATGATATATATTGAACTCGTAAAACATAAGTATGCATTATTTTTTAGATTCACGCACATGATTCTACTATAAGATGTGTAATACATAATGTTATTTGTATGATTGGGGATCTTCTTTAATAATAATCTCTTTTATTTGATATGAACAAGATACAATTTATATGAACCATCATACATTGATATATTATTTTTTTCATTACTAAAGATAATATAATTTAGTGGTGTTTAGGAATATCAGTAATAATGTAATAATTTTATCTTAATTATGAAGGTATTTTTCCATGTATTTAATGGGTATGATAAATAGTCCCTCAATTGGGTAAAAATAGAATTTATATTCCCATATTGAGATTAGGGACATGATATTTACTTATCCACATATGTGAGTAACAAGTTATGTACTCATTTACAAGGGTAAATGAAATGATATTTTTTCATAAATTATATTTAATATATAAAAATTTAACCATGCATGTATTATTTTTTACATATATTATTAACCTACTTTGAATCTTGAGGATTAATGAAATGTCAATGGTAAAAGTATTGTATGATTATTCACAATGTATGAGATGCAGATGGTGGAAAATGGTATGAAGATACATATGTTTAATGGATATCACACCATATTCTTGTGTGGCTTTATAATTGATGTTTTTTTAGTGGTCACTCATTTATAGAATAAGAATTTGTTTTGTTGGAGATTTTTTTATAAAGACTATGATATTTACTTGATAAAATTTTCAAAAGTAATTTTGTGGGATGTCCAAGAAATTGTCTGTTAATGATTTTACATGTTTTTTCATGTTATGTTAATTAATGTGAAATATTCATGATGTATTTTGGGATTTAGTGCAAGTGGTTGACTGAATTATATTACACTCTAAAGGTATATATCATGGATTTTATTGTGATCCTAATAAAATATGTGTTATGTGTGATGACCTAAGCATCTCATATATACATATTACATAATTTCGTAGGAATATTTATTACATATTACCATAAATCACATCCCAAAACCTATTAGTTTACATTATTTTGTGATTAAATACATAAAAAACTTATTTTAATGCAAATTAATCATCTCCCAAAAACATTTTTCTCAAAAAATATAATTTTGACACACAAAAACATTACACACATCTTCAAAACCTAGGGAATGGAAACTATTGAATAGGTGAGCTTAGATTACTTGTAATCATTAAATTTTGAGGAATCAATTAAAGATCATAAGTGAGAATAATTTGAGAATATGGGGATGATAACAAAATCAAGGTACACATACATGACATAATAAAGCCATACCTAATAAAAAATATATTATAAAACACGAGTCATGTCATAAAGCATTATGATAATATAAGACATGAGTCATATGTGTGTGGAAATATGAATTAATAATTACCACAAACCATATAACTTATAAACTAAATTTTATGAATTATTACATAAATATACACATAATATGATCCCAAAAAATATGTGTGTCTCTAGGAAATTAAATATATAGCACAATATCATGAAATAGGGATATGATGACATTATTTAAAAATATCCCTAACATGCCCTTAAATTTCGTTAATCTTATAATGTTCCATAAGATAACCTAAGGACATACATAAAAAATGGGTGATCTATAAAGTCTAGTAAGGGAATAAGAAAATCATTGAATAATGTTAAGTAGTACACATGAGTCAATATAGATAACATAGTGACATAGAAAGGTGGTAATAAACACTGAATAATTACATAAAATAAAAAGCTCATGGTATCATAAGAATGTGGAAATAACATAAAACATGACTTTATAAGTATAATTCAAGGATAAACAATGATACATCATAGAATATTGTGCTATGGAAAATCTCATATGTTCTATACATGGTATCTCATGAGAGAAATTTTTTTCCCAATGCATTAGAGTGCGATGTAATTCAGACCCCACAAATTGTATTTATTTCAAGTAAAAGTGTTTTTGTGTCACAAAATCATATATGATAAGAATTCAATTCATCATTTTAATCCAATTATTAAGGAGTTGTGTTTATATATATGGAGATACCAAATCAATTTGGGATTGGTATAAGTAGGTGAATACCCTAGAGTATAAATGGCAATGGGTGTTCACAACACAAATGGTTAGAAGATAAAACATAGGATAATTTTAGTAGCATAATTGGTGAATATAAAGGATCATGGAAGATATAAATGATATTGGAATGTGGGAATAATAAAGAAAGTAAAAGAATGTGTAGAAAAAACTTTCCAAATGAAAAATTGGAAATAAAAAGGATTAAAACAAATAATATACTTTAATTAAAAATAATATACATAGAGAGAACCCTTACATTGGAATAGAAATAATATAGATAGAGGTTTTAATATTTTGGGATATATAATCTCACATTATCTGGAAATAAATTCTATGATAAATATATCATTATAAACACATGAAATCATAATCAATTGGGATTAAAATGCCGAATACGAAGGAAGTACTTGAATTAAGATGAAGAGGAAGAGATTAACTTAATTGATTGGTTGCTTCTAAAATATTTGGTGGAGCATACTCAAACCTTGGGAACATAATGGGATGTATTTATATAGGGATAGGGATACAATTTTAGTCCATAAAGAATTTTGAGGGAATATTAAAGGGGTTTTTATTGGTTATTTATAGTGAATTTGAGGGGAATTCTATATTAATTTCTAAACATATGTTTTGGACTCTAAGTTATAAATAATAAAAAAACCCTTCCTATAATTTCATCCCATATTTTATTTTGAAGAGGAGTGGTGTCCAAAATTTTATTAGGTTTATAACATAACCTATTAAGAAATAGCATTCATGATGTAGAAGTGAGTCATGTTAGTAATGAATTATTTTTAAAACCATATAATATAGTATAGGTTTTGGATGAATCATTATATGATTTAAAATTAAAAAATTTACATCAAAAAACATTATTTTAATTGGAAACCTTGTTTTTAGTGTAGGATTAATTTTATATTATTTATTAAATAAATTTTATATCAGCATTAATTATTAATAATTATCAGATATTTACATCTAATTTAAATATTATCCATAAATATTATTGTGTTATGAATTATGAAAAATTATCCATTTGATAATTTTGACAGTTTGAGATTAAAAATATTATTTATTTTAACGAATTATTTTTCTAAATATAATAATTTCTAATTGTATATAAAAAATTGTTTTTATGATAAAAAAACCTGATAACCCTCAAAAAAATTACATGGGACTTATTTAATTTATATTATAATTTATAGATAAATAAAATCTATTTATAATAATATTTCCTGAAAATAAATTTTATTTTAAATTCTAAAAATTATCATAAAATTTTTTTTGAAGATATAATATTTTTTCCAAAAAAACAATTGTTTTCATCGTTTAAAAATTTTACTTATATCAAATTAATTATATAATAATTTATATAAAATCATAATGAAAAAGTGGATTAATATAATAATTATTTTATCATTAAATGGTTAATAGGTAAATGTATACAACTAGGCTCATGATACATTTCACTGATTAGACTAGTGTATACCCTAAAGATAAATTGTGAGTAGGTATTAATTTATTATGGTGGTTCATTGAACATGGTTTGATTGGAAATATCTATAACCTTAAACATCTAACATAAACGGTTTTTATTGAGTTGTAGTTATTAAAACATGGATTGGGCATGGTCAACAGAAAAATAAATGATACAATATTACTTATAAGTTATGAAAAATGGGCTTCATAGGGTATGATTTTACTGGTTGATCTCAGTGAATCATTATTTTGTGTCAATTAGATTTTATTATAACACTAGATATATATTGAGCATAGTGTTCACTAAAAAATGGTTATATTAGCACTTATTATTATTACTAGTTGTCTTAAAATCTCGATAATCAAATTAAGACTCTATTTTATAATGGTAAAATATAACTGTTGAATTATAGTGCATGTATTTTTTATAACTACATCACATAATAAGGAATACAATCATTTTTAAGGGAATTTAACTTATAAATGTGTGGTTCATTATATTCCCCCCCCCCCCATTCAGAAATTTCACCTTCAAAATTTAATTATGTACATTAAAAAATAAAATTGTACCATGGGTTTATCACCTCCATTGGTTCCCATGTTACCTCCTTTTGATTTAATACATGTGAGGGGTTTGGTTTGAAATTTCCTAAGAGGGACACACAGTAACATCATGTATAAGATAGAGGATGGGTGATAGTGCTCATAAATGGACCATAGTTCTAATATGATGAAAAATATAAATAGGGAATATGTATCTAGTATTAATATTTCCATTCTTCCCAATCATAATGGCTTTATTATAATGTTATATATGAAGGAATGTGTTTTATATATCCCTATAATCTTGGTATCATAAATGATTTTCAACACCAATTTTCTCTCAACTTTTCAGGTATTTCAAATATAACAACCCAACCCAAGATATGATGAAATTGTACCTAGAGTTGATCAACCACATGTCTTTAAGTGAACCTCCATGTATTCTAGAAGAATCCAACTAGAAGTAAGGGTCAAATGATATTATGATGGAGAGACAATACCCTCATTACTATATTAGTACAGTGGTGAAATATATTATGTAACAATCAACATCGTATGAAATAAAAATGAATTGTATTGGAAGATTATAATAAACTATAAAATGGCCAATGCTTAATATAAAACCCTGAATGTTTTTCTATCTGGTGCTATAATATGAAACCTGTAAGTGTATAATAAGGGATACAGTAAAATACATACTCAATGAAAATAAAAAAATACAAAGGGGATGAATCAAGGATAATCATGAGCTCTATCTTATTCTTTTGCTCCTACGGTCTCATGTACAACTGAACAGAACATGAAAATCAGAAAACCTGAACTGAAAAACATTAGATGTGTTTAGTAACCATAGTGTTATGGTGGCACAAAAAAATGTGAATTATACTCAATATTCTACCACCAACAATGTTTAAATATATCCAGTACATGAATATAAAATATAACAATGTGCAGGTACACCAATAAATCTATAAAAAATAAATAAATATAAAAAAATCAGTTTTGGGTTCGTTAGGATATCATAGCCGACCATACATTCTTCTGCCTAATACATGATATATTTGGACGTTCTCAGATGTATATATTTTCATACATTAGACAATTTTTTCACAGTTATACATTCACCAATGTGGATCCAAGTTGGAAGTCCAAAGCATCCACAAACATGTAACACAAGTTTCATTTACTTAATTATGGAAATCAACCAAAAAATCATAGCTATGGAAACATAGAGAAGGTTATAGAAGTTTAATAGTTGTATATAAACCAATGTAGAACAATGTAATTCATGGATAAATATTGTCTCTAAACCACAAAGAAACTATGAGTAGTCATATAAATCTGATATAAGACCATTAGCTGGTCAAGGAACCAAGGTACATTATCAAGGAATCCTCTCATACTAACTGCCATAAAAAGATACAATTGTTTATATTTAATAAACATCAATGATATAATTCATACATTATATTATCCCGTACATGTTGTTTCATTAATAATATCTCACATGTCACAGATAATGTAATGTAATTCCATTAAATTGTTAGCCCATCCTTAGGGTTACCTAATAAGGAAACCCATTTATTGGTCATAACATTTGACAACCCTATGATCCCATCCATGGAATTCCATGGAAAGGAAAACCTAGTATTTAGTAGTGTGTGTGGAAATGATCTAGCTTATGACCCCATCAAGATAGTTCATAATAAATAAAACACAGGTATCACTCAAGGCATAATGTAATGAAATAATCCTATGAGCCCATCTGAGGCATTATGCATAAGGATCCCAATTATCACTCATGGTGTGTGTAGTATCAATAATATTGTGATCCCTCCCAATTCATTTCATAAAAATGAACCCATGTATTTCTTCAGGAATAATATATTTTATTTAATTGTTTAATTTTAATAAACAAGGATGACCATGACAGTAAACACTTTTTAACATATTTCAAATTTAATGAATAAAGATTGAATTGTATGAGCATTCAATATCACCAATAAATTATTCATAAAGAGGGTCATTCCCATTTATCATTTTAAATACCCCAAAAATTTACTCCTTTTATTAAAGAATGTATTGTACCCCATAGGTGGTTTCATTATTAATCCATGGAGAGGTTATCATTTCAATCTCATTCATTCATGTTAATTATGCCTTCTAAGATGGTTTTTTCTTTACACCTAAAAATTGATCAATATTTAGAAAGTATTATAAATATGAGAATTTAAGAAACACCTTAAAAAGGTGGTTTAATTAACTAAAAATTCATAATTTACATGATCATATAATCAACACACCCAAGGGGTAGTTTGAGTCATGGTGAGAAGCCTCCAATAGAGTCAATTAGATAAACAACAAAAAAGTAATTTAGGGAATTATGTTCTACAAATTTAATTTCAATATTAATGAGAAATGTGTATAAATTCCTATATGTGACATAGCGGCTCATTTTAGTAATGAGGATTCTTTAAAGGGAATTTATATTTACCACCTACCTTTATTTATATTTAAACCATATATAAATAGATATCAGCTACTCTTTCCAAGATCACTATTGTATGAGTTAGGACACATCATCTTCCAAGATTTTATATAATGCTTTAACATTTAGTTGTAGAACAAAAACATAAGTTACATCACTAAAATAATTTAATATAAAATTATATCCAAAATGTAATAATACAAGTTATAACATTAGATTCACGGTTCTATAAAGAAATCTGAGTGACCTCTTTAAGAAGAACTACCAGTTACCCCCGATACCATTCTAGGGAAAATACCTAATCAATAGAGTCAATAAAACTTCTAAAAAACTTTAATTAAATATTTGATTCCTGAAAAATTAACCATAGTGACATACCTATACCAATTGGCATGTAGTAAAGGGAATATGGCCTCTCTGGATAATCTCTTCCTATAAATATTAAAAACTCCATAAAAAATTATCAATTCCACAATGCTTAGGTGCTACCAACAAAGAATCCTAAATAAAACATCCCAAAATTAAAATTGGTGGAAGATGATTAACTCAAATGAAATGTGGAGGAAAATATTAAGCATTGATTTTGTCAAAATTCACTCAAGATCACCTTATTGAGTGAACAAAAAAGGGGGAATGAGTTTTCGTTAATAACTCCTACATGCCCTCCTATTTTCCTGATGAAAGGAAATGAGGGGTTGAGTTCCTAGTAGCCATTTGGAAAAGAATCATCCCGCAAGATTCATGATGTGAACTGGGTTCACAATAAGAACCAAATTCTCAATGTGAATTAGATACAAATTGTGAATTACTTTTGTAATCCCCATGGGATTTCACTCTATGTACCTACATATTGAACACTATGAAACCCATTCATATCATGAATATGGTTCACTACATGAAAGGCCTTTAATATCTACATCTAGTATCCTAGAATTGTTGTTCCTCCTCTTGTGTTTGGAAAAACCTCTTGGGATTCCACAGAAACATAACCTTCATTTGGAAACCTCATGTCTATAAATTCAATCTCTTAAGACCTCACTCTAATTCCAAAAATTTAAAAAAATAGTCCACCAATATACAATTTTAAATTCCTTTGAAAAAATCTGATGGTTTGAAACATGTGATGTTAAACATCCCCAACACATAATTTATTACCCCCCCTAAGAATCCTTGTGGAAAACAATGAAACATGACCCAACCTACTGGTTTCTTGAATATTTTGCTAAAATTTCTGCATTGTGTTTTAAATACCCAACATAATAGTTATCTTCATCGTTATTCATATTGTGCACAAGCCTTTAAAACTCAATCCAATTCTCATATTCAACAATAAACATCATGATGTTTCATACCCCATCCCATAAAAACCAAGAAACTATAACATCATCATTTATTTAATCAACCAAACCATGGGAATTTTTACCATAGGTTCCAACATAAAATACCAATTATAAGACATGTTACTTCCACTATGGAAACAATTTCTATAATCCTGAACATTTTTTCTATTGATTCTATTAGCATGATTTCCAATTGGTAGAATAATATATTTCCAATCAACTGAAATTATCATGGTCACGCCATCTTTTCTAAAAAAACCACTAGTAGAAATTTCACTAAACTCATTTCATCCCAACAACATTCATAATGAGATTTATTACCAACCACATTTGACGATAAAAATGAAACAATACTGCTCCTATTAGTAGAATATTTTGAAAACACTTTGGCTTAGTGGTTGATGCATCAGAACTCAAACTTGATTCTTTTTAACCAATTCACATGACCATACTTCATGAATTCTCACTAAATCCAATAAACTGCTTTATGTGATGTCTTTATCCAAATAATATATGCATTTTGTCATGTTATAGCATGAAAATGGATTTATACCCAATATTTCACACTTGTATTGTTAACATTAAAACATTTCATATGTGCTTGAATGAAACCTAGCTAACCTCAGAGTCATCAACTAGAGTCCTAGGAGCTTGTCCAAGGTAGTCCCTAATCAATAATTTAAAATTTGGATGTCGGTAAATATCTAAAACTTCCACATTTCATGAACACTAAATGATCCAAATTTTTTGTATCTCACATTCCATTTGAATCAGATAATTAGACGGTGTCCATGGGTCTATGTAGGGCCTTCCTTCCTGGGAATCCAAGTGTCACTCAAGTAAATTGTTCTTTTAATATTAGGAACATTCCCATGGTGAATATTTTGAGAGATTAAATTTTTTGAGAAAACAATAGACTTAACATGTTTCTTTAGATTTATACAAAATGGATGATCTGTTATTATATCATGAATAATATAAGGATAATGGAATAATCGTTACCAAGCTGTGAGTACACTAAGAGGTTATCCACGATTAACAATATGACTGGACATGCTTTTGTCATATCCAAGAAGAATTTCCAACCATGGATTCTAACCAACCATATCTAATATTCAATAAATAGTGTTGTTAAATCCCTACTAGATAACATCATTCAAAATAGATCAGTTGTACCCATTGATGTGTCATTTGAAAATAACCACAATGCCTTTACCATGTGAGGAATCTCTTTCTCATTAAAGAATAACCACCGAAGCCCAAAACAATTAGTTTTTTCATAAAATGTTGCATAAATACCAGACTATATCATCACTATGCTTCCTCATATGAACCAACTAATTTCAAAACTCTCTATCCCCATGAGAAATCAAAATTAGTTCTAGCCATTTCCATTTAATATTATACTATCGTATTCTATCTTCAGAGAATGATGTGATAAAATCCATTTGATTTGATGCACCCAACATTAGGTTTGTATTATTCATCATTTAATAATAATGGGAACTCATCCCATGAAACATGTCCCATAATCCACTAATTGAGGTTCATTGACATGGCCAAGATGCTTTTACTGATTGCTAATATGAAAATAATAGAAAAAAATTTGATTAAAATATTCCTAGATAAAATTCACCTACATATTTATGCATTAAATTCCTCTTGATTTATGTCCACACACACAATATAATCATGAATAAAATCCAAACCAACCAGATCAGTGGTGTCATGACTCCCGACCCTTCTTCAATATTTCCCCGAGCATTGGGATCAGTTAAATTTACTTTAACACTCAAGTTACTCTACCTCAGATATGAACAATGATAAAAACATAATAGATCATGGTATTAATAATTTCCATTGAACTAATATGGTTTTTTGTACTATTTTTATCAACTCTACATGTACCACATATATCAACACATATTGCCCTAAAATTTTATCAACTCAATTTCACACCTTTCTAAGATATCAATAGCCCTATCAAACCTATGAATCTTAATATCTTATATTTTACAACATATTTATCCCATTTTATCATTATCCCATATGAATAATAATCTAGATAACAACTTACTATATCATCCATCACTGAAGAAGATGAGAGGTCACATGACCTACTAAGCATCTGAACATTCTGTAGGAAGGTCTAAGCCACTAAACTAGAGCATTACCTGATTCCCAAGCCATTAACATGGTCCCATTTTATCACACGTCCTCCCATATGAACTGGTCATCATTTTAGGAACTAAGATCCATTCTCAAAACAAATTTCACATGAATGACACCTATCATCTAAAAACACTTCACACAATTTTTCCATTCATTATGTTTTTATGGAATTACCACAACCAAGATATCCCCTTCCTTTTAATATAATGCATTGAATCATTAAACTAGAGTAAAACCTAAAAGATCACATGGATCCACCTGCAATATTTTTTGTTCATGTATTAGAAAAAAATTATATGGGAAATTCTCATGCCCCCATTTCAAATAAATGAGAAAAAACATAATGATGAACCCTTAAACTGTGGTTATTATACGAAAACCATATATGGTTTTTTTAAAACCATTAATATCATTTAACTTTACAAACATCATGTTCCATTCATAAACTATAATTAATTGGTAACTTATTTATCTAATTGCACACATAATCATAGGAATGTTCTATCAAATAACCTTGTATGAAATGGTTACTTAACTAAAATCCTATAAAAAAATTGGAAATTTATCTTATAGGGTGATTTTATCCATTTATTTTTTCCACAAGGATCTTAAAATTAGGTTTAGTTAAATAAAATATAAATTTAAATCTATAGCGGATAACACCCTATAAGTTGTAATTGGAAACTTAATTAATCATTCCACTTATTGTGTATAGATCAAGAGTAGGTAATAGGTTTTTATAAATTAAAGTGTATTGGATCAGTATAATGGAACCTTAAATTTTTTAAATACCCATAGAAGTGAATAAATTTTTTTAACAAACCTTCACTTCATAGCATGAATATACAATAATGGGTATTAGTATTAAGGCATAGAAAAGTACATGAGACTTAAAAGGGTCCCATCAATTATTCCATGATTCAATTACAACCATAGTGGGTTTATCTCAAAATAACAATTCATAATGACTGAAATACTTAGGTTGAGTAATGTGTATCTCATAACTATAATAGTTCATGACTGAACTACTTAGGTTCAATTACATCAATGGTCTATAAGAACCCAATTCATTTAAAATCATGATATAAAATTTTTTATATTTATTCAACAGTATTGAAGTGCACCTATCATAGGATTCTTAATAAAATAATTTTTAAACACAATAAATTTATATTGAATGTGGGAATGAGATTATATATGAATAATACATTGTTTTGTGTGTTTTATAGTCTTGGTTATGGTTTCAAATTTAATGAAATGCTAAGTAAAAATGGTTGGTTTTAAAATCAATTAAGTTGTGGTCTGGCATTGTATTATTACCTCATTCACCTATTGAATGATTATTCAGTTTTTTTCTAATCACCCTATCATCAATTGAATCCATTTATTACATTCATCATGAAATATTTTTTCAGATAAGGAATTATAATGATCAATATATTTCTTACCTTTTCCAACCCTGGTGTTTGGATACCTCAATTCACCACTGAATTTCCCCTCTACTTTCTATTACATGTAGTGGATTTAATCCAACTGGAATATGTGTGCAATTCCAATAATATATAAAATGACATAAAATTCAAATAAGAAGATACCACTAATGGAAAAACTAATAAGTATATAGAGTATGCAATAATAGTATTTAAATATTATAATTCATCAATAGGGGACGTGGGGAAATTTTCCCTAGCTTAAACACAGAGTGTATATAGGTCAATGATCAAAGGTTAAATAATAAATAATGACAAGTAATATTTAATAGAATATAGTGTGTAGGTATTTTCCCTTTATAATAGTCCAAGAGTTTCTTGTCATCTGTTACTCCTATAGAGACATCCTTGTATAAATGACTTATTATCATTTGAGGTTATCTCTATAGGAGTGGAATTTGTTTCTTATTTAAATTTTGGAATGTATTTTATGAATATGGAGTGGGTTTTAATTCAACATAATAACTAACATGTGTTCTAAAGGAAGGGTTTGGATGAATTCTATGAGATATTTGTGCTCTTCCATGATCCATCCCAATGTTTTGAGGCTGGAGTGATATCAAGCATCACATCATGGTGGGTAAGGAAGATTGGGATAGGTATTTTAGTTGTGGGCTCCATTATGTTTTTAAACTTCCTAGAAATCATTATTTTACCTGCATGATGCCACTCTTCTAGTATCTGCAACTCATTTTCTCGTATCATTGGCTAGAAAATTCCAGCCTTGTATTTTTAGTGGCACTGAATCTTCGAAGAGGAAGGGACTTTCTTTATTAACTCAAAATTGAATATTACACATGTCGATGGATCTATTAAATAGTGAATTGATATTCTCAAAAAATTAGATTTACACTTTTCCATTACATATTTTAGATGGGAGACTAGACCATTTTGTGTGGCATTTGTGTTGACATGAAGAAATATCCTTCTCAAAAGATTGGACTTCTAGAGATCCCTCATAGGTGGTGTAGTTTGGGTGGCTTTTTTCATGGCAGGCTTGGCTAGGTCATAGCCTTAGTTGATGTAGATCATAGATTGGAGCAGAGTACATCCATGGTTATCCTATTAGAATGGATTCACTCAATCATTGTCTCAAACCCATGGGAAAAAAATTGAGACCAATAGGGTAGGTGGAGTACTTTTTCCCCTTAGGATGTTAGAAAATAGTGGAAGAAAATTTGGAGCAGCACCCAGCCTCGGGACCACCATCAAGACTAATTTATTATGCCTCGTTTACTTCAATTCATGTGGAGGCTTATTCTCAATTTATGGAAGAATAGAAAATTCATGATATCTAGAGGATGAAAATGTTTATGGTAAGAAGGTCTCGGTTAGTATGATAACCATGAGACGGTGGCTGAAGAGATTGTTTATGATATGTATTCATACGATGAGAGTGGTGGCATGGTCAATATACTTTCAACACATTATCATATGTTTTTTCTCATTTATGAATTTAAAATCACATAGTCAGATGATAACATGCATAGTTTGAATACCTAACATAATTTTTGGGTTTGGAAAGTAGGAATGGTGATAGTGAGTAGTGAATATGCTATGTTGATGGCATGGTCATCATGCCTACTATTTGATAGAGTGTTTATGTAGGGGTGACACATGGTTAGTACACACGGTATGCATACTAAACATGGATCTCGTGGTCACTCAAGGCCTTTCAAAGTTTCCAAAAAATTTCAAATTTTTTCTTAGTGCAGTATGTCTCTACAATTAATATTTACCCAAATAATTCAAAAGAAAACCATTTTGGTTCAAATAAATTCTCAATAATTTATATAAAAATATGTACATATAAATAAACACCATAGTTAAATCCAATCTCTAAAAATGTTCCACTTTCTTAAAGTAAAAAAAAATTATTGTTAAACTACGAATTGGACTAAAATGTGTCATATTACTAATGAAAAAAATATATTAAATGTTTAAAATTATATCAAACATCAAATTTTTAAACACGATAACTATTCAGTAAAAATAAGGCTCAACTTTTCTATGCATAAGTTTGTGTTGTGAGTGTTATGAAATCTTGTTTTATGGGATCACTTTTAATGAAATAGTTAGTAAACATGCTTGGTTTTAAAATAATTTTAATAATAAACGGTTTTGCCATGGATTCTTCCCTCATTAACCTGTTTATTCATTATTCAATTTTTCTTTAGTCACCCTCTCAAAAATTAATTCCAACTAATTACTTGCATCAGTAAATTTCAATTTAGACCGAGAGATATTATGAACTCTATATTTCCTATATTTTCCTATACAATTGTTCAGATACCTCTATTCAACCCCAAATTTCACCATTGTTTTCTATTTCATATAATGGATTTAATACAAGTGTCTTGTGGGTGAAATTACAATAATCAGAAGAGGAAATTAGAATATAATATTTGTAGAGACACATAGGGACAAAACTGTTAAATTATATAGATCGGTATGTAATAAAACGAGAACATCATAATTCATTAATAGCATAAGTTTAGAGATTCATCGTGGAAAAGCTAGATAAGGTATAGTGTTCCATCATCTGAGGTTATGTAGAAAATGAGAATATAGAAAGAGTAACAGTCAGTATTGTATGAGTATTATCCCCTTTTCGGATTCCAAATTCTCTTGTCCTCTTGTCCTCTGGTAGTGACCTCTTTATATAGAAGAATGATCAATTTATAAGGTTATCTCCACATGAGGGGAACAAATTTATTCATTGAATTTTGGAATTTATATTTTGAATAGGTATTTGGTTTAATTTCTTCTTGATGGTTGACACATGTCCAGAATGAAGGGTCCAGATGACTTCTATGATACATAGGTGATCTTCTATGATTCAGCCTAGTATCTTTTTTTGGGTGGAGTGATCTTTTCCTTCTAATCATAGTTCATATGTAAGAATGGTTTGCTATTTCAATTATGGTCAACATAGTTTGAGGTTTTATTTTATGGTGAATGGAACTTTACAAAAACATAGTTTGAGATTTTTATTTTTTTTCCTTTATATGGGAGCGTGGACCATTTGTTGTGTGGCTCTAGTGTCCATAAAACGAAATCACCATCATGATAGAGTGGAATGAGAGAGAACCCTTAGAGATTATAAAGTTAGGGACGCTTCACTTTTGGTGTTCTTGGATAGATCTCATACTTAGTTAATACAGAGCTCAGATTGAATAATATTATTTCCATGATTGTCCTTGTAATATAGCTACACTCCATTATCATCTCAAACACATGGTCTTTAGAATGTGGCACCAGATGGGTTGGTGGCATTCTATTTTTCCACATGGAGGTCGAGAAATAGTGGTGGAAAATTTTGGAGAATCACCCATCCTCTTAATATCATTAAATCATTATTAAATATGTCTATTGATCCTCAACAATTGTAGAGGCATGTGGTCTATTGGTTTCTTCAAGGAAAATTCACAGTAGGAAGAGCAAGAAAAAGTTTTTGGTTAGTAGGTCATTGTTAGTATATTGACCATGAGGTGGTGGCCAGTGTGGGTACTAATGATAGGTATGATTGGGGGTATGATCAATATAATTTATTTATATGTTCATCTAGTTTTTCCTTTATGGAATTTCAAAACAACCAGCCAGATGATTAAAAGCACTATAGCTAAAAATATCATGGGTTTGGGGTGCGTTGAGGTGGGCAGGTGACTATGAGAAGCACCCAACATATGTTAATGGCATGGTCACTAAGTATTCCATGTGAAAGAGGGTTTATGCATGGGGATGCATATGGTTAGTACCCATTTTAATCAATGTCATTGTGGATGTCATGGTTACTCCTGGTGTTTTTAGTTTTCCTTCAAAGGTTATAATTTGTTGTTTAGTGTGATAATTATATAAAATTAATGTTCACCAGAATAATTCAAAAATAAAAAATTTCATTAAATCATAGATCAAAAATCAATATAAAAACATATACCCATTAATAAAAACAATATTAAAATCCAATCTTTAATTACGGTCCAATTTCAGAAAGTCAAAAAAATTCTATTTACATGGGAATTAGAATAAAATGTGGTGTTTTTCTAATAAATAAAAGATGATAAATTTGAAAACATATAGCTCACATTACTCCCACAAACATAAACTATGCAACTCCTGAGAACTATTATCATTTAACTTCAATTTATTCAAAAAGAAGGTCATCATGTCTGTATATTACTTTATCTGTTAGAGAATAAGTAAACAAGGGCCTATCCAATATGAAAAACGATCATGCCTCATATGTGGATCAACCCACTACCTCAATTTAGTTGAGTAATTGTTTCAATTAATGATTGGATAGAATTTTATTTAAGTGGAATCAATGTATTAATAAGAATCACCACAATTTATCCTTCTTTCTTAAGTTTCCTCAAACCAATGTTTGATGATCCACTTTATTTATACAACTTAAATGAGTTTGTCATAAGTCAAATAATTCACATTATATGGGTTAAATATTATCATCACCAAAATAGATTCATTTTTCAAAATTACATTTATTTTTTACTAAGAATATTATGCAAACCACTATGCATATCAATTATTGAAATAGTTTTATTTCATTATAAAAATACACTCAGTGCACTTGCCACTAAGATCTATTTTGTGTTATCAATTTCCATTTCATAATAGGTTAAATGGAATTATATTATTTTCATTTAAGTTGGATACCTATGTTGTTTTGTCTCACATATGTCAAATTAACTCAGATCTAGTTCTAAAATCCATTGAATTAATTTTATAAAATTGATTCCACACAAATCTTTACACTCACACTCTATATTCTAATTAATTGTTATGGATTTCAGAAAATCAATGGAAAACTCACTCAATAGTAACTTAAAGATATATAGTTCTATAATCAATGAATTACTGAACTATAGCATGGTATTCTAAAATTATGCTGGGAAGAAATAGGGTTCAAGAATGTGATGAATAATCAAAACATTAAATTGTTCAAAAGGAGTGATGTGAAAAACTATATTTTTAGGAAAATGTGTTTTGTTTATTTATATATTTTGGTTGATATGTTCCCCCACACTTGATTCAAATACTTTTTTGGTGGAAGTTTTGTTTATATATATATATTCATAAATGCATATAAAAATAAAATAAATAGATTGACTCAAGTAAAGGAAAAATACAACCAGGAAACAATTATTTTTCATAAATATAGGGTAGCATGGACTTATCTATAGGTTATTTCCAAAATTACTCATGGTATTAGTATTTGTTGTTGTCAATTATGCTTGAATGGTTTCATTGAACCTTCTACTTTAATCTCAACTACACTAAAAGGATAATTATTAGTTACTATTTATGCTAAACTCCATTGGAGATAAATCTCACCAGGTAAAAGTTTCTTCCTTGAAGAAAGAAGTATTACATTCTCTCTAAATAGAAATTCTATTTTATGGATCAAATTTTTATGGTAAGATTTAGTTTTCTCCTTGTATAGTATTGATTTTTCAAATGCCTTTTCCCCAAATTACTCAAGGTCTATTTCTTGTAGTTTCAATTATTCTACATCCCTGCTAAACATTCTGTTTACTCATTTTAAAGCCCTATAGTCCTTGTGTTATAACTTAATATGCAAGTGTCACTGTTTACCATAAAATGGTCAATAACGAGACATACCTAAAGGGATCTTGTAGGAAGTTCTATGTACCCATAGTGCATCTTCTATTTTTTTACATCAGACCTTTTGGTTGGGATATATTGTATCCTCCAAGATCCTTCTGAATTATGTATCGGACACCTCTACTAGTCCATTTTATTATGGGTGTAAGAAAGTGAGGGTTTTACATAATACTCTTCATTTTATCATGAGGGCCATTAAGGCCTAGTTATATAAATGGGTTCCTTTTTGGGTTATTATAGTTCGAGGTATTCCAAAACTAAAAAATATATATGATTTTTGAAATTCAATTTATGTTATTTGAGTCATCAACTCAAGTTTCATTAGCCTCAGTCTATTTAGAAACATAGTCTACAACAATAAAGATATATGAAAATCCAAATGGCATTGGAATTGGGAACATGATGTCAATTCCCCAAATATAACATATCTAAAAAGTTAATGATTTTTGGGTAATTTAATTTCTATCTAAAATTCACTTACGTTCTAGCTTTTTCGGCATTTGTTTACCTAATCTAGGTTAGTTTTTAATTATTGGGGTCCATAACAATCCATCTTGTCAAATATTACTAGCAGTTTTTTTACATCCCAAAATGGCCTCCACATATAAGGTTATAGATTAAAGAAAGCATAGAATTTATTAGTTCCTCATGAATTCATATTATAATGACTTGGTCATTGAAAATACTCAATAAATATGTTTCTTTCAAAAAGTAGTGTTTTGATTAAAATTTTAATTTAGTAGATTGATTCTTAGAGAAGAAGGGTTGTTCCTATTATGTGACCATAAAATATACAATATGAGGGTACCAAGGAAATTATATTAGGTTTTACTACTACTCATCATGGAAGGAATCATCCAAACTATTATTTGGGATTGGTTATACCTAACTGGTGTGAAAAAACCTGCTCAGCTGGTCAGCCACTATATTTTCATATCCATTTAACCCTAAATCTCAGGGAAAACACTTTCAGAAAAAACATCCATAGTTCTAGTATGTACTTTCAAAAAGACTTCTTGATGAAATATATTAAGGATTAATGATCGTTATAAACAATTACCTTACTTCTAAGAGATAAAAATGGTATTTTTCTAAAGAGAAAGTAATAGAAAAAAACATATAATCTTTTGTTGTGTTGTTAATATAGGAAGCGTATAGGATTTTTGAAATTTATTCTATCCCTCATGGAATATTATTATTATTTTTGGATATAAAAACTGATAAAAATCTATTAGATTAATTACATTGTATCTCAAAGGGTTGACACTATTTTTTTGTAAATATGATGGGGGATGTGGTCAATAAATATTTCAATTATTAAAATTATTTCCTATATGAATCATCAAATAGAAAATCAATTTCTTTTTTGACTATGTTATTTAGGTGGAAATAATTTTTTTCTAAAGTGCATAGTAAACCTTTTATAGAATAATATCTTTCCTTTGAATCATATTATTTTTCTAGCATTACTAGACTAGGGTAGTTATTAATGACATTAACTTTAGATTTAACAACATTTAATACTTACTTTCTTACTAGAAATCAAACAAAAATATCTGTAATAAAATGAAACTTTTCAAAATTCAAAACTAATTATTTTTCATTATGTGTTCGTAAAACATTTTCCATATACTTTAGATACCTTTGAATTAAGGTTTCAATCAATGTGATGTAATAAATGAATGACTCTAATAAAATCACATTTAGGTCAATGAAGATACTTACCATGCAACATAGAAATGTAAATCATGCATTATAGGGACAAATGGAATCCTTTAGTAGGGAAATGTACCAAATAGACATGTTAAGTTGGTCATGTCTTTATCAAAAGGATCTATAGTAACATGAAAATAACATCAGAAAATTTCAAGGAAATGATAATCTATTTTCATTGATCTACTCTCTAACATGTGCTCCATAATGGGTATGGAAAAATTTTATTTCCTAGTCACATGGTTTAAACTCTTATCATTGATACAATCTCCCCAACTATTCTTTAATCTGGTGGGTACCAATTCATTGCTTCAATAATTCAAATTATTATTATCATTTTTCTTTGGTACAATTTCAATGAGAGTCACCAATTGAGAATCAGATATGGGAAAATTTATTTGAGCATTTAAAAGGCTATATACATAATTTTTTTCTACCACATGGATGGTAGGGTTGAGCCTCCTCTTTGGTTATCTTACAAACCTAAATCATTCTTCAAAAAAACTATGTATGCAGGTGGTAGAGATAATTCCTAGAATGACTCCATATTTCCATACCATTCCCATTTCATTATTTTTAATGATTTAATGCATTTGGTTTCGATAGATAGATTCAAAGTTAATGGAAATTATGAATGGTAGTTTTTTCCTCATTTAAACAAGAATATTTTGAATTTTAGGGTTGTAGATTTAATTCTTATTCATGGTGGTCATATAGGGATGTTTTTATTTCATTTTCCCCATGTTGGATACGTATTCTTGTTTAGAAGAAAATTTATTGTCATTTTTTTGTTACTCTCTAGTAAAATTTTAATAAATTTCCTCAGTTTAATAAATAGTTGAAATTTTATCCACATTATGGTCATTTTCAAAATATTATTTTTTCAGTTGGTCATGTGCTTATAAAGATTCTCCTAGTGTAATAATGTTATGAAACGTTTCAATTTACTCCCAATAATAATAGGCGATTTCATAATGTTTTAATGTGAAAATTGAATGTCCGTCATGTGGATTATTCATTGAATCAAATGTGTTGAAATCTACTGTATCCTCAATAAATGTCATGGGAAGGGTGCCTATATTGACTTTTATTATGGTTATAGTAGTCTTTAATAATGTTATACCTATTATAATAAGATGTTTATCATTATATTTTCCTTCATATATGTTAAGAGTAAGGAATTCAGTAGGGAATGGGTTACCTTGTACACTTACCATGACATCCTCAAGGAATCCTACTCGATAAGAAATTCTTCTATTGGAAAGTTTTATGACAAAAAATGTGGGCTTATATTATCCAATATGTAAATAAGAAAAAATATAATATGGAATATTATTAATTGATTCTCCCAAATCACAAATTATGTGGGAAAAATTGAGCTTCCCAATTGTGTTGGGACTAGAAAAAAGATCCTAGATCTTGGCATTTTTTGGTGGATTTGAGTGGTGACAATAGTATATACATTCTTACCCAGTCACACCTCTTCATTGACATTTAATCTCCTTCTACCAGTTCATATTTACATAATTAAATTTGGATTCAAAATATTATAGAGAATGTCTTATTGTATGTTTATATTAATCTCATCATTTTTTGAAGCCTTCTAGAATATCTTACTGCAATGATTCTTTCATAGTAATTCTGGGATTTTTCATTCATAAAGAGAAGGGAGGTGGTGGTTTCTATGGCTCACCTGTGGTTTTTATTTTTTCTTTTGATGGTACCTTCCTTGCCACCTCCATAAGTTCTATTATGGGGAAAATTCTTCAGAAAATTGATTGTTTTATACTTACAGTTTCAATATATTTGGGTAATCCTTTACTGTAGTCTAGTTCCTTTCCACTCCTCAATGTTAGGGCACTGAAATTTACCTTATGTTTTGGAATTGTCTGAGAAATAATATTACATAATAATTGATTTACAATATTATTTATTATGGTTATTAGTGGGAAAATCGTTCATTAAATTAATTTAATTCTAAACCATGAGTGGTGAGGTTGGTGTGTTGATTATTTTGTGATTATACTACAATTATTAGTATTTCCTTAATGGATGGATTTTTTTCCATTACAGTAGCTTATAAATGGTTGCAAATTGTTTCTCTAGAATGGAGGTGGGGTTTGAATAGGTTTTTGAGAAGCCTATTGATATGGTTGTATTTTAGTTTTTTGGCTCCAAACTCCAAATTGGATAGTTGGAAATTCTCTAAATAATTGGTTTCAACTTGATTTTTTCTGGAATTTCCTCTTCAAAAAGGAATCACGAGTTTTAGTTATTTGAACAAGGGAGAATACATATGTAAAATAATCTTTAGAGTGGCATTTTTGGAAGGACCAAAGGGGTTTGGTCAATGATAATTCATGTACTTTTTAATAGATAATTTTCCCACAAGGATTCCAATTCATATATTTTATTTTCTAAGAAAGGTGAGTAGGTGATTTTTTCCACATTAACTCTAGTTATAGTTATGGTACCAAAATAATAGGAATTTTTGGAAATATGATCAATAACATATCTTACCTCAATTGGTGACTTATCAACCGGTTATCCTATGAGTATAATTAAATAGGTTATTCAAATTGTATATAAAACCTTCAATGAAAAATACCTTGATTTTCTGTCAGTCATATGTCTAGTATGGGAAGTATGGGATTAATTTCTTGAATATATCCCAAAAATAATAGAGTGTTTCCCCAGTTTCATGTTTGATTCCATAAATTATCAATATATATTGATAAATTCAAAAATAATTAAAAATAATTTATATGGGAATTTATCTTAATGCTCTGACCATGAGTTGAATTCTACACGCTATAGATTATAGAGCAACTATTTGGATTCTCCAATTAGTAAGAAAGGGAAATCCTTCAAGATGATTTGAGCCTCAGGGAATCCTCCCATTAGAAATCCATTTTAAAATTCATTAAATGCACTTAATTTAATATTTGATTCTTCACACGATATACCATGAAACATAGGTAGTATTCAAACTATTCAAGTTTCTTAATGATTCATATTGTATTACTATAAAGTATTAATGTTTGTTTTTTATTTTATTAATTTTAGTCAATAAAATGTATTGTAGACTATTTTAGTATAGTTTTTCATGTGAAACAAGATATCCAAAATTCTACTTATTTTAAATGAAAAATAAATAGTATTTTCATGGTGTGTTAGATTATAACCCCATAATAGGAATTTTTCATCAAAATTTTATTATTCTGATGAATATAAATTTGGGTGATTTTTTATCATTAAATCATCAAGTTCCCTTGTTACTTCCTCAAACTTTTTATTTCTATAGGAAATTTTTAATATGAGGGAGATATTTTTTTATAGTAATTTGTCTCTATAACCCATGATTTCAACCTATTTTCCAAATAAAATAGATAATGTTCTAATTATAAAACCTTTATGTTGAGTACGTGTGAGGGTTTATGTATCTACATCCCAAAAAGAGATATTTATAATGCAACACACACATAGGAGAGGTGAGATTGAAGTGTAAAAATGATAAGATATAGTCCCCAAATGATTGAGGATTCTAAAATGGTCAATGTATCTAGATACCAACTCTCACTTTTTCCTAAATCACATAATCCTCTCCCATAGTGGTGTTTGAAGGAATACCTTATCTCCAAGTTCAAAATCAAAATCTCATCAAGGATTATCAATATGCATATTATTTCAACTCTGTTTTGTTTTAATATTACATTGAAAGGTTTTAATATACTCATTCATTTCTAAGGAAATATTTGGTAACATTTGGGAACACACTTAAACATCATCCCTACATGTTGGATCTCTTCACCACTTCATATAAAGAGCCTCATATGGTTCTATTTAAATTCTAAAATGAAAATTGTTTTTATAAGAGAACTATATTTTGGTGACCAAATATTTTATAAATTAAATTACAATTTTGAATACATAATTTCCATATTAATAAATGGAGTTATCTAAAACACATTCACTACATTTTATTTTGTTATTTTAGACGATTATAAATTGTATGCAAAAAAATTCTATCAAGCATAATGGAATAATAAGAATCATAACCTTTGATAATATTGTGATTATACATTGAATTTTTAACATTATTATCTAATAATGGTTATGATGTACTCTAATTGACATAGATAAAAGAAGATATGGCCTTGACCAATAGGATCGTACCCTAAGAAACCCATTTATCAATGTTTTTTAGGGAGATGGAACTGGGAAAATTTGACCATGGTTTGGACCAAATTGAGATGAAACAATCTAAACTTAACTAATACAATTTAACATATAATTTCAATGTTACCAAGATCATGACCAAAACCATTTTATTCAAACCACCGAAGAATGTATTACCATCACACATCTTACCCTTAAGGTGTACGCTACTGTAATAAGGGGTTATGCATATTTTCCCTAGTAGAATGAATATTTAAATTTTATTTTTAATTGAATAATAGTTATATATATCTCATTTTCATTATTAATTAATATATATACATGATTAAATATCTAATTTTAAAAAAATAGATTTTCTTATGATGAAACTAAAATTTTATTTTTGGAAAATATATATGTTCAACTAAAATACCCTTTTTGATAAATTCACAAATTTATTAAAAAATGTTTTCTTCATAAAATATTTTTTCTGAATAAAATTTTTTAAAATATAAATTACAACATAATTTAATGATGTCCAATTTAATTTTAATAAGGGTTAAAAAGTTGTTTGTCTCTTAAAAATCTACTTGTTCTAGTAAAATAAGTATTTTTATTTAAAGGCTTAAAATAGTATATTTATAAAATTATTTTCATAAAATAAATATTATTTTTTAAATCATAACACTAAAATTATCAGTTAGTGAATTTTTCATTATTTTTGGAAACACTCTGTTGTTTAGTAGAAATTAAATATATTATAAATATACAGTATGTATTATGAAAAAAAATATATCTCAAAAGTGATATAATAAATAATCTTAATGGAATATATTACAAAAATAGATTTTCAATTTCAAATAATATAATTTTTATGTTATTTTATTAGTTTTACAAGCATATAATGAATCATCCATAACCTAAAATATATTTTATGGTTTTAAAAAATAATTCTCTATGAACATGAAACAATTAAACATCATAAATGGTATTATTTTAAGGATATTATTTCATTGGTTAATAAGACATTCAAAACCACTCCTTTTTTAAAATACCAGTTGTAAGATCCATGATATGGTTTTTGGTTTTGATTATTATGTTTACATAGTTTTCAAAACATAATTTTGGAAAATAATAAATAATTCTCCTCTTTTTTGTTTTAAATACCCACACAACCACCACTCTTTCTTCACACAAAACCCATTTCTCATGAAAATAATCTCCCTCAACCACTTTATGTCCCTACCAAGTTATTTTCAGTATCATAAAAAGATTCTATAACTAATTTTAAAGAACCCAATCAAGGTAAGCTAATATTTACCTCCAATTTATTCAAGTGCTTTTTTTATTAAGGCATTTGATATCCAATTTCTCATATTGGAATTTTATTAACACATCCCTTTAATATCCATATGATTCCAAAATTAATGAAATACCACCATTCTCTGCCATTAAACTCTTCAATGAACCTTTATGTACACCTATTATTAACACATCACTTAGATGTAATTATTATTAATTTACTATGGAGTTATATTAATTTATCTCGCACAGTATAATTTTGGTATTAAAGGTTATCAAATATCTTCTTATATTGTATAATCTATGGGACACAAAAATTTATATACATAATATATATTTTACTGGTTGTCCTAGAATTTTATAGCCCCCCAGTGCAATGGTTAATAGTTTTATCTCATGAGATACTATGTGTGGTTCACATGAGGTTATACTAAGAACTGTAATTTATTATGTCTTGGAAGTTATCCTTAAAAAATGATTATGATGCCATGTTTTATTTTATTGTCACATTATTATAAATTCATGATGTGAACATATTTTCTCACTATTTGATCTTAAGGATTATTAATCTAACTATCCATGTCACCAAGTTATTATTATTGATTGATATTTATGTATTTACTTCATTCAATTCATTGATTATTCCCTTATGTGGATGTATAGTTTACAAAATTCTTATATACGTCCCTAGCTTATCCCCTGATGTTTTTGAATATCAATGGTATATAAAGGTGTGTTTTGGATTTTTTAAATAATTTTGTTTCCATTAATTATGATATGTATCTATTTACCCAAAGACACTAGTAATCATAGAATTTTGGGATTGTATCATGGGAATATTTATATAATAACTCATGAAATAATGTTTATTAATGTTATGGGTTGTCAAAGTTGTTATTAAATAAATTTCATGTTATTTTTAAGAAATAGTATTAGAAGACCTTAGTGAAATATTTGTGGGTAAGACTAAATATAGGAAAAAATCCTTAAATTTGGGTATATTATAGATTTATTGTGTTCCAATAAACAAAAAATATATATGGATACAACAATTGGATGTGGCTCTGGCATAGTTGTACCAAAGGGTAAAAACCACAAAAAATGAACATTGGGTATTATCTTGATTTTCACCTGGTGCTTGGAAAAGAGGATTTACAATACACCATGTTTGAAACTATTGAGGTACATATATTGGTATATTAAAAAACTCTATAAAAACAATTATGTTGGGAACAAAAAATCAAATGAAATTTAATGTTAGGAAATAGGCTATGGATATCTTAGATTAAAACCATGAAATTCATATATTTAGGAATATATTTTATTTATTATTTGTCCCTTCAATGGTAATTATTTATCTTTTATGTGTTTAATATTTTAAAAATTATCATCCTTAATTTTCTATTATATTAGTTAATGAATAAATATTTTAGAAACCGAGTTAATAACCAATATAATAGGAAATGTGATGACATCCCAAATGATATTCTCAGCCAATTGTGCATATGAGTCATGAAATTATGGATAATAACTTTTAAACTATGTCATTTTTAGAATATAAACACAAATTACGATGTAAACTAGTATATGATTAAGAAAAAAAAGTTATAATTTAGACCTTTATGAGACAAAGGCCTCTGAATTCTTTTAGATCTTTCATTCCATTAATCATGAAATAATGGATCAATTGATAAGAATTTGTTTTATTCATCCTTAAATTCTATAATAATGTGATTGGCATGATGGAATTTATCTCATATATGCATAAATAGTTCAATGGTGGAAGTTGATCTAGAATACAAAGAGAGAAGAAGAAATGGAAGAGATAGAGTGGGAAGAACATATGCTAATTGTTTTTGATAAATACTTTCCTCAAACTCTACAACTTAATATATAGAGGGAGTTACTAGGACATAAGAAAATTGATGATGAACCCATCAGTGTATATGAGGAAAACCTTACAACACTAGGATGATAAGCCTCTAGATTTTTCATTGACCCTGAAAGTGATGTTGAAATCCTATTTTAATGAATAAATATGATTCTATTAATATATAAGGTGTTTATAGATTTTATAATCTACAAATAAATTATTTTATGTTCCCAAAATTTCTAAATTGATATAAGTGAATCTCAAGGGTGTCATATTTAAAGATATAAGAAGTATAGACATGAGCTTAATTATAGAAGATAAATATAGAAATATTATGATGGTATGAATGTCTAACACCCCACTTGTCCAAAGTGTGAGAAGAAACTTCCCAAAAATTGATGGGGAAAGGAAATGATTTAGGTACAGGAAGAAAGGGCGTCTGGATAGAGAATTTTATGGGTAGAAACCCACCAATGTGATGGAAGAAATGAATTTTCCATTCAACCCTCAACCTGAGGTTCAGTGTTTGAACTGTAAAGAATAATCAATCTCAGAATACCAATACACAATGACACGGGTTTTCAAAGATAAAAAGTGAAAAAAAATATCAAGGCCTATAGAGGAAGGGAGGGAATATTACATCATAACTACTGAGTTGGATCCTAAAAAACGTGGTGACTTGTATTCTAATTAATCATTCAAGAATAGAAAATATAGTATTTTATTATAGTATTAAGAATTATTTCATATCATGCATGTTTAGTATTATAATTTAAACACCACCTCATAACATAGATTTAGTTATATTGGTGAAAATAGAAAATGGTTAAAATATATCATTCCATGTATATAACTTCTCCCTAATCAATAATTATCAGATGAATTTCTCAGTGAACCTTGTGTTAATCCCTTTAGTGGAATTCGACCTAATACTATGTATGGATTGGATTTCCTTGTATAGATTCTACATAAATTTACTAGAGAATGAAACCACCTTATATATATCAAAACTCCATATAATTATATACAAGTGTAAGGGGGGATGGATCCCTATTATATTCCTCATCTCAAGCATGTAGATAATTTCTTTATGAGTAATAATATTATGTCAAATGATTGAGACAAAATAAAATATCATCTATAATTATATGTCAATTATCGAAGAATTTTCTAATTAGTTCCCAAATGAATAGCATGGTCTTACTCCTAGCTGATAGGATGAGTTCAAAATCAAACATATGATTGTATTTTTTCCATATCTAAGATTCCATATAGAATGGACACAATAATGAATACCCTATAAAGAGAATTTTTTTATGAGAAATAATTAATGTGGGTGTTTTGGATAGAGAAATTAGTATTTATGGGGCATCTTTTCACTATAAAAGGAATATTTATAGATAATTTAATTATATAGGAAATTCCAGGAAGACCTAGACTAACATGTATGATGGATGTTTGTATTTTCCTTATATTTTCTGTGTATTATCTTTGGTTTTTGAGAAAGCTCTCATGATTTTTAATCGCAATAATGAATATAACACTGATGGGGTGATTTTTACCTAAATTGATGAATGTAAAGATATATTTAAAGGGAAATAGAATAGGATAATCACTGCACATATTCTCATATGACCCTCTAGTGGGGAAGGATTTGCGATATTCTATGACACGTCCAAAAATTGTACATGTTTTGAAATCATGAAAGACAGAATGTGATATCATATGCCTCTAACCAATTAAAAATCCTTGAGAACAACTACCCAACACATACATTGGAGTTGTATGCATTGATATTTTTATTAATGATTTAATGTAATTATATAAATGGTGATAATTTTGACATATATATATATATATATTATAAAAGCCTCAAGTGAATATTCACATAAAATGATCTCAATATGCACCAATGAAGGTGGATATAGTTGATCAAGGATTATGATTGTTCAATGCATTTCCATCTTAAGAAGGATAACCAAGTAAAATATTCTTTGAGTATAATAGATCCAACATCCCAATCCCTTTTTAATATTTAAATGAATCTAATCATCACATAAATGATGGACATAAGAATCATAATAGTATCTTCATTCTAAAATTCTGTAAAAAAATATAAATTATTTATTCATTATAAGATCATGGCGTTCTATGAAGTTAATGAGAGGCTAAAAATAAAGGTATAAAATATCTTGATGTTCAAATATTATATAGATATAGTTATATGTTTTGGAACCCAGATATGTTTACCATAAAAACATTAACTTAAAATTAAAAATTTTGATGAAGTGTTTAGCAAAGCCTTATTTATTATTCTAGGAAGCACTTAGATGGTTATAAATCTGAAGGAAAAAATTTAGTGGGATATTATAAATACGGATAAATAGAATTTATATTGTGATGCTTGGTATTACAACAAGTTGAGGATAAATGAAATAGGTTTAATGGTATGTTGAAACCATTGTCCATATGAACATGGAAATGGGAAAACATATCCAGGTTTTTAACCACTGGAATATATGATACATCTAAAGAAAACTATTCTGTATGGTTATTAGTTTATAACCATACATAGTTAGTGCATTTCATTACTATCAAGGAAAATTACTCTCTTGAAAAACTCACTAGGATAAACATTAAATAAGCGCTAAGAAAATATGGAGTTCCACTGTCCATTATATTTTCTTGAGTTATGAGGTTCACTATGAGGTTCTTGAGAATCCCCCAATAAGAAGTGGACATATAGAATAATTTTTGTACCGTATTTCACCCTTATATGGATTCTGAATCAGAGAGAGCCATCAAAACTCTATAGTATATGATGAAATCAGGGTTAATGGATTTATGAGGTTTTTGGGATCATCCCCTTACCCTGGTAGAGTTATCATATAATAACAGTTTCTATTATAGCATTGAAATGAAACCATAGGAGCCTTTGTATGGTAATATTTTTTTGACTGTAACATGATGATTTGATGTTGGAAAATAGAACAAGATGAGATGTATTCTTTTCAATGTGATGATATATAATATTTAAACCACTCGGTATCATTTGAGATCAATACAATGTAAATTAAAAAACTTATGCTCTCAATCATCAATGAGTCTTAGAGTTTGAGGTTATAGATAATGTGTTTATTCATATATCACTAAATAATAAACTCATTTGGTTTCTGGAGAAGGGAAATATTATTTCAAGATAAATTATCCCATTTCTATCCTTGTTTTCATTGTATTTGTGCCATATTGTCTATCACTCCCACCTAACTGATCTCAAGTACATGATGTGTTCCATATATCCATCTTAATAAATTACATACCATACCCCTCACAAGTACTAAATATAGAGTTTTCACAATTGGATAATGAACATCAATATTAGGAGAAATCGGTGAAGATCATAGATCACAGAGATAAATTACTATGAAATAAGAGAAATCACATGTTCTGATTAATATAGTGGAAGCATATGTTTGAGGAGGCGACATAGGAACCAGAATATGTGAGGAAACATAAGTACCCTCATCTATTTTAATCTAAAAGAAGAAATTTTGAGGGAGAAATTTCAGAATGGGGGAACATGTTATGAAAAAAAAATTATAAATGAAATTCAATTTTTATAGAGTAAATTCTTTATTAAGATATGTAGCTTTTGAAAATGAAAGCACTAGATTTTATTTTATTGTATTATACCATTATTAACTGTAGCCATAATATTTATGCCAATATTAAAAGAAATTTATGAATCATAAGAATTGATAATATAAATATTCTAATGTGATTGTTAATATCAGTATATTTTAAAGGTTATGATAATGTATAATGGGTATATATGAAAGATGAAAATGAATCAATCATTAGTATCATACCCTATAAATCATATTTATTAGATCATCTGAGGGAGATAAAACCACTAGGATTTATTATTGACCAAGCCCCAGCTAATATTTAATAATTTAATCACAAGAGAAACCATTGATGGGATAAGTTCATGATTATAGAAATAATGGCCGAAACCATGTTCTCCAAACTAATTCATGATATACTACAATCACAAACCCTACCCTTTGGCTACAAACATCTTTGGTAATGGCTTATATATCTCATCCGTAGTCGTATGAATTTTCGTATTTTATTTTTAATAAAATGATGATATATATTCTCATGTTTTGATTGTTACATTATATATATATATGATTATGATATGACCAATAGGGGCCTATATACCCTGAGAGGAGGGGTGAATCATGGTATGGATATTCTTTTTCAAAGTTCTTCCTGCCCCACTGGATCTTGACCTTTTTATTACAAGGGTCACTTCGTTTACACTTCTGTGTTTATTATGATCACTTATTTTCTTCGTTATCTGATGATGATGCTTTAAATGCAATGAAGGGAAGTATGCAGGAAGACACATAGATTTTTACTTGGTTCACCCTCACTAGGCTACATCCAAGGAGCATATGCCGAAAAGTTGCCGGTCGTACCTAATTACACTATTATTCACTAGATGTGGATACAATGGTTCGGGCTAGATCACTTCTATGCCCAGGATCACTGCCTTTACAAGTTTAGGGTCATCTCACTACTTTCCCAAGGGTCACTCCCTGTTTCTCTCTCTCAGGCTCACTACCGGTGGAGAGGATCACCTTCTTTCTCTTCCTTTGCTCACTGATCTTGGAAGGAATCTACTCACAGTTTATAGACCTGTAGGTCTCTTAATTTTCATGAAGGAATGCATCTTACTCTTTATGTAGATGCTCTATTTAAGTACAAATTTCACCCGTAGATGTATATATCTTTGCACCAAATGTATTGGGCAAACATCCAGCTTCCACGCAGCCCGAAAATCACTGCTGGAACCAAACCTTACTTGGCGTGCAAGTCTATCTTGATGCGCAAGTATCGGCGCGCAAGTCTCAACGGGCGCGCAAGTACACCTCGGACACTTGCGCGACACAGTCTTCCCCAACTACACACTTATGCAACTCTATTCCTTTTATTCCCAAACCAACATTGGCGCGCAACTTCCAACCAGTGCGCAACTTCTCACACTAGCGCTCAACTTCAACCACCGGCACGCAACTTCACTTGAGCGACCCACACACCACTTGCGCATCCACCACACCTGCGCGACAAGAGATCTAATTTCTCAAATTGTTGAACTCTGGTTTAGAATGAAGAGGGGTGGTCCAGTATTTATAGGCAAATTGACCACCCTGCACGACGGCGCGTAAGTTACCTGCACGACCCAGCCTCGTCGAGCAAGTCTTCTGTCCTCCTAGACACTTGCACGACCAACTCTCAAACTTGCGCGAACCTGTTTCCATTTCCATATTTTGATATTCTGATCTTGAAAAACATATGACCCTCAAGTTTCTTATACTCCAAGTCCTCGGCGCGCAAGTCCCTTCGCCAAAAACACTTTTCTTCATTTGTCGATTTTCAGGCCCAAAAATTTGGCAAACACTGGAAAATGGCACCACCTTGTATCTGTTCTTTTGTACCGCCTCCAGTTCATCCATTCCTTTTGTCGACGTTCTTGAATCAAACATTGATCGTTAACCACAACTCCTGAACTCTATAGGTCACCAAGAAATCCCCTTTGTCAACAAATTTGTATGTCATGATTTGCATTGTCAACAATCTCAACAAAGATGTTCACATTGTCAACAAACACAATCACCTAAAAAAATTTCAATGATGCCTTGAGGGATTTTTTCCCAGAAAATTATATAATATGTTTGTAAAAATAATATTTTTACATAAATAATCTAAAATTGTATTTTATTTTGGAAATACATAGTTTCTGTTAAAAAAAATGTTGATAAATTCAAGAATTTTTAAATAAGTGTTGTTTTCATTGAATAATCTTACTTAATAATATTTATTTAAATATAAATGATATTATATTTTAATGAAGTCTATTGAAGTTTTCATATAGGTTATAAAGCAATAAATGTCATAAAAACTAGCATTTTCGAGTATAATAGGGTTTTTAATTTAAAAGTGTAAATTATCTTATTTAGAAAATTATTTTTGTAAAATAAATATTATTTAAAAATATATAACATTGAAATTATCCATTTATGAATTTATCGTAATAGTTTGAGACATTCAAATTTTTTGGTAGAAATTTAATTTTTTATGTACTATGACATCATAATAACCCAAAAGTGATACAATAAAAACTAAAAAAGACATCATTGACCAAAAAATATATTTCCCATTTAATGTATTATATATATATTATGTTATTTTATTAATTTTAAAAAACCATAATGAATACTATAAGATATATATTATATTTCACGGTTTACGAAAAAATAATTTATGAACATGACACACTTCCACATTATAAATGGTATTATTCTAATGAGATCAGTTATTATCCAAATAAAATATTAAAAAAATAATAGTTTCCAGAATCCTTGGTAATAAAAAAAGATTAGGTTATTGGTTTTTATTATTTTATTACTTTTTTACTAACACCTATTGTAACACCACAAGATTTCATAGTAAGTTATTTTCACTAAAGAAATTCAGTAGCTTCTGTTATACGCAACACCAAGTTCAAGCGCACCACAACATACCAAAGTAGTCGTTCAAAAAGAAGTTATGAATTGTATTAATTGAATTTTGAATTTTATATAATCCATATAATTTTAGAACTCATATTATCTGTTTCATAGGCATAATAAAGGAACACATTCATTTTTCAGATAAAAGAATTATTTTTTTAAAAAGGCAATTTTACCACCTTTTAATGGAAAACTATTTTTAAAACAAATATTTGACACTTTTATGTATTAAATTTAATTAAATTAAATTATTATTATGAATTTGGGAATAAAAATTTATTTTATATAAACTTTTGGTGCATCTTTGAAAAAATTCATATTTTTATGAATACTAAAAAATACTGAATTTTAATTGAATTTTTTTTAATCAAAATAATTTATAATGTTAAATTACGAGTTTTAATGGTTTGGAAGTATAATTATATTATATGTTTATCATTTAATACAATTTAGGTCATTATAAGTAATTTCACATTTATATTTGGCATAAACATATGTCAATCATTTTATAGTTTTTATTTTTTAAAAACCCACTTTTCGGTTCTGACAATGGGAATTAATATTAAAGTAATTAATGCAACTTCTACATTTTTAATTTGGTAAAATAGAATTCATTTATGAATTTGTAATTTTAAAATTATCTTAGGGTAAATTTTTTTTATTTTTCTGAAAAAATTCAAATTTTAATGAATAGTGAAAAACACTGTGTTATAGTTTAAAATTGACTTTTTATTTCAATAATTATTTATTTAAATTTATTTTAAGTCAAAATAGATACATAATACCTATTTATGTTCAATTTAATTCATTGGAGTTATTTTATAATAAAATTAGATGTATACAATTTTATTTAACTTTTTACCGTCTTTTACCTACATTTTAGGAGTATTTTCAAATTTTTTATAAAATATAAAATTTCCCCTTCTATGAGTTGAATTTAAAAAATAAAAGAGAAATGGTTAAAATCAGTAAATAAAATTTGGTTCAATAAGATGAAAATAATTTTTAGGTAATAGTATTTGTTGATATTTGTTTACTACGATTAAAAGTAAATACAGTAGTTCGGTGTAAAAATGATATTATAATTACCCAAAAACATGTCCTAATTCTATTTGATAAGTATTATTCGACCAAAAAAACCATATGAATAAAATATGATCCTTTTTTCCACTTTAATTAGATTATGAAATTTATTATTATTTTATTTAATGAAGTGTTAAAAGTGTTAAATTCAATGTTTAATAACTAAAACATTTTTAATATTAGGTTATACATAAGATAAATTCGACTCTAATTATTAATTAGAAATATAAAAAGAATTAATACATAATTTTATTTTATTTATAATTTTTATACTTTAAATAAATTTATTTATGACACAATGATGATGTAGTAATTACCTTATTAATGAAATATTAAAATAATTGATATTATAAATTTCAAAATAAATGTAATTTGTGACTTTTGATAAATTATAATAATTTTCTAGGTTAATATGACATGTTAGGGTTGATTAAATAATTTTTTTTCCAAAGTAATCATTTTGTTATGTTTTTTACAAATACCAAATACTAAATAGTGTCAAAATTGACATAATTGAGTTTTTTTAAAACATTCTATATAATTAATTGATATTATATTCCTAAAAATATATTGTTCATCCAATGGACTTAAATAAGGTTATATATATTAATAATTAACAACATGGGGTAATCATGGCTTGTTATACTATGTTTATTAACCATATAATATAAAAATACAAAGTGACATGGTAAATGTCAAACTATTTAACTAAGAGTTAAATCTAAAAGATAAGGTTAATATGGTGACCTAAACCTATCTAGAACCCTTTGGTTTAAAGATTTGAGACTCATACACATAGTATCCTCTAAATAAATCATTTTTGAGACATTACAACCCGAAAATGATTTTGTTATAAAATAATATTTCAAACGTTTCCTAAAGTGACCCTACTCTCTCTTATAAAAGGGTAATTGCACTTCTCTTAATTTCACACCTCCAAAAACATTTTCCTCGGCCAACCCCTGCCCAAATTTCCTCCCAAATTCTCTCCCTTCACCCAATAGGCCTTCCATTGGTAAGAAATCTAACCTATAGAGCCACTTGGATCAAATCAAAAGGATGAACCAGAAGAAAATGTAAACATTTCATCACCTCTTTCAAGTTCTTTTCTTCATCCACTTCCACTTTATTTGTTTTTTCTATTATAAAATAATAACTCCAGTATCTTTTATATACTATGATGTTATTATAAAAATGGTATAACCTTATTTTTTATTCTATCCATCATATTAATGAAAATGTTACCAAACGTGTGTATGTACGGCTTACCGTGTCGAAGTCGTGGTGTAGTTTGTTATTCAAACACATCATTATTTAAATGGGTATAATAATGATTATAACTAATTTAAATAATAAATATAACATGTTAATTATTCTGTATATATGATATACTATCTAATTACAGATTATTTCACCATCAATATAATGATATTATCGCTCGTGTGAACGTACAGATTACCATCTCTACGAACACGATAAGATTCATTCCCCATCATAATAATTCGAGAATAACTTTTATTTTATGATTAAAAATAATTTTTAAGAACTTAATATCATTTTGGATGTAAATAAAATGCATCCTATAAATAAAAAACATGGCTTACATAACCAAGCATATAAAGGAAAATAGATCAGTTAAAACCCTGAACGATGACAAAACTAAAATATTATTAACAAAGAAATATTTAAGGATCATATAAGATATAATATTTATTTATATAGTTCATGTGTAATTTATCTAAAATTATTTAAATATTATAAAAAAGGTTAACGTACCCTCGACCAAGGAAAAGTACAAGGTAAGGGGTTTTCATCCCACTTCTTATTCCCATGGGATTCATGCTATATTTCCACTATTTCCATTTTTGTGGTGTATGTAATTCCCATGATTGTATTAATTGTGTAATATAATTTAATATATTACTATTTACATCTTAATTTTATGATACTTATTTCTTGGGGTGTATGTTTCACAAGTTACCAAATCGGTAAGGGAATTTCAAATTTTAATTTCCACTCATTAGGCTTTACACATAATTCATTGATTATTTTACCCGAAGATTATGTGTGGAATCACTATTTATTATTTACGTGATAATATCCACTCCCCTTTATATGAATATAACTTTGATACACATAATCCTTTAATTGATAAATTCACATTCCATTGATATGAACTTTTTAAGGGCAATCTTAACTCAATTTCCATTCATTGAGTTAGACATCCAAATCATTGGTTTTGTTTTTATAGGAATATGTGCGAATGTATCCTTATTTATTTACCCTGAATATCCAATAATATTTAGTGTATTTATATTTTTCACACATAATTATTTCATTTATTTAACCATAATCTATGGATATAGTCTTTATAAGGTATATCATATCAATATACATTCCTTTGAGACCTCTTTGTCGTTATGTGCCAATTAACTTTTATATGGTGTATATACTTCCCTTTGACATATTATATCATAAAACCCTTTATTAACATGATATTATAATGTTTTTATTAATTTTATTCACTAATAACTTGTATTCAATCGTCTCATATTCGGTTAGGAACTCTTTAACTAAAATATTTTAATAATGTTTTAAATATTTATTCTTATAAATCTTATTCATTAATTTCCATGTTTTAAAAATGGTTTTATGTATTTATTTATATGGACATGAATTTTTTGAAATAAAAATTCATTTTAAATGTTTCATAGTGGTATGGGAAACTTTGATTCAAAAATTTCTTTTAAACAACTTCTTTGATAAATAGTGGGACATTTAAATGCTTTCAAGAAAAATGGAATATTTCTCTCAAATGGTTTTATTGAATATTTTCATCTATTTCAATATCCTTTAGTGTATTTGATTCTTGATCTAGGATGATTTATTATAATAGAATCATCCATATTTTATTGAATGAGTTATGATTGACTGTAGAGGTTCTATTTTTATCCCATTCATGGTTTGTGGTTAAAATATTGACATTTTTTATGCTAGTTTTAATACAAATGATTAGATTATGTTTCATCCATTTCATATGAGGAATGCATTGGACTTATTATGTGATGGCCAGATCCCTCTAGAGCTCCTCGATGCATCGGTAGGTCTCATGAGACAAACTAGTGTCTTGGTATAAGGCCTTGACAAAATCTTATTTGTAGTATTGACACAAGGCCTTGACTATGTGGTTATGATGTTTGGAATTATTCCTTCCATCATTATGAAATTTTCTATTGATATTACATGTAAGTATTTGACTAGTAGAATATCCATGTGAATAAGTAAATTGAATTAATGGATTTATCATTTCCATATTATGCTAAGGTTTAATTATAAAATTATTATATCAAGGTCTTATACATTGCATTAAATGTTTATTATTATCTATGAGAGTTTCCACTATATTGTTATCCTTAAAGAAAATTTGAACTCACCTTTTTTAATGTTTTATTTTTCCCAGGAATCAAGGAAGTGTAATATGATTAACCTCTAGGAATAGGCTAAGGGATATAAGAGTGTTCAAAGGGGACACAATGTTTTTTTATTTCATGATGCAATGTAAAAATTATTAATCTATCTATTACTTCCAAGGATACTAAATTGATTGGTCTTTTGGGACATTATTCCTTGTATAATACAAATGTTATGTAATAATGTACTGATTCTGGGCAAATGGAGTCTGGGTGTTATAATTAGTATCAGTGGATGTTTAGTACAAACCATAGAATCTAGATTTAGAAAAACTCTAATTAGAAAATACTACCATAAGATAGACATTGAGGATTAATATAGAAGAACATCTAAAATTTTTGGTGATGAAAATATTATGTGGGTTTTCCAAGAAATACATCCCTTTCTGGATACGAGCATGTAGAGTTGGCTTTGCAACTGATGTACCTAGGTGTTTAAACTCCGACAAAGAGTTTCAGGCTTGACACGAGGTATCCTGGTACACGACAACAGGCCTTGATGCACTCTTAGTTACGACACTCTCGAGAGATATTATTAGGATAATTCACAATTTCCTTACAAATGAATTTGAATAATTTTAATATAATTTGAGAATATATAACCTTGGTTAATCATAATGTGTTTTAGATTGAAAATAATTTGTTATTATATTCTCTAATTGATTTTATGACTCAAACTATGCTTTCTGGTGTTAGTCAATAGATAGATTCCAAGGAAGTCATAATAACATTGAACATGATGTACAAGGTGGGAACGGTGGTGGAAATGGGAAACTAAATATAGTGTTCATATGTGTTAAAGATATTGTATTCATGCCGAATTAGTTTTCCAAAAATATGATCAACAACATATATATTATCTATCTCCCTGACTCAACAAAGAAGATAAAGGTGGTAAATGATAAGATCTCTAGCAGTGGATACCATGGAGAAAAGAAAGCTCAATTTACATCTTGATGGAAATGTGGAAGGAGATACCTAGGAAAGTATCTAAATAGAACAATGAAATGATTTATGTGTGTGAAATAAGGACATAAGGTAAATAATTGCCAATGAAAAATGAAGAGTACTATGGAAGAAAATAAAAATGATCCCAATAATCCATTTACAGTCATTTTCTGTAAATGTAGGGGACCTAGGAATTATCCAAGTGAATGCCCTATTCTGTAGGATAGCTTCATGGTAAAGGAAGAACATATTTGGAAATAAATAGATGAAGAAATGTGTCAAAGTATTTGTGCTCTTTGTTGATGGGATTACATTGGAAGACTTGTCTCTTGTATGTGTAACCCTGCAGTTTTCTATGTGAAAATTCTATTTGAGGAAGAATTATATTTTCTATTGTTGATATAGTTATAAATAACTATTTGGATTTATATGATACTTGAATTTTAAGTAATTACAAGTTATTAAATTTTGGTATGAAAATGTAAGGTATGAGATAACATTTGTAATGAGATTATGTTATGGTTACTTTGAGTAATTTATCTCATTTTGGGAATGTTATAAAATATATTTTTTGAAAAAGGACAACACAATGAATGTTTGACAACTTGGCGCATTGGACAAAGCTGTGGGAATCAAACCAACAACTAGAGTGGATTTGGGATTTCTCTCTTACCACTGTACAACGTGAAGTCCCTAGTTAGTGTGACCAATTCATTTTAGTTAAATTATTTTATTGATCAGTAATAAGTTGATTTTGGATATTATGTCTTATAAATTGGATATCCTTGGTATAGAAATATGATTTTGTGAACATGTGAAAAATGTTATTTTGGAAGAACTTTTCTTTGTTGGGAAGACTATGTTCCTAAAAAATAGTATACTATAGGATTTCATTTGAGTAGTAATGATGGATTCTTATCTTTGTTTTTATTGTTTATTTATAGTGATTTGGGTTATTTATGGAAATGATTAACCTATCATAGAGAATATGTCATTTGGTTAATTACTTTTAAGTATGTGACTTTAAGAGTAGTAGATGTTATTAGGAGATTAAATTTAACATTGAAGACTACGTAATCAAATTCTTCTATGTTTTGGGTTTCAATATTATTTTGCATTATACTGAAGGATTTAAAGGACAATGGTTTATTAAATGGTATTTTTTAAAATTTGGGTATTGTTTGTGTAATTTTAGAAATTAAGATTAGTATTTCATTCCCTAAAGGATTATCCTTTTGGGGGATAATTTTATCTAGTACTAACCATTTTGGTTTTGGTTAATCTCTAAGGACAAGGGAAATATATATTTTATCTTTTGTGATAATGTGATTCTCTAGAAGTTGATTCTAGCACTTCAGGTGTGAACAAGTCATCTTGAATACTCTACTTTTGAAATAAAAAGATGATTTAGTGGTAGAAATTTATTAAGGGATAAAACTCTTCTTAATAACTAAGTATATCCCTTTATGTTCATATTCAATATCATAAAAAAATTCCTCAACTTTAAGAAATTGAACATAAAATGAAAAAAAACATTGTCCATTTAATTTTCCTACTCGGAATCTAATGACCATTTATCCTATCATAAGTTTGTGGTTTTCTTGTCATTAAATTTCTATTGATCATGTTTTCTATCACTATATATCAGAAATTGACAATTATTTTATCTTCCGTATCGATTGTTTCTTACATGGAATCCAAGTATGGGTTATCTCGGGTGACCATTGTATTTCTCTTTATTTCTTTTAAAGTGATAGTTTTATTGACTATTTTTCAAATGTGGGACTTTCAATGATGTTCCCAAGAAAAATTTTAAAATTTTGAGGATGAAATTTACAAAATGGGGAAAGAATTTAATGCCCCAAAATTACGAAGTATGTTATTTTCTTTAATATAATTCAATAGCTTGCGTTATACACAACACCGAGTTTGAGCACACCACGAATTACCAAACTGCCCATTCAAAAATCAGTTATGAATAATATTAACTGAATTTTGAATTTTATATAATCCATATAATTTTTGATTCCATATTATGTTATTCTAATACATAATATAAGAATAAATTAATTTTTCACATAAAAGAAGTATTTTTCAAAAAATGAAATTTTTCCACTATTTAATGGAAAACCATTTTTAAAACAAATATTTGACACTATTTTTTATTCAATTAAATGAAAATAAATCATTATTTAGAATCAAGACATAAAAATTTATTTTGTATAAATTTTTTGTACTTTTCTGAAAACTTTCATATTTTGATGAATACTGAAAAACACAAAATTTTAATTGAAAACAAATTTTTTAAACAAAATAATTTAGAGTGCTAAATTACGCATTTGAATTGATTGGAAGTATAATTAGATTATATTTTTATCATTTAATAAAATTTAGGTCATTATAAGTTATTTCACATTAAAATTTGACCCAAATACCTATCAGTCTCTTTATAGATTTTACTTTTTAAAAAACACTCTTTTAGGTTTTCACAATGGGAATTTATTTTAAATTAATTATTTCAACTTCTACATTTTTAATTTGGTAAAATAAAATTTATTTTTTAATTAGGAATATCAAAATTATCATAGGGTAATTTTTCGTATTTTTCTAAAAACATTCAATTTTGGATGAATAGTGAAAAAAACAACATTATAGATTAAAACAGACATTTTATTTAAATAATTACTTATATAAATTAATTTTAATTAAAAATAGATATATAATACCTATATAAGTTCAATTTTACTCACTGGAGTCATTTTATAATAAAATTTTATGTATAAAATTTTATTAAACTTTTTACCTTTTTTTACCCACCATCAAGAAATATTTACAAATTTGTATAAAACATTATTATACTGCTTCTACGAGTTGAATTCAAAAAATCCAAGAGACGCGATTGACATCATTAAGTAAAATGGGGTACAATAATATGAAAATAACTTTTGGTGAATTGTAACGTTTGACTTTTATTTACCACGGTTAAATGAAAATAGGGTAATTAATGGAAAAAATGATATTATAATTATCCTAAAACATGTCATAATTCTATTGGATAACTTTAATTCGACAAAAAAACCATAGGAATAGAATATGATCCTTTTGGTCCACTTGGATTAGATTAGGACATTTATTATTAATTTATTTAAAGATGAGTTAAACGTGTTATATTCAATTTTTAATAACTAAACCGTTTTTAATATATTGTTCAACATAAGATAAATTTGGATATAAATAATCATTATAAAGATAACACCTTTTCATATATTATTTTATTTTATTTATAATTTTAGACATTAAATATTTTAATTTATTTATGACACAATGATGATGCAATAATTACCTTATTAATGAAAGATGAAAATAATTGATATTATAAATATCCAAATAAGTGTAATTAGAAACTTTTGATGAATTAAAAAAAATATATAGGTTAATAAGACTTTTTCAGGGTTGATTAAATAAATTTTTTTCGACATATTCATGTTTTTATGATTTTCACAAAAACCAGATACTAAATAGTGTCAAAATTGACATAAATGCTTTTTTAAAACAAATACTCTATTATTAACTAATATTATTTTTCAAAAAATCTATGGTTTGGCGAAAAGACTTAGATAAGGTTATATATATTAATAATGAACCACCTAGGGTTCTCTTGGCTTATTATAGTAAGTTTATTAACCATATTATATAGAAATACAAGGAGACATGGTAAATGTCAAACTATTTAACTAAGAGATAATTCTAAAAGATAAGGTTAATATGGTGACATAAACCTGTCTAAACCCAATTGGTTGAGATTTTTTTGACCCATACCCACATTATCCTACAAATAAACCATTTTGGAGAAATTATAAACAGAAAATGATTTATTTGTAAAATAATATTTCAAACCATTCCAATAGTGACCATCACCTATCTTATAAAAGGGTACTTCCCCTTCTCTTAGTTTCACACCTCCAAAGCCATTTGAATCGGCCACCTCTGCCCAAATTTCCTCCCAAATTTCCTCCATTCATATTTGAGGCATTCCTTTGCTCATAAATCCAACCAAAAGAGCCTTTTGGATCAAATCAAAAGGAAGAACCCGAAGAAGAGGTAAATATTTCATCACCTCTTTCAAGTTCCTTTCTACTTCCTCTTATTCATTAATTGTTGTTTCCATTCTAAAATAATTACTCATGAATCTTCTATATAATTTGATGTTATTATAAAAATGGTATTATGTAAATTATTATTCTATCCATCATATGAATGACAACGTCTTCGTACGTGCGTTTGTACGGCATACCGTCTCCACGTCGTGGTGTAGTTTGTTATTCAAACACTTCATAATATGGATGGGTATAATAATGATTATAACTGATGTAAATAATAAATATAGCTTTTAATGATTATGTATATATGATATACCATCAAATTACATACTATTTAACAATCAATATATTGATATTGTCACTCAGGCGTATATACTGATTACCGTCTCCACGAACGCGATGAGATTCCTTTCCCATCCTAATCATTCAAGAATAATTTTCATTTTATGATTAAAAATAATTTTTAATAAATTACTATCATTCTAGATATGAATAAAATACATCCTATCCATAACAAACTTGGCTTACATAACCGAGCATATAAAGGAAAACGGGTCAATTAACACCCAAAATGATGATACTACAAAAATGTTATTAACAAATAAATATTATAGGATCATATATGATATCATATTTATGTATATAGATATTTTATAATTTAATAAAAAAATATTTAACTATTATATTGGAGGATAACATAACCTTGACCAAGGAAAAGTACAAGGTAAGGGGTTTTAATCTCACTTCTTATTCCAGTGAGATTCATGCTATATTGCCACTATATCCTTTCTTGTGGTGTATGTACATCAATTGATTGCAGTTTTGTGTAATATAATTTAATTTATGGGTATTTACATCTTCATTTTATGATACTTATTTTTTGGGGTGCATGTTTTGTAACTTACCAAATCGGTAAGGGAATTTCAAAATTCAATTTCCACTCATTGAGCTTTACGCATACTTCAATGATTATATTACTCCAAGATTATGTGTGGAATCACTATGTATTATTTATATATTAGTATCCACTCTCCTTTCTGTGAATATAAATTTTATACACATAATCACTCAATTGATAATTTCACATTCCATTGATATGAACTTTTTAAGGCTAATCCTAACTTAATTTCTATTCATTGAGTCAAACATCCAAGTCATTGATTTGGTTTTTAAAAGAGTATTTGTGAATGTAACCTAATTGATTAACATTGAATATCCAATAATATAGATTGTATTTATATTTTTCAGATATAATTATTTCATTGATTTATCCTTAATCTAATGATACAGTCTTTAGAAGCTATTTCATCTCAATTTACATTCCTTTGAGACCTCTTTGTCGTTATGCACCAATTCACTTTTATATAATGTATATATCGTCCTTTGACATATTATATCATGAATCTATTTATTCTCATGATATTATAATGTTTTGATTAGTGTTATTTCTCACTTACTTGTATTCAAGAATTTCTTATAATGTTAGGAAGTCTTTAACTAAAATATTTTTTTAAATGTTTTAAATATTCATTCTTTTATGTCTTTCTCATTAATGACCACATTTTAAAAATGGGTTTATGTATTTATTTATATTGAAATGAATTTTTTTCAATAAAATTCCTTTTAAATGTTTCAAAGTGGTGTGGGGTACTTTTATTAAAAAATATCTTTTAAACGACTTCTTTGATAAATAGTGCAACATTTAAATGTTTCGAAGAAAAATGGGATAGTTCTCTCAAATAGTTATAATGAAAATTTTCATCTATGTAAATATCATTAAGTGTATTTTATTTTTTATTGAGGTTTATTTATTATAATAAAATCATCCATATTTTATTTAATTAGTTATGTTTGACTGTGGATGTGCTATTTTTATGCCATTCATGGTTTGTGGTTAAAATATTTAAATTTCTTATGCTAGTTTTAATAAGAATGTTTAGATTTTGTTTCAACCATTTCATATGAGGAATGAATTGGACTTAGTAAGTGATGGGTGGAGCCTTCTATAGCATCTCGATGCATCGGTAGGTCTCATGAGACAAACTAGTGGCTTGACAAAAGGCCTTGACAAAATCTTATTTGTAGTCATGGAACAAGGCATTGACTATGTAATTATGAAGTCTGGAATTGTCCATTCTATCATTATGAAATTGTCTATTGATATTACTCATGATTATTGGACTATAAGAATATCCATGTGAACAATTAAATGAAATTATTTTATTTATCTTTTCCATATTATGCTGAAGTTTATGTTTAAAAGTCTTGTGTTCTAGTACTATACATTTCCTTAAATGTTTAATCTTATTTATGAAATTTTTCACTATATTGTGATCCTTAATGAGAATTTGATCTCACCCCTTATTTATGTTTTATTTTTCCTAGGATGTAAATAATTATATTATGATTAACCTATAGTAATAGGCTAAGGGATATAAGAGTGTTCAAAGGGGACAAAATGTTATTTTTTTAATTTCGTGATGTAATGAAAAAATTATGTATGTGTCAAGTACTTCCAAGGAAACTAAACTAATAGGGAATTCGGGACATGACTCTTTATATCATTCCAATTTTATGTAATAATTCATCGATTCTAGGTAACTGGGATCCAGGTGTTACACCTATGTTTAAAAATAAATAAAAATCCCACTATCTTTTTCTATAAATATGAATAGAGCCTCCCATTCCTATTCTCTAAATTACCATTTAACATTAATTTCCTCTCCATATCCTTCTCTAAATTCCCCTTAAGTTGTTCCCAATCTTTTGGTAATATCTTCCAGATATTTTTTAAATATGATCTCAATGTAAGGTATTCTCTTACTACTCCTAATTTAATTATTTTCATTGTATTTAGACTTTTGTTTTATGTTTTTCATGTTATTATATGTTTTACACATACATTTAGTTTAATTAAGAATCCTAATTAATGAGAGACAAACTTTAACTCTCATTGAAACCTTTCATGAGGCATTAATGACACCTATTATGCTACAAAAATTATCCTATGATTTTCCATGTAAAACATTTTTTATTTAGAATACCCATCCCCATTTCCACTCAAGGGTATTCACATATATGAACCTATTTTTAATTTATTATTGACTTCAACATATGTATCCCACACATATTAATTATTGGATTAAAATTTTATAAAGTCATTCTAATGTTGTATTATCTTTATTGCACACAAAGGCATGTTCATAATATGAACGAGGAAGGTGGGACTAGAAATATATATCCCTCCAATGAATTGGGTATCTTATTAATCTCATTAGATACCATGTTAGGTTCATGGGTGGTTAGTTTAATAAAATAATGTTATAATATATTGGATGTTATCCTAGATTATTCTTATGATGACATGTTTGATTTTGTTGTCACATTCCTTTTGTGCCTTAATGTTTTCATATTTTTTCATGATACAATGTTAATTATTATAATTATCACCCAACATGTAAGCATGTTATAACCCATGAATAACTTTTACATATTTAATTTATTCCTTTCTTTGATAATTCTATTATTCGGAATTATATCTCACCACTTTCTTATATAAACCCTCAGGTTTTCAGGTAAATTATTAAGGGATTCATAGAATATAAGGGCATGTTATGGACTATTAAAATAATTTCACTTCATGTTATTGTGATATGTATCTAATTACCCAACAACACTAGTGTATATATATTTGAGAATTTTATTATGTGTATATTTATGTAATATGTCATGATATAATGTGTATTAAAGATATGGGTTTTCATATCCCCCAGGGGATGGTGATGATCTAAACCCCATTTAAAATTAGGTGAATTTGATATCAACATATTCTATAGAGTTTTAATTGTCCTTCTATTTTGAACAGCTGTCTACAGAAAAAATATAGAGTTGAAACATAATTTTTTATCCAATTATTTTTTTGAATACTTATTTAAAACATCATGTTAAACCTCAAATCTCAATCATATACATTTTATAGTGATACTCCATGAAACCGTACAACTTCTTTTAGGTATATCCACACATGCTTATCAAGTGAGAAATATGTTTCAATAGAAGGTAAAGGTGATGAATTTATATGATAATTGGACATAACTCAAATGAATTAATGTACTTTAGAGGTATTAAGATGACCTAAAATGAAATCCACAAAGATTTATTTCCATTTTTTAATAGGTATTGGTAATTATTTCATCACTTTCTTAGATTTTTATCATTTCACCGGAACATTTGGAATACCATGAATTGAGATAAAAACTTCGTAATATCCCACATTAAGTAGTCCCACTAAAAATGAATCATTATATCCTTATACATATTTGATATTTTTTGATGGATGGGGAATGATGATCATTTTTTATCATCTAGTGTATACTTATTTAATTTTCGTATTGATGAAACACATATTCATTTCCCAAAACATATAATTGATTCATTGAAAAGGTTAAATATGATCATATTCTAAACCGTCATCAAAATCATGATTTCCTCCTAATGTTACTCATTAATGTTTACTTTGATGGATGTTTTTCCATTCATTTAATAAAAGCCAATACTTCTCCTATTCTATTAATATTTTTATTTTTATTCATTATAAATCCATGAGTGTTGGATTTTTTTCAATCCTCATCAGAGAAAAGGCAACATGTTCCCTTAAACTAGGGGCATCAACCACCTTGTTTTCCTTCCTAAAGATGTAATGTATTATGAAGACACAATATTTTATGAACTCCAGCCATCTCATTTGGTTCATGTTCAACTTTGTATATGATTATATATAATTTATGATCTTATGATCAGTATATATGTCACAATTTGTACCATACACATAATATCTCTATAACTTCAAGGAAATATTACTGTTTGTAGATCAAAAAAATGTGTACTATAAGTTTTTATATGACTATTAAATAGATATCAAGAATAAGATACCCTCATTTTATTTTCCATGATGACAAATCCAAAGCCATATATTGATACATCATTGTTTATTATAATCTATTCCCAACTAAAAGGTATTTTTAGTATAATTAATGTGACCAACCTTATTTTGAGGTTGTTGAAATTTTATGTTCATCAATTTTCCCAAAGGAATTTAAATCCTTTCTATGTTTACTTTGTTATTGGATTTTATATTCATTAAAAATTTATCATAATGTATCAATGGTATCCTTTTATACCAATAAAACTGCATATATCTATTATAGTTGGTTCTATAGGCAATTCTTTAATCACCAACGTCATTTAAGTATCCACATATTTACCCTCACATGTGATTATAATGCCCGATAATGATACCTTTTATATCCATAATCCACACCAGCTAAATCTTTCAAAGAATGTATCCTTACTAAATTTATTTATCATAATTATCAAATAATCATGATAATCTTCGTTTCTCTTTGAATATATAATAAAATCATATATAAAGACTAAAATATTTGATTTATTTAATCTATGAAGACTCATTCCATTGGAAACAAAAATTTATTAGAGGGTTTTTTATGTTTAAATGACATAGATTTTAATTCATAATGCCCATATCTTTTAGAAAATGTTGTATTTGGTATATCATTTCTTTTGACCATCAATTGAAAATATGAATATCAAATTTCAAACATTTATATGTATTGATCCCCTCATAGTTGATCGAACGAGTCATGAATATTGTGTAGAAGATTCTAATTATTGACCATCATATTGTTCAGTTCCTGATAATCAATACAAGGTAATATTGTTCAAAACAATTTCCTAAATAATGATACTGATATACCCCAAAATCAATCATATGTGTATATGAAACCCTTATCTATATTCTCTTGGAGATGCTTTCTTAATTCCTCTAATTCAACTGAGTTCATTCGATGTGGAGATATTGATAATAGTATAAAACTAGGTATGTGTTATACTAAAATAACAGATTCATAATTTCATGGTAGAGTAGGAAATTACTCTATACATACATAAAACTATACCGACACAGTAAGCATATCATTAATATTTAAGTTTTCCCCTACCATTTGAGAAAAATACCTCTCAATATTAGGTACGAATACCATATAAATAAAGTAATTTCCATTGGAATTTCATGGTCATATTTTCACTAATAAAATATCATGTTTTGATTCTAGATATTAAATGAGATTTCTACAAAAGATTGATATAGTAAATTCATTGAGAGTAAAAATCCAATCCAAAATCACATCAAATTAGGCAAAAGGTAGAATAATAATATTTTGGAGAAACACATTGCCACATACATATATCAATGAATAGTTGTAGACATAGGATGAAGTCACTCTATAAATAAAAATTATTAATAATAACTCAATATTTATCAGTTGGGAAGGTTATTTGATTCCCTAATGCATATTTCTACATATAAAAGATTCAATAATACATGAATAAAATAAGATATTTTTTAGCTTTAGAGTTCATGGTGAGTATACCCTTTACTATTTCATTTTCATGAACCACTATAGTAGTTAGGGATTCATAGGATTTACCGTAATCACTTGGATTATGGGCTTAATAACATTGGTTTTCATCATTTTGTTTTGTTTGATATTTAATGTATTAAGCATATAAAACATTAAAAATTAGATTGTGGGTTGTTCAATTAAATAATCCCTCAAAAAATCCATTTAACTGGTTGGAGACTTCATAACTATTCAATTTTCATGTTATTAATGAAATTTTCATCCACACTCAAAACATTTACCTATCCCTTTATGAAAATTACCTCTACATATCTTCCCACAATTTTGTCATACAGGAAGATTAATTTTCATAATTTTTGGATTTTTATGATTTTTGTTTCTTTGAAAATAAAATTTTCAATTTTTTTCACCAAAATCATGAGAATATTTAGAGTCTCTAATAATTATGTCTACCTTGAGAGAACATCAAATAGTTTATTCAATAATACCAAATATCCTTATATCCAAATCCTTTTAGAGACTTGGTTTTTCAACACTAAAGAAATAATCAATCTTTCTTTTAGGGAAAATGATGAATCCAGAACCACACCTTGTATCTCTTGTGAAATTGGATTCATAATTACCAAAAGTTTTATCCTCCAACTCTAGTATTCTCTATCCATTTTCATGTGAATACATCAAGGAAATAATTGGTGAAGAATATTTTCATTAAATCCACCCATTCTAAAGAAACAACATCTTAATTTTGTAAAACATTATTAATGAGAGTACAACATTTATCTACATCACCATAAAAATGATAAATAGTTAAAAAAATAATTGCATGCTTGAAGACTGGGTAACAATGTATAGTGTTTCTATTTTATTGATCTATTTATTTGAAATTAGTAGACTGGAATAAAAACTAGCGGAGGTTGGATTTTTCCATATAAATGAATAAATGTAGGGTTGTTACTTCCTTAGAGAATTTGTTAGTTAGACATGATTCATGTTATTATTCATTACTTGATAAAGTCGTAAAATTATTTCCATTTGATTATTCCCTAAAATACCATCACATTTGGTTTCTCATTGGTGTAATCATTTTATTATCCATCAAACGCTTTGTTAAATTAATCCCTCGGGGTTCTAGGAAGAAACTAAAACTAGAAAAGGTTACTATGATTATAAAACCCAAAAAGCAATTTATATAATCAAATGATAAAGAAAATAAATATGATGATAACCTAATCTATGACAATATTATTTCAACTTATTATATTTTTGGTTTATCTTAAATCACATTGGGTGTCTCATGGGTTATATTATCTTCTATTATATTATTCTTATCTCAAAAAATAAATAATCTATTCTATGATACCAACTAAGGTAACCCAAGAATTTCATATATACATAATACATTATTTAACATTAATTTTCACAGCATATCACCATAAATTAGTAAAAAAACTGATCGGTTTAGTTTATTTTGAGATTTGATATATAATGAACTTATTTTAGAATAGTTCAATCATATACCTAAAATTTTATTCTCACATATTACTCTTTTTGGCACATCAAAAATAATTATCTTCTTCGTAACTTGGGGAATGTAATTATATGAAATGGAAATATTATATACTCAACAAAGGTAAATGTAAGATCTATAAATTATAGATAATAAGAGTGAATAATATTTCAATAAGGTCATGAGAGCATAATCTTGGTACATGAAACTAACATAGAGAACCATACCAAATAAATCATATTTTATAAAACATGAATCATGGAATAAGTATTTTATCATGACATAAGACATGATTCATGGGAGTATAGAAACATGATTCAATAATTATGATACTTGAGAACATAAATTGTGTATCTTTCATAAATTAATCATATAAATAATAATATATATCAAGGATAACAACTAGTACATTCAAATTATAATGATATAGTCTAACCACTTTTCCATAATATTGTGGTCCTAGGCAGACCACCTAAATCACATAACATAGTGGACTTGGGATAACAAACCATATCATATCCCTGTATCATGATATATGAAACTGTTCCCAGTGAATAGATGATTTATTATATAATCACATATCACATAATGGTAAACAAAACATATGTGTGCCACACAATCATGAAAACATTCCTAATTTTTTCATATCTTAATTAACATGTAGAAAACAATTAGGTTTAATGTGAAATTTAACACAAAATAATCCCAATCCATCTAAAGAAACAAGTTTTATTGTATCACTATATCATATTTATAGTGATGAATAAGATGCATTAAATTATTTTTAAATAGATGAAAACCACTTTTATAAGAGCCTCAGAAAATTTCTACAGAAAAGTATGATGAAATATCAATTTGGTAACTTTTATTAAATAATGAAATATTTTAAAAAACAATGGGAATATAAATTAATTTAGAAACCAATAAAAAATTATAGAGTAATATATATTAAAAATTATAATAAAATCCAGAAATATGTGTTCTTATGTAATGAATTTACTGAGGAATGTTATTTTCTTACTTTTGTAAAGAGAGATAAAGTTTGATGAATACAACCATAATCAAAATGTTAATTGAATATTCCTCCCATAAATAAATTCAATACCATTGAAAAAGGTATTAATAAATCATATAATTATATAAATGGAAATGAAAAAAATATAAATAATATATACTAATTGGATGAATATTACCAACAAAAAAAAAAGAAGAGATATAATTACCCCCACTTCAAAATATTATTTTACCTTAATTTTGAACCAAAGACATATGAATTGGTCAGGATTGATTTTAAACTCAAAAATAATAATAGGTTAAACAAATACATGAGGATTAATATGGAATGAAAAAAATCCCCAGATGGGAATCCAATAATAAATAATCCCGATTTCAAAATTTGATTGGGAAATAAACTCATACATTTTACTGTAAAAATAAATCAAATAACATTAACAAACGGTATAATAAAAATAAGCATCTTAATAACTTATGAAATAATCTCATTCAAATCAATTAACATTTTATTTTTTAAATTATAATCATTCATTACTCTTATATTAGTTAGTTAATTTTTTTCCTCACCAGCAGTTAGTAATTTTGATTATTGCATACATTTTTTGCAGTAAGGATATTAAACCAAATTCTAAGATAAAATGTTCATAATTCATATATTATTAAACCAATTTAGGAAAAAATTCTTTATGTATCACCATGTTCATTTTATGGACGTTATGGTTATATTTAGCAATGATGTGATCTATGATGATCATTATTTGAATAATTTACTGATAACTACAATTTACTTAATATTGATCAATAATTCTTATGTCATACTTACAAACCATATTCATAAAATATATTAATATTTAATATCATATATTTCAAATTTAAGATATAGATGCTTATTCAAGGGGTAAAATATTGATTTTTTACAATGATCATTCATGTTTGTGGTTGGACAAAAACAAGAACATTATAAATTAGGGAATGAGTAATATTTTGTACTTATATAATTGTAAAACAAGTATCTCAAAAGAATAATTATTTTTACATAAAATAGATATAGTGGAGAATAATATATTTAATTATTATATATGGGAAGGTGATTAAAAAATTGAAATAAAAACATAGATACTTACATGATTAATTCTCACCTTCTCGACACGAGTTCCTTTGGAATGAATAATTTAGGAAAATTTCATTGGAAAAAACTATAAAATGTATAAGAAGAATTTTTTTTTAATTGGGATGATATTAAAAATGATAATATTTTTTTTCATTTTTATGTTGTAGAGGAGGGGGAATTTATTTGGTAGTTTTGAGAGGCATTTTCGATCATTTTCTTTTTATATTTTGTATGATTTTCATTTTAAAAAAATATGGATAAAAAGTTTACGAAATTGATATGTAATATGTGTTTGTTGATAAATACCTTATAAAAACATTTATAGATATGTATTTAATATATTTTTATGTCTTTACTGCTTTTTAACACACTTTTACCTCGTTTTAACTTTACAGGGAAACTCAATTATTTATTGGGTAACTTATTTATAAGCCTAAAAAAGAAAATTGAATTCTTAAATAATTTCATCATGCTAAATAAATATTTAGAATCCATTTAATCAATTTTAATTTATAAATAGGGTAAATTTATCTTTTAAATTTAAACATAAAATATTTATTTTTTTTATAGAAAAATTATTTTAAATGTTCTTAATGAATTCAATATAAATTAATAATTACATAAGTTGTAATATATTAGTTTTTTCATTAACAATAATCTAAATTAATTATTAAATTATTATCAATTTATTAAGTTAGAAAACAAAGTATTTTATAAAAATAAATTATTTTAATTATTTTTTTTAAAACATTATTTATTTTATCCACATCCAATAAAAATTAATTATTCTTTTTTTAACTATTTTATTTTAATAATTATTATTTTCACTTTGTTTTAATACCATTATATATGACATCACATCATTTTTTGTGATTACATAAATTTTGTGATTCTATACCATATATAGTTACAATCATGGTGATGATATCTATATAAAACCACCAGTATAAAGATTTTATGTTTATGGAATTTTTATTTACATGTGATTTTAATCCTTTTATAATTTTCATAATGATGTTTCATATTTCATTTTCATAAATTATTAATAATTTTATTTCATTTTAATATTTCCTATCAATAAAATTATCCACATTTCATTGTAGTTAAATGTTTTATGTTAAAAAAGATATTAAACAATACATTTATTTTAATGTAATAATATATAGTACATGATGGGGTGTTATAATATCGAATCAAAATATGTTATGTCTATATTAAGTGGATGGATAAATAAATATTATTATCTGTGAAATGTATATGTTATGTGATATTAGATACTATATTTTCAAATATTCTACATAATGTTTGTTAAACTGTTAACTATTAATATTTAATAATATTTATGGGATCAAAATGAATTTTTTGGCTTTAAATATTTAAAAATTATTTATTGAGTAAAAAAGTTTCATATTAAATATACAGAATTTATATTATATAAGGATGTTTCAATTCATGAAATATGTTATTTTATCAAGTAATACTATTATTCACTAATATAAAGAAGGCTAAATGTGGCACACCAGACCCACATTCTCGGACCCAGTGCTAGAAATAAAAACTATTAATAGATTCTTTGATACCAATAGATAAAATCCAAGTGTAACCCACATATATTTTATATCATTTCAACAATTTGAAAATTTTATTACAAAAAATCACAAAATACCATAACCTAATTTTCTGGTATCTTTGGATATTGGGTATATGGTATTCTATTTTTATAATGAGTCTTTTAAATTATTCAAAAAAAACTTCTCATGTGATAACCTTTTAGAAAAATCATACCTAAAACTCTTCTTAATAACATGTGAAATATAAATATAAGAAAGGGTTGATCTCATATTCAATGTAAGGGTAAATATAATAGATAAAAAATGAGGATTATAAGTGATAATAAGATAATAATGTCAGTATGAGAACATAATCAAGCTGTATAGAAATAAAATAAGAGAATCATAACAATATTCACCACTACACCAAAGGTACTCCTCCATAGATGATAATAGATAATTAGATATAACAATGCCTAAAATCCCACCTCAAATAGGCCATAGGTTGGCGAATATCATCATGGGTATATAATCACATACATGTGAGTCATTATACTCATAATAAATTTAGAATATATAGGATAAGAAATACCTCCCACAAGTTATGCTCAAAATAAATAAAGTTAAAATCCCATTATAATATTTGATTCCATACATAACTGGACACAACATAATGGAAAATAAAAATGATATAAATCCTCGGAAGTGTCCATGAATCTCCCACAGATCCTAAAAAAATCCTTGAAAAAGTCATTTCTAGATCGATCATTGATAATCTCCTGATGGCCCTAAAAATATTATATATATGTTGGGTGAGCATAAAATGCATACTCAATTGAATAATCTCCAAAACCTCTCATTAAATATGTCAGGTAAAATCCACTGTAAACCATGTTATAACCAGATTTATTTCTAAAATCCCCCATAAACCATGTGCTATGTAGTACAACTAAATCCCTCACAGTCCATACATAAAACACCTTTACTAATCCTTAGGAAACTATACACGTATTACATTAAATGGAAATAATAAAAATACATCATAACTTATAGTAAAAAGGTCTAGGAAATCACACCCTTTCATAAACACACAAAACACTATAGTGGAATTGATAGTGGTTGAGAGGGGGAATTCAATAATTTATATTCTCCACATCCTGGATGTTGGGGAGAACACCTATAGAACCACTGTTATTGATTTCCCTTCCGACATGTGTGAGGATTATTTCAAATAACATAACATATAGAATAATTATATCTCACAGTCGTAGTAAGTTCAACTACCTAGCCTTAGACTCGAGTATTGATATCATCACACAAGACAATAGGATTCCACCATTATAGTATATTTATCAAATTAAAATACAAGAGTCAATTTCATTACTAATAAATTCATTGGAAATCAATTAATATTTTTAAATTTTCAATTCCATGATTAACATTTGAACACTATAATCCATGTTTCGAAAATATTATTAATTTCTTTATTGTATTTTCATGTATATAATTATCATAAGTAAGAATCAATAACCATTCCTATTCATTCATTAAATAATTTCCATTTCATAAAAAACCATTTATTTAAATGATTATAAAAATATACCACTTTAAATGAATAAATTTTAGTATATAATATCAAAAAAATTCAAATATTTGAATATTGGTCATAGAAATAAAGCTCATCCATTGGCCATAAAGTAAGAATAAATCTAAAAGTAAGCATCGATGAAGAAGACCATATCTCAACAAACCCAAAACATTATGGTGTTCTACACCATTGTGCATAATATCACATCTATAATATCATTCCACCCCAATCAATATAACCTGAACCCCAAGCCAACATCATATTAATAACTAGAACCCTGCTCCACAATCATCATCTAGCCAATAAAATTTGAAAATCAATCATTCACATTAAGGTTCTACATTCTAGAGAATGAATAAATAGGAAATCTATTTATAAACACATAATTTTAAACATAAATATGACCATAAGATGATGAAATTTAATCCTCCTCTAATCAATAATGGTCTCCCTTAGCACCAATCAATTCATCTGTAACAAACATTCATTTCTATTCCATTTTAAATTAATTAGTTTATTACAAATTGGTTTTCCACAATAAGTAACCTATATAAGTATCTATATATAGTTACAATCAATATAACCTTCTTGAAGTATTATTTACATGTTTATAAAATTCCATGAAGATAAGAAATTATTCTACTCTTGCCTCTTTAATTTATTTAATAATGACATCTGAATTTTCATTTTTTATCTTTTTGATGAATTCAACCATGATTAAAGGAAATATAAAATAAATATAATTAGATAGAACAATATATAGAAAATATTAAGTGAAAATAATAAACACATTAAATTAAAAAGTATCAACTGATAATTTAGATCCTATGATATATGACATTGTTTTTTCATTAACATTCGATAATCCGCATTTCAATTTTATGAGATCCTGAATTATAAAATAATTATCATCAAAATTTATTAAGATGTTTAAAATTGTATCATGTTATTATTTTAAATTAAAATAATAATTATAAAATTACATGTGATTTTTATTTATCTATTTTAGATAATTTCCAGAAAAACTATAATTATTCTACAACTTGTAATTATTTATTTTCTATTTATTTTGACAATCATAAATATTATACAATATTATTATTTAATGTAAGTGATAAATCATTTAATTCTACTATAAAAATTATTTTCAACATCGTTAAATATATATTTCTACATGTGGTTTCTAGATTCTAATATAATCATAATTATCCACAACATGAAATACGTTTTTTTGTTTCATTCGTGGAAATAAAAAAATATTAGTTTAACCCTAATCTATAATAAATAATCTTTTATTTACTTTTATGAAATATTAATATCAAATTAAAATATTGACATAATGTAAATACAGATTCATAAATATAATATTATTTATATATTTCATCTCATTAACACGTTAACTTAAATTTCTACGCCATGCAAAAAATATTTCAACATATGATAATTCCTTATCTTTTTATCTTATTTTTGGTTTATTATCCATTAAAAAGGATTGAAATGTGATAAAATAATATATATCTTTTGATCTTTTCTAGAAGAAGAAATTAATAATCAATAATTTTAATAAATGATAAAATTCCTTAATAATTATTCCTTAATTCTTACAAATAATAAATTAATAAGGATTAATATTTTAATTATCATCTTAACAATTTCAACAAAAAACTTGTAATTTATTGGATATTATTAAAATAAATAACCGACTTTATAAGTTTATTGTATATTTTAATTTTTTATATAATAATATTTTATTAAAAAAAATACACTTTATGCATTTAATCTCTCTCTTTTTAAAATTGATACATCTAATTATACTACCATTATTCATGTAATTATTAATTTAAATTATTATATGATTATGGTTAAAAACATTCATTTAAACAAAGAAACTAAAGCATGATTTATTCAAACTTATAATAGTGAAATATATGCTGAAAATCCCACACCTAAAGAAAAATAATTGTTCTTACTACACCAAAAATATAGGAGAGAAGAATATAATTGCAACCTGGGAAACATAAAAGAAGCCTAAGTCAATTTCGTAGAAGGCATTCATATTTCATAAGTCAAGGATTGGGTTTCCCAAACATGAGAAAAAAGAATGGAAAATTAAACTAGGTAAGGAAAATCATTTTAATATGTATTAATATCTCTCCTTTCATACATTAGAAACACTATCAAACCCTCCATATTTTATTTAAAATTAATTTTTATTTAATTAGTTTCAATTTAATTTTCATTAAAGGATTTTTTTAATTACTCTATAATTCGTGGGAGTCAATATTTGAATTTATCTCATCTTAATAGATTAAATTAAAATTTTCTCCATATTCAAATTGATTTCTTTACAATGAATAGGAATTAATGGTCAAAAGGGAGGTGATTCTAGAATTTTAATCCAAAAAGGATACTTATACGCTACTCCTAATACTATGTTAGGGTAACTCATTTTTAATATTACATGATTGGTTACCCTGATGAGAATATTTGAATTCACATCATACCTTTATATGTCTAATTTAATACACTTACATGAGCTCAAGAAACATGGTTGAACCCTTATGTGTTAATCAAGTTACACATACATGGTTTAGGAAAAGATTAATCCAACATTAAGCTATCATAAGAAAACCTCTAACACCCTTACATGAGGTAAGACCAACCATTACATAGGCGAATAAGCTAACACTTATTCAAGTTGTGAAAACTACGACTTCCCCTTTTGTATACTTTAAAAAAGCCTCTTTGCCTTTTTTAACATATAGAAATAGTAATTTACCTTTTCTAAACAAGGAAAAAGTTCTACCTACCTTTAAGTATACTCCAAATGTTAACCTTGTGTAAAAGTAAGTAGATTTACCTTCACAAAATGAGGGTTTATTATGTATGGGTGATTAATTTTTTAAAATATTAAATTTTAATATAAAAAATCTTATAAATTTAAATTAATAGGATTACTTATTATTGTAAAAAATCCTATTTTACTTCTTAATAAAGTTGTTCACATAAAAGTCCTTATAAAAATTTATGAAACCACTTCAAAATTTTAAAATAACATTAATAGTGTATTAAAACATATTTTAATGTAAATTTTATAATATACAAAACTTCAAATTCATCTGATGTAATAGGAAGTATTCTAGAATTCTAATGGAAGTATTCAGAATATTTTATACTTTTACATTAGAAACCTCTTAAAAAAATATCATCCTTGAGAAAAAAATAATTTAGAATGATAGTGAATAAATCATCCACGCCATTAGATACCTTTCATGTATCTCACTATATTTTGAACACATCCATCACATTATAGGAATAATGTAAATAAGTATATAAAATAGTTAAAAAAATATCTCGGGGAGATACCACTCAAACAAGAAGAAGTCTATAAATAAAGAAATTATAACTATGAGGATAATTAATCTCATATATCATAATGATATTATGTACTCTATCCCAAAAAATTCAACTATTAAAAATCATGGGATATTGAGCACACATTTTTTACTCTTATTCCAAATAATGGTCATATAATCACAACAATGTACACATAAACATCCATAATCATCCCAATAAATAATTCATTATAATCAAACAATAATTAAAAAAACATTATATAAGGAACCACCTTTAGAAACAACCATATAACATTGATTTTAAATAGATAGCTTAAAATATTATGTTGGAGAAAACATTACTATATCCCACAATTTATCAAATTTACATAGGTATTACCTAATGTGAAAAACAATACATTATTTATCTTCCTGTATAATGATTTTTATTTACAACTTAATTTTTACAGGTCCTCCTATATGGCTTTATAATTAATTGAAATGAGGAAAAATAATTAGGCCACATATATAATTCATAAAATTAATAACATATTTGGCATAACTTGTCATAAAAAATTATTTTTTAATACATTAATATTAATATAATAATAATAATTTATATTCTCCCTATAATAAACAAATAACTCCTATTGGTTAAGGGGATCAAAAGACAAATATTTTTTCTAATCATTTCCTCAATTAAACTTTCATCTGTAGTTATTAAATTCAAAATCATTCTAATAAAAACCATCACTATATTTTATTCATTTTAAAACTAGAAACATTAAAACTCCTAAAATGGGAACCTTTTAATCCTTATTCATATTAAGGTATTTATTAAAGTCCTCATTGTGAATGTACTTTCAATACATTTCGTATATCTTATTTTAAAATAAATGAATGTTTCATAGAAGATCTGAAAAAGTGTAGTTAAGAAAAAAAATGTCACCATAATGGTAAATTTTTAAAAAACATTTTACTACTAATATAATAATATTGAATGAACAATATATTAATATTTATTTTCAATTTATTTTGATATACTTATGTATTATCATAAATTATTCTACTTCATGTAATAAATAATTAAATTTTATTGCTGAAAAATATTATCCAAAATATATAATATATATTTAAAAATAGGATTTTAATATTCTAAGACAATCATAAATATCCACAACATGAAATATTATTTCTAATTATTTTTTAAGAATAAAAAATAACAGTTTAACCTTGATCTAAAAGAAATAAACTTATATTTCATTTCTTGAAATAGTAATAACATATTAATATATTAAATATATGAAACTCTATATTCATAAATATAATTATATTTATTGGCGGCATGTCATTGACACGTTCACTAAAATTTTCAAGTCATGGAAACAATATTTCAATATATGACATGATTTATTGGAGATATGATTGCTTCAGATGTTCGACATTAGGGAATGAGAGAAACAAACCAGTGAGGTAGTAGTTTGAGGGTATTGACACAGACACAAAGATATATATATATATATATATATATATATATATAATTGTGTCTGTGTGTGTGTTTTTCTATATTTGTGTTTGTGTGTGTTTTCAATATTGGGTTATATATATTTTTGTGTAATTTGGTGGGTGATCCATGGTGAGTATGAGAGTAGAATATTATACCAATTTTGGGAAATATTGAGTTTCACTTATTTACTCACTGGGATTTAGTATACTTGTTTCAAACATTTCATGAGTGGTTTTATGGAGGATCCAACTAAATATAAATGTTATACCCACTCTATTTATGTTTAAAATATTTTACAAGGTAAAATTATCTAGTAGGTGATTGAACTAGACATTAAATGTTCACGGATTCAATTAGAAGTTATTAAAGAATTATGGTACTTTATAAGTATTTATATCTATTTTTATTTTCACTTTTGTTTTATACCATTATATATGACATCACATCCTTTTTTGTGATTACATAATTTTTTGTGATTATATCATATTTATAATTCTACACCATCCATATTTACAATCATGGCGATGATCTCTATGGAAATCCACCAGGATCAAGATTTTATGTTTATGGAATTTTTATTTACATGTGATTTTAATCCTCTTATAATTTTCATGATTAAGTTTCATAATTATAATTTTTTAAATAATTATGGTAATTTATATGTATTTATATCTATTTTTATTTTCACTTTTGTTTTATACCATTATAAATGACCTCACATCATTTTTTGTGATTAAATAATTTTTTGTGATTATATCATATTTATATTCTACACCATGCAAAGTTACAATCATGAAAATGATCTCTATGGAAAACCACCAGGATAAAGATTTTATGTTTATGGAATTTTTATTTACATGTGATTTTAATCCTCTTATAATTTTCATAATGATGTTTCATATTTCATTTTCATAAATTATTAATATTAATATTTCATTTTAATATTTCCTATCAATAAAAATTTCCACATTTAATTATAGTTCAATGTTTTATTTTAAACAAGATATTAAACAATGTATTTATTTTAATGTAAGAAAATATATTAGATGGTGGGGTGTTAAAATATCGAATAAAAATATGTTATGTTTATATTAAGTGGATGTATAAATTAATATTATTATCCTTGACATGTATATATTATGTGATATTAGATATTATATTTTCAAATATTCTACTTAATGTTTTTTAAACAGTTAACTATTTATATTTAATAATATTTATGGGAACAAAATGAATTTTTTGGCTTTAAATATTTAAAAATTATTTATTGAGTAAAATAGTTTCATATTAAAAATACAAAATTTATATTACATAAGGATGTTTTAATTCTTGGAATACGTTATTTTATCAAGTACTATCATTATTCACTGATATAAAGAAGGCTAAATGTGGCACCCCAGACCCACATTCTCAGACCTGGTTCTAGAAATAAAATACTTTTCATAGATTCTTTGATACCAATAAAGAAAATCCAAGTGTAACACACATATATTTTATATCATTTCAACAATTTGAAAATTTTATTTCACAAAATCACACAATACCAGAACCTAATTTTTTTTGTATCTTTGGATATTGGCTGTATGATCTTCTTATTTTTAACGAGTCTTTTAAATTATTCAAAAAAAACATATCATGTGATAACCTTTTAGAAACATCATACCTAACACTCTTCTTAATAACTTATTGAATATAAATATAAGAAAGGGTTGATCTCATGTTCAAAGTATGGGTAAACATAATAGATAAAAAATGAGGATTATAAGGGAGAATGTGATAATAATGTCAGTATAAGAACATAATCAAGGTGTATAGACATAAAATAAGAGAATCAGAACATTATTCACCCCTACTCAAAAGGTACTCCTCCAAAGATGATAATAGATAATTGGATATAACAATGCATAAAATCCCACATCAAATAGGCCATAGGTTGGCGAATAGCATCTTGGGTATATAATCACACACATTGGAGGCATTATACTCATAATCAATTTTGAATATATAGGATGACAAGAACCTCCCAAAAGTCATGCTCAATAAAAATAAAGTTAAAATCCCATTATTATATATGATGTTATACATAACCGGACACAACATAATGGAAAATAAAAATGATATAAATCCTCAGAAGTGTCCATGATGCTCCCACATATCCTAAAAAAATCCTTGAAAATTCATGTCTAGATCAATAACCAATAATCTCCTGATAGTCCAAAAAATATTATATATATGTTGGGTGAACATAAAATGTATACTCAATTGAATAATATCCAAAACCTCTCATTAAAAATGTCAGGTAAAATCCACCATAAACCATGTTATAACCAGGTGTATTTCTAAAATCCACAATAAACCATGTGCTATGTAGTACATCTAAATCCCTCATAGTCCATACATAAAACATCTTTATTAAGACTTAGGAAACTATACATGGATTACATTAAAGGGAAATAATAAAAATACATCACAACCTATAGAAAAAAGGTCTAGGAAATCCCAACCATTCATAAATGGACATAATACTATTGCTGAATTGATAGTGGTTAAGAGGGGGAATTCAATAATTTATATTCTCCCCATCCTGGATGTTTGGGAAAACACCCATAGAACCACTGTTTTTGATTGACCATCCAACATGTGTGGGGAATATTTCAAATAACATAACATATAGAATAATTATATCTCACAGTAGTAGTAAGGTCAACTACCTACCCTTAGACTCATGTCTTGTTATCATCACACAAGACAATAGGTTTCCACCATTAAGGTATAGTTATCAAATTAAAATACTAGATTCAATTTCATTATTAATAAATTCCTTAGAATTCAATTAATATTTTTTTAATTTTAAATTCCATGATTAACATTTTAACCCTATAATTCATGTTCCGGAAACACTATTAATTACTTTATTGTATTGTCATGTATGTCATTATCATAAGTAAGAATAAATAACCATCCCTTTTCATTCATTAAATAATTTTCATTTCCTAAAAACCCATTTAGTTAAAGGATTATAAAAATATACCACAATAAATGATTCAATTTTAGTATATAACATCAATAAATTTAAAATATTTGGATATACGTAATAGAAATAAAACTCATCCATTGTCCATAAAGTAAGCATCAATCTAAAAGTAAGCATAGATGAAGAATCCCATATCTCAACAAACCCAAAACACTATGGTGTTCTACACCAATGCGCATAATATCACATCTACAATATCATTCCACCATAATCAACCTAACCTAAACCCCAAGCCAACATCATATAAATAACTAGAACCCTGCTTCAAAATCATCATTTGAGCAATAAAATTAGAAAATCAATCATTCACATTAAGGTTCTACATTCTATAGAACGAATAAATAGGAAATCTATTTGTAATCATATAATTTTAAACATAAATATGACTCTAAAATGATGAAATTTAATCCTCCTGTAATAAATAATGGTCTCCCTTAGCGCCAATCAATTCATCTGTAAGAAACATCCATTTCTATTACATTTTAAATTAATTAGTTTATTACAAATTGGTTTTCAACATTAAGTAACCTATTTAGGTATCTCTATGTAGTTACAATCAATATAACCTACTTGAGGAATTATTTGCATGTTTATAAAATTTCATGAAGATAAGAAATTATTATGCTCTCTCCTCTTTAATTTTTTTAATAATGATATCTAGATTTACATTGTTTATCTTTTTGATGAATTAAACCATGATAAAAGTCAATAAAAAATAATTCTATGTATATAGAAAAATATATATAAAATATTAAGTGAAAATAATAAACACATTAAATCAAAAATTATCTATTGATAATTTAGATCCTACGATATATGACATTGTTTTTTCATTATCATTCGATAATCCCCATTTCAATTTTATGAGATCCAGAATTATAAAATAGTTATCATCAAAATTTATTAATATGTTTAAAATTGTATCATGTTATTATTTTAAATTTAAATAATAATTATAAAATTACATGTGATTTTTATTTATTTATTTTATATAATTTCAAGAATAATTATAATTATTCTACAACTTGTAATTATTTATTTTCTATATATTTTGACAATCGTAAATATTATACAATATTATTATTTAATTTAAGTGATAAATAATTAAATTCCACTATAAAATTTATTTTCAAGCTCGTTAAATATATATTTCTACATGTGGTTTCTAGATTCTAAGATAATCATAATTATCCACAACATGAAATACGTTTTTTTATTTCATTCGTGGAAATAAAAAATAATATTTTAACCCTAATCTATAATAAATAATCCTTTCTATCATTTATTGAAATAGTAATAACAAATTAATATATTTACTTATTGTAAATACAGATTCATAAAGATAATATTATTTATATATTTCAACTCAACAACATGTTCACTTAAATTTCTAGGCCATGCAAAAATATATATCAACATATAATAATTCCTTCTCTTTTTATCTTATTTTTAGTTTATTATCTGTTAATAAGTATTGACATGTGATAAAATAATATATATCTTTTGATCTTTTCCAGAAGAAGAAATTAATAATCAATAGTTTTATAAATGATAAAATTCCTTAATAAATATTCCTTAATTCTTTCAAATAATAAATTAATAAGGATTAATATTTTAATTATCATCTTAACAATATCAACCTATAACTTGTAATTTAATGGATATTATTAAAATAAATAATCTACTTCATAAGTTTATTCTCTATTTTAATTTTTTAAATTAAAATATTTAATTAAAAAAATACACTTTATGCATTTAATATATCTCTTTTTAAAATTGATACATCTCATTATACTACCATTATTCATGTAATTTTGAATTTATATTTTTATATGATTATGGTTAATAAAATTCATTTAAACAAAGATACTAAAGCATGATTAATTCAAACTTATAATAGTGAAATATAAGCTGAAAATCCCACACCTAAAGAAGAATAATTGTTCTTGATACACCAAAAATATAGGAAAGATTAATATAATTACAACCTAGGAAACATAAGAGAAGCCTCAGTCAATTTCTTAGAAGGCATTAATATCTCATAAGTCAAGGATTGGGATTCCCAAACTTGAGAAAAATGAATGGAAAATACAACTAGGTAAGGAAAATCATTTTAATATGTATTAATATCTCTCCTTTCATACATTAGAAACACTATAAAACCCTCCATATATTATTTAAAATTAATTTTTATTTAATTAGTTTCAATTTAATTTTCATTCAAGGATTTTTTTAATGACTCAATAATTCATGGGAGTCAATATCTTAATTTATCTCATCTTAATAGATTAAATTGAACCTTTTTCCATATTCACATTGATTTCTTTACAATGAATAGGAATTAATCGTCAAAAGGGAGGTGATTCTATAATTTTAATCCAAAAAGTATACATGTACGCTACTCCTAATACTATGTAAGGGTAACTCAGTTTTAATATTACATGACTGGTTACCCTGATGAGAATTTTTTAATTCACATCATACCATTATATGTCTAATTTAATACACTTACATGAGCTCAAGAAACATGGTTGAACCATTATGTGTTAATCAAGTTACACATACATGGTTTTGGAGAAGAGTGATCCAAAATTAAGCAATCTTAAGAAACCCACTAACACCCTTACATGAGGTTAGACCAACCTTTACATAGGCGAATAAACTAACACTTATTCAAGTTGTGAAAACTACAGCTTCCCCATTGGTATACATTAAAAAAGACTCATTGCATTTTTTAACATATAGAAATAGTAATTTACCTTTTCTAAACCAGAAAAAATCTCTACCTACCTTTATGTAGACTCCAAATGTAACCCTTGTGTAAAAGTAAGTAGATTTTCCATCTCAAAATGAGGGTTTTTTATGTATGGGTGTTTAATTTTTTAAAATTTCATATTTTTATATAAAAAATCTTATAAATTGAAATTAATTGAATTACTTATTATTGTAAAAAATACAAATTTACTTCATAATCAAGTTGTTTATTTAAAATTCCTTATAAAAATTTATGAAACTACCTCAAAGTTTTAAAATAACATTTATAATGTATTAAAATATATTTTAATATATATTTTAAAATATATAAGACTCTAAATTCATCTGATGTAATAGAAAGTATTCTATAATACTAATAGAAGGATTCAGAATATTTTCTACTTTTACATTATAATCCTCTTCAACAATTCTCATCCTTGAGAATAAAATAATTGAGAATGATAGAGAATAAATCATCCACACCATTACATACCTTTAATGTATCTCACTATATTTTGAACACGTCCATCACACTAGGAATAATGTAAATAAGTATAAAAAATAGTTAAAGAAATATCCTGGGGAGATACCACTCAAACAAGGAGAAGTATATTAATAAAGAAATTATAACAAATTGGATAATTAATCTCATATATCAAGATGAAATTACATACTCTATCCCAAGAAAAATCAACTATTAGAAAGCATGTGATATCGAGCACACATTTGTGACTCTTATTCCAAATAATGGTCACATAATCACAATAATGTACACATAAACATCCATAATTGTTCCAACAAATAATGCATAACAATCAAAAAATAATTAAAAACAGAATTATATAAGGAACCGCATTTAGAAACAACTATATAACATTGATTTAAAATAGATATCTTAAAACATTATGTTGGAGAAAACATTATTATATCCCACACTTCAACAAATTTACCTAGGTATTACCTCAAATGAAAATCAATACATTATTTATCTTCCTGTATAATGATTTTTATTTATAACATAATTTTTACAGGTCCCCCAATAATGCTTTATAATTAATTGAAATGAGGAAAAATAATCAGGCAACATATATAATTCATAAATTTCATAACATATTAGGCAAAACTTGTCATAAATAATTATGTTATAATAAATTCATATGAATTTAATAATAAAAATTGATATTCTTCCTATAATAAAGAAATAGGTCCTATTGGTTAAGGGGATCAAAACCAAAATATGGTTTCCAATAATATCCTCAATTAAACATGCATCTGTAGTTATTAAATTCAAAATCATGCTAATAAAAACCTTCACTCTGTTTCATTCATTTAAAAACTAGAGTGTTTAAAACTCATAAAATGGGAACCTTTTAATCCTTCTTAATATTAAGGTATTTATAAAAGTCCTCATTGTGAATGTACTTTCAATACATTTCTAAAATATTGTTTTAAAATAAATTAATGTTTCATAGAAGATCATAAAAATTGTAGTTAAGAAAAAAAATGTCACCATAATGAGAATTTTTTTTAAAAAAATTATTACTAATATAATCATATTGATTCTACAATATATATATATTTATTTTCTATTTATTTTGATATACATATGGATTATCATAAATTATTCTACTTCATGTAATAAATAACTAAATTTTATTTTTGAAAAATATTATCCAAAATATATAATATATATTTAAAAATAAGATTTTCAGATTTTAAGACAATCATAAACATCAAAAACTTAAAATATTATCTCTAATTCTTTTCTAAGAATAAAAAAATAACAGTTTATCCATTATCTATAAGAAATAATCTTATATTTCATTTCTTGAAATAGTAATAAAAGATTATATATTAAATATATGAAACTTTATATTCATAAATATAATTATAATTATTGGTGGAATGTCATTGACATATTCCCTCAAATTTTCAAGTCATGGAATCAATATTTCAGTATATGACAATTCTTTATTTTTATTTGGGAATTATGGAATGTTATCCAACAACATGGAATTGCATGTGATACTATATTCTCAATCATTTGAAAATTTATAGAACAAGAAATTAATATTCTACGGTTTTTAGATGTGAATATCTTTCACAATCCCAATTTATAAATTATCATGATGAATTAATTAACAATAATTAAAAATGAAACTAATCTATTAACAATTTTGACCTTTAACATGTAATTTCCAGTTTATTATTAGAAGAAAAACCTACTAAAATATATTATCATCAATTTAAATTCATGAAAAAATAAAAATTTCATTTTCAATAATACAGTGCATGCATTTCATATCCATAGTTTCAAAATTTCAGGATCTTAATTATGTAAAAATTCATTATGAAATTCTATTTTCACATTATTATATTATTATGGATAATAAAATTCATTTTTAAAAATATTCTAAAGGATGATAAATTAGCAATTGAAAAGAATAAAGAGAAGTCACATATACCCTACCTAGAGAGGAATAAGCTTTCAAAATAAACCCAAAAAAAAGAAAAAAAGATCATAATCACTAGAGAAACTCAGAGGAAAACATATATAATTCTGTAGAAGGATTACATATTTAAAAAGTTGATGTTTTAGTCACCCATGATTGAGTGGAATAAAGAGAAACTCAAACATGACATATAAAATAATTTTTTGATTCACATATATGTATCCACGGATACTATAGAAACTCCATCAAAACTTCTATATTTTATTTCAAAGTTATTTTTATTTAATTAGTTTTCATTTAATTTACTTACCAATACTAATTTTATGAATATTAATATAATGGGATTCAAGATTTAGTTTTATGTTTTCCTAGTGTATTAAAAAAATTATTCTACAGTTATTTTTATTAATTTAAATTGAAAATTCTATACAAGTCAAAAGATAAGAAAATTTTTGAGTTTTATGATAATACGCAACATATATGAAAAACCTAGAAACTGTATAATGGTAACTCATTTTTAACCGTACAAAACTAGTTTCCCTAAAAGGTGTATCAGCATTCCCTTCTTTCCATTAGATGACCTGTGTACGGCCCTTACATGAGTTGAGGGAACTCAACTGATCCTTTACATGAGACTCGAGTTATCCTTATACAGATAAGAAAAATAGTTAGTTTGCTTTATGTAGATTTAGGAATCTCACAAACAACCATAAGTGGGGATAAAAATACCTTTATGTAAGAAATAAACACATAGATAAACCTTATGCAAGTTATAAAAACTAAAACTCTCCCTTATGTATCCTTTAAAATAATCACCTTACCTTTAGATAAAACATAAAAATAGTAATTTACTTTTTTGAAACTCATAAAAACATTAAAATAACATTAAATATAATACAACTTCATACCTTCTATACAGTTAATAATATTTTACTTTACATAAGGAGGGTTTTCTACAGAAGGGTATGTATTTTTTGAAAATATTATATTCTTAATTAAACTAACTCATAAATAAAAAATATATAATTATTTATTATTTAAAAATTCATAATTTAAATTCAAATAATTATATTTAATTTAAATTCATACATAAAATTTTCAAAACCACTTTTAAATTTCAAAATAATATTAATAAATTATTAATTCATTTTTTTGAAACATATTTTAAAATATAAAAAACCTCGAAATCCTTGGACCAACATGGAAATGAATAAGAATGAAAAAGGAATGATCAAGAATGTTATATAACCTTACAATACCCAATAAAACATAGATAATAAATCATTTATCATGACATATTTTTTCCATAAAATAAGAGTCATTGAAGTATAGAAACGTGAGTCAGTAATATGTGAACATGGAATATTCACGATTCATAACATACTAATATAGAATGAATATGAAAATTGAACTTGCATATAAATTGACCATTGAAACATTAACCATGTAATAAACTATGATAAACACCATCCTATAGTTTATTAGGCATAGGATAACCACTATTGTACCTTTTTAGGCTTGGGATAACAATAATTGAACCATTTGAGGCTTTTTCTAACTACCCATGTACGCTTTTGGGATTGGACTAACCATATGTGTCCATCAACCTTATCTCTTTGTATATAAAACAGAACTAGATTAATTTTTATCCTATATAATATCCACCAAAAATATAATGAGAAATCATACGTATGTGTAACATTTTAAGATGAAAGAAATCATAATCCAAACATAACATTGTTAACCTCTGGGAGAGAAATTAGTTTCATGAAAGCCTTTATAAGACGGTGTAATAAAACATATATTTAATGAATATGTATATTTTCTCTAGTTAATATACCCAAAAAACCTAAAGAACATTAAAAGATATTGTTATAGATGAAACAAAAACTTTTATAAGAACATTAGAAAATTTCTTTGAAAAATATTAAGAAATATCTGTTAATTTTGATAGTTTTAATTTTTTAAATATTTTATAAAATAGTATAAATAAAAATTACTTTATCCATTATAACATGGAGATAAATATACATAAATTAAATAAATTATGATGGTAGTTAAATTTATTAGTATAAAAATGTATTAAAGTAGATTTATTTCAAACTTTTGTAAAGAAGGATAATGTTAGTGGACAAAATCATAACAAAAATGTTAAATGAAGATTAATTTTGTATATAAAGACAATTGATTTTAAAAATACCTTAATAAATCAAATTTTTATATTTAATTATATATATAGTGTAATATAAAGACTCTGTACATAGAGTATAAAGATTCATAACTAAAAATATATATAAGGTCGGCTCCGCCTAAAAACATTCTTCCGATTAGAATTCTTACCAAAGTAATGTGAAATTGTAAAAATTTATTTAAAACTATAAATAACTATAATAGAATAAAATAATTTAGTTATTCAATAGAATTTTTATATAATTTGTCCCTAAATAACTAAAACGTATATAATATCAATTTGAATTTAAGATTTGAATAAAAAAATTAAATTTATAAACATTTGAAGCAAATCTCAATGAAGGAGGGAACCTTCAATGTATTTTTAAATAACATTAATTAAAAGGAAATTGTGATAAAATATATCCTTGAGTTTGTATATACAAAACAAAAAATACGATTGGTGGTGAATATATAGCATATCGCTTTGAAAGATAAATTGGGATGGGAAATCCGAATAGATTTGGGAACTTTTGAATAAAACCCCCATCAAATAGATAATATTTGAAGGATTTGTAATTCCATTTAATTTAGTTTAAATAATATTAAGACACATACCTATTTATTTGAAACACCAAAAAAAGTAAATCATGTGGTGAATAAGGGGAATGTCTCATTGAATGGAAATAGAAAAAAAAATAAACATGTAGCTTTACACTAAACTTCCATTAAAGGGCATTATACTCATTTATAATAAAAAAAAAAATAAGTTATTTAAGAAACTTAATCATATATATTACCTCCTATACTCATCAATTATAATAATTCATTAAATATATTTTAGTTTTGTCTTCTTTATTTTCATCATTTGTTGTTAGTAACATTGATTCTCTCGTACAGGTTTCATAACGGAAGTGTTTATCACTGTTCATTAATAAAATACTCACAATTTCTATATTTTTTTTAGTATTTGAATAAATTTTTTCAAATTATTTACTTAGTTTAATTTTCATTTAAAATAAATAAGGATTATATTTGGAGAGAATGTAATCCATTATGAGCTTGCTTCAGGTAAGTTACTGATAATGATAAGTTACTTTATTATGACATTTCATTTTTATTTAATCATTATAGAATCATATTCATGAAAAAACAATTACTCCATAATAACTTATATGACCAGTATTAATTTCATGATATATATTAATAATGAAAATTCTTATGATGCTATAATATCATTCATGTAGGTGATTGAATTGTCCCAAACAAGTGCATGTTCTAAAAAAGAAATAAGAGTTTATAATTATATAATGGCATTAAAATTTTCTAAGAATACGAATGATTTTAATATAAAATCAATATAATAAATATTTTAATTTAGAAATATTGTATTAAATAAGTCAATTGAAAAATATGGTGAAGAACAATGTACCAACTTTGGTAAATTTTCTCATCAAAACGACTTCCAGTGAAATAAAAAAAATCTATGCTTCCTTCCGGGAACACAAAGATACAGAATATCAAATAAGTATTTATGATAGTTTAAATTTCCAGCTAATCAAGGAAAATTAGAGGAAAAAAATAATTTGGAAGTGGTAGAGGATGAGTCATTTTACATGGTTTTTTTGAGTGAAATTTCCTGAATTTACCTTTCATTAATGTAGAAGTGTATCATTTTAAATGGAAGGTGGATAAAAAGTGGAAAATAATGGTTTTTGGGTATTTTTTGTCCCAAAATCGCTATAAACACATTTAAATATACGTATATATGATATTTTATGTCTATACCACATAGATTACCCCCTTTTTAACTCATTTTACCTTTTGAATAGTAACTCAAGTTTTACCTTGATAACTTTTTTTAAAAAATAAAAATGAAATTCACCGCCTTAATTATTTTTTATACTATAATTCAAAATTTAGACTCAATTTAATTTAATTTAATTTATAAATTAAATTAAATTATTTATAAAATGAAAACATAATATATGTGTATATATCTAATTATTGTTATAGAAAAATAGCATTTAAAAAATTATTTGTTATTAATATAATTTATTATCATTAACCAATTAAATGTGTATTAAAAACTTTTATTATACATTGAAAAAATAAATTATTTTCATCATCTAAAATTTATCAGTTTAATTTTCTAAGATAAAAATAATCAACACTTTAAAAAATTTCTTCGAATAATATCCCTTTTAGCATTAAATTATTTGGACCATATCCCATTAAAATAATTTATTCATATTCCTACAATGTGTTTTTTTCAATATCATAAATTAAAATGTATATTTTAATTTTATAAATACATCACATCATTCATAAATAATAATAATAATAATTAAAAAAAATAAAATAAAATACTTTAATTAAATATCATCACTTTGTTTTATTATTTACTATTTGTGAATTATATATTTTTCTATTTTTATTAACAATTAAAAAAAATTAATATACCTATTGCATAAATTCATACCCAATGACTATATATACAATGAATGTATTTCCGAAAATAATATATCCAATGGTTATATTTCTATGGACTATATGTAGGATTATCTGATTTCGTTCTTGCATATTACCTTACATACAACACTAAAATAATTCATAATATTCATTTACTCCACTCTCAACATTTCTATTATATATTTTATTTGTTTCTTATTTCCTTTGTTATAAAATGGGTTATGGTCAGGGAATATTTATTTACATAAAGATTTATTTCCATTTTACTTTTCTTAATGATGTTTCATAATGTATTCTCATAATGTATAAATGTTTAACTTGAATTTTAATGTTTTATATACATAAAATATTTCACAATTCATTTTATTTTAGTGTTTTATATGAATTATTATATTTAACATGCTATTTTCTTAATGGGAAATTCATAATAAAATTCCATGTCATTACATTATCCCCCCTTAAATAAATTGTATGCTCATTAATTTAATAACCTCCCAGTAATGAAAACATTTGAAGGTATCCAAAATATCTTCAACATTCAAGTTATAATTTCTAATGATATTTCAACATCTCTATTGTATTTATGAATATGAAATTCATAATTTCCTTCATAGTAATAATTTCAGAAAAATTGAGTTTCTCCCTAATAAAATGGATGTAATTCTCGTAGTTATTTATTTGTGAGAATTAAACATATATTTTGATTAGGGATGTAAATTTTGATTTAATTTTAATAGAAGTTGGTATGGTCTATGTATATATAGAGCATATTCATCCCCATAATAATAATAAATTTTATTAATGGAAGAATAATAAAATTTTCATGAATCTCATTTCCACAAACCGAAATAATGAAAATGATTCTGACATGGGATGAAATAATCATTCCATAATCTGTTTTTTCTGAGAATTCAATATCAAATTATTAGGGATGTGATTTTATTACATTAAAAAATATATTATATATAATGGAGTGAGTAAATATTAGATAAACATATTTATAGAACTATAGTTGTTTATGAGTGTACCTTACACACACCATTTTCATGGCCCTCTTTAGGAGTTATAATTTCATAGGATTTCACGTTATCGCATAGATTATAAGGTTGTTGGTGTTGATTGTCATCATAAATCATTGGATTGGGTAATTGGTTTTTGTAATGTCCATACACCTTACAATTAAATAATTGGAGAATGGGTATCCCATTATGTTGATCATTCTTTTCATTTTTCATATGTCATCAAAATTCATGTCCCCTATTACATTCTCTCCCACTCTTGAAGCATTTACTTCTTCAATTGAGGTGAACCACCATTCTTCATCCCACATATTCGGCATATAAGATGATTAATTTTCTTTCCAATATGTGTTTTATCATTTTAATTATCTCCAAACTCTTTTTATCTTATTATCTCCAAATCTATTAGAATAATATGATTATCCAATCATCATTGCAACCTTGACATAACATCAAAACATTTCTCCATATCTACCAAAGCCCCTTTTTGAAAATTCTTTTTAAAGACATTAATTTAGGCCTATCAAACCATAATGTTTTCATTCATGTTTGATGAAATACTAGAATCATTCCTTTAATGTTTTATATTGTTTATTACATAGGTACCAATTGATTCATCCTTCTTTTTTCCAACTCTATGAATTATCACTCTATTATTATATGAATATTTCAAGTATAATATTAACTAAAATATATCTACTTAAGCTCCTCCTATTTTGTGGATTTTATTTACTTTCATGAATTTTTTTCTTTATTGAATTCCACCTTTGGTTTGGATCACATTATAAAGAATATAAAATAATAATTTATTTTTCTTACTCTAAGCATTGATGAATTTTTTTTCTATACTTTTAATTCATTTCCCAAAAATTAGTTGGTAGAAATTTCAACTAAATTATAGTGATAATTGATTCATGAAACACTTAATATTATGTTTATCCTTATTTGGTTCATTCAGGATCTCAACATGGTTTGTGTTATTATCTATAACATAATATTAAATTTCCATTATGTTTTTCACTATATCTTATATTTTGTTTGCTTTATCATTAGAAAAATCACCTCATTATCCATAAAATATATTATGAACATGATTCCTCGTGGTTTTAAGCATCTTATAAAACTAATAAAGGCTATTGTGTGTCTTATAAAAATAATAATTAGAGTATGTAATCATGTTATATAGTAAATTAATCCCATTATAACCCAAATAATGATAACTTTATTTCATTATATGAATTGTTTTCTAATTCTATATCATTTTTGACTCATCATAAATGGTTTTTTGATCAATACAATTATTCTTCATAACCTAATTCCCAAAAATAACTAAATCCTTCTTGAAACTAATAAATGATCCTCAAACATTCACTCCCAGAACCGGTGCTAGAAATAATAACATTAAGCATATTATTTGATACTATGTGATACATTCTAAGAAAAATACACATATATTTTACATAATTACCAAAATTTAACCATTTTATAATATGAATAACACAATTCCAGAGATTTAATGTTTATAGTATTTTGAAATAATCTATATAATATTTTTATTCTGTAATAATTATTTAATATTCACCATGTAATATTCTTCTCATGGGATAAAAATTTAGAAACCTAAAATATAATTAGTTTCTATATAATCTAGTGAATAAAAATATAAGAAATTAGTTATCCAATATTCTCAATAGGGGTAAATATAATAGATCAATAATAAATATTAGTAGTGTGAAGAAGATTAGCATTTAGGTATGAGATAATAATCAAGATATATAGAAAAAAAATAAAAGAATAATATTCAATAAAACCTAAATTATGAATCATAAATCCTGAATTAATCATTTTTTCCAGAAACCATGCATAATGAGAGTGTGGAATCATGAGATAATAATATGTTAACATCACACTGGAATAGAGTATAACATAATAATATGGCATGAAAATGAGCACAAAATATTCATCAAGATTAACTACCGATACATTCATCACTTAATGGACTAGTATAATCGTCTACCCATAGTATTTTAAGCTTCAAATAGCCAATATTGAAACTTTTTAGGATTTTTCTAACATATATGTATCCATTAAAATCTTGGGTTAGACACTCATGAACATATTTAGGCCTAGTCTAGCCACATTTGTGCATTTTTTATCTTAGGTTAACCACCCATGTACATTAAACTTATTTCATAAGACATAAAACTATGCCCAATGTATTGGAGGTCTACATCGGACCCATGCATAATATAATTTCAAACCATACATATGTGTACCATATGAACCTGAAAATAATAATAACACCATTATTACTTGGTTAACTAGTGGGAGAGAAATTATTTTAATTAATACTTTAAAAATATATTATGATAATATATCCTTAGAAAAAAAATTATTGTTTCGTTAGAGAATATCCCCAGTGTAGTATAAGAAACATTAATCAATATTTGAATTTATGAAAAAACATTTATTTGAACATTGCAAATCTAATTTCTAAAATAAGTAAAAATATCTTTTACTTTTGATGAATTTTAATTTAAAAGAATATGGTTAGCAAATGATAATGAAAATTATAAATTAATGAAAATTTAAACTATAAGTCTCATGAAGATTACTGAAAAAGACAGTGAAAAAATGAATTTATATAAATAAAACCTTAAAAGATATTCCTGTTATACATTTATATAAAAGGATAACATTAACATGAAAAAATCATACAAAAAATTTAAAATAATATTAATTTTTTATAGGATTTAAATACCATTTAAAAATTATATAATTAACCATATAAGTTGAAATAATTCCATAAATAAAATAATATAGAGTACATGGATATGGATAAGAAATATTCTTAGACAAGAAGAAGAGAGAAGGTTGACACCACATACAAGCATCCTTTCAGTTTAAATTTGACTCAAAAGGAATTGAAATGGAAATAAGACATGTAAACCCTAATAATAAAGTAATAATAATAAAATATATTGGTCGTTAAAGAGAAATAAAATAAAATTTTTCTAAGGAGGAATTTAATCTTAGAGAATTGTAATTTTAATGTGAGACTGAAAAATAAAACCATTAGGACTTTGGTAAATATGGAATAAAACACCATTACAAGAAGAAAAATTAATTGGATTTACAATTATATTAAATTAAATGAAACATCTGATAAAATAACTCAATGGGGAAGTATATACATGGCATAAAGGAACATAGGTGGTCAATAATGAATAATCCTCAATGAAAGGAATATTTGGACAAGAAAAACTTATGGCATTGGAAACATTTAAATCAAAACCACAATATGGATAGTACCTTATATGGATTTATAAATACATTTAATTTCATAATAATAATTATTTAACATAACCATGGGAATTATATACAAAACAATTATTGCTGAATATAGATCATATTCAAATAATGTGAAAGTGTGATGAGAAAACCCTTACATTTACTCAAAAATTCCATTAATGCACTTTAATATCAAATATAATAAAAATTAACATCTTGATCACTTGTTGAATAAAAATATTTAAATATATTACCTTTTATAATATACGATTATAATCAGTCATTATGCATATATTATTTAATTATTCTTTACTTTCACCATCTTAGGTTAGTAATTTTGATAATTCCATACATGTTTTATAATGGAGATGTTGATCCTAGTTACTTCATACCAATTTTTTCATTAAAAATCATTTTAAGGAATAATTATATTCCAATGATTTATTCATTCCCATGTAATTTTGATTGAAATTATGGGTAAGTTTTACGATAATGGAATCCCCTGTGAACATGTTTTGGATAATTTACATATAAAAACAAGTTAATTTATAATAACCAATGATTTTTTACATCCAAAATAAATTTTATACATGAACTAAATTACATATTAATATAATATAAAAAAATATCAATGTATTGATAATTATTTATAACGGTGACCAAATAATTTTATATATAAATAGTAAATTATATTAAACTAATATTTATTAGATGATATTGTGGTCCATTTTAGGACTATAAAGGTTCAGCATATGGAAATTTGGATAAATAAAAAACTAAAACATAAAAGATCAACATCATCTCTCACAATGTTCAGGATAATTATCACATTTCTTAGATATATATAATTTAGCTTTTTATTCAGATCTATGGAAATGTAATCATAATAATGAATGATTATAAATAATATATAAGTGTAAAAATTGGAGATAGAAATTTTTATTTCAATGAAACAAGACCATAATTGTATTATCAAACAATCATAAAATTTGAAAATCACACCCATCAATTTATAAATCATAATCCCGAGTCATTGAAATAATATAAGTAGTTTTTTATACAATAATCATAGTGTAATCATAGAATATAATCCATTAGAAAATAATATTGAAATACAGTCATGTCATAAAAGTGTGGCATAATAATAATCATATAAATATGATGTCATGTATACCCATTAAGATATTCATCACAAGTTATTATTAGGATAACCACCATGGAATCTTCTTTGATATTGGAATAACCTCCATTGTACACTCTTTTGGGATTGGTATAAATACCAATTTACCCTCTTTTTTCCTTTTAATAACCTCATGTGTACCCTATTTTGGGATTTGGATAACCTCTCATGTACTATTTGATCTCACTAAACAAAATATTTAACCAGTTAATTTGAGGGCTATAACAGAACCACATGTCTGATAATCGTAATCTATTTATATGCATACCAAAATATCATGAAAATATCTATCATTCCATAATAACATAGCCCATGGAAAAGAAAAAGGGATTCATCATTATTTCATAATCAAAAACATAATATTTCTAGAAAATAGTAAGTATGGTATCATATATTCTTATCCATATTAAATAATATGTAACATCAAATGATGTAACAATAGATTAATAAAGTCTATAAATTATTACTAGAACATTTTTTTGAAAAAAAATTACCCTTTTCATTTTCAAATTATTTATTTAAACTCAAAAAATTCAAAAAAAACTTAAGGGAAAAACTTTTTTTGTAAATCATAATGAAAACATTTAATGGAATCTTCAATCATAGAGTGGTTATGATGGTGATAAATTTTATTCATGTTTTGTATGTGAAAACAAATATTCTTATTAATATTTTAGTAAAATTTCTGATCACTAGTTTAAAAATGACAAGAATATTCAGTTGAATTTTTTTCTCTAAAGTAATTAATTTGTGAAAATGAATTTATACCATCAATTTTTAATTGACAAAACCTTCCCAGAAGTCATTTTAAATAAAATATAGGCATGGAAGAAATATTTTCTGGAATAAAGGGAAAAACAAGGTATATTTTTAATAAAAAAATTATTTTAGTCTCTTGAATGCTTAAAAAGAATAAAATGTAATAAAAATGTAATTTCAAGAGGTAACCAGAGGAGAATAAAAGTTATGGTATTTTTTAGACATAGATAAAATTATTTTATCATCATAAATTTAATCATAAACAATTCAAGAAAAATATGTGATTGTAATATAAAACCTTTACCGCTTTGGTAAAATATGAATCATAACCCCTATAAATGTAATAACATTAAATGGAACATTATATACTATCAATAAAAATAGATTAATGATATAATATATCAAAGGGGAATTAGATACAGCTCATAATCATAAATATGTGCAAAGCATCAAATATATCTTAACAAAACAATATTCGTATGAAGAACCCTTACCTCTTTGATAACTTATGAATTGAATTATATGTAAATATATAAAATTAAATTTCTTTTAAAACACAATAAATATCATGAATATATAAAAATATATTCACCATGACATAATAAAATGGTATTAAATAAATAATGTCATGTAATATCAAACATGTCACATGAATTTGAAAATAAGACAATGAAACCCTCACATCAAGTTCATATGGATTTGTAAGAGCTCTAACATACCTAATGATTAATTATTATTTATAATAATTTTTTATAGGAACCATATTCATACCTTTAATAACATATATTCCCCACCAATTATATTTTATCAGTAATTTATTAATAATTGTTTATTAATATTAATATTCTAGTTGATAACTATTTTATATTTCATGAATTTTTTTAATTCGACTATTTTGGTCTATGCATGTTGATCATGGTTTTTTCATCTATACAATTTTAATAATGGTATAAATACGACATTTATTAATTATATACACTTTTATATAAATTTTTATAAATTGGTGATGAAAAATTAATTACATCACTTTTTAGTGAGGACGGTCTGTATATAGCCACAAGTGATGTTTCCACACTTAAATGGATAATATAAAAGTAACGAAAAAATAAAATAAAATTTAATGAATAAAAATAATTTCATAAATATAATTTATACAAATTAAATATATACTTATTAAAATCTTTGCAAATTATAAATGCAATACTAAGAACTTTACTTTGTGGAGGTGATAATCTAAACTTTCATATGAATGATGTTATTGTTTTATAAAAGAATGGAATTTAAGAAGGTATATATGATCATATAATTATAGAAGAATAATTATTTATAAATATTATATATAAAAATTATATGCATCATAATAACAATCAATGACAGATGATGATGTAAAATGAATCATATTGTTGTGTGGAGGTGGTAGTCCACATGTATGCATGATCAATTCATTCTTTTACTATTTGAGGGAAAAGGGGATTGAAAACATTATTAAATCAACATAATAAAAAAATAGTGTATGGTAAACTCTGAATTAATTACATTTGTATTTTTATTATAGAATTAAAATTTGTAAAAGAAAAAGTAAAATAAATGAGATCGGTTAAGATAATTAACTCATATTTGAAAAACCTCATTTGAATCTCTTATTAAAGACTCATGGTGTTGTCTTTTGTGGTGATCAGAACCACTAGAACGTGAATAAGGTTGTTTATAACAGGAATATTTCAGTTTTTGTTTATTTATATTGTTCAATATGTTATTAATAATATTGGATATGTTGTGTTGTTTTATTTTTAAGAAAATGGGATGCTTGGAATTACCTAAAATATTCAAACATAATAAATTATTTTTCATGTGAATATATAAAAAAGTAGAAAAATTTCAAAAATATGAAATTTTATTGTTGAAATAAATTAAAAAACATTTATATTTTTAATTGTAATTTGAGACCTTATCTATTGGTCTAAACCCTTCATAAATTGTTTTTACCATAACTAAGATAACAAATTTTCCATTCCAAAAGTGTTATAAATTAACATATAAGTTAATTATTGGAAAAATTGTAAAATGATGCCATTTTAGGATATATTAACTATATATCTTCCAATATCATGATTTTTAGGAGATTTAAATCATTTAATTAAATTTTATTAAACATAAAATACCCTTAAAGTCATTTTAAGAACTATTCGCATATTTTGACTTTAAAGACATAAATATATGACTGGAATCAGAATATAATCATCTTTTACATGAATTATACCTTATTATTAATAATAAAATTCACATGACACAATAATTCATTAAAAATATTACTTTTTATGTTTCTAAAATCATTTACGTTGATTTTTTCACTACTTTCATTAGCATAATATCCACATTGTGTAGGCATTTAAGTTAGTTATAACATCAACAAATATAATAAATGAATAAACCTCTAAAATAAATTTTTATTTATTATAATTTAACTTTTATATTCCTTCAGATCATTTTATAATTCCTATTTGAACCTATAAGATAAATTAAAATCAAGAGAGTTACATTTTGGGATTTTCTTTTACATAAAATAATATTAAGGTATTTATCAAATAAAAATGGAAAAAAAGTAACATATTTTAAAATATATGAATGGTGATTTGAATTAAAATAATTAAATTTAATATGGTAAAATTTATGGACGATTTATAATCCCTATTATTTAGGAATACCCTTTTTAGCTCAGTTTACAGTTTACCAAGGTATAAAATTTTACCACAATTACTATTAATAATGATGAGAAATAAAGGTGAATTATTTAAAAAAATTAAAATTGTATAGTTTAAATATTATGTTCAATTTTTAAGATTAAATATATATAATTTTATGATATGAATTTCATTATAAATACTTAAAAACCTACAAATTTTAGTTTTATAAAAATGGTGTTTTAAGGAATAAAAATGATCTTATACCAAAATCAAATATAGTGTCGATTCTTATGGATATATTATAATTATTTTCAATACAACGGATCTTATGTTACATTAAAACTAAATAAAAAATAAAATTTTTCTTTTAAATTATTTTATTTGAGGAAAATAAATGAAATTTTACAAAAAACATTAATTTTCAATATTTAATGAAAAATATTTTTAAAAAAAATATCAAATAATTCACACTAAAATATGATTGAAAATATTATTTTTATAATGGTACTGATTCCATAAAATATAATTTCTACAAAATATTAAAAATCTATTATATTTTTCTTGAAAATAATTATATAAAAATAAATTTTCATGTAAAGATTTTTTTGAAGCATAAAATGTATTTACTAAAAAATAAGTACATATTTATTATGCAGTAATAAATAAATTTTCAATATAAAAAATCTTTATACATACTATTACTAAAATGTATATTCTGATTCATATCTTCAATCTCCTGTGTAGGTAGTTATTTTCATATTTAAATAATAATAATTTTATAATATATCATAGTTTTCATAAAGATTGATGTTGCGTGTTATGGAATCTATCGATCATAGTATTATTTTATAATAAATTTATGCAGTGTTAATACCCCTCCCCAATAAATTTAATCCTCGCATATATTATCTTTGAACTCAAGGGTTTAATTTTTGAAAATACCATTGATGAAACCCACATCATGCAATGAGATAATAAAATTTCCATTGAAAATGGGAAGTCAAAAACAAAATGTTTACCTAAAATAACACATAATTTGGTTCCCATATAAGAATAATATTAGTGGAAAATAAAAATATTGATAGTGGTGATAAATAAAATTTCTAAAAAATAATAGAGAGTGATAGTGAACATGGTATTAATGAATTTTAATGACCACAAAACCATAAATCATTATGGGATGAAGAGGATGATCACTTCTTGAAAGTAGGGTTAAAAGAATAAATTTTTTATTTCAAGATCATTTTCTATAGTTTTGGTATTATTTACCACCAAATTATATAACATAAGAAAATATACTAACTTCATTCATTTCTAATTTATAAGAATAATTTCAAGATTTGGTTATTCTTCGATCATTTTTAAGATCATCTCTTGCTCTATGAAATGAATATACAAGATGAATTTTTCATGCCTAAATCCCTAGAATTGCATTTTTAATGGATGATAATATATATGAAATAATTTAAATCCATTCCCTATATATATAGATATTTATTAAAAAAATTGGTTAGTATAGGTTATTCAATATTGATAAATATATATATGATGAAATAATACAATAATCTCTAAAACTAAATAAATAATACCCATAATACAATGTAAAAAATGTAATAAATATTTAACCTTAAGAATTATCTAAAATATACCTAACCAAATTAAAAACCCCAAAAAATTAGAAAAAAGTTCACTAAATTTTCAAAATCAACATATCTTTATCCCCTATACAACATAAAGTAGTTTCTGATTTCACACAAAATTACATGAATATCATGAACATGTATTCTATTAAAACATTCTAATCTTTTACCAAGATAACCTAAATCACAAAAAAAAACTATATTAAATAATATATGATTCTATAAATTATCTTTTCATAAACTATCCAATTTAATTTACCAGTATCAATCATCTCTTTTCCCATAATAAATATTATTATCTCAACATTAGGAATATATTAATGGAAAATGTGTAACCATTCCACTGAATCAAATTTGAAGGTTATTTTTTCCATTCAACATATTCTGGAAAATCCATAATGTAAATGCACTACATAACTATCCTTATATGCCTCTAGATTCTCATTACTAGAATACCATTTCCTAAAACACTTATAAAATATAGTTCTAGAATCTAAATACATAAATAGATAAATCATTCCTCTATAATGATTGTAATAACATATGAATTTCCATTATTTAAGAGTTATCCCATGAATTAGGGAATTGGCTCAGATAACGCACAAGATCTCCACATATAATACAATGAACTATAAATTCTACTATATGATGTAAATTATTTCCCCCTACATAACACTTTATTTTTTCTTGGAAATTAGTTTCCTTATGTCCTTTTTTCCATATAACAGACAACATATGTTTTCTTTAATTCATTTCCCTAGGTTCTTCTTCCCACATTCTCAACATATTGGAATCGGAATATTATGTCCTCCAGCGACATCAAGAAACCCCATTCTTATTTTACTCTGTTCCTTAAAAAAGTCACAATTATTTAGGTTGTAAATAATGTATTATGATATATGGTAATGAATAATCTCATTATTTCATGTTTTCTTACCCACTTTATTTGGCCTCTCATGAGTACAGTCATTTCATTTCCCATCACATTCAGCAATAAAACAATTCCTCCAACATTCATCCATTAAATTAAAAAATCATTGTTTTAGAAACAATAATAATTGTGAGAAATCAAATATTCATGAAACATCATTCATAGGATATATTTAACATGGAAACTACTTTTAAATTTAGGATTCATTATGTTTAACCGAGTTAATCAAATATTATTATCTATTTCAGTCATTCATAATGGTTCATATAGAAAATGGGATTTTACCCAATCAAATCCCTCTAGAAGTTTGAAGTAGGAGGTTCAGTTTATGGTTAATAGATCATGCACGGATGATGATCTATTAATTAACCAATCTTTTCTATTTAGAGTTATTACCCCTAATTGAATATGTGTTATATCCGCATCCATATTCAAGTATCCATACATGGATGTATTTATTAATAAAACCATAATCTTTTATAAACTGTAACATATGATTTTCTCCTAAGCATATTCTTATCCAAAGGGTTCTCTGTATGTTTGTCTCATACTAGTTTCCAAAAATTACTAAACCATACTCTGATAAAAACTATGATAACCAAAGAATTTCATATATAAATTTTATATCTTATTATATGGATATTCATTACACTGAATTACAATCTATTCCCTAACCATAATGTATTTTTGTCTTTGGAAACATGGATATATAAAAAAATCATACATAAAATATGTACTTTATTACCCACAAAGTAATTCCTAACTGTCTCCCTTATTAGATATATCTTGCTTTAAATATTTCTTCATATCTCAAGGAAAACGAAATAAAGGGTATGCATGGACTCTCAGTATGTGTATAAAAATGAGTTATGAATGATCGCATAATCATAACACTTGTATATGGGTATGAGAATGTGATATTAAAATTACAAAAACATACCCACTAATTCATTGATCATATTCAAGAGTCTTAGAATAAGTATTAGCAGTTTATAATATATGTATCATAAGGAAATCAAAGAATATAAGCCATAGAAGCATAACATTGGCATGAGATCTTGTTATAAAGGTGTGGTATAAATTATGGTGTTATCATAAACCTAGAAATATTACTTCAATGATACAAGCAATAATGTTCTTCATAGTTAGGCATGGGATAACCACCCATGTACCTACTTAATTATTGGGATGGCCACACGTGTAATCTCTTTTATGCATGGGATAATGTCTGGTATACCTTCTTTTGAGATTGGAAAAAGCTCTCATATAAAATATTTTTGTCTGGGATAACCAATCATGTACCCTTTGAGATCAAAAAAATTAATATTTTCCCTATTCATTATAGGGATATGACAGAATGACCCATTAAAAAATCGAAATATATTCACATATATTCCACAAGATCATGGATCCATTTATCATTCTTTCATAACATAACCTATATAAAAAAATGGGTTTCTTCAGTATTTATTCATCATAACCATAAACCATAATGATAATGAATATGTACAGTATCACATAACCTTATCCTCTTGGAATGATAACTAACTTCAAAGGATGTAGTCATATATAAAAACATTCTCTAAAATTTCACTAGAACATTTTATGAGGGAAATAAAATTTTCATTTTTCAATAACATATTTAAAATAAAAAAATTTATAAATATTAAGAAAAAATTTTAATTTTTAAAGAAAAATGGAAGAACACAGTGTAATATTAAAATCATTGAGTGGTCATGAAGGTATAAAATTTAGTTCATAGTGCGTATATTTATACAAAGATTCATTTCACATTTTTTGATAAAAAGTATAAAGTTCCTCATTTGGAAAATGAAAGAGTATCCATTTAAATTTTTTTATAGAAATTATATCATAAATGAAAATTAATATAAAACATAATTGGGTAATGGTGAAAACACTCATGAAAATATATTAAAGAAAATATGGATAGGGAAGAAAAATATTATCGATCCACGAGAAAAATGGGGCCTTCTTCCCATAAAGGCATTCTTTCAATCAATTGGGTACTTTAGGAGAGGAAAATAAAAGTAAAACATGTAATATCTATAAGTAACCATATTAGAATTAATTTCATTTCATTTTTAATTATATATCATATAATTTCATCATTGGAAATTCATTTATATGGAATCCAATTAAAAATGAAATTATAAAATAAACCATTACCTATTTAGAAACATTTGAATCATAACCCCAAAGAAGAAATAACATTAAATAAAAGTTTAAATAACCTGAACATAAAGAGATTAATAATATAAAATATTGAATTATTATTTGATAAACCCCATAATAATTGTTAGTTTCATAACATCAAATATTAATCAATGAAATAATATTAGAATGATGAAGCCTTACCACATTGATAAGTTTTGAATCAAAAAAATGTAAAGAAATAACATGATATAAATCATAAAACACCACAGATTTAATTAATATAAAAAAGAAATACATCTTGAAAAAATATTACTATATAAAAGAAATTATGATGTGCAATGTCAAACTTGTCTCATGAAATGGAAAATTGTTCAAAGAAACCCTTACCACAAGATTGTTTTTCTTTATAAGCACTCTAGAGTCCATTTTTATAAATTAAAATTTATTATAATTATATAATATGACCATATTCACACCTATAGTAACATATATTGTCGAATTATAACATATCATCACTTATTTATTAAAAATTATTTATTAAAATAATTAGTATAGCAAATAACTTCTTTATTTTCGATGAATTTCTTGATACGGTTATTATGATATATCAATCTTGATCATGTTTCAGTCATATATATAATTTTAATCAAGATATAAATATAATATTTAACCATTATATACTCTTTTACTACCATTAATATAAATTTTTAATTAAAAATGGGTTGCATTGCTTTGTGGTGACAATAGTCTATACATACACAGAAGTGACGTTTACAATCATCAATGGATGGATTGAAAAATTGTTAAATAATAAATCTACATTATTTAATAATTATTATTTAATATATTAAATATATATTCATTTAGTTTATCTTTATTACAATTAATTTTAATAAGAAATAAAAAATGAATCACATCACTTCATGGAGCTGGTAGTCCACACATACGCATGAGTGACATTATTGTTTTATAACACATAGGAAGTTAAAAAGGAAGATAATAATAATTATATCATATAAATAATATGTAAATATTGAATCCATCATAATAACCGAACAAGAGAGATGTTGATGAAAAATGAATCATATCTCCATGTGGAAGTAGTAGTCCACACATGCGAATGAGTGATACATTAATTCCTAATTTGTTAGAAAAATGGAACTTGTAAATGTTATTATATAAACATCACAACAACTTAGTATTTCTTAAATATTTATTTTATTATATTGGATTGGGATTGATAGAATTTAATGTGGTTGTAATTATGTAAAATAAAAGAGATTAGTTAGGACGTTTGCCTCCACTTTAACAAAACTCTTATAGATCTCTTCATAAGGAGCAAAGTAGTGGTATTTAGAGGATAAATAAAATAAAAAACATGTATAATAATTTTTATAATATTTTTTGGTATGGTTTAGTCGATCTAAGTGGCACATGGTTCTGTGAATAGTAATGTATATTAGGTGTCCATTTATAGTAAAAGAAATGACACACTTGGAATTTCATAAATTATTTAAATGTAGTTAATTATTTTTAATTTAAATGTAAAAGAATGTTTTTCCACTCATCAGGTCAATCAAATATACAATTTTTTGTTTAATTTACCCATTTTATTTGTTTTGGAGTTCCTAAATGTCAGGGGTAAAAATGGGAATTTTTTGGACAAACAAACTTGGAGCATGGTTTTTGTAACCATATAGATAAACATGAAATAGGGTTACAAGGGGTTATAATGTGATTTTTAATAGATTATCAAGGTTTTTAAAATGATATGATACCCAATAGTAACCATGAGTCTCAGTTTTTGGTGGAGGTAGTAGCCCCACACGGTAGGCACATGGTTTTCATAATAGTGCAAGAAAACGATGTGGCTTTTCCATGTCACGTATAAAATGTGTTTTTAGAATGAGTTTTTAATTATTTTGTCTAATATAGTTTGAGTTTGGATTATTCATTATGAATCTTGTGATTTTTTTCGGGAACACAATTCCCCTAAGAAGAACCTCGTCTAATTGTACAGAGGTTGATGTAGATAATTCTCCACCGGTGAACTCTTTTTATAATCTATCATTGGTGGATTCAGTATCCATGTGATATAATATTTGGGTCAAGTGGGTTATTATGATAAGACACGGATGGTAGACCATGCTTCAAGTTTTTCAAATCAAAATCCACTGGTGTTCCTCGATTATAAGGGAGCCAGTAATCCAAAGGATATTTTAGATTACATCTAGTGGATCTTTGATTGCTTAAAGACCCTTGATACCTATAAAGTGGGATTCACCATGTATGTGTTGGATGAGATGGGTTGGAAATTGTGGGACAAAATGGTTTTCAAAAATTGGGGCAAGGTTCTCACATGGACCATGTTTAAGGTGGATTTCATTCGGCATTTCTACTTGAAGACCATGAGGGATGTGAAGGACCATGTGTTCTTGATGCTGGAGTAGGGAAAGAGTGTGTTGATGGACTATACCTCAAATTTTATTGATTTGTTTCATGTTTCTCTTAATCACCTTGGAAATTAATAGCTTAAGGATCATAATCTTAAGTTGGGGATTGAGGTCATATATCATATCTATGATCATTCTACTTTTTTTAACTGGCCTATTTATATTTAGATCAAAATGTGGCTATTGAAGAGGTAAATTTAACAAGAAATAATGTAATTAGTTATGTTCCTTTAGTAGGTGGATGTTACATTTCTTCACCGGGTCAGAAGAAAAAGTAGTATGAGTCTCACAAGGGTAATGGAAAGAGTGTTCTGAAGCCATCAGGTTTAGATTTTGTGGCTTTCAGAGAATGTTGACTAGTTATCTATTATCTGTGTGGGAAGGAAAGACCCAATAGGTTCTATTGATCAGTTAATATGACGGTGTTCCACTAGTGTGGACATCTATATAATCCTTCACACTTCTACCAAATAGATTCATATGGGAGAGGAATTGGATCCACGGTTTCGAATAGAACTCAAATGCAGTTAGTTGTGTCCAAGTGTGGAAGATCTTTCACTTGTGGAAAATGAGATTCCAACCAAAGGAAGAAGGCTTGGAGTGGGTCATATCCATAGTGTCTCTATTAATATGAGGTTATTCTAGAGGACCTACATTTTGGAAAACCAATATGAGAGGTATAATTATTTTTTATTCTTCCATATCATCATTTTTATTTGTTACAAGAATGTATCATTCTTCCATTTCATGTAACTTGACTGAAAATTTGGTTATGATAGATGATTTAATATTGTATGTTACTTATTTTCTATCCGTGTTCAGTTGGAAAATAGATCAATGGTTCAAGTTCCATGAAATCATTTTTGTGGTAGCCGATGTGGAAGTTATCTAGGTTTTCCTTGTTATTGACCTATATGTTTTTGACCTTATTATTTGTATGGATTGGTTGACCAATTTCAATATGATTATTGACTATTATCATAGTAGAGTCTAGTTCCTTTCCCCTGATGGGTTCTCTCGCATTTTTTCATATTGAGTGGGATCCACATCTAGGGAGGGAATGACTAGTTTATTTGGAGTTGGGGTTGATTTCTTGCCAGTATTCTATGTTTTTTCTTGACTCCATTGAGTGAAGTTCAATGGGTGAAGCTATAGTTGTCATGGATAAGAACATATACGTGTTTCCATATGATTTTTTCATGATTTCATCCCAAGATGGTGATCAATTTTACTATCAATTTACTTACATGGATGATACCAATCTTCATTCCATCTTATTATATGGATTTGGATGACCAAAAGGAGATTAAATTTAATTTAGAGGGTCTATAGGGAAATAGATTTATCATTTCTAGCATTTCATCATGGGATTATACAATAATATTTTTGAAGAAGGTGGATAGTATCCTCATACAATTTATAGACAACCATAAGTATAACCAAGTGGTCGGGAATTATAAATACACATTTATTAAAATTAATGATATTTTTTAACTACTCGTGGGATTTTGTTGGTTTTCAAAGATCAATTTGAGGTTATGGTAGCACATATTGAAGTTTCATTAAGTGAATAATTAAAATACATACTTTCAAAGAGTGTATGGACATTTTTATTGTTTGGTTATTAAATTTTGGTTTACAAATTTTCAATCAGTATTTATGGAATTGATAAATAGGATCATTATTGTCTTATTGGACTCCTTTTGTTTATTTTTTTTGATGAAATCATATTGTATTCCAAGAATGAGGAGGATAATGATGACCAAATTGAGGTTTTTATTTGTGTTGAGGAACCACTTTGAATGTGATGAGTTTTCCAATTGCTGGTTTTGGATTCATGAAGTTTTGTTTTTGGACCACATAATTTTTGAGGAATGAGTTTTAGTGGATCTAGAGAAATTATGAGTAGTAATGTATTGGTATAATCCCAATAATATTTTCTAGATTCATAGTTTTTTTTATATTGGATGGGTGTTATAGTGGTTTTATTTAGGACTTCTCCAGGATAGTTTCTCCCTCAATGGTGTTGACTATAAAATGGGTGATGTTTTAGTGGGATGAGAAGTTATAGGGTACTTTTGAGAGTTGTAGGCCCATTTAATATCTGCATTAAACATGATTCTTTCTCATGCTCGGAGAGATTGTGTAGTGTATTTTGGTCATAGTGTGGGATTAGGGTGTGTTCTATTGTAGGGTGGCAATATAGTGGCCTATGGATCTTTGAAAATATTCCCACAGGATCATAATTACCCCTCCTATGACATGGAATTGGTGGCTGTTATTAAAACTCTAAAATTGTGGCAATAATACTTGTTTACAGAACTATTTACATTGCATTGATAACAAAAGGTCCTAAAGTACATTTTCACATAGAGGGATCTATACCTGAGATAGAGGTGTTTGAAGTAATCTCTTTATACTTTTATTTGACATTGATTATAACCTTGAGAAGGGGAATGTGGTCAATGATGCTCTAAGTAGTAGTCTACCAGTTCTTGTTGTTTGAGAATTAATAGATGAGTGGGTTCTGATGAGTTTGTTTGTTGATCCAAGGAAAGAGGATTATTATGATTAATAGTTGGTGTTATTTTCTATTATACAAGACACACCCTCTCTTATCTATCAATTTAAGAGTGAAAAGGTATATGAACATGGGTGAAAAAATATTAGATGAGCTTAAAATTGTGGGGAGACCATAGATGATTGATCTAATTATCTTTATGGTTCTTTTCTCCTCAAAAATCATATAGTTGTTCCTTTGGTCCTGAGGCAGGAGGTGAATCATGAGGCACATCGTTCTAGTTAGATCATTTAACCTAATGTGACCATGATATTTTATACATTTAGAGGTAATTATTGGTGGTCTGGGATGATACATGTTGTGGTGGACCATGAATACCTGGGATGAGACACGTTTTGGAAAAGATTATTTTTAGATGATTGACATACTAGAGGATCAAAGCTTGACATTAGAGACTATCTAGGTTTTTACATACACTTCTTGTTATATAGTTGATGTGGGATGATACCTCTAAGGATTTAATTATTATAATACTCCATACACTGATTGGGAACTATTACATATGGGCGATAGTTCATCCTCTAAAGAAATCATCTTGTTTCTTTTCCACTAGGGAGTTGAAAAAGGAAGAGGACCTCATAAGATTCTATGTTTGAGAGGTCACTCAGCTTCATGGAATTCTCTTAGAGATAGTTTTGGAATGGTATTCCTATTTCACATCTCAATTATTGAAGGGGTCTTGTGAGGTATTTGGAAACTGGTTGAGGTTAAACACAATATATCACCCATATATAGATGGCCTCTCTGAGCATGCCATCTAGGATCTCGAGGATAGGTTGTGGGTGTTTGTTCTTAATTTTTGTAGTTTATTAGAATGTAACCTTCCTATGTATGAGTTTTCATATAACAATAGCTATTATTCCTCAATTAGGATGGTAATGTTTTAAGTGATATATGGGCAGACATTTCAATCCCCATTTTATAGGATGAGGTGGGAGAGCATTCCCTGATTGGACTAAACATTATCTAGGAGGTGATTGAGATTGTTCCGTTGGTTCAAACAAAGGTCAATGATAGCTAAGAGTCACCAGAAGTTGTATACTGACAATCTATTTTTACAATTAGTTTTTTAGGTTTATGATCTAGTGTTTCACTGGGTATCTATTCAACTAAGTCACCATTGGTTAGGGAAATAGGGGAAATTGGTTTGATGTTATGTTGATCCATTTAATGTTGTGTACAATCCCTTGAATGTAGCCAATCGATTATGGCTTCCACCGTGGATGGCCATGATCCATGACATTTATCATGTTTCCAATCTGAATAGATTCCACACAAACTCATATCATGTGTTGGAGTGGGAATATTTATATCATGATAATTATACCACCATTGTGGATCATCCCAATCATATTTTAGATTATAAAAAAATAATGTTCCATGGAAAATAGACCCCATTGTTCATTGGGCTCTGTAATAATGGAGGTTATATCCATGATACATGGGAGTTTAAAGATTTATTGAGGGAGAAGCGACCTCACATTTTTCATTCTAGTGAATCTATATGAATATTGGGGACATCGAGTGGCATGGTGGGGATTTTTTGAAACCCGTTGAGTCACAGGTACATCAATTTTTTATTTTTTATCCTTTTGAGTCATCTTTGATTTCTCTGGTTCAAGGGATTTAAAATGAAACTTTTTAGGAGAAACATAATTGGATCACAGTTAGGTCATGGTTTGTTTAACCATGTCGGTAATCATTTGATAGGGATACAGGGTTTGACATTGGGGTTTTGAATGGTTTTTCAAACATTATGAAACCCAAGAGCAACCATGAAACATCGTTTTTTGGTAGGAAGTAGCCCCACATAGTTTGAGAATCACATTCCTAAACATGTGATTAGACCTTGCGGCCTATCCAAGTCACATAAAAAGTATATTTTTAGCAAAATTCCCCTATCAATAATTGATTTTTTGACACTCATTATATCCTCTCAAAATCCACAACCCATTCTCCATGGTTTTGGATATATCACCCGCCCTTGGTGGGGGATTTTTCTTGATTCTGATGTCATTTGGATTGTGGAATGTCAATTTTTCAATGATTTATTATTCCATTCCATTCATCTCCCCTATTCTTCTATATTTAGGGATGTGTGGAACCATAAGAATGATGTTGGCCAAATATTGGGTTTTTTATGGATTTTTTTGGTTTTTTATTATATAATAGAAATGTGAAGCCTTAATATTCCTATTTTGGTTCTTTTACATTGAATGTGATGAATTTAGAACCGATTCTGAGGTAGGTGTATCTATTTACGATCATTTTCTATGGGATAGCTTTAAATTTGTAGTCGCATTTGGTTTGTATTGCATAAAGCACCACCAAAAAATATTTATGCATGATTTTTATTTTATTTTTGGTTTATTTGATGGATTTTAATCTTTTTAATGGTTTATAGGGGGGCTTCAAATGGGTGTGTCTTGTTTTTACACAAGGTGTTTATTTTAATGGCTTAAATAGGATTTATGGTTTAAAGTGGATTTCAAAAATACTTTTAGAAATGGTTTTACATTTGGAAAGTGGTTTGAATAAAATGTGACTTTTTTATTTTGAAATTGTCTTGTAAAATGTATTTTGATTAATTAGAACTTGTTTTGTGGTTGGGTGGCATCGAGGAGAACATGGGTTAACTGGGGTGCGATTAATGGGTCTATTCAAGGGACTGTGAGAGCCTTTAGAGGGAAGAATATGTGAGATTCCATTTGGGGTTATCCTAGAGACATGATATCTATTAGATGGAGGACTGTGTGATCCACAATTATCTTTTTTCAAGGGACCGTTATAGCCTTTAGTGTATGAAGATCCTAAGAGCATCCATGTTGGTCGCTGACTCACCAAGAGATCTCTTAGAGTTGGATATGGGGATGACCGTGAGAACTTCCATTACTTATTTAGCTAGCATAATTTTTTACTCACTCATTATAGGAACTATGGTAATAGAAATAGGTGAATATTACTCATTCTGGATTCATTTATATTCTTTATAAATCATATTAGATCTATTTTGATGTGATGAATTATATTATTCCAATTTTCCATTGATGTAGAACTTGTTATTGATGTTATTCTCACTCATTGTTATGCCTTGTGGGTTATGTTTTGTATCTTATGACTTATGATTTTATTAATCTATTTGATCCTGGTTTTTATATTTTTTTCTAAAACGTGTTTTATTTGAAATGGAAAACCAAGTGCATTTTAATTGTTTATTTGGAAATGGTATGTTTTCAAAGAGGTTTGGTTTCAAAAGTTTATAAAATAGTCAATGGGTTTTCATGGGTAAATTAATTAAATAAATTCAATGTTTTATCCAAAAAATTATTTTTTCCTCACACCCTTATTAAGGATTTAGGCATTTTCATATTTCATTGTATAGGACACATGTAATAATAAGGGCACCATGTACCCTGGTGGATCTTCATGAAGACCATCATCTTTGTTTTATTGGAGGAGATGTGGTTTCATAGGGTTGGGATCATCTAGATTTAATTTATGATTTTGGATCTATTAGGATGTATTTTTTGACCTTTTTTGGTCATGTTCCCATTTCTTTGGTGTCTAGGGTTTTGGACATGATATACCATATATATAGCCTTCTGTTGATTCTTTTTTATGATGTCTACTATTGTTTATAACATCTATTTTTATTATTTAATGTTGGTATGGATTTCATATAGTCGGCTCTAATGTTTTATATGTGTTTTTCCCTTTTTTGGATGGATCATGATAGTTCACAATAAGATAAACCATTAAAAAGAGATTTTTTTTTGTTATGTTCGGTGCGTGTCCCAAGATCATAGTGGTCATGAACGCACTTCGAGACTTATGGTGTGATGGATCAAGTTACGGGTTGGTTTGTTAAATTTGGTTTTCCAAAATATCTAATATAAGATAGTTTATGGTAGAAATAACTTCATTCAATAACATTTTGATAGATTTATGTGTAATTATAAACATAATATTTTATTTTAACACTATTATTAAACAATTTCCTTAAAAATTGTAATAAATTTATCATTATTAGATAGTTATAAATTTACTTTTAAGGTAATAATTATCTTCCAGATGTTTATGTTAAGAAATTTTCAACATATCCAATCCCTCTAGTCCTATTTTAATTTTTTATAATTTTTAATCCATTTAATAAAAAAGTATTTAATAAAAAATTACATTAAATAAATTTTAAGAACTATTCACATATTTTGGCATAAATACATCAAAAATGGAATGAAATTTTAATAAAAACTCATTCACCATCCATTTTATATTTTTATTAACAATAAATTTAATTTGAAACCATAATTATTCCACAATGATATTACTTTTTATCTTTTTAAAATCATTTACAATAATTTTTCTACTTCTTGCTGAATCACCATATCATTATTGTGTAAGTATTTAATGTAATTATACTATCCCTAAAAATTAAAAAAAATTAATATAATTAACAAATTATTTAGGTTAAAAATAAAATTTAATAATAATTCATATCATCTTATTATCCATATGGGAACATGTAAGAAGAATAAAAAATAAAAAATTAAAACCAAATGTAACCACATTCATAATTTAAAAATAAATTATAAATTGAAATCAAATTTAGAAATAAAATGGTTGTTATTAAATTAGATCTCATGAATTCAAGAAAAGCACATAGGTATATCCTCCCCCTTTCCCGATCACTTTATGATATTACCCCTCTATTGATAGTGAAGTTTAGATGGTGCCAGAAAGGGGAGATGTTATAATAAAATAAAAATAAAGAATAGACATAAATATATCAGAGGTCATAGTCTAATGATTACTTCATGGGTTGATTGGATGATATGGGGATGCTTTTGGAGGGATGAGTTCGCCTCATTTTATTGGCCATAATTTGCCTTTGAAAGTAGATGTGTTTAATCCATAATAAATGAATGAATCACACATTGCATACTACATGAATGTTTTTAATAAATTTATTGAACTTATCTCCCCCAAATTTCAGAATATTTGGAAATGATTGGAGAGAGTTGGGTTTTTTTACACCATTAATTTATTCTGCCAAGTCAGACTCTCCACATTTTAAATCTTTAGATTATCATGGATTAATGACCAAGAAAATGAAATATACACATGTAAAATCATTCATTAATGTTATTACAAAACTACTTTTTAAACCACACACCAAATTAATAAGTATTTCGTCCCCCCAATTATGATATATGGGCCTGATACCAAAAATCGATAGATCTGTGATGAGTTTTCATGGCCCAATTTGTGATCTTCTTTTCAGATTTCATATTATTGATTAGAGATTTTGGTCCAAAAGAATTAAATGAATATGTGGATGTATATAATACTAAAAGGAAGGAATTTAACTATTTGGATTGGAATCGAAATTTTATTTCCTAAAAACCTAAATAATTTATAAATGTTAAAAATCCAAAATGGGCCATTTTTATGATTAAGCTGAAAATACCACCAAAATCATAAAATGTGACAATTTATCTTAAATAACACATAATTGGGATTTGAAACATTTAAATTAAATGTAAAATTATTTAAAATATTTTTTCTATAAATTCCGCCACACTTAAACCATCCACTTCCTCAATCATAAAATCTCAATATTGATAACTATTGGGAACCGAGGTTTCCATTATTCAAGTTCCAAAATAGTTAAATCAAAAAATTATAAATGTCAAGTAAAATTTTAAAAATTACACATAAAATAAAAAATTTATTTCCCATTTTCCAAATAAATAATCAATTCTTTCATTTTACATTCCCCTTTTGAATAATAACATATCTTCTCCTTTCATTCATTCATGCATCTCAATGAATTATTATTAAACATACCAAATACTGATTTAGCGCACTTTTGAATATTTTCTCACATATATAAAGATATAATTCATTTGGATTTACGTTCATATGATGAGAACATGTTAATTATCTATATTCTTGTAAATGAAATACTTTCCCCACTTTGTAAAGACAAAATGTGAATAAAATAACAAGAACATGTTATAAAGGTTCAAATGACTATAAGGATTAAGGTTGTTTTGATTTTATAATTTGAAAATTAAAGATCACGGAGATGGATTTATCTCCAAAGTATAATTCCTAATATCAAAAACATATGTGTAATGAAATTATCCATTTCAAAGTAGCAAATCCCACTTCCCCTAAATTCAATGTGTGATCATGATAAATTGTGCATAATGAATGATTTGGGAACCCTCTTGAATTTTTGTAAATATTTTTTATTTTTTATTTAATTTTTCTAATTTTATGTTTGACACATACCTCACATCTGTCACCAAACCAAAATTGATAAAATCATCTATTTGGTATTGGCATTTTTTTGTTTTCCCAAATCACAACCCCTTCTTAATTTTTAATTTTTTGTTTTTTATTTTTTGTTTTTTATATTTTTTATTCAAGAGGGTAAAAAAATGAGTACAATTAATTAATAAAATTATAATTATAATTACCAAAATAGTACCCCCACACTTCTTCATTACAATGTATATCATCCCTTACACCATGATTTTATTTACCCCCAAACTTCTACATAAAAATATCTTGCAAATACATAGAGTTGGGTTGTAATAGAAAAAATAGGCCTGAAACATATATCAATCCTATAAAGGTCAGTCATGGTCTCTATGGGATAAATAATGGGTCATGTGAAGGATGACTTTAAGCATAAGGTACTTTCAAAATATACCTCAATCATTGTAAATGTATTTTTCCAGTCAGTAGCTTTGACATGTTCAAATACAAGTTATGGTAGGTAATGTGTCCCTTGATCACTCAATAAAAATTCTCTAGATAAAATAGAAAATATTTTGTCTATAAATCCTCTTGAGAATGAGATATATGAATAGGAAAATAACTCAAATTGTGATTAATAATAAGAAATCAATTCACGTGAATTTCAAAAAATAAAATCATGAAAAATGGTTGTGGGATTTCATTTAAAAAAATTAATTAATTCTTTTAAATATCAAGTCCTCATTCTAATATCCATGCTTCACTTTAATCATTAAATTTTTTATTTTACTCCTTTAATTTAATTAACATTGAAATATGAAAAATGTAATCACAATATTTATATAAAACTTATGTCTCTATGATAAGTCAAGTAAAGCATGGACTCAAGTGAGAGTATACAATTTTACTTTTAAATATCAAAATAACACATTTTAAACAATAATATAAGGAATTAAAATTATATTTAATTTAAAATAAAACTCTCATTAACAATGATTCTTAATTCTGATGATTCATATCATTTTCCTTATGTTTTATTTTTATCCACTTTCAGGACGCATGTATTCTTATGTTTCTCCATTCTTCCACCTTTCATCCTCTTCATCAATAGAAATGAATTATAAGAATAAAAACACATGATAGTGAAGGCCTAATCAATCATGATAGAATATTCCCTAGGGTATGTTTATACTATGGAAAAAAATGTGGGTTGCCTCCCGAAATCACATTTATTGAATATCTCCAGCTAAACTCAAAAATTTATTTTTCAAAAGAAAATCATAGACTATAAGATTCCCTCCCAGAAACATATTTTTTGAAGTGTTCGTAATTAATATAAAATTAATTTTTTTCATGTATTAATAAAAAAATAGAAGTAATACCTCTCATTTAGTGTAATGTATAGATGAAACTTGGTTGGTCATTATTGATAATTTGGGTGAAGGAGTGTGATCTCCTCCACTTGTTCTTGAGGTATAATCTCATGGAACTTCTTCATCATCTACCCATTTAATATGAATGGGTTTTATCCTCCTATACTTTTTATCAAAATATCACCAATGGGGTATATATGAATTATAGTAAAGGGTAATTACCATATGGAATGAAGTTTACCTTGCATTAGCTTATGTAGGGATTTATATAACAGCACTTGATATTTAGGGTTGAAGGTTCTTGGTTGAATCCTATTTTCATGGTCCATACTTATTCTTTCAATATAGATCATTAAATTTTCAATATAATCCCTCCTAATTTACTATAGCTCCTATAATTTAAATATTTCTCTCCTTCCTAGCTTTATTAAGGTCCAAATTCCTCTCCCTTATCACCCAATAGGATTTGTTCTCCAATTCCACGGGAGGGTGGAAAATCCTTCTACAAATCAATCTATAGGGTCCCATCCCTATGGGTGTCTTGTAGGATAATCTCTATGCCTATAAATTGTCATATAACCTTTTGTTCTAGTCCTTCTTATTGGGATAAAATGCCTTTTCTAGAATTTCATGGATATCTCTATCGAAGACTTCTACTTGGACATTTGTTTGGGGATGGAATGTGCATAACAGTTTATGATGCACCCCACACATTTCCTACAATACATCCATTTTTCTGTTAAATAAATCAGTTCCCTAATAACTCATGAATTTTTGTGGCACTCTAATCCTACAAAATATGTAAGCCCTAAAAAAATCTCAATCAACTTTAGAATCGTGAGTTCTGGATGGTTTTTCTTCCACCCATTTTGAAATATAGTCTAAAACCAAAAGATTATATGAATTTCCAAATGACATTGATAATTATACCATAAAGTATATACCAAATAATTCAAAAAAATTACAATACATTCCTGTATATTGAGTAATTTCCTATTGTTTTGAGATATTTCTAGAAAACAGGAATTATCAACATCCTTTATAAAATTCATATTCATATTTGATTAAGATAGGATAAAAAATACTTGTTTAAAATAATTAGGGTTTTCTTCTGAGGTCCAAAGTGTCCCATATGAGAGAATTTGTGATAAAATTCAAACATTGATCCAATTTTAATTTTTGATAAGCATCTTCTTATAATTTGAGAATTACAAATTTTCTACAGAATTGGGTCTTCCCAAATATAAATTCTTGATTCATATTTAATATTATATTGTATATTATATCATAGATGAGAGGGTACCTAAGACATAACCAAATTACTAACAATGTTGATGTACCATGGTACTTCTCTATTAATGTTGTTGAGTTGTTCTCTAGGAATATCATCATTAACTGGGTTCTTGTTTGGAATTTCTACTTCAGTGGTGTGAGTAGTTTACATAGATGATCAGCCAGTGGACTTCCAGTTCCCTTTTTATCATTAATTTAAAAATTAAACTCTTATAAGTGTAGAATCCATCTCACCAATCTTGTTTTATCATTTAACTTTTTCATAAATACATGAGTGTGACATGATCATAAAAAACCACAACATTAGTTCCAAGATGAAATTATCTGAATTTATTTAGTGAAAATATGAATATAAGAAACTTAATATCATTTTTTGTGTAATTTACTTATATGGAATCCCAAATCCTTGATATGTATGTGATGACTTGAGTAATGATGTCTATTTTTTCATATTGTGGGTCCAACTTCTTGGTTTAATTCATTAAAAAGTAACTCAAAATGGTACTCCTAGTTGGTTGGATTCATTTTTGGTGGTTTGATTGACCTATTCGTCAATATATAAAATGATTCCATGTATGTATAATCAACATTAATGTCACCATCCATTAAAATTGATCTTGAGAGTGTGAGATTGATCTTACTAAATTTCTTGATGAATCATCTGTAAAATATTTCATTCCATAAAAACGATCTAACATGTTTTACACAAGATGGATATCAAAATGAATTTATTACTTAAACTTTTTATCTATCAACTTCAATCCATTTTTGTAAAATTATGTTCCCCAAAACTATTCACTTTTCAACCATTAAATGGAATTGTTTAGAAAATTTGGGAATAGTTATTTTCAATGCATGTTTTCAGAAATATTTAAAATTTCCTAAGTAATGATCAAATGAATTTCCAAAAACTATGAAATCATCGAGAAATACCTCCAAGAATTACTCAATATGGTCTAAGAAACTACTCACCATGAATCTTTGAAATATACTTAGGGTATTGAATATATCAAAAGGCATCCTTTTTTAGTTTAATCTTCTAAAAGGATAGGTGATGGTCATCCTCTATTGGTATTCTCATGCGATCAGTGCCATTAAGAATCCTGAAAATCCATCTAAAAATAGTAAATAGTGTTTACATGAAACTTTTTTAGCATCTAGTCGATGAACGAAATGGTAAAGTTTTCTTTTCTAGTAACTTAATTGAGATTCATGTAATCTATGCGTACTCTCCATCTATTTTTTTCTCTCATGGGGACCAGTTCATTAAATTCATTTTTAACCATGGTCTAGACGGTTTTCATTGGGACTAAATGAATTAGAATGACCCACTAAGAATTAGATATTGGGAAAATTATTTTATGTGCTATAAATTATTTTATATTTTTCTTAACAACCTGTATTATGGGGTGATTGAGTCTTCATTTCGGTTGTCTAACATGTTGAGAATAACTTTATAAAAATATTCTATGAGGGCATAAATTGGGATTTATTCTAGGTATATCACTTAAACTCTATATAATTTTCATGTAAATTTTTTCTAAGAAGGTTAAACAAATATTGTTCACGTGAATCGGATAAGTTATTGTAAATGATTACTATAAATTTATCTCATTCCATTGGGTAACCATGCATGAAGTAATTTGGTAATGGATTATGTTCCAGACATGGGGGCTATTCAAAGGATGATATTGAAATTAGATTTCATACTTTGAAGGATAGATTATCTGGTATCATCTCAATATCTTTTAATAAATCATCAAATAGTTGAATTTTACATCTTTGTCTATCATGATATCTAGATTTTCTGGATCATGCGAATTAGAAGATTCAATAGAAGAATGTCCTCCAAATGATAAGAAGTCATGAAACATTCCTAAATCATCAATTGGTGGAACATATTCTTCATGGGATATCATATAAAGTGAGTGATTTATGGAAGGATGTTTCATCATTTCCAAAATGTTTAAGTGTAATGTAATATCTCCAAGTTCCATTATAGGTTTTCCTTCATGGAAATTGATTATACTCCATGCTATTTTCAGGAAGGGTCTCACGAGGATGATGGGGTACTAATAGGGTGTTCGGTCTTATCCTATTTCAAGGACATAAAATTCAATTGGAATGGTCAATCCTCTTACTCCCATGAGTACATCTTCTACAACTCCATATGGGAAAATGGTGGATTTTGTTTCTAATTATACCCCCACTCAAGTTGGTATTAGTTATCCGATCTACAAGGATAATAATTCTAAGTGAGGCATAAAATTTATTGATGCTCCAAGACCACATAGTGTATCAGTAAAATTTAATGACCCAATAGATGAGGAAATCGAGAATTTCCATAGATCTTGACATTTTTGAGTTATCTGTAACTGTAACATCCATATAAAATAAAGAATACCCCATTTTCATATTTATTAATATTTTTGAATTAAATATTAATTTTATTTTAAAGGGGATGCTATATTCAATGGCGTACCTGACAGAAAATAATGGGTTTCTCCGAAGCCAAAAGTTGCACACAATGCTGAGTCATAATGAAAAAATAATAATATAATATTTTTTTAAATGGTAGTTAACGCCTAACTGTTGTATTGAAAGGAATGAATAGATCATATTAAAATATGATTATACAATTTTTTAAAATGTTTTTACATTTATTCAATAAAATATAGAGACTTAAAATGTGAATGAATCTAATTTTAATCAAAAATAGTCTAATATTCTTTAAAAGGTCGATTTACCACCTTTTAATGGATAACAATTTTTAAATCTAGTTTTGGTCACTTTTATATATTCTATTTTACAAAATGAAATTTTCCTTTAGAATTGGGACATCAAAATTTACTTTGGGTAAATTTTTGTTATTTTTCTGATAAAATTCATTTTTTAATGAATAGTGAAAAATACTATATTTTAATTCAAAACTGCCATTTAATCTAATTTATTTATATGGTAAGATTATATTCTTAATTGGTTTTATTGTGTGATTATATTCTATTTTTACCATTTAATCTGTTTTTGGTCATTGGAATTAATTTCACTTTGACATTGGACATAAACAAGTGACAATCTTTTGATAGTTAATATTTCTAAAAACCACGCTTTTTGTTTTAACAATGAGAATACATTTTAAATTAATTAATGAATCTTCTATGTTTTAAATTTTTTAAAATAGACATCATTTTTGAATTCGTAATATCAAATATATCTTAGGCTGAATTTTTGGTATTTTTCAGAAAATTTTCATTTTTTGATGAATAGTGAAAACACTTGGTAGTAGTTAAAAAACTGACTTTTAATTAAATGAAATTTTACCACATATCTGAATTGAATTTAAAAAATTTTTCATACATGGTTGTTATTAGTATGTAAAATTTGGTTCAATAAGATGAAAAGAATTTTTGTGAATAGTAACTTTTGACTTTTATTTACCACGGTTGAAGTTAAATAGGTCAATTCAAAGTAAAAACAATATTATAATAATATAAAATTACGTTGAAACTTGTTATAAAATTATTTGAAGAGTAATGGTCAACCAATACATTCTTTGGGTGAGACTTTTGGCCAATTAATGCCACTTGGGTAAGAAAATGATATTAATATCTTTTGTAAAAGTAAAAATAATAATATCATAAACATGTATTTGTTTGCTAAAACAATTTTAATGTGGGGTTATATAATTTATATACTCAACTATAAATATTCATTTGAAAGATAAAACGTTTTCTTACATCATGATATTACTTTTATAATTAATAGACATCAATAAAAAAATTATTGATTTCATAATAATGATGCAGTGTCTACCCCATTAATGAATGATTTAAATAAATAAGATTAAAAAGATTAAAAAATAATTAAAACCTGTCCAATTATTGTTGGATGATTTTATTTTGAACATGATTCATATTATTTTCAATTTTAATGTGTTTTGGACCTTTAGAAACAGAATATAATTATATAATAAAATAATTTTTTCAATCTTTCCCAAAGAGGTCCTCCTCCCCCTTATAAAAAGCCCTCACCTCTAACCCATTAGTGAAACCTCTCAAGCCCATTGGCTCATCCAACCTCAGCACAAATAAGCTCCCAATATCCCTCTCTTACACCTAGAAGCCTTACCATTGGCTTAAGGAACTTCAGGAAATCCTTTTGGTTCAAACCAAAGGGAGTAACCTGATTTAAAGGTAACGTCTTCTTTTAAGTTCTTTTCTTTTTTATTAACTTCTCCAACCCCCTAAAATCTTGTTATTCCTTTATTTTATAAAAAAACCAGTATCTTAAATATACTAGGTTGTTTTTATGAGAAGGATTCGAACTACACTTAAACACACCTTCATATAATGGTTAAAGAACATACTGTTTCTATGGACGAAAAACTACCGCTTCACGAAACGATGATTGTTCAATATTCTCCTACCACCTCTTTTGGTGGCCATTAAGATCGAAATGTATTTATATGATATATATTTTATATTTATATTGATTTTATGATTCTTTATTTTTAATTTATAGAATATATTTTTGGATTATATAATGGGTAAATACTATAATTTCATTTGAGGAAATGCGGACTACCGCCCCCTCAATGTGATATGACTCGTTCATTTCTTACGTGGAACATATAAAAGAAGGAGTTAATGAAATTATATATGATATTATACTGGAATTATAATATATCTATTTATCATTATGTTTTCATTCCATTAAATATGAAATACAAATTAAAGTAGCGTTCATGCGTACTTACGACTTACAGTCTCCATTAACCATGCATTTTATTTCTTATCTCCAAATGTTTTGTAATATTATAAATGCATACATATAATGGATATATATGATATATAAGATATCTAAATCATGAATATAATTCAGAATATAATGGTATTTTTACCACATGAACAACTTGTAATTATATGAAGTTCATTTTTGACTCAAGTACCAAAACTCGACAAAACGACCATTATTAACATATATGATTGAATAATTTTTATAACAAGGAAATAAGTGATATAAAAGGAATAATAAACTTGAAAAATGTTTTTATTCAAATAGAAATTAACTTTAGTTTATTATTCAGGACATTAAAGAACAAACGGGTAAAGTCAGACACAAGGTAAGGGGTTTCTTATCTCACATTTAATTCCATGATATTTCCATTATTGGCCACTTATTTATTGCATGTGGTGTATTTTGTACAGAAATATGATATATATTATCATCATTATATTTATATTCATGGAATTATGTGATTCATTGTGTGGTTATTATGTTTTGGTCATATGACTAGATTGATTAAAATGAGGTAAGGGTTTTTCATCTCACTTTTTATTCCTGTGAGATTAATGCTAAATTTGCCACAATTTTATTTTTTGTGGTGTATGTACTTCCCATGATTTTATTGATTGTGTAATACAAATCAATTAATGGGTATTTATATATTCATTGTATGACCCTTATTTAATGTGTCGTATGTTTTGTTAGTTGGAAAATATGTAAGGGATACATTCACCCTTCTCTTCTAAAAGGCTTCTTTTTGTTATGTATTTTAATTTACATATTCTTATATGGGGATATGTTCTTATATATCCTTATTGTTTTAAATTTTATATCCAAGTGATGAGATAACTTTTTCTCTCTCATCAACACATTTTCTGAATTTTAATGTGACGTCGTTAGGCTGTCAAATTTATGTAAGGGAACTTATTCACCCAATTTCAATTCATTGGGTTAAACATCTACTTCATGACTATGTCATGTAATGAATATGTTTGAATAACATCTAATTGTATTAAAATTAATACCCACTTATATTGGTTTTATTTTTATTTATCACAAATAATTATTTCATTGATTCATCCTTAATCTACAGATACCGTCTTTATAAGGGATTTTGTCTCAATTTACATTCTATTGAGACTTTATTGTTGTTGTGAACTAATTCACTCTTATAAGGTGTATATACTTCCATTTGGCATATTATATCATAAATCCATTTATTCTCAATATATAATAATGTTCATATTAAATGTTATTCCTCAATTATTTTTATTCAATCGTCTCTCATTTTGTAAAAAACTATTTAACTAAAATATCGTTTTTAATATTTTAATGATTTATTGTTTTAAATATTTCACATTAAAGTCCATTTTTATAAAATGGTTTTTGGATTTATTTATATATAAATTAATGTTTTAAAATTATAATTCATTTAAATGTTTCAATGGGTTATGCGACACTTTGATTAAAAAATATCTTTATTAAATGTTTTAAATGATTTTTAAAAATGGTTTAATAAATAATTTATTATTTCAATATCGTGAAATGATTTATTTTGATTGAAAATGAAATGATATTAATGAAATATTTATATTTTAAATATTTTATGTGTTATGATTTTATAATGGTACATTGACATTGTATGGGTTGTTACGTGATAAATCTAATGACAGGTGGTTCAGTCATAAACCAGGACGGGTGGTTACATTATAACCTCTAATGAATTGGGTATAGAAGTTGGTCATTTGGTTATTCCATAATGTGATATTTGTGGAATTTGTTTGTATGATTATTCCATTTAAGTATGTTTATTTCCCATGTTACCTATAATGTTATGTGTTCTTCCCATGGGTTTTATTGTAATCGTTTTCTTACAAAAGTGTAAGAAATGATCATTCATTCAGTGAAGTGTATTTACTACTCAATAAAGGTGAAAAGTACTACTAATGATAAAGTATTCATGGATTACATGTTGTTCTGAAAAAACTAACAGTTTCCTTATTTGTATATCCCTTCCTAATCTTTTTATTCTCATCCCATATTTTGAAATGTTTTTCACATGACATACTGATAAATAGGGTCAAGGATGGGAGCGAGGAAAAGTCATGCAGTCTAAAACAAGGAACAGGATCTGAATCTTTTTTTCAAAGAGTTTTTATTTTATGAAAAAATGAAAACTGTTTAGAAGTGTCTACATTGTAATTTTTGAGATGTAATGTAATAGTTATGGCATAACTCTCTAAATCTATAAACCCGAAAAGATCCTCAATTTTAGTTATTCACTTAATTCAATATTATGTAAAGTTTAAGGTCATGTCCTTATAACTCATAACATAGTTCAATTTAGATAACTTTAGATGTTAGGGTGTAATTTATGTATAAGTTACATAACCATAATCATTATCACATTAGAAAGATTCGTAGTTATTTTAGATGTGATAAATGGTTATTACATTTTAGGGTGAAAAATGAATGGTATTAGATAACTATTGAAGATAAAATATGTTACGGTTATTTTTGAAGAATTTTTTCAATTTTTTTGGAAGGATATAAAATTGTGTAGTTTTTGAAAAATGATAACACACATACTGTGTCACAACCCGTCATGTCGGAAAAAGTTGTGGGAATCGAACCCACACCCAAAGTGTTATTGGGATTTATCACCTAGCACTAGACTCTGTGAACTCCTGGGTTAGTATGACTAATTCTTTTTAGTTAAATGATTTTATAGAACAATAATAATTTTATTTGGGTTCTAATGTTTTATCAAATAGAAATCCTTGTTATAGGAAAATGATTTGGTGATTAAGTGATAATGGTTATTTTGGAAGACATTTTATCTTTTGGGAACATTATATGTTTAATGAAAATAGAATACTATGGGATTTAATTTGTGGATTAATGGTTGAAATATTATTTTGGAAGAAGCTATGTTTTTTTGTGGACATAAGTTGTTTTGGGTTATTAATGGAAATGATTAACCTATCATAGAGAATATTTGATTAGGTTAATTACACTTCAGTGTGGGACTTTAAGAGTAGTCAATGTTTTTGGAGATAAATGTTACCATTTACTGTGGAATACTATGTCATTAAATCCTTGTGAGTTTTGGGTTTCAATATTAGTTTGGATTATTTTTACGAATATTTAGGACAATTGTATATTGAATGGTATTTCATGAACTTTGGGAACTTCTTCTTAGAATTTTGGAGATTGAGAGTAGTATTTCTTTTTATAAAGGATTATCCTTTTGGTGATTATCTGATCTTGTACTAAACAATTTTGTTTTTGGTTAATGTATAGAGATAGGGGAAATTTATGGTTCAATTTTTTTATCAGGTTATTCTCTAGAAGATGATTCTAGAAATTTTTATGTGACCAAGTCATCTTGAATACACATAGTTTGGAGAAGGAATGAGTTTTTGGTCGAGATTTTGTAAATGATGAAAGTCTACATGTCAAGTAAGTATGATTCCTTATTCTCATATTTAATATCGTAAATAAATTCTCCAACCTTATGAAAAGGAACTTAAACCAAAAATGTTGTTTAGTTACTTTTCCTACTGGGAAACTAATGACTGTTTAACCTATCACAAATTTGTGGTTTTCTTATTGTTAACACTCTCCCAATAATTTTTTCTATCACTCTGCATCAGAACATGACACTTAGATTCTCATCTAGATCCATGTTTTCATGAAATCGAAGTATGGGTTATCTCAGTCAACCTTTTTAAATATCTTTATTTCATTTAATGTGGTAGTTTCATTTACTCTTCTTCTAATGTGGGTCATTCAATGTAGTTTCCAAGCCCAATTTTAAAATTTTGAGGACAAAATTTCCAAATAGGGGGAAAGATGTAACATCCCTAGAAAATAAAGAATATTAAATTTTCATATTAATAAAAAAAATTGAATTAAATATTAATTTTAATTTAAAGTGGATGAAATATTTAATGGCGTACCTAACATGAAACAATGATTTTTCTAAAGTCTTATGTTTCAAACAATGTTGAGTCATAATGAAAAATAATAATATAATATTATTTTAAATATTAGTTAATGCCTAGCTATTATATTGGTGGGAATGAAAAAAACTAACTACAATATTATTACACATTTCTGTAAAATGTTTTTATATATATTCATTAAAAGTAATAGGCTTAAAATGTTAATGAATCTAATTTTAAGTACAATAGTCTAATATTCTTTAAAAGGTCGATTTAACGCCTTTGTAATAGTGAACCATTTTTAAATCTAGTTTTGATAACTTGTATATATTCTATTTGAAAAAATAAAATTCTTCTTTAGAATCGAGACATAAATATTTACTTTGGGTAAATTTTTGGTATTTTTCTAATAAAATTAATTTTTTTAATGAATAGTAAAAAATACTGTATTTTAATTCAAAACTGCCTTTTAATCTAATTTATTTATTTGGGAAGATTATATTTTTAATTTTTTTAAAGTGTAATTAGATTATATTTTTACCATTAAATCTAATTTTGGTCATTGGATGTAATTTCACTTTGAAATTGGACATAAACAAGTATCAATATTTTGATAGTTAATATTTCATAAAAACACGCTTTTTAACAACAGGAATTAATTTTAAATTCATTAATGAAACTTTTATGTTTTTAATATGGTAAAATAGACATCATTTTTTAATTCTAAATATCAAATATCACTTAGGCTGAATTTTTGTTATTTTTCAAAAAACCTTCATTTTTTGATAAATAGTGAAAACATTAAGTAGTAGTTAAAAACTGACTTTTTCATTTAAATGATGTTTTACCACTTCTGTGAATTGAATTTAAAAAATTTGACATACTTGGTTGTTATTAGAAAGTAAAATGTGGCTTAATAATATGAAAATAATTTTTGGGGAATGGTATCTTTTGACTTTTATTTACTGTAGTTAAAGGTAAATAGGGTAATTCAAGGTAAAAACAATATTATAATAACATAAAATTACATAACACTTGTCTGAACCTTATTGGATTAGTAATTTATAACCAAGAAAATTGTTGTGTGAGACTTTAGGACTTTTAATGACACTTGGGTAATATAATGATATTAATAACTTTTTATTTATAGTAAAAAATAAAAATATCATAAACATGTATTATTTTGTTAAAAAAATTAATGTGGGCTAATATAATTTATATATTCAATTATAAATATTCTTTTGAAATCTAAAATGATTTCACACATCATGATATTTTTTTATAGTTTTTAGACAACAAATAAATAAAATTATTTGTGATGCAATAATGATGTAGTGTTTACCTCATTAATGAGTGATTTAAATAAATAAGATTATAAAGATTAAAAAAATATCCAAAACCTATCCAATACATATTGGATGATTTTATTTCATAAATGAGTTATATTATCTTCTACATTAATGATTTTTGAACCTTTATAAGCCATAAACCATTATATAATATACTAATATTTTCAAAACATTCCTAAATAGCCCCTCCTCCCCCTTATAATAAGTTGTCACATCTAACCCATTTATCACACCTCTCAAGACCCCTGTCTTATCCAACCTATGTCCAAATAAGCTCTCAATATCCCTCTCTTTCTCCTATAAGCCTTACATTATGCATAAGTCACTTCACAAAATTCTTCTGGTTCAAACCAAAGGTAGTTACCTAATTTTAAGGTATTGTTCTTTTCCATTATTTTAATTCTCCAACCCCTAAACTCATTTTATTCCTTTATATAATAATGACAAAATTTATCCTAAATATACTATATTATTTATGAGATTTATTCGAACTACACTTACACACATCTACCTCTAATGGGTAGAGAACATACTGTTTTTGTGGACGGTAAACTACTTCCTCACGAAATGATGATTGTTCAATCTTCTCCTACCACCTCTTATGTTGGCCATTAAGATGGAACTATTTTTATAAGTTATATATTTTATATATTTTTTTTATATTCTTATATAATTTTCATTTATAGAATACCATTATTGTTTCCATAGTGGGTTAATACGATAATTTCATTTTAGAAAGTGCAGACTATCGCCCCCTCAAAGTGATATAACTCGTTAATGCCATACGTGGAATGTATAAAGGATGGAGTTAATTAAATTATTTATCATATTATACTCTAATTATATTATAACTATTTATCTTTAGGTTTTCATTCCATTAATTATGAAATAGAAATTAAAGTAGCGTTCATGCCTACGTACGACTTACCGTCACCATGAATGGTGTATTTAATTTCTTATCCCCAAATGTTATGTAATATTATAAATACATACATATACTAGATACATATTATATATAGTATATCTAAATCATTAATTTCATTCTGGAGAATATATACTTTTGATCACATGAATTACTTGTAATTATAGGAAATTCATTTTTGAATCAAGTACCAAATATCGAAAAAATGACCATTATTGACTCAAATGATTGAAAAAATGTTTATAACATGGTAATAAGTTATATAAGATGAATAATAATCTTAGAAAAGATTCTTATGAAAATTTAAATTAACTTTATTTTTTTATTCATGAGATTAAAGAGAGAACATGTCAAGTCGGACACAAGGTATGAGGTATCTTATCTCACATTTAATTCCACAAGATATCAATTATTTGCCACTTATTTATTGAATGTGGTGTATTTTGTTACGAAATTTGATATATATTATCATTATTATCTTCATATAAATTTTATTTTGTGATTCATTTTGTTGTTATAAACTTATTTTCTTATGACTCGATTGATTACAACGTGGTAATTGGTTTTCTTCTCACTTTTTATTCCCATGGGATTCATGCTATATTTTCCACTATTTTATTTTGTGTAGGGTATATAATGCCCATGATTATATTCAATGTTTAATATACATTAATATGTGGGTATTTACATAATCATTATGTGTCCCTTATTTTAATGTTGCATATGTTTTGTATGTTACCAAATTGGTAAGAGAACCATTCCCCCTCCTCTTCTTAAAAGACTTCATTTTTTGTTATGTCTTTTAATTTACATCTTATTATGTTGGGATATGATCTTATATATAATTATTGCTATAAATTTTATGTCCAAGTGATGATATAAACTTTTCTCTCTCATCATCTCATTTTCGAAATTTTAACGTGATGACATTAGGCTGTCGAATTTATATAAGGGAACTTCATCACCCAATTTCAATTCATTATGTTAAACTTTTATTTCATTATTATGTAATTCTATGAATATGTGTGAATAACCTATGATTTTTTTACACTTATTATCCACTTATATTGGGTGTATTTCTATTTTTCACACATAATTAATTCATTGATTTATCCTTAATCTAAGGATACAGTCTTTATAAGGGATTTCGTCTCAATTTACATTCTATTGATATATCATTGTTGTTCTGAACCAATTCACTCTTTTATTGTGTATATACTGTCCTTCGAAATATTATATCATGAATAAATTTATTCTTATGATATAATAATGTTCGATTAAATGTTATTCTTCAATTATTTGTAATCAATCGTCACTCATTTTTTAAAAACTCTTTAATTAAAATATCATTTTAAATGTTTTGAGGAGTTATTCATCTAAATATCTCTCATTAATGTCCATTTTTTCAAAATGGATTTTAGAAATTATTTATATAGACATTAATGTTTTCAAATAACAATTCATTTAAATATTTCAAAGTGGTATGGTGGACTTTTATTAAAAAATATCTTTATTAAATGTTTTAAATTGTTTTTGAAAATGGATTGATAAAGCATTAATTATTTCAATATCATAAAATGATTTATTTTGATTTCAAATGAAATTTCATTAGTAAAATATTAATATTTGAAATATATTATGTGTTGTTATTTTATATTGGTACATTCTCATTTTACAATTGGTTACGCGATAAACCAAATTACAGGTGTTGTCGTGATAAACCCGGACATGTGGTTTCGTTATATCCTCCAATGAATTGGGTATGGAAGTCAGTCGTATTTCTATTTCATTTATTGATATGTGTGGAATTCGAACGTATGTTTATTCCATTTATGTATATTTATATCCCCCTATAACCTATATATGTTATGTGTGCTTTCTATGGGTTTTGCGGTAATATTTTGGTTAAAAAAGTGTAAGAAATGGTCTTTTATTAATTGAAGACTGCTTACTACTTAATAAAGGTGAAATGTATTTCTTATGAAAATGCATTCATGGTTTACTTGTTTTTTTGAAAAAATAATAGTTTTTCTTCGTTTCATATACCTTACTACGGTTTTTTTGCTCATCCCATGTTTTGAAAAAAAAATTGAAGGACTTAAAGATAAATATGGTCAAGTAGGGGATCATGGAAAAGTCATGATGTCTAAAACATGGAAGTAAACATGACTCTTTTTTCATAAAGTTTTTATTTTATGAATAAAATGGAAACTGAGTAGAAGTGTCTTATTTGTAATTTTTTAGATGAAGTATTATAGTTATGGCCTAATTCTATAATTTTCTAATCCAAAAAAAGATCTTTAATGTGAATTATTCAATTAATTCAAGATTATGTAATGTTTAAGGATGGGTCCTTATAGTAACACCCCAAAACATTTCATGGTATGTTCTTCTTAAATAATTTTTATTCATTATATATCCTATATTTCAGGAAGTTCTATATATCTTTTGAAGAAAAACATTATAGTTTAATGTTAAAACCTATCAATTAAACATATATTTTCCACTACTATGTTTCGAATTTCAAACAACTGCTTTCTAGAGTTGTAACCAATAAGTCATTTGGAGTCTAATAGAACCAACATGATTTTTTATGAATGATAACACGCCCTTATGAATAGTAATATAAATATTAATGTGACCCTTATGAATTTTAAGTATGATAATATTTTATTTTCTTAAAGAAATAAGATAATGAGATATTAATTAATTTTTCAATGTGATATAAAACTAATTATTCCTTTAGAATTGTTATTTTCTGAATTAACAATGATTTTATAAAAAATTTAATAAATAACATTTATAAAATTATTTTTGAAAAATGGAGTTCATTTTTGAATTCTACACATCAAAAAATGGTTAGGTTGAATATTTGGGATTTTTCTAAAATTCTAGAATTTTTTATGAATAGTGAAATACTATAAAATACCGTAAATTCAAATTATCAGTAAAATACACTATTAATGACATCATAAGTGATGTAAGACCACTTGGTTTTAACTCACAGTGCATTATTACTATTTGGGTACATATGAATTAATATTATTCTTATTTATAAGCAAAAAATATTATAATAATGATTAAAATAATGAAAAATACCTCCTGTCCTCCACTTTAAATACCACCCTCATTCCCCTATTTCTACCACACCTCTCAAGCCAAGATCCTTACATAAATTCTTCCCAATACTCCTCCTAAGACTCATTCCCACGTACTAGAGTTGGAGTTCTCATCAACAGGCCAAGACCAAAGTCCTTGAGAAGGATCTCAAGGAGAAGATATTAAGAGGTAAACATCCTCTTTAGTTTTTTTTTCATTTTATAGTATTCCTTTTAAATTTACTTTGGATTATGTTGGGATATGTCATTACATATCCCCCTTACTTCCCATATTATGTAATAGTGATGAGATTCCCCCTTTCATTCATCAATCTATTTTATGAAATTTTATGTGATGTCGTTAGGCTGTCGAATTTTCATGAAAGATTTCTCAATTTTTCTTCTATTTTGAGTTCCTTTATTTTATACTACATTACTCATCTACCCTCATCCAAATTATACGATAATTCCAATATGGTACATGAACTAGAATTATATTATAATAATTATATATTTCATCACCATCTCTCTTTCCCCTTACTCTTATGATAAAAATGAAAACATCATCTATGATGTGTTGATTAATCACATTCAATGACGACGAGTTCTAAATTTTTAATACCATCTTCCATTATGGCCATGAAACCATTTTTTATGTAGTAACCAAATCAAAATATATTTATTTCATATAATTAATGATCTTTAATCCTTATACACTCATAATATAAAATAATAATACAAAATAAGTTCATTAAGAACAAAACCAAAAAGTTAATCCAAATATTTGTAAAAATAATTTAACTAATGAATCATCATCAGGGTATATAACCAAAAATTATTATGATATAATTTATAAATCATTAATTTCATTAATAAGATATATTAACAATTCTGGGTTTTTATCAACACATCAAATGAACATCCATTCATGAATACAAGTAAAAGGATAATGAAAACCAAGGAAGAAAATGCATCCAAAACAATGAAATGGAACTAATTAAAACCATAAAAAGGGAAATGAAGGAACATAATAATTTAATAATAACTCAATTAAATGTATAAGAGGTTATTTACTAATTAATTAATGAATAATTGTTTTTCTCAGGTCATTAAAAACTGAATAACACACTCGAGCATAAGGTAAGGGGTCTCTCCTCTCACATTCATTTCAGTGATATTTCCATTGTTCAACACTTATTTATAGCATCTGGTGTATTATTTACTTACTTTTTATATATATTATATTTATTATATTTATATCTGTGGTATTCTATGATTGATTTGGTGATTATTGACTTTTGGTTTTACGATTCAATTGATTGCAATATAGTAAGGGGCTTTGTCTCAATTTGCATTTCATTGAGACCTTCTTGGTATTTGTTCACCTAATATTTATTATGTGGTGTATCTACAGCCCATTTAAGATCATTTTTTATTTGAAATTGTAAATATTTTATATATACATATTCTAGTTTCATGGATATGAGTATTTTCTTAAGTCGTATACGTTTTTATATGTGGTGTTTATTTAGAATGTCGTTTTAACTATGGAAATATTGATGAATCGGTATCCTCTACTCTATACGTATTCTGAGAAGCCAGAATTTAATTGTATTAAATATATATATAAGAATGATTTGGAATTGATTTTCTGGTTGGGTCCCACAATATCCCCTTGATGCATCGACGGGTCTCATGAGACAAATCAATTGGCGAGAAACCCTTTGAGTTTGTTTCCAAAAAATCGGTCAAGTTTCTATCCACATAACTAAACCATTTTAATAGTATTATGGCATCATTTGAAAGATACATGATGTCCAATTAATAATCATTCACTTTATTCATTATCATTTATTACTATCCATGAATTTTTCACTATGAAAAAATATATAGATGCGGTTTCATTCTCAGTTTATTAATGGCGTGAGTTTTTCATTTATTCACCATGCAATATTGATTATGTAAAATTGTTTATGATTAACTTATTATTGAATTCATGCTTCTGATATTTGTAACCCTTGCTGTGTTTTTGATCTATCCCCTTTCATTTTTTTACCTTCAATAGTTTAGGAAGATAAGATCATTTATTGAGTTTCTGTGGATGTGATTTTTAGTTTTTGTTATGTATTGTATTTTGTAACCATTCCCAATATAATTTGAGTTATATCTATGTATATAGGTTCTTCAATACTTATAGAATGATCATTCCTTTGGGATTTCATTCCTTATAACCATGATAATGTTTCAAGTAATGTACCGGCTCCAGTCTATGGGGGTCTGGGCGTTATAGTATCAATGGCGTGATCAGGGCTAAGACACATATTCCTATATTGATTCCCTCATTACCATTCAGCCACCTTATCGTAGTGCATAGATCCTTTTTAAAGATTTAATACATAGGTATTTGTCGAATAAACTCTAGTAGTGGGATGTTAATATCATTTTTCTAAAAGGTCTCCAGAATTTAACATTGACGTCGTCCTTCTTTGAATCAACTAATGCAGAATAGAATGGTGCTTGGATATCATTTTTCTCATATTTCTGTTATTGTAACACTCTTTTTTTCCTTTTCATCTCGAACCTTATTCTTTCTTTTTTTTATGGTTCTTTTATTTGGATTTATGGGTTTATCTTCAAGAGGTATCTCAAAATCATCATCCTTAATTTTTCTAGGTGGTGTGATCTCTTTCCCTCTTTAGATTATAATTTCACTAAAATTATCCTTTGGATGTAGAACTATTTGTGCTGGGAGTATTCCTTGGTTCTTGTCTATATAATCCACAATTAATGAAAACTAATTAGTTATCTTATTAATTTTATAATCTATTCCCACAAATTTGTCCTTCAGTAGCTAGTCTGCAATTTCCATTGTACTTGTGGATGGTTGATCATTATTTTTTCACTAAAAAGGTGGTGGTTGGAATGTTTTTAATTACTATAATGGATTCCTGTAAGATTATTGGAATGGGGTTGGATTATGATATTATTGCGGAAATGGTGGATTGACTTGGTTCTATTGAAATCCATATCATGGTTAGGTATGGGGTTGATTTTTATGGTTTGATGGAATTTATTTTTCTATTATATAACATCCCAATTTTCTATCTATAGAACTTACAAACATTGATCAATATAATGATAAGTATAATAGAATAAAACATATACCGAAGTTGGGTCTTGTTGTTCCTTCAATTGGTTTACAATAAGTTTTCTCATCACACTAGTCATTTCCTTAAGTGTTTCATCAAGTAAGGGTGATGAAGAATATGTAGTTCTTACCTCATGGATTCCTCTAGTGCTCTTACCTATAGTGTCTATTTGAAATGAGTTTTGAACAATCTTCTCAATAATAAATCAAATATCTATAGGAAACTTGTCAATAAGGGCTCCCCTTGATGTTCTGTCTACTAGATTCCTATCATTGTTTAGTCATCCTTGGTAGAAAAACATAAGGAATTGGTCCTCTTCCATTTCTTGGTGTGGGAAGCTCACAGAATGATTCTTCAAACATACTTAATGTTCATGGAGAGTCTCTGGGGTCGATTGATGTATGACATAATTATATTTTTTTATTATAGTTATTATGGATGTGGAAAAGAATCTATGCATGAATTATCTTTTAATATATTTACATTCACTAATCTCCTCTAGTTTCATATTATTCAACCATTCCTTTTCATCTCCCTTTAGTGAGAAGGATAATTCCCTCCACTTTACATTCTATTTGTAACTCCTTGGGGGGTTTTATCTATAGAAGAAAAAGGTGAACTCTTTGATGTATCGATTTTGATCATCATTAGTAATATCATGAATTTTAGATAGAACATGGATCATGTTAATGCATAGTTAAAAATCATTTTCTATGTAAGGTACCATGAGATGGTTATTTTGATAAAAAAAATTGCATTCCCAGATGTCTTTCAAGGTGTAGTTGTGATTTCCATCCATTAGTATTGGACCAAAGTGTTCATTAAATGTGTCACTGTCATATGTGATGTTTATTTACTAAAACGTTATTTTTATATTTTCGTTTTTCAATTGGGTTATTGTTTATTCAATTTTAGAATCAAATTCAAATAATTGAATAATTGAACTATAGGTCAATCTAAGTTTTTTTTGTGGTTTGAGGCACTGTGTCCCCGAAAATGGCACCATGTTTGAGGCATACATATCATGGGGTAAGTCAAAACAATATATAAATTACTAACTTATAGTTTATATGTTAACTCCTGGAAGTCTCCTAAATAGTAGTGAAGAAAATTCGCTTGACACTTTTAATTGGTTTTATAAAAACAACTAGTTTTAATTAATTTTGAAAAGAGTGAGAGGAATATATGAGTTTTATTTGGTTTGTTTCAATCAATTGAGAAAGGAAATGATCAGACTGGGTTGGGCTAAACCTAGTACTATGATATAAGGATTTACATGTTTTTCCTTTTTCTTCCATTGGTTGGTTGGGGATAGATTCTTCTACCGAGTACTTTTTCACCATTGGACAGATAATTATGATATGAATATTTTCATTTAAACAGCATATAGGTTTATTCTTCTTACTATGCGCATAATAACCATTAAACAATCACTGCCCAACCCTAATCAATTCCACCTATAGATAAAATAATTGGGTGGGGGTATATGAATTATCGAATAAACTAACTAAAAATAATCAAATTAAAACCTAATGCAACTGCATTCAGAATTTAGAACTGAATTTTGAATTGAATCCATATTTTTAACTAAGAAGTGTTCTTATTAATTTGAATCACAAGAACTGATGGAAAGTGCATATGTATATCCTCCCCCATTCCCTACTACTTAATGAATCTACCCCTCCATGGATAGTGAAGTCGATATGATACGGGAGAGGGGATACATTAAAATAAAACAGAAAGAAAGAATATAAATAAATCTATAGGAGGCCTTCGTCCAATGCTTCCCAAACCGGTGGATTGGATGGTGTGGGATGCTTTCGTAGGGAGGATCTCTCCTCCCTTTATAGGATTGAATTTTTCTTCTAAATTATATTTGTTTTATCCCATATAAAATACATAATCACATATTTCATCCCTAAAAAATGTTGTTAACAAATTTCATGACTGTAACTCCTACAAATTTCAGAATATTAGGTCGTGTTTAGAGAGATTTATGTTTGTTTCACTTTGAGAATTTATTCTACCCATTTAAACTCTCCACATTTTAAATCCCCAAATTATCATGCAATAATGACCAAAAAGAAGGAATATTCTCACATGAAATAATTTATTAATATTGTTTCAAAACATATTTTGTATACTACAACCGATTTTTAAAGTATTTTCTCCCTCTAATAATGAGATTTGGTCACACAATGATAAATCATCAGATCTGGGAATAGTTTTCATAGCCGAAATTGTGATCTTCTTTTGACCTTCAATACGGTTGATTCAACATTTTTTCCATAACTATTAAATGAATCCCATGATTTATAGAATCCAAAACATAAATAATTTCACTATTGAGTTATTTATAGAAAAAATTATAGCAGAAATACAAAAATAATTTATATGTTTTAAAAATCTAAAATATTCTATTTTTATCATTATGCTCCAAATACCACCAAAATCATAAAATGTGACAATTTATCTTAAGTAACACTTTATTGGGATTTAAAACATATAAATTCAATGTAAAATTATTGAAAATATTTGTTCTATAAAATTTATATAGGTGGTCGAAATCAATTTTAAAAACAATGCATAAAATGCAATAAATATCTGTATTTAGACAATTGTGTTTTTATGCATAAAAATGTATTTATAAAAAAAATAAAAAATAATTTTTATTCCAATTAAATTATTTATATTTTTTAATAATGTTTAACTTTTGTTACTAGAAAACAAATCAAAATTATAATGCGACTTTTAAATTAATTTATTTAGTGAGAAGATATGATTTACTGTATTTTTTACTATTCACTGAAAATTAAATCATTTATAAAAAAGTATAAAATTTCACCAAAACTAAATAATAAAATTATGATTTCAAAAATTATTTTAATGAATTGAAAAAAAATATTAAAAATGGAAGAAATTAATAATAATGTCAACATACAAAATTCATTGAAAAATATCTTGCATGTAAACAATTTTTTAATGTATAAATTAACATTACTAAAAATTGAATAATTTATTATTATGAATTAAAAAATAAATATTCATTAAATAAAAAATTTAGAACTATTTTTTATAATATTTTTATTTCTGTTCAAACCACAAAATTAACATGTATGTTAGAGTTGTAATATTTAAATAATTAAAATTTTATAATATATGACAGTTTGAATAAAACTCAGTGTTTCATGTTAACTAAGATATCAAGAAATGTTTCATTTTAAACTAAAATTTCAGGTTGTTAAATTCATGATGAAAATGATGATGTATTTTATACTAATGTTCATGAAGGTGGTTGAACCCACCATTACAAGAATTTTTCATAGTAATGAATGTTTAAGAGTTAAGAGATATATAATAACAATATAATTTTAACAAAAGAATAATTATGTAAATATAACATTATTATATTGGATAAATAAATTTATAAATAGGGGAGATAATAATTTTATTGAAAAATATAGTGAATAACTATCGTCTATGCCTACTCTTATTCTCAGAAAAATTCATTTAGAATCAAGGATTTAGTCTTCCTATATGTGACCATAATCAACCAAACATCTAATAAGGATTTTGGAGATAGAACAGGGGAATGGATTCAACATTGATTAATATTACAATATTTATTTAAGGGGTGGTACATGGGTCTATTTATATGTGGTTTTTGTGAAGCATTTCCAAAAAATCCCATTCAATATTGTATACAGTTCTCATTTTAAGAGGAAAGTTGATTCAAAGTGGAAACATAATAGAGTTGGGAAATGAATTTGTTGTAAAATATCTCAAAAAAATATTTATAGATAGTTTTTATGATTTTTCAAGTCTTTAAAACATAGTTAAACCCCCTTTACCTCATTTTACCTTTACCAAGGTAACTTAATGTTTCCCTCAATAGATTATTTTTATGTCTAAAAATGAAATTTAACTCATTACCTAATGTAAAAATTATGATTAAAATATTGGAATTCATTTAGTCTAATTTCATTTCTAAATATGAAAAATTAAACATTTAAATGAAAACATAAAATGTACATAAAAACTATTTTTATAGAAAAAATGAATTTTAAAATATTATGTGTTATTATTATTATTTCATATCAATTAATCATTAAAATATTGTTAATATATTTAATTTAAATTAATGAATTATATTATATTCATATTTTATGAGTTTTTTATTTAATTTTTTATTATCAAAATATACAACATGTAAAACATTTCTCTTTTAAAAATATATCTTGTTTACATTATATGATTTAAACCATATCCCGTAAAATTAATTATTTATCTTCATAGTAGGTAATTTTATAAATAATTGATATTAAAATATTATTTCTAATTTTATAAATAAACAAAATAATAATTTATTAGTAGTAATAATAATAAGTAATTCATAAAAATATGAAATGAAATATTCTAATTGAGTATTCTCTTTTTTTTCATTATATATTATTTGATAATTATATTATTTTAAATTTAGTTTTAACAATTATAAAACATTAGAAAAAGTAGTGTATACATGCATACCCAATAATCATTTATCTCATGAACATATATCAAGTGACCATATATAAAACATATACCTGGGTCGGGTCTATTGGGTTTGGGATGTGAAACATCTAAGCCATTTATTAATTAGGTTTGACCCAATCCAACTTGAACCATTACATTTATTAATCAAACATTGAAAAATTATTTTTTAATAGTCGCTCATTTAAAATGAAATTCATGGACCCTTAATATATTATTAAAATAATATAACTTTATATATATTAATTTTTATGATTAAATATTAAATACATACTATTATTTTTTAAATATAATTATATATTCAAGATGTAATATTATGATGGACAAGGTTTTTTTAGGTGTGATAGGTGAATTAATTATATAAATGGTTGTGATTTATGATCCAATGAGAGGATAATATTAGAAATTATATAAATTGAAGTGATCACGATTTGAGGTGATCTTGGTAAAGATATTGTGGTGCATTGGTTCAGTGTGGGAGGTGGTGACCATTACTATTTTGAGGGAGTTGGTGGAATAAGAATACCTCCAGGTGGCTCTACTAAATTCATGGTTATAGAGGTTAGATAGAGCATTAGGATAACATGGTGGATAAAGAGGGTTCGTTAGATTTGATCGATCCAATGACTAGTGTTTTTGTTTGAAATTAATAAATGAAATTTATTTAATTTTTTAGGAGATGGCTGGTGGGGGATCTATCCATTATAGTTAAAGGAATTTAAATAAATTATTTTACTTATCAAATACAATATATATTATAATATGATATATATTTGTATAGACAATTATATTTGTAAAATACATTATAATATATATTAATTAGGCCATGTGGGTCGCTTATCTGTTCACTAATTAACGCTTTAGCTCAACCCTATTACTAATATGGGATTTCAATTTTTGATCATTAAATAATTGGTCCAAAAATATTATCCCCGAATAGTCCATTGAAAAGATTTAGGTTTTTCATGATAGGAGTGTCCCCTATTATTTGTACTGCTCTACCATATATCCAATGGCTATATATCTGTTCACTATATATATAATGGCTAGATTTAAATGCTATATATAGCATCAAAAACGTTACTAATATAATTCATCTATTCCATTCACTTCTTCTTTAACATATTTACTATATTTATAATTTTGTACATTATTTCTATTGTTTTAATAGATTTTATGATCTTTATGGAAGGCAAAAATGATAAAAATTTAATGTTCAAGGTATTTTAATTTACTTTTTAATTTATTCCATTGCTAAATTCATTAATGTTGTTTCATATTATATTCTCATAATGAATTAATTTTTATGTTTTATTTTTTCAATTAAATATATCATATTTCCTTTTATTTCGGTGCTGCGTGTGAAATGTGATATTCAATACAACAATTATTTAAATACAAATTCAAAAAGAGATCACTGGGTGTTTCCCTAAACAAATAAGAATAATAAGATATGGAGATTCATTCTGTTGTTAAATTTTTCTATTTTTCTTCTAATTTAATCTTGGGATCCAGTAGGTCATCTATTAAAGTATAAATCCTACCATGAATAGTTCATGTTGATTAATATTTTTGTTATTAAATTTGTAGGAAGGAGTTTATTAGTTTTCACAGAATGATCTTTCTCAATCACATGAGAATATGTGGCTTGACATCCTCACTAAAAAAATTCAATATATTTCATGTATTCATTCTAAAAATATATTCATTATATATTTTTTCAAATATATTGGTGGATTTTCTTCTAATAAAAAAATATCACCCATATAAAACACTTCATTCAAAACATATTTTTTAATAACTAACTCTTAACTCTAATTTATTTTTTACAAGCCATGAATTTTTTCAATATTGATTTTAAATTATGATTTTTTGAAATATATTTTTTATTTTTTTATGATTTTATTACTGTTTTTTAATTATTATTTTTTAAGTGTAACTATGAAAATCATAAAACACATATTTTGTTAATGAATATTGTGTTTTTATTTTTATTTTATTTTTTTATAGTGTCTTGACTTAGGTTATGAATTTTTCTCCAACCATTATAGTTTAATGTTATTTATTATGAATCTATTATATCATTTCATTTTTTATTATTATTTTTAAGTACATATCAGTTTTGGAAGTCCTAGTGAATATATTATATTATAATGGAATTAATTGATATTTTTAGTTTTTATTTGGTATTGAATTAATTTATTTGTATGGTTTAGATAGTTAATTTATTATTTATTTTGAATATATGATCAAAAAAATTCACATTCTATTTTAGAATATTACAATTTAAGATTTAGTTTTTATATAGGGAGACATAACATGGGTTATGCAGATGATTAATTATTTTTGATTTGTTATAGTTGTTTATTATTATACTGTTTGTATGATTTTTTTTATGTATGTTTAGGTATATTCTTTTTAATTTTTTAATTTTATAAAATATTTTGAAGGTCAAGACCACTTTTATTAAAACAAAAATTGGAATTTACTTTAAAACGAGGTAGAGGGGGAACCCAAAACATGGCCTGTAGTAGTAGAGGCGCAAAGGGCTGAGAAAAACATGGGATGAGGTCTAAATGATGTCCACAAGACCTTGTGACCTGTAGGTATGGAAAATAAACCTAAATAAGGAAAATATATTTGTACACAAAAGAATGAAAACATCATGCCAAACACCAATCATACATATTATTTCTCCCTTGTAGAGCTGAAGCACCAGTATTGTGATTCAAGGATATTGTGGCTCCCCTTCCATAAGATGTGTCCTTGTGGATCGAAAAAACAATAAATGGAACACCTATGGGAATCATTGGATCTTGGGGAGGATCAAAAAATGGGTTCCATAGTGCTCTTCACTCTTTCTAGCTACCCACCTTATGACTCATGCGTGGTTGTTACTGCAACATCAACCTGATGCGCCACATCATCTTACTGAAGAACAATACCAAAATATATGAGGCTAGGTGTCCATATATTCTTAAAGATAGATGGAATAATAATTGGTGTTAGCACAACCATCCCTATTTCAAAGAATCCTACCTGATGACACTTTCATAGTACGTTTTACACCCAAAAAATGTTCCAAGACAATGTTTTTTCACCTCTTGATGTCGGTAACCAAGAAATGGCTAGGAGGTCCTGTGATATAGAGGAAAAATGATATCCCAATGGACTATAGGGTTATTAAACCCCAATAATGGCCACCTAAAGTCAATATTATGATACTACCACCCTCCTTCCTTATCATCTATTCCAGATTAATTTATAATCATTGCTGCAAAAAGTCACCATTGTCGCTTAATAACATAAGAATTATGTCTATTAAAGATACACCTCCAGCAAGGTCTAAATTCATGCCACTTCCACATAACAAGAAAAGATTATTTCCCTTCCTTCCCTATCAGCCTCCAAAGACATCATCAGGCCACCGCTACCTCCATTTACCTCATCTTCCCCATCCTTCGTTGACCCCACAACTCCACCACCACCACTATATAGTCTAACATCACATGACTGATGGATATCTGACCAGATCTAGGTCAAAAATATCTTATCTAAATCATATATGAGCACAAAAAACAATGAAATTATGAGGAGAGATGCAAAACGAAGCATAAAACCATGGGAACTAATTACCATGAGTTTCTCCATAGATGAAAAATCGAAGGATGAGGATTAGAGGAAATATGTACATGATACATCCACCACTGTTGAGATAAGAATGAACCCCTGATTCCACCATGATGTGAGGGATCCTCTAGAATCACCATAAAGGATTTCATTATGAAACCCTGGATAAAGGGGAATGTGGCACTATCCTTCCAATTCTTCATTAATCAAATATATCATGATCTATGATATAATACCAATATATGTGTTCAATTATAAGAGACTATATTGATACTTGTTGTTTATTATTATATATTTAAAATATAATATATTAATTTTTTTATTCCGTAATCTATAATGATTTTATTTCATATGTTTTAACATTCATGGATTTTTTTGGAAGCTCTCTAGTTGAAGTTATCTTATATTTTTATTGGTTTCTCTCAATCAAAAGATTCCATGGAAATGGTTGGATCTCGCGTGGATTATTTTTTCCATATTTCTTTACCTTTTATTTGGTTTCATTTCTATATTAGTCCAGGGGTTATAGTTTTTCAAATATGGTTTCATTTAATTTTTTATACATTATTGTTTTTAAATCATTATGGATATGATGATGATCGTAGATATGAGTCCGTATATTCTTTTATGGGGGGTGAGAAAAGTGTTTAATGAGGTTTTTTAAAAATTGGACCTAAACATTGCTGTTATATTTGATTCCCTTTTATAGATGGTGAATATTTACAGCCTTTTTGTAACACCATAGGCTAGGAGTTCAGATCTAGAGACTCAATTTGGGACTCCACATGGCCTCAACCAAATCCCACAATCACAAGAGGTTGACAACAAGATAAAAGAGAAAACATGAAACTATTTGGAATTTTTTTCATGCTAATAGAAGACATATACCTTGGATTCACATGTAAAAGCAATATTATAATAATATTCTATAGATAAAACTAATATTTTTTTATAAACAACCAAAACCTGATGTATATTTTAATGTGTTAATTACATACCAACACCAAAGCCCAATGCTCAAACCATAACCTATCAACTCCTCTATAACTTAAATGTGTAACTATAGATTACCATTGATGAATAAAATACCACTCTATTACCAACATTATGAACACATATGTCAATCCACATATATTTATCCACATTGAGAGTCAGCCTCAATTACCTCCCCATAATTATGGAAGCTTCCTCTTTAGTGGAATTGAGTGATATAATCTATTCAACAGTTTATTCTTTTGAGATCCAAAGAAATTTCAAGGATTATTCAAACAAACCACCTGATTTTCGCAGCTGAAAAAGGTAATTATTGTCAATATTCATGTATTTTGAACTTCTTTATCGATCATTACTCAATGGAGGTGATAAAGAGGATAAATTATTCTTCCTTTACAGATGGCCTACTCACTCATGCTTCTCCTTAGGTTTAGAGGCATATCTCCCAAAGCCCCCCCCCCCTCTACTTTCCATGCAATGTTATTGGAAACATCTTCACTAGACTAATTTATGTAGACCCTATGTTCCAAGGAGGGTCTAACCAGATCTCTCATGAACCTCAGAACCTGATCCTCAATAGATAATTGATCAAAGTGATTACCCATCACAATGGTTTATACCACCCTATTGGGACATGTCTTGATCAATTCTACACCATATAAACCACTATTACATGCATTTTAACATGTATAATTACCATCCATGGGATTATTAGAATCCACAAATAGACGTTAAGTACTAATTCCTCTCCCTGGACATACCACCTCTGTATTCGAATCACCCAAGGGAGACATGGGAACATGAAATACCTTAGAATCGTACTGTGATACCATAGAACCTATAGGCTACATTAAAATAGTCCCTTTGGCACCACCACCCAAAAATCCTATAGCACTATGAACCACCACATCCTATGAAGGAATCACCACTCCCATATCACATTTTGGTCTATAAAAAAAATCACTGATAGTAGGATCAGGAGGCTAAGACACTATTTTCATTGACACATCCTTGCCTACGCCATGCACAAATTTTGAACCATCAGTATCTCTATAATTTCTATCAAAATCATCAAACTCACAACCCACAATGGAACCAAAAATATTCACACCCAAGATACTATCTCAAACATCAGTCACCTCAACTCGAACCATCTTGGTTTGAGTAGCAATCAACCCACATTCTTTCTATGTTTTAGGCCTCCATACTTATGTCACCTGTACCAATTTCATACAAAAGCCGAAAAAATTACACCACATTTCAAAAACAGATGATTGGTTATATTGGAAAACTTCACCAATAGCTATCCATAAAAACATAGTGAGTGGAATTGATATATCTACCGTAACGCAAATTCTATGAGAAATCAGGTGGCATAAATATCAAGTTTTTCTATCATAGAAATGGTACCAACCTACAATATTCCCTAAAATACAAAGAATTGAAGGGTTCTAAAGAGGTACAGGATGTTTAGGGATCCTTACACAAACTACCATGGATAGATAATAACAACTTTATACCAATTTCATAAGACAATTTCATGAGGAAAATTCATGATTCTTTAAAGATTCGAGGAGTACACGACAATCCAAGATGTGATCCTCCTCTAATTCGAATCGGATAATCATGTGCTTCGAGTGGATAATCCCTACTATATCGAGTTATTAAAAAACCCATTAATAAAAATAAACATGGTTGAAAGAATACACCAATGGTCATTGAAGCATGAAGTGAAGAATCAAAGTCATATGTAGAATTGATGAAGCTTCGATGAACTCAATGTTTGATATTGACAATAATGTAGCACCATTAAACAAATCCAAAACATTAGGACTGAGATCAATCCAATGGAATTAAGGGATACAATCAGTATTGGAGAAAGGGGTGAATGTCAGAGGCCAAACTCCTTCAAAAGACATCGGAGGAACCTCCCCTATTGAAGGGGGAGGGGTCGGTGTAAGGACCACCAGAAGCTAGGGCCTGATATACTGAGCGTAGATCTCCTCTTATTAAGATCCTTGATTTCCCCAAGGCTCCCATCAATTTTTATGAATAGTGGATTCCAAATTTTATACTCACAAGTCATGATAAATAAATTTATTAAAAAAACCAAAATATTTGATTTGTCCTAATTTTTTAATTCAAGACTCTCTGCAAAACAAATAAAATTTTTTACCAATTTTAATTTTAAAAAATACAAATAATTATATTCCTAAAACTAATTTTTCCTCCAAAAAACACACATCGGTGAAAAATGCCATTTCACTTTAAAAATTCTAATAAAACAATCACATTCATAAGACAATATAAAATAATTTTTTCCAACATCTAATGGAAAACAACCATTTTCTCACAGTCGATGGAAAATCACCATTTTACCAAATGTAATAGAAAATTCCAGTTTTCAAAAACAACCCTAATATTATGGCTTTATGACCTCATGTAATTGAAAATAACAATTTTCCATGAATCTATACATGATAGAATTATTTGGGTATAAATCCTCATTCTAATGAACAAACTCACACCATGTTGAGTGTTTCCTTTCTGTCTTAGTTATCCCAACTATTTCATTCCATAATACACATTCTCTAAGACACCCATATCAATATATTCAAATTGGATGTTTTAAAACAAGGAATAAAGAAATTATTTTTAACATACACGTAAACCAGGTGTGAAAAATCCTAAATCCATGATCAAATACATGAATCTTAATTAAATATATCCATGAACAATTTTTATAATTTAAGACAACCCAATACTTCCATAAATAATATAAATTCAATTTTCACATCAAAGCCACAATTTCCCAATAAAATATATATTTCAATTTCAAAATAAAAATAAATCATACCTCATTGAAAACCATATTTCAATTTCTATCAATCAAATTGATATAACCTTGAGAGAAACAATATTTTCAAAATTAAATTTAATATATAATAACATATTGGAAAATTTATTTTTCAAATTCTTAATTTCATTCTAAAATAATTGGATATAACCCCCCCCCCCAATTTTACATTAAATAAATTATACCAAAATATCATTTTTTATAAGCCAATAATTTCCCAAGAAATTAATCAACTAGTCATAAATAGATAAAAATTGATCAAAAAATGCATATGAAATTAGTCAATTCATAGAATAGATTAAATCCATGTACCTAGTCATGTTGTTTAATTAAATTCCACAATTCCATGTTTCAAATCACAAACCAATAGATTGAATGCACAAATAATTATAAACAGAATTAAATACCCAATCAAATCCCATAGATTCAAAGTCCTAGAATCATTTTTTCTAGATTCAAAAAATAATGAGAAGAACAAGAAAAAATGAGAGAGATAAAATAGATCAAGGGTTCACCTAAGATAGAATGACCAACCCAATAATCATTCCTTCATTCCATCTATGATTGGACAAGAAATAACCATAATCACCCAACATTACCCTAGATATCTCAGAAGGATGTTTTTGGGGAATAATCCATTTTAGAGTCTTTTTCGGTGCCATGTGAAGAGTTTGTACCTTTTGACCCTGACTGCATAGCCACCTGGCATAACCCTTGTGATTGTGTGATCCAATATACGCTATAAATTGAGTGCATAATATCTCAGATCATATTAACACTAGATAGATCATTATTCCCATGTTTTTAAACATTATAGGGCCCACTAGAATGTCTGGGTGTGTGAAAGAATACATACAGAACAAAAATTTGTCTCCTAGCTTCTATATACAACACACATTCACACAAAACAAGATCCCTACGATAAACACCCCATTATAGATCCCATGGTGAATTAAAATTAATTTTAGAGATTTTATAAGAATTTATATCTCAATATTAATTGTTAAAACATCATATAACCTTCTTCAATCATCAATACTACATTAAACTTCTAAAAATTTAATTCTAAAAACCATGGAATTAAACTACACCTCAACATAGGAAATTTCATCCCATATAAATAATTGAGAACTATTATTAATGAAATTAAAATTCCACTAGTTTTATATTATTTATTCTCCCCCCCCCAAAATCTCTAATTTTATCTTATCATGTTTTCATAACACTCATTCTAATTGGAGACTCCATTCTGGGACGGTCTTCTCTCCATGATCCACCACCTGAATATGTCTCTTAAAAAAATATGTATCATGATCCAACTCAAAAACCTCTGGTATTAAATCTTGAGAATATTTTGGATTATACCTCTTTATTGGAAAACATAAAAAATATTTTCAACCACAATATTACATTTCGGAAAATCCAATCAAAAATAAATTCTATAAATCTTCTTAATGAAATTAAATTCCAAACATGCTTCAGAATTAAATTTCCCATTTTCACAAACTATTTATACCATAATCATGGTGATACTATTAAAAAATAAAAATATATGAGACTATGTATAAAATTTAATTTTTGATTATCAACATAAGAATTATGATAACTCTAAAAAAGAATCATATGCTTCTAAATCAACATAATCTACATAGATGAATCAGATAATAAATCATGACACGTAAGTGATCTCTCAACAACCTCTATCCAAGACAATGCTGACCAAAAAGTATTAACATACAATGCATCCTTAATTGATGAAATAAAACTACTATTATAAATGACTTAAATTAGTGGAATAAGATCCCCAGTACGATCTTCATAAATGAAGAACACAATCCTAGGACATATCTTTTAAAATTTTCAATGATATAACCAACTTATATATTATTATATAGATGATATTTCATTATCATCTTTAGTTTTGTCCCCATAAGATTCTATAATACACTATAAACCCTCAATGTATATGAATGATCTCTATCCCAAATTATTGAATATATACTATATGAATTTTAATAACCACTCCCACATAAATCATCTTAATCTCATCAACTAAATATATTTCTCATATTTCAATGAAATGATATGAATTCATTAATGTATGAAATATAACCCAAATACAATAAATATTTAATTATGACCATGAAAGCCCAATAAATAACCCCATTAATATGTCCTCTAATTTCTATGTCATAACTGGTATAGAATGTGACAGACCCTCCGGTCACTAATTCTCTAAATTTTCCCATTTAAAAATAATAACAAACATATCCAAAATCATTATTCTTCATTACTAACCATTAAAACTAACCTGTAATTTCATTATACATTTATATCACACCAAGATTTACCTCTCAACATGAATGGTGTAAATATTTCAAAACATCATTCCTTAACTCTAAATGAACCACCATCCATCCTCTGAAATAGAAAACTAAATCCACTAAGGCCAACCATCCAATGATATTCTACCCAAAATTTAAGGTATACTTTATTTTCCTTCTATTCTCATTGAAAAATTTCACTACCTTCAATCACTCCACCAATATAGATATTTCATTATGTCTAAATAGAAACAAACATGTTGTCTCTAATACGTCTATCCGAATGATTCCTAAGAATTCCACAAGATTATGGAGTTGGTTGTTATCTGGATTTTAACTTGACCCAGTTACTAGAAATATGTATTAATCGTGATGATAAAAAAATGATAATCTTATAGATAACATTAAACTAAAATTTCACCATTTTATAATTTCTAAGGGTACCAATATACAAAAAATCTTAGTCATATATTGATCAACTCTTGCATTCCACCATAAGATAATTAGCAGAGACATTGAACCTACTCAAAAAACACAAATTAATTCCAAATATGGTATACCAATGACCATGATAGAATCAATTTGATTATAATATAAAAATTCTAGATAAAAACTCATTTATCCTTAAATTGATCATAATAGATACGTGACCCCACCAACTTATGATTATATATCTAAACGACTGATATTGTGTTTCTATTATAGAATTACCAACATCATTGCATTCTAAAAATGATCATTCTGATCTATAAAATTTCCAAAAGTCCCCTACTCACAAGCATAGATCAAATATCTTAATAAATATACATCATGGGTATTATATGGAGGTTTGAAGGCAACATGATTCTCTATGAAACTATTTCCCACAAATCACTGATCAACCTAAATACAAAACATTATAAATTACTCAGTCCCAAACCATTCAAATCATTCAACATAGATATATTGACATTTCAAATCATCCTAATATTTCCCAAACTGATTTTTATGAATCATATTTTTTCAACCACAGAATAAATTTTCTTGGAATAACTTTTCAACTCACACCAAATAACTAACATCAATCCTCATTACCCATTGGGTTATAATAAACCAAAAAATCACCCTTGATGTCATAAAATTATCATATTAAACATGTCACACCACGTGAAAAATTGATAGTGTACTAAATACCATATGAATTTCCATATCACTAATCCCCAAACACCATCATTTAGTATGCACACTTATTCCACCCCAATAATCAAACCCACATATCACATGAGCATTTAAGGACATTGTAGTGACCCAATATGTCACCACCCATAACCAATAATCTCTATCCATCCATACCCATGTTTTTTTATTTAAATACCTCGAAACTAGAAAATTTAATCACTACTACAGAACCCCTATGATATTTACCAATATGGACACAACCTTACCCCACATGAATCCCCAAAACCCCATTGGTGATCCCACAAATGTGACATGGAAATACATTCTCTTCCTTCTTGGTCTGGAGGAAATCTAGAGAATGAATATAATAATGGTCTTGAACCACTATCAATTTTTAACTCATTTGACTCTCAAGTGAGATACACCCTCAACCCTATCCCATAAAAACATGTTAATAATACCTTAATGATATGTATCCCATGTGACCTTGTATTTTATTCCTAAAATAGAGACATAGAATCTATCATATTATTAACACATCCCCCAAGAATCATTATCAATGCTTCCATTCATAACATACCCAGGGCATTTATATTCCAAACTAATCACATGGACATATGTCTCTCAAAAATCAATTTACACAACACGTATTAACCCATGATTTACTCATAACATGAAATACCATCATGTATTCCTCACACTTTGTAAAACACTCACTCACCTTCTTTCAAGACCATAGGGAATGGATTGTCCCACCGACAAGACAACTCACAATATGAACCTAACTACTGTATATTCCAATTTCATATTGATATCCAAACATGACCACTATTCAACATCCTTGTATTATCCAAGAAAACACTCTTCTCAAATCCCTAAAAAATCTACCAAATAATGACCACTAGCCGAAGACATATATAAATATATCCCACCACTAATTAGCCTCATCTATGACTAACCACCACTATACTACACGTCCAGTTATATATTTCATTAAGGATTACATTTACAACCCAGAACATTATTTTAGAATTATTCATACGAAAATAGCACATTACATACTAAGACTAGGCAGAATCCTATTACATTGGAAAATTTAATTTCAAACCTTCAATTTAAATGGTTTAATAATATTTCATAAAAAATTATACAATCCATATCAGAAATTCAATTCCAAAACGTTTTTGAATGATAAAAACAAAATGCCATTGAAAATACATTCTCATACAAGAAAAAGACCTATTTTCATTCAAAATCATTCCATGTGATGATTTTTTTCCATGCATACCATGATTCAAGAACCTGTGACTGTTCTAACCTAACATGGGATAAAAAACTCAAATTTAATCTAATGGGGACATTACCAACCACTCATTTACCCAAACATCACAATGAATCACAGTTTACCAAACAGAGGCTCACTGCATATTTTTATAAGTACATTAAAAATAACAATTATTCTATTCTCCCTGCCTACCAATCTTCTCAAGACTTGACTTTATATCACAAATCAGATACCATTATGTAACACCATTAATTGAGAAATAGTATCCTAAGACTTTGGATGGGTTTCCATATGTATGTAAGTGTGTCCCTTTATTGATTGAGAATGAGAAAAAGTTGAAAGTGATAAAAGAAGTATTGGGAATTATTTTACCTCTCGTAACATCCATAAACAATGCATGATCAATTAAAAACCCATTTAAATAAAAAAATTAAAACAAAAATTAATAAAAGAAAATAAATTTGTTTAAAAACAACACAAATACAAAGCATAATGTAAATTCATAAGAAACAGTGAAAAACATTATAATACTTAAACAATTAACTATAATATTCTATACCATAACATTAAAGTTGAAAAATGGATTTCCACTAATGTAGAATGATTAATTCCCTTTACCTACATCATGAGTAATGATGTCTATATGTTGACCAGTGTGAACATGAAGGGATGAGTATAAATTTAGTTGGATATCCCCAAAAATTAAATACACATCCATGAAATCGTGATTCAAAATTCAAAATAAAAAAAATCATAATAAATATTAAAAAAATTAAAACATTTGTATTTGATTTATCATAGTTTTTAAAATACAAATGTTCTTCACAAATAATTTCAATTTAAAAGAAATTTCCTCGAAATTTAATTCATCATTTTGTTAAAACCATGATATCCTCAAAAAATATACATCCAAAAACCATTTTCCATTTTAAATTTTATGAAAATTATTATCTTCAAAAACCAATGAAAATGTCGATTTTATATATTTTTTAAAAAAATACTAATTTTTCCAATTATGATAAAAAAATATTCATTGTCCAAAGTAAAATGGAAAAACCATGATTACGAAAACTAATCAACCATTAAATGGATTTATAATATAACTTAATTGAGAATATTACTTTTCCATTAATCCTTATTAAACAGTTTTATATACTCTCATATCCCCAATGATTCATCCAATCTCATAACATAGTTAGTGTCTCCTTCTAGCTTTTGTTATCCCTGACATTTATCACATTGATGAAAAATATATAATCACACCATCCACATGGATTAAATTAAATGTTTCAAAACATGGTCTCTATAATATTATATTAATTTAAAAGAAATATTGTGTTCAATGGTATATACAACCTAAAATATTGAGGATTAATGAATTAAAACTAATATTATTAAAATATGACCATTGTAAAAGAGTCGTTAAATTAGAACGTATGAATAGGATTATTTAATTCATGAAAAAAATATAAATTTATAACTCAATATAAATTTACTGAATAATTAAATGGAAATAAGCACTCAATTTATTACTAATGTTATATTATGTTTAAAAATATTCTTCAAAAATTATTTTTTCCATTTTATGAGCACATAATTATAATTAATGTAGTTATTTTTAATAAATATAATTTGATAAAATGATATCAATTTTTTTTAAAAAATATCAAAGTTATCTTTGTCTGAAGTTTTTGTATTTTTATAAAAATATTGATATTTCAGTGAATAGTAAAAAATAGAGATTTTTGAAAAACAAACTATTTCATTTCAGTAAAGGGTATCATTATGATTTAAATTTCATATCAAAGTGAAATAAGTATTATTTAATTATATATAATCTAATCAACATCATTTGAATCGTCTTTTTAACTGATATCGGTATAAGTAAATTTTATGGGCTAAATAAGTCATTTATACAAAAAAATAGTTTTCTGTTGTGTTTTATGAATTTATATTGAAATAAATTTCTTAAAATTATAGAAAATGAATCATAAAAAATGATTTTATATTTGGATTCATGTGTTTAAAATTTTATAAATAGGTCCCATTAATTTTTTTTCATTATGAATATTAACATTAGAAATTTTGTTACCATGGTAAAAGGTAAATCAGTCGATTAAGGTTAAAAATGAAATTTTAAGGACTACATAATGACCTTTACGGTATAATTACTTTTATAATATGAGTACATTTCATCCACAACCATCTAAAAATCAAATATTTTTCCTTTCCCTTTTTCCCTTTATTTTTACAATTTATATTATTTTATATAAATAAAAGTCAAAAAATTCATTTTATTTGTTTTATTAAATTTAAATGTATGATGATATGGAATCCCAATGACTAGATAAAAAAGATAAAATAAGATAAAAATATTTATTTTTATGTTTTCTCTCAGTTATTATGATCAATCCAATAAATATTTCTTCAATACATTTATCAGAGCCTAGGTGATCTCCAAAATAACCCAAAATTTCCCTAGAAACCTCCTGATTATGTTTTGGGGATGAAAAAATCATTTTGGAGGAGTTATTTCCATGAAATGATTAGTTTAGAAATTTGAAACATAGTTTTTTGGACACCTTATTCCCCCTCATGACTGAAGGACCCCGGGACACCCTGAGAGGGGAGGGGTGAATCAGGGTGACCACTTTTTCTTTTAATGTGATGGATCTTGTTCCCACGTTGGTAGGAACTTGTTGAACCTGTATGATGATTATGATAAAAAGAAAACATTCACATGCACAGAGAAGACACAACCATTTTTACTTGGTTCACCACTAAGGGCTACGTCCAAGGAGCATACGCCGACAGGTTGTCGGTCGTACCAAAATCCACTATGCTTCACCAGCTGTAGATTACAAAATTTCGGGTACAGACACTCTGTCCCAGGCTCACTGCCTTTACAATTGGTTCAGGGATAGCTCACTCCTTCCCTCGGGTCACTCCCGTTGACTCCCCCTGGCTCACTGCCGTTGGTGAAGTCCCACTCAGTTTATAGACATGAAGGTCTCTTCATCATTTGCATAAGAGTGCATCCTTTGTTGTATGTAGATTCTCTATTGAAGTTTGATTCTCACCAGAAGATGAATATCACTTTTCCTCGAATGTATCGGGTAGTCTCTCTGCTTTCGTGCAGCTCCAAACAGGCCGGTAGGCTTCAGCAAAACCAGGCGCGCTTCTCCAAGACAGTCGCGCAAGTCCCACTACGGCGCGCAAGTCCAAACTGGCGCGCAAGTGTCCTCAACACACCTGCGCGATGCTTCCTTCCCCGACTTCAAACTTGCGCGGTCCACTTCCTTTCTCTTCCAAACCGCCTTGGGCGTATATCCAACAACCGGCGCGCAAGCTCTACTTGCGCGACAAAACAACCACCTGCGCGACTCCACCACCAGCGCGACGAGAGATCTAACAATCTCGAAGTCTTGACCTCCTTCAGAAATGAGAAGGGGTGGTCCAATATTTATAGGCAAACTGGACCCACTGTGCGGCGGCGCACAAGTCCCTCGACGGCGCCCAAGTCTTGTCTCTAGTAACCTCTATCGCGCAACTCACTTGCACGACCCAACCAACACTTGCACGACCTTCTTTCCATAGCCAAATTTTGATGTTCTGATCCTCAAAAACATATGGTGTGCAAGTATTTTATCCTCCAAGAGCATGGCGCGCAAGTACCTTTTCCAAAAACACTTTACTTTATTGGCCGATTTTCAGGCCCAAAAATTTGGCACACACTGGGAAACAGCGCCACATTCACTACTATTTTCTTCTTGAACGTTATGATCGCTTTGTTGGTACACACCCTGAACTTCCACTGAGGATTGACAATAAACACAAACCATACACCAAATCATGCTTTGAAGGCCCTGGTTCCAACAATCTCCCCCTTTGGGTTTGTTGGCAATCAGAATAAATTCAATAGATCTCCAACCATGAGCAAATCCAAAATGCAAGAATCAACTCAGCCAACACTCTAAGTCTACGTGAGCAATGCTCGGTGTAGAAAACAAGAGAGGAAGCTTTGAAATTCTCCATGACGCCCGATGTTATCCTTATTAAACTTCTCATCACAATCTTACACTTCTCATCACAGAAGAATTTCTTGCCTTGAATTTCTTTCCTTGAATTTATTCCTTTCTCCCCCATTGACAATAAAACCAAAGACCGAAAATTTTGTTCAACGTTCAGCTCAATCCATACTCCCCCTAGATATTATCTCCCCCATAAACCTACATCACAGCCATAAGCAGATAAAAACAGTTAAAACAAACGGGGAGAGGGGATTTCTGGAGCCTCCTTATGAAGTAGGAGGTGGTTGAAGACCGAGGTTCAACCGATGCTTCTCAAACACAGCCGCGGACAATGGCTTGGTGAGGATATCAGCCACTTGCTCATCAGTTCCAACATGATCCATTCTAATCACGCCTTGTTCAACCTTTTCTTTGATAAAATGATACCGTATTTCAATATGTTTTGTACGAGAATGCTGAACCGGATTCTTCGTAAGATCAATTGCACTTTTGTTATCACAATAAATCATCATTGGTTGCTGCACCTTATCACCAATATTTGTTAGCTACTGCTTCATCCAAAGAAGTTGAGTGCATGCTTTGTGGCGGATATATACTCAGCTTGAGCAGTACTAAGAGAAGTACATTCTTGTTTCTTGCTCAACCAGCCAACACATTTATGCCCAATATAGAAAGCTCCACCACTAGTGGACTTTCTGTCTACTACATCACCAGCCCAGTCAGCATCAGAAAACACTGATAATTCACTGTCCCTACCTGCAGCAAAAAATAACCCGAAGTTATGTGTGCCTTGAATATACCTCATGATTCTTTTTACTGCTTCCATATGTTCCTCCTTTGGATTACTCTGAAAGCGGGCGGCAAGGCATGTTGCAAAGACAATATCTGGCCTTGTCGCTGTCAGGTACAGTATACTTCCAATGATCCTCCAGTACATGGTGGGATCAACAGAGTTCCCATCCTCATGCTTTCCAAGTTTAGTTCCAACTACAATCGGAGTTGACATTGGTTTGGAGTCTTGCATATTGAACTTCTTCAGCAACTCTCTTGCATATTTTTCCTAAGAAATGAAAGTGTATTCCTTCTTTTGAATCACTTGCAGCCCCAAGAAATATGTGAGCTCCCCAATCATAGACATTTCAAATTCAAATTTCATGTGGTTGGAAAATTCATCCACTAATTTCTCCCTGCTGCCACCAAATATGACATCATCAACATAGACAAGAACCATAAATTGATCTTTTGGAGAATTCTTCACATAGAGATTGTGATCAACTCCTCCTCTTTTTAATTCCAACATCTTGAGATATGAGTCCAGTCGTGAGTACCATGCCTGTGGTGCCTACTTCAAACCATATAGGGCTTTCTTTAGTTTGCAGACCTTTGTTTCATCAGTACCCAAAACAAAGCCCACTGGTTGTTCAATATAGACTTATTCTTCGAGTACACCATTCAAGAATGTTGTCTTGACATCCATTTGATATACTTTATATCCTCTTTGGAGTGCCATGGCAAGGAAAAGCCTGATTGACTCCAGTCTAGCCACTAGAGCAAAGTTTTCTTCAACATCAGTGCCTTCAATCTGAGAGTATCCTTTACATACCAGTCGTGCCTTGTTTCTGATGACACTTCCATGATCATCAAACTTATTTTTGAAAATACATTTGGTGCCAATTACATTGTGACCTTTGGGTCTCTGGACAAGATCCCATGTCTGATTCTTGTCAATCTGATCTAATTCATCATTCATGGCTTTCACCCAAGATTTACCTTTTGCATCTTCTTCAAATGAGGATGGCTCTACAACTGATAGAAATGTAGACTGCGTGTTATTCCTCATCCTCCTTGTTTGAGTGGGTGAACTTTTGTCCCCAATTATGTTGGATGGATCAATCTCATCTCTTCGATTTTTCCTGCGAGGTTCAGTAGCATTTTCTTCAGCCGTAGTATCTTCTTCAGATTCTTCTTCTGAGTCAACATCATGATGTGACTGCTGAGTGTTTTGAACAACTTCATCTATTTCTACACTTGTATTTTCGCCACGTACACCTTCTTCTTGACTTTCTATCACATCATCATATGACGTTCTTGAAACATTTTTGGTTTTCTCTTCAATTATCTTAACATCACTGCTTTCCAAAATTCTTCCCAAATGCTTGTTGAAACATTTGTAGGCTTTGATGTTCATTGAGTAACCAAGGAAAATTCCTTCATCTGCATTGTCGCCATATTTCCCTTGATTTCCTTCTTTGTTCCTGATGAAGCCTTTACTTCCAAAGACACGAATGTATTTTATAGAAGGCTTCCGTCCATGCCACAATTCGTATGGTGTCTTCGTCTCACCCATATAAAGTCCTGTTCGATTCTGAATGTACACTGCAGCTTGAACAGCCTCTTTCCAGTAATGTCGTGGAATACGACTCTCAATCAGCATAGTTCGTTCCATGTTGTTCACCTTTCGATTCCTACGTTCAACAACTTCATTTTGTTGTGGAGTTCTCACAGCAGCTACCTCATGTTGTATCCCATGCTTCTCTAGATAATTCTCAAATTCAATGGACGTGTATTCTCCTCCATTGTCAGAGCGCAACACTTTGATTGTTCGTCCAGTATCATTCTCGGCGATTCGCCGATATGTTTTCATGCAGTCAAGGACTTGTCGTTTCCTGTGAATGACCATCACACATGCCATTCTACTGTAATCATCTATGAAAAGGACAAAGTACCTTTCTCCATGTGTTCTGGAAACATTTATTGGACCACAAACATCTGTATGAATCAGATCAAGAAGGTGAGATGCCTTTTTCTTCTTTGGCCGATATGAACTGCAGACCAGCTTCCCACGAATACAAGCATCACAAGATTTTTCATGCTCACACTTCAGGTTGGGGATGTCCATGACAATTCTCAATTTTGAAATTTTCTCCATGTCTTGTTGATTGATGTGTCCCAATATCCGATGCCACAAATTGTTTTCTTCTTCAACAGTCATGTAACATACATTTTCTTCACTATCAACCTGATACAAGTTTCCTTCTGTTCTGCATCCCTTCATAAGAGAATTGCCGGTTTTCCCTTGATAGTGCAGCCTTTCTGATTAAAAGTAACTATAAGTCCTGATTCACAGAGTTGACTCACGCTGAGGAGATTATGACATAGGCCATCCACGTAAAGGACTTCATTCTTCTTTAGTTCTCCATTAGCTAATTGGGTACTTCCACTCCCTTTGATTTTCAGAGCCCCATCATTACCAAATCTTACAGTACCATCAACATTCTTTATGATATTCGTTAGTAGGCTGGCATTACCTGTCATATGAGATGGACAACCGCTATCTAGAATCCAGGTACTGTTGTTCTTTATAGCTTTGAGGGCTACCTCTACAAGGTTTGATTTCTCAATCTTCTTCCTTTCCTTCCATGAGACATTAGATTGAGTATATAGAACTAATGGCCTTTCAACTATCTCTTCTGCATACCCTGGTTCTTCATAGTCAAAGTCTTCTTTGAGAGGTGAGAACCTGTTTGAAAGAGAAACATTGTCTTGCTGCCGAGACTTGACTTGTCTTGAACTTCGGTATGAAGTGTCTATGTCCCTTATCTGCCTGCAATTAACGGCCTTATGACTAAAGTTAGAACAACGAAAAAAATATCCATAGAAATTATTTCTTCTATGAGAATTAGGATATGAGATTGTTCTCCTTTGTTGAGCATCTATATCTTCTCCATTCAGATAGCTTCTTGCCTCTTCAAAATAAGACATCGTATGGCCAAAATAGCCATAGAACTGACACTTCATGAGAGGAAATGTCTTCTCACTTGAATTTCTCCTAATACCTTCTTCCTTGGGAGAATAGTAAGACTGTCTGTCATTTTTGAAAGTTTGAGGATAATTTTCGGGTCTCCTTTTAGTTTGGATTTAGGTTTCCTTTTTCAGAACTCTAGGTAACATTTCATAATGTTCATCTTTCATCTTACCTTTCTTTTGGATCTTTTCACTTCCAGTAGTTGATGACTCAGCCTCACAGCCAATTCCACTCTTTCCCATGAAAGCGGGTCTTTGATCATTCAAGATTTTTCCAACCCCATCTGAACCACACTTGGCTCGTGCTAGTAATTCTGCATCTGAGAATCTTCCGAACTATATTTTCTTCCTCGATTCTTTTGGAATTGATTCAGTCTCCAGTTTACTCCTTAGAGTAACTACTTCCTCCTCAAGACCCTCAGCAGTCTTGGATTTTTCATCTAGTCTGGATGTGAGGTCATTGATGACCTTTGACTGCTCTTCAATTCTCAGCTTCAGATCAACTACATCATCATTGCTTTCAATTATTTTAGACTTTACCTTCACAAATTCTTCCAGTCATTCAATTTCAGCTTCCAGTTGATCAACATATTCATTTGATTCTTCTACAATTGATTTCCACTTATTTCAGCTCTTACATTTAATCTTAATCTTACTAACCACATCCTTAAGTTGCACCTCAGGATCTACACAAGTTCTCAGTTGTTTTTCTCCATCAGTATCTTCTGACTTTTCAACAGTGGCCATCATAGAAACATGGTTCCCAGTTTTGAATTCTGGTTCTTCTTCATCACAGAATTCATTGTCATCTTCTTCCTCTTCACAGACATAACTCTTCCTTTGCATTTTCTTACCAGATTTGAAGTCTCTGTTTTTGAATAACCTTCTCTGAGGCTTCTTGAAGTTTTCATCTTCACTGTCATCATCATTGATATTCTTCAAGCACTGAGAGGCAATGTGCCCAACTTTTCCACAATGGAAACATGTGATAGGTAACTTCCCTTTGAATTTCTTTTTCCCCTTCTGGAACTTCTTTGCAATGAGAGAAAGAATTTCTTTCTCTTCATCATAATCACCGCTACTATCCTTTGATATTTTCAATTTATCCATGGCCTTGAATGCCATTTCCTTGCTCACCCGAGTCGTAGCATCTTCTGGTTTGACTCTCATTTCATATGCTACCAAGCTGCTCAGTAGATCATCTAGAGAAAGTTTGGAAAGATCTCTTTCCTCAAGGGCAGACACCTTAGCATTATACAGTGGTGGAAGTCTTCTTAATATTTTCTTTACAATGTCAATGTCTTTGATTTCTTCGTCTAAACCCCGAATTGCTCCAACCACTTCAGTAATTCGATTGAAGAAAGAGTCTGCATTCTCGTCTGGTTGCATCTTCAGATCATCAAACCGATTGTGTAGCACTTGTAGTTTCGCCTCCTTCACTTTGCTATCTCCTTCATAAATATTCTCAAGTTTATCCCACATGGATTTTGCTGAGGTGCAATTCATCACCTTTAGGTATATCTGATCAGAAAGGGCTGTAGTGAGATCATTATGTGCTTTAGCATCTGTATCAAGAAGTTTCCTATCTGTTTCAGTCATATCCAGACCTGTTGGATCAGTGACATGTATTCCTTGCACAGTAGAAAAAAGAACTTCCATTCCAAGAGATATTAGATGAGATCTCATTCTGTTCTTCTAGATCTGGAAATTGCTTCCATCGAAGTGAGGGACTCCCCTGACATTGACCACGTTTTCCATGACGAAGAAGGTCAGATTCAACATCAGCAACCTTTACGCTCTGATACCACTTGAAGGACCCCGGGACACCCTAAGAGGGGAGGGGTGAATCAGGGTGACCACTTTTTCTTTTAATGTGATGGATCTTGTTCCCACGTTCGTAGGAACTTTTTGAACCTGTATGATGATTATGATCAGAAAGAAAACATTCACATGCATAGAGAATACCCAGCCATTTTTACTTGGTTCACCACTAAGGGCTACGTCCAAGGAGCATACGCCGACAGGTTGTCGGTCGTACCAAAATCCACTATGCTTCACCATCTGTAGATTACAAAAGTTCGGGTACAGACACTCTTTCCCAGGCTCACTGCCTTTACAATTGGTTCAGGGATAGCTCACTCCTTCCCTCGGGTCACTCCCGTTGACTCCCCCTGGCTCACTTCCGTTGCTGAAGTCCCACTCAGTTTATAGACATGAAGGTCTCTTCATCATTTTCATAAGAGTGCATCCTTTGTTGTATGTAGATGCTCTATTGAAGTCTGATTCTCACCAGAAGAAGAATATCACTTTTCCTCGAATGTATCGGGTAGTTTCTCGGCTTTCATGCAGCTCCAAACAGGCCGGTAGGCTTCAGCAAAACCAGGCGTGCTTCTCCAAGACAGTCGCGCAAGTCCCACTACGGCGCGCAATTCCATACTGGCGTGCAAGTGTCATCAACACACCTGCACAACGCTTCCTTCCCTGACTTCAAACTTGCGTGGTCCACTTCCTTTCTCTTCCAAACCGCCTTGGGCGTACAACCAACAACCGGCGCGCAAGCTCTACTTGCGCGACAAAACAACCACCTGCGCGACTCCACCACCAGCGCGACGAGAGATCGAACAATCTCGAAGTCTTGAGCTCCGTCAGAAATGAGAAGGGTTGGTCCAGTATTTATAGGCAAAATGGACCCCCTGCGTGGCGGCGCGCAAGTCCCTCGACGGCGCGCAAGTCTTGTCTCCAGTAACCTCTGTCGCGCAACTCACTTGCGCGACCCAACCAACACTTGTCCGACCTTCTTTCCTTATCCAACTTTTGATGTTATGATCCTAAAAAACATATGGCGTGCAAGTCTTTTATCCTCCAAGATCATGGCGTGCAAGTACCTTTGCCAAAAACACTTTACTTTATTGGCCGATTTTCAGGCCCAAAAATTTGGCAAACACTGGGAAACAGCGCCACCTTAACTATTGTTTTCTGCTTGAACGTTATGATAGCTTTGTTGGTACGCACCCTGAACTTCCACTGAGGATTGAAAACAAACACAAACCATACACCAAATAATGCTTTGAAGACCCTAGTTCCAACAATGACTATGTAGATATCGTGTAGGAATATCTATTCTAAAATAAATATAATGGTCTATAGAACCATCATATGCCTATGTAGATCATTTTATCCATCCTTTCGTATGGTTTACGGTCTCTATAACTATTCTATGAATGTTTAAGGGAACATAAAACACACAAACACTTCTCTCGACATTTATCAACAAATCATATTCCCATAAAACCTAGTCCTTAGGGTACATTCCCTATTCTCGGTCCAATGGTTTAGTTAACACTCACATTTAGTTCATCTATACCTCAAGTTATTTAAATTAATCATGAACACAGAATGAAAACTTTTTCAAGTAACATTACTAGATTCCTAGTCCATGAAAAATTATTTCCCAAAAAAATGTGTGCTATGAATTAAAATTTAGGTTTATCAAATGAAATCATTGTAAGTTGGTGAATGTAGAATTTTATGATTTCTTTCACCATATTGGTATTTTTTTTGTTGTTCATGTCATGAACTAACCGAGAAGACCCATCAATCTAAAACACAAATATATTGAAAACCATACTTGAAGGGTGTTCTCATTCTCCATAGGTTAGAGACAATCAATATGTCCTCAAAAAAACCTTTGGGGATTTTTTTTCCAAAATGATATAACAATAAACAAGGAATATATGAGTAAAAAAAGAACATAAGAATATTCCATAAACATATTCAAAAAGTGGTAATGATACATCAAAGAAAAAATAATCCAATATCCAATCACAAAATCGAATAAAAAAACCCAACGTAATCAATTCTAGTAATAGATAACTCCATGTATCAAGTGGGTAACATCCCACCATTTCACCACTAGATACCCAAGCCTATATAACCATGAAACCATCTACTTAATAATGGAACCATAACTATTACCTTATCTAAAAAAACAAGGACAACACACACCTAAGGGTGTATGATGTTTGTGATCCAATAAGGCTAGTGGGATTCCAAAAAGTGTTCCACAAGAATCATTTTTAATTAAACAAAATATTCTCATATTAAAATGAAAAAAGGCATGATATTAAATTTCAAAAAATCAACCAAAAAAAGGCAATTCAAAATTTCTAACAATTTTTAAACAATTACATATAAAATAGATTCTAAGTCACCTTAAAACAATACTTTAATCATTTTCAATACGTTCATCATAAAACCACATAAAAAATAGCATAATAGAAAGTACCCTTGAGATAAAATAGGTCCAAGCTTGCTTGGTTTCTTGAAAAATTCCCAATAATGACTTCTTCACACTAAACATGCCCTCTGTACAACAACCAAAGGATTATGTGAATTCCAAAATGCGTGATTCCCCCTTATTATTCCATTTAATGAAGACCATGACATGAAGACAAAAGGATCAAAGGAATACTATGATGTTTGATTCCCTTGACAAATCATGAAAACAAGTCCCTACATGAACCAATGCTTATATAGCTCAAGCTCCCATGGGATAAAAATTTTCAATCATTTCCAAAGTCCTAATCAAACTTTAAAAATCATGTCGGAATCCAATTATTCACAGTAAAAAAATGCATAGAAATCCACTTTCCATAAATAATCTAATTGGACATTAAAATGAACTTTTCTTTATTCAATACAAAGGGGAAAACCAATTTGTTAATAAAATATATTACACATTAATTTAAAAAATTAGATATCATGTCGTTTATAGTTTAAATATCATGTTTTGAAATGATAGAGCATAGGTAGATTATAAAACAAAAAATATAACTGAAACCAACTACCTCAAAAACATATTATTCCAACAATTCGATCCACACACTAATGGATAATTATGGGATCTCAGAAACAAGAGAAACCCCAAACCATGAGTCCCCAATGAAAAATATCCCATTTATAAATTTCGAGAAAAAAATTAATCATGTAGATAAATTACCGAAATGATTCATAATGAAAACACAATGATAAATGAAGATTAAAAAAATAATTCCTAATTCTATAATGGATATATAAGAAACCTAATTAGATTATTTCACAACCATTTGATCTATCCTCAATATTCAAGATCAAATGTTACATTCAAGTAGATAATAAATCATGTAGAAGTACAATTAAAAAATTTGACATATCATAGAAGAATATAGATCCAGCACCAAATATTCCAAAAAAATCAATCACCTGATGGAAATGATGTCACAACCAAACCCACCATGGCCTTCTTGGAATTCTTTAAGCTAAGTATGACACTCCATGCTAGCCTCGAATAAGAAAAGGGTAGGAAAATAGCACTCAGTTGGCATAGAACACACATTGTAAGATTATAATAGGCAATGGGTAGAAAACTAGCATTCAGTAGGCAGAACACACACATGGGAGGCCTTAGCCTAATGCTCCTATACAAACATGCACATCTTCATGCACTAATATAATGTGGAAAAGTGAAACAACTGATACCACAAATGCATTAATAAATACTAATTACCCATCAGACTACAAAATTTTTAGGGAAAATAAAGGAAAAAAAGTCCATCATAACTATATAAAGAGTCACAACTACTAACAAAAATGGGCCTGCTATCAAGATAAAACTCGGAGAAATGTATGTGGTCCATCAATAATGACTAATATCAACTTTCACATGCTCCTCCAAAGAGTCTACCAAAATAGATGTTGTCTATATAATACATTACACGTATCGCCAAAGCCCATGAAGGGGTAAGTATAACCATACCAGGTATGAAACACCAAAATCTCAAAAAACAAATAATCAAAGAGATTCATCTCATAACCACAAAAAGGCGAGTCAACTGGAGGTAAAGACACAATCCTCGATATTATAACTTATAAACATCAAGACTCATAATAATTTAATGTCCTCACTCCAAGCGTAAAATTCTATCTGAATATCGTATGTTATGTTCGTCTTGGGGAACACAATTATAGAGTCACAATAACACTAATGGAACTCATCAATGTGGTATCAACCATTAGGAATTACCATTTTTATGTACATAGTGTAAATTATAAGATGTTGATACGTAGGTAGGGGTCATTATTAGGGCATATGTGTAACGTCCCGGTTCCGGAAGCCACCAAGAGGCACCCTGTACCCAGTTGGTCACATGGCCTCAAGCGCATTTCCCCAAATACCTGAGGCTACCGACTAGCAGCAAGGTCCTTGGTGTGATAGTGGGGAAACTATACCCTCATTGGCAGAGTAACAGAGTGGAAGGGAAACAAATACACAATAGCGGAAGCAGTAAATATACCAACAGCAGTAATAGTGAAAGACATGAATAACAAACAACTGAAGAACATATAGATATAATGCATGGTACATATGTATAGGAAAGAATCCAATCAAATCACAATGCTGGAATAAAAACAGTACTAAACTAGAGTATAAAAGAAACATATGAACAACACCTCACCATTGCAATCCTAGGCTTGGTCCCATGATCTCCTTCTCTACAGCATGTCAAGTACCTAATGTAGAAGGGAACTTTCCCTTGTCTATACATGCAGTAATATAATCTATTCGGGACCAAAAGCATGGCCCAAATCAGGTGTGAGAATAAATCCTAGTAGGAAACAACCTAAAGACTTGTTCCTAACAGTCAGTGAATATATGGCAGGTAAAAGTACATAAGCAGTAAACAAAAAAGTATTCAGAAATAAACAATTCCACATATCAAAAGAAACTAATCAAGCATGGTAACCCTCTTGGAAGTGCACACAACCTATCCCCTCTGGTTCATTTATAAGAATATATAAAGACTCCCTGAGTAATCACTTAGAGTGAATTCCCCTTATATTAAATATAATTCAAGACTCTCTAAGGAATCTCACATGGTCTATTCCACTTATAGTCTATAGTAATTCAAGGACTCTCTGAGGAAGCTCACATGGCCAATTACACATAATTCCCTAAGGTCAAGGACTCTCTGAGGAAGTTCACTGATTTAATTCCATTATATACCCATGTGATTCAAAGACTCTCTGCGGAATCTCACTCGGTCAATTCCCCTTATAGTCTAAAGTGCTCAAAGTCACTCTGAGAAAGATCCCTTGATCAATTACCCTTATACTCTACTACACCAGGTTCTCATGGACCTGTGTATGTCAACGAGCATAGAAAGGAAAACACAGCCAAGGTAAACCTCAAGAACTACTTGGATAAATCTGTCTACAGCATATCAAACATTTCAGAATACAAACAATCCACCCTACAGCAATAGGCATGGAAAATTGGCAAGGTGTCCAAACCACAGTCGTAAATAGAACATGCATGGGAACACATCCAAAGCATAGAAATCAACCCTATTCATATCCAATTACCCAGGGAAATGGTATTGTTTAAAATTTCACATAATATTCAAAGACATTCAATGAAAAGGCACAATCCACCTACCTCGGTGTTGCAAGATTTCTATATGTGAACCTCGATGCTTGAATCATCTTGGAATGCCAAGGATCTACAAAAACATCTAAAACGTTCATCCCACGATACCTCATGAGAGAATAGAAAATAGAAGATGGTTCTCAAGGAGAAAAGAGAACTCACTGATGCGATTCCAATGCAATCGACAATGTTTGATTCAGAGGACAGATGCTCGCTCAGGGGTTCATAGAAGATCTACGGTCGTACAGTGCTTTTGGTCAAACGACACCTAGAATGAGAGTTTTCGGGTGATTAAACATGACCCTGGTGCATTGAATGAAAAAAATTACATGGCATGTACTTTTAAAGTACATGGGGTGTACTCTCCATTTCCGAAATCCTCTTTAGGCAGCCTCCAGGTCACCCACATGGTCGTGTGCATATCCACTACAGGGCTAGCACACGTTTACCTACGGTAACCAAGTCCACAGCCTGTACTCATAAAGTACATGGCGTGTATTTCAAAAATATCAATAATTTCCTATTTTACCCAAAAATGACCAGAAAAAGAAAAACATACTTGAAAAGAATATCCGGGTTCTTACAAACTTCACCCCCTTAATGAAATTTGTCCCCGAATTTTCCTAGCATGGAATATAAGGAGAAACCTTGAACAGTTCCAGACACTGTGCTCGTATATCTGCCTCCCTCTCCCAAGTCTCATCCTATACTCGCACGTGCTGTCATATCACCCATACCAGAGGAATAGACCGGCCACGGAGTACCTTCATACTACGATCAAAAATCCGGATAGGATGCTCCTTGAATGACAGATCCACTTCAAGTTCAACCACCTTGGGTTTGAAGACATGAGACGGGTATGAAAAGTAACTTCGGAGCTGAGAAACATGAAATACGTCGTGCATAGATCAGTACCTCTGGGGTAACTACAACCAAAAGGCAATCGGCCCAACTCTCTCCACAACCTCAAATGGTCTGACGTACGTCGGTGAAATCTTACCCGGTCTTTTTATCCTCTTCGACCCAACCTCAGAGTAACATACAGGAAAACCTGATCCTCGACCTCAAACTCTATATTTTTTCTTTACTGATCAGCATAATACTTCTATCGGGATTGCGTAGTAGCCATCCTCTTCTGAATCAACTCTATCTGCTATGTGGTCTCTTGAACAAGATGAGGTCCCGACAAAGCTTCCTCTCCCGCCTCCAGCCGACATAAGGGTGATCGGAATGGCTTACCGAACAAAGCCATATATGTTTTTATTTGAATTATTGCTTAAAACAATTATTGTAGGAAAATTCCCCAAGAGGTATGTGCTTCTCCCAAGAAGCTACAAATTCCTGGATGCATGCTTGGAGCATGTCTTCAAACACCTAAATTGTACACTTAGACTGGCAATCTATATTGGGGTGGTATGATGTGCTCAAAAGTACCTATGTAACCAAGGCCTTCTGAAGCCCATGCCAGACCTGAGAATTTAAGCACACATCCCTATCTGAAACAGTAGAGTGTGGAACTCCATGCAGACATACAATCTCTCAGATGTAAAACCATCCTAGCTCATCAACACTAAAGGTCTCCTTAATCAGCAAGAAGTGTGCAACCTTCGTATTCCTGTCAATGTCAACCAATACGACATCATTCCCTTGAGGTGACCTCTACAACCCTTTTACAAAATCCATCGTGACTTCGTTCCACTTCCACTCGAGAATGGGTAACTACTGTAAAATCCATGCTAGCTGCTGATTCTCTACCTTCACCTGCAGATAGGTGGAACACATCATGAAGAAACCAGCAACATCCCTCTTCATACTGCGCCACCAATACTGTTGGTTTAGATCATGATACATCTTGGTGAGAGTAGGATGAACTTCCCAAACTAAGGAATGAAAATCTCACATCATCTCCCCACGTATATCTTCTTGCACCCATACATGCCCCTGAAAATGAAATATCTCATCCCTACCTATAGTCAATCCAGGAATAGGGTCCTTTCTTGACACACTATCCCATTGGACTAGGCCTTCTGAATCTGATAGCTGACTCATTCACATTTGATTAAGAAGAGTAGTGGTAATAACTACAGAAGAAAGAAATGTCTTCTCATTACTATCGTGAACCTCCAAATACATCTCAGAGAACATATCCATAAGCTGCCACTCATTGATGGTCGCCTGAAGATCATGTATCTGAGTCCTTCTTCTCAATGCATCAGCCACTTTGTTTCCATTCCCAGGCATATAGGCAAGCTCAAATTCAAAGGACTGAAAGCACTCAACCACCTTTGTTGTCTCAAATTCTGATCATGTTGAGTGAAAATGTACTTGAGATTTTTTTGGTTGGTGAAAATCACAAAATGTTATACCAGATGATAATGTTTTGAGAAATGCAATGCATGAACAACTTCTGCCAACTCAAGCTTGTGCATCGGGTAATTCCTCTCATTAGGCCTCAACTGCTGAGACTCGTGCACAATGACTCCATCTCTCTATATAAGCACATCTCCCTAACCAATACCAGATACATCACAGTAAACAGAATAGATTTTTCCCATCTCTGGAAAGACTAGTATCGGTGCAGATGTCAACCTCCCTTTCAGCTCATGAAAGGATGGCTCATAAGAATCTGACCACAGGAACTTTTCACCCTTCTTAGTCAGACCAGTCAATAGTGATTCTAAGCGAGAAAAGTACTGAATGAAGCATCTATAGTATCTAGACAGTCTTAGAAAACTTCGTACCTCAAAGACATTATTTGGTTGATCTCAGGAAACTAATGCTATCACTTTTTCTAGGTCTACTAACACTCCTCCCTCCGAGATAACATGACCCAAAAGTGAATCAAATCCATCCAAAAGTGTCATTTTGAGAGATTATAATATAATTGATTCTCTCAGTGTACTCAAAACATTCTCAAGATGAGTAGCATGGTCGTGTCGAGTGTGATATTACTCCAAGATATTGTCCACGAAAACCACCACAAAGTAATCCAAGTATGGATGGAACACTCAATTCATTAGTTCCTTGAAAACTGCAAGCACGTTCGTGAGACTGAATGGCATAGCCATATAATCATATAGACCATACCTACACCAAAAGTATATAAGAGGGATTTATGATGGTCTAACGTGTAACTGATGGTAACCAAACCTCATGTCAATCATTGATAACACCCAGGCTCCTCAAAGCTGATCAAAGAGATCATCAATCCAAGGAAAGGGATATTGGTTCTTGAATGTCAACTAGTTCAGATTATGATAATCCACACAATGCCTGAGGGTACCGTCCACCTTCTACGCAAACAGGACTGGGGAACCCTAAGGAGAAGTCCTGGGTCGAATGAAACCCTTTTCCTGCAACTCCTCCATATGCTTCATGAGCTCCTACAACTCAGGTGTAGCCATCCTATAAGGAGGAATGGACACCAGTTCCACTCCTGGAAGAATGTCAATAAAAAAGATTACCTCACGCTCTGAAGGAAAACTTGAAAAGTCCTATAGAAAGACATCTCTGAAACGATCCACCATGGGAGAAAAGTCTATTTGTGAAGTCCCCTACTCATCCTGATATAGACTAGTATTATGGGTTATAAATCCTCCCAACCCATGATGCTCGGGACCCTCTCTACTCGCCTGGACATCCCATTCTCCCGTATGAAGAGAAGATTCACCTACTGGTGACGTGAAACACACCCAGCGGTGATAAAAGTCGACGAATTCATGGAATGAAACTAACCCGTCCATCCTGAGAATGACATCATAGAATGACATATCTTGGAAATAGAGGTCCCATATGAAGTGACACCCACCAACTTGTAAAGGGAACTCCCTGAACTGACATACACTAGCCGCTCTAGTCCCCAGTGGATTTTCTAGCATCATGATATTGGTAGAGGAAAAGATGAAGAGACCAAGGCTCTCCACAACAACAACAGGTATAAAGTTATGCGAAACCCCTGTATCTAAAACAGAAGAATCTAAAATTATGGCTATTATGATCATACCTCGAACGTTAGAGGGTCTGAGATCCTACTTTTGCTGGGTCTGCTCTACTACTGAGGTATAACCTGTACAGTGGCCCTTTGACCCTACCTGACCACTCTAAGATGATCCACCCTGATGTCGCTGACTGCACGGTGACTGACCACCATGGCCATGACCTCCACCTCGGCATGAACGGTCGTAAGAACTCTAGTTCCTTGACTAGTGAGAAACTAGTGGCACTACTCCTGAACGCGGAGTCATAGAAGAACCCATGTCACCAACTGCTGGTGAGAAGATCTAGAAGAACTGCTAAAGGTGACCCATCTTTCCACAAGATCTACAGTCCACTAGGTCACTCGGACAATGTGGCATCATATGTCTTCTCTTCCTGCACTAGTAGCACACCACCAGGATACTAGAAGATGCACCATTCCGACTCTGATCTCCTCGTGCAGTCTCCCTGCGGTGCTTCTTGATATCAGTAGGAGGAATACTAACTATGTATATCGAACCGCCCTAGATCATAGCTCCAGAATCTCTCAGATTACGCTCTATGATCAGTGCTAGGTTGACAATAGAGTATATCAAAGTCAACCTGAATATGTTCGCCTGAGATTGGATGTCGTTCCTCTGACAATCCTCAAACTTCGGTGAAAGGAACAACTCATCACCTCTTGGAATAGGCGTGAAACGCTGCAGCTATATGAAGTGAGAGGAATACTCCATAATAGTTAGAGTACCCTTCTTGAGACTCATGAACTCTTGGTCTCGATTGGCCCTCAAGGTCTCCGGATAGAAGTAATCATAGAAGATGCGCTGAAACTCATCCCAAGAAGTATTCTACTGGCGTCCCGCCTATGAGATCACATACCACCACCTCCTCGAAGAGTCTCAAAGCATGTAGGTGGTGAGCTTCACCCTCTTCTCTGGAGGTATCTTCATATGCTTGAAAATCGTTGGTGTGGCTTCTAGCCATTACTTTTCCACCTGGGGTCCTCCACACCCTAAGAAAGTGGGAGGATGCTGCTTCTAAAAGACCCGCGTCGATTCTTCCAACTAAGGTGCAGGAGGTGGCCCTCCCTGAAAGGTATGCATCATCCTTATAAATTCTTCTCTGAACTGTGATTCTGCACCTATGTCGGGTATAACAGCTAGTGCCAAGACTAGAATGAAAGGAGGATCTACAGGTAGTCCCTGATCATCCATGTCCGGTGTTTGATCACCACCTGGAAACTGGCGTACAACCGGAGGACATCTCGATGGCATGACTCTCTAAGGTCAGGTGCACACCTTAAAACAAGATAATGAAGGACTGAAAACTAGAAGTGTTCATAGGGAATAAGATAATGAAAGCACTTATGTTTTACAAATCATGACTACACAGTGTTTACAATTCCTACACGGCGTGTTCCCTTAAACCATTCACAAGGGTGTTTACTTCTGCTATAATTGGTCATGAAACACCCCAAACACACAACCTATTGTCCTAACACATGGAGTGTACTTGAATCCTCTTTCCCTACCTGATTCATTATACATAGTTTAGCCACACAGTTCTCCTAATATACGACTACATGGCGTGTTCATGGTAAACATGGTGTGTAGTTGACAAGCTTCATCTGGCCCATGTTGTTAGTGACACGGCCTGACACATGGATCACACTACACGACGTGTTCAAGTTTGAAACGGCATGTACATGAAAGGATAACACCAATGTGTGTTGTTAGTTACATGGCTAGCTACCTAGGTCAGATTACATGGTGTGTTCAATAGTTACACATCGTGTTCCCACCAGACATTCCCCATTCTGTGTCTTTTCCCAAACGGGCTATGACACGGTTAGAGACTACACGGTGTGTACATAAAGTACATGGCGTGTACTTACGAAATACAGTTTTTTCTGAACAGATAAACACATGGAATGTACTTAACATTAAAGGGAATGTATACTGGGTTTTTCCAGAATTTAAGCCTCAATAACTACTCCAGAACCCAGAAAAACACAGAAACGAACATTGAAAGTGCCAAATTCTGATCCATGAGGGCCCATACCTCCCGTGAATCAAATTTTGGCATCTTATACATTTTGGGACAAGGAGGTCAATGAAATGATCCACCAAATTATGGTTCATGAGGGCCCTCAACACCTCAAGAACCAATCTTTGGCATTCATTACAACAAAACCTTACACAACCAATACACTATCAAACAACATGTATTTTTATCGAGGCATCTATCACAACAACATGAATATTCTACACAACATCTATCACAACAACATGAAATCGCTAATGCATCCTAGATTGCATGGAATGAATGCATGACTTGTGATTTCTAGCTAGTGCCTATATGATGCATGAGATGTCATACCCTTATCTCATTGGGTTGCGAAAAAAACAAACCCTCAATAACAAAAACAATAATTGCACAAAACTTGTGAATCACCCAATGGTGAAATCAAATCAACTGTAAAATTTCAAACAAAAAAATAAAATAAATGAGGAAGATTGGTTTCTCCCTGTTCTTGGGTTAGCTACTCCCGGGCACAACTTATTACCAAGTACCTATTTCGTCCTATCCCTAGCCTCAAGTGCATTTCCCCAAAATGCAAGAGGTTGCTGGCTAGAAGTGAGGGCCTTGGGTGAGATAGTGGGGAAACTATGCCCTCATTGGAATATTAAAACAGCGGAAGGGAACATAATACCGAATAGAAAAATCAGTAAATATACTAACAACAGTAATAGCAGAATATTGGAATAACAAACAACTGAAGCACAGATATATATTACGCATGGTACATATGTCTAGGAAAGAAGACAAAAAAATCACAATGCTGGAATAAAAACAGTACTAAACCAAAGAACAAAAGAAACAGATGAACAAATCCTCAACATCACAAGCCTAATCTTAGTCCCATACTCTCCAGCTCCACAACAAGTCATTACCTGAAGTAGAAGGGTTCTTTCCCTTATCTATACCTGAAGCAATATAATCTATTTGGGCCCAAAAGCATGTCCTAAATGGGGTTTGAGACTAAATCCTAGTATCCTTCCACCTAAAGATATGTGCCTAATAGTCAGTAAGTATATGGAATGTAAAAGTACAAAAGCAGTAAGCAAGAAAGTACTCAGCAGAATACAATTCCACATATCAAAAGAAACTAATCAAGAATGGTAACCCTCTAAGAAGTGCACACAACCTATCCCCTACAGTTTAGTTATAAGAATATATAAAGACTCTCTAAGGAAGCACTCATAGTTAATTCCACTTTTAGTCAAAATTAATTCAAGACTCTTTGAGGAAGCTCACATGGTCAATTCCCATTATATTATAAGTTAATTCAAGGACTCTCTGAGGAAGCTCACACGGTCAATTCCCATTATATCCCCAAGGTCAAGGACTCTCTGAGGAATCTCACTCTGTCAAATCCCATTAGAGCCTTAAGTCATTGAAAGTATCTCTACGGAAGATCACTTGGTCAATTCCACTTATAGTCTAAAGTGCTCAAAGACTCTCTGAGGAAGCTCACTTGTTCAGTTCCCCTTATAGTCTACTACACCAGGTTCTCATGAACCTGTGTAGGTTAAGAAGCATAGCAAGGAAAAAATAGTCACGATAAACCTCAAGAACTACTTAGATAAATCATTCTAGAACATATCAAGCATGTTAGAATACAAACACTCCACCCTACAACACTAGCCATGGAAAATAGACAAGGACACCAAATAGGATAAGCAAACCAACTATCGTAAATAGAACATGCATGGGCAACACATCCAAATCATAGCAATCAACACTATTCATATCCAATTAACTTTTACCCAAGCATACAAGCATGACAGACAATCAACAGGGGTAAAACGGTAGACACGCAATACCTCATTCAAGGGTATTGGTCAAAATTGCACATAATACTCAAGGAATTTAAACAGAAAATCACAAACCACCTACCATGGTGTTGGAATATCTCTATATCTAATCCTCGAGGCTTGAATCACCTTGGAACGCAAAATATCTATAAAAATTTCTAAAAAGTTCAGCCCATGATACCTCATGAGAGAGGATAAAACAGAAGATGGTGCTCAAGGAGAAAGGAGAACTCACCAATTTGATTACAACGCAACTGACAGTGTTTGATTCAGAGGATGTATTCTTTCTCAGGGATCATCGAAGATCTGCAGCCGTACGATGCTCTTGGTAAAACAAGGCATAGATGGAGAGTTTTATAGTGATTAGACGTGACCCTGGTGCCTTTAATGAATAAAATAATTTTTACATCATGTGCTTTTGAAGTACACAGCATGTACTTTCTATTTCCATACTCTTCTTTAGGCGGTCTCTAGGTCACCCACATAGCCATGTGCAGGGCCGCTACATGGCGTGTACACATAAAGTACACAGCGTGTACTTTGAAACTTTTTATAATTTCCTCTTTTTCTCAACAATTACTAGAAAAGGAAACATCTCCAATGGATACAGGGTTAAATAACTAAATGATATGAATCATGTCAACAAGGTGAACCTTCCTTTCCAGGATGTTGTTTGATTAAAACTCCACAGTTAAGCGTGATTTTCCTAGAGAAGCGATCAGGATGTGTGACCTTCTAGGAAGTTTCCTAGGGTCTGTGTGAGTGAGGAAAAAGAATAATGGAAAGTACATGTGTTGATCTATGGGGAAATTCATTATTCATATGACTCGTTCAGGCATGTGGGTGGCCCCTAGGGTGTGGACCATGTGTATGTGGGGAAACCGGTGGTACCTGGCTGGCCAGGACCCGACGACCATGTTAAGGCGGGGTGGTCGTGCTATCACTGGGACCCAGTTGTTAAAAATGTTATTAGAGATAGGTTCCATTTGATGTGCCAGCGAGGATGTTGGGCCCTTCTAGGGGGTGGGTTATGGAAATCCCACATCAAAGGAGGAGGATCACGAAGCACCACTTTATAAGGTGGTGTGGATACCTCTTCCATCATGAGGTCTTTTCATGGGGGTGACTGAGGGCCAGAACCAAGGGAAAAACAAAACTGTGTGGGTTATGCCCAAAGATGATAATATCATTATCATGGGCTGGACTAGGCCGTTACAAAGGGTATTAGATCTAGTGTCCATTTCATGTGCCAGTGAGTATGTTAGTCCTTTCTAGGGGTGGGTTATGAAAATCCCACATAGAAGGAGGAGAAGCATGAAGAATCCCATTATAATGTTTTTTGGATATCTCTACCATCATGAGGCATTTTCCTGGGGGGTGCCTGAGGACCAGAACCCTGGGAAAGACAAAACCGTGCAGGCTAGGCCCAAAGTAGACAATATCATGATCGTCGGCGGGACTGGGCCATTACAAATGGTATCTGTGCGGGTGTCCATTTGATGTTCTAGTGAGGACGTTGGGACCTTCTAGGGAGTTGGTTATTGTAATCCCTCGTTGAAGGAGGAGGAGCATGAATCACCCCTTTATAAGGTGGTGTGGATACCTCCCCCATCATGATCCTTTTTCCTTGGGGGTTCCTAATGGCCAGATCCCAGGGAAAAACCAAATCGTGCGGGCTTATCCCAAAGAGGAAAATATCATGATTGTGGGCTAGACTAGGCCATTACAATATAGATGATACCTAACCCTATCTGGAATAACCAACTACTTAGGGGGTCACACACCTTAAATGTAAAAAATAATATACTTACCCCAACATAGAGAGCATTGTTAATGGATCACACCCCAGGCCTCATAGAGAGCTACCTAACTCAATCCACAACTAACCCATAGAAGGGGGATCACTCATCATATACTCTAGATTGGATACCACAATGTACCCTATTTGGGATGGAAAAAGGGAACACATCAATACTAATATTAAACTATGAATAAGGGATCGAGGGCTCCAACTTACACAAGAATATGTGCATGGAATGTATAAGGGACACATGATATGCCCCGCTACGTCTAGTCATCTGTATGTCTATGTATATATTCTTAAGACCATTCCCATATACTCTATTTGTTCCCATGCACATTGGTTGTATTCATGCTTATGTACCCAAGGGTGCACACTAGGTTTCCAACTTAATGATCACATGGTGTTTGTTTAGGTCACACGCCCCAATGATTTTTATCTTCACAGATAAATGTTAACCTCTATGATAGGGGGTCTACATTGAGTGTGTTCCTCCAAACTTCATGATTCGGAGATCGAGATTTAACAAAATCATAGATCACTCATGTGTCTTCACTCATGCCATCACTGTAGAAAATTATTCCATATTCCTTTCCATAAAGCTTGAATCTGAGCTGACCAAGCCCATATCATCATCGTTTGGTATATTTTATCGACCCTTTGATCAGAAAATTCAAATCATCGCCATCCCAAAGCATCCGCATAATCTATATCATAAAAACCCCATCACTCACACCATTATGGAATATCCATCATCATTTTCTTGTATTTCTTATGTCTCTAATCCCAATATTAAACCTGTGGGAATGATCCCTTTCAACAAAGATCGATTGTACAATGATAGGATCGTGGGTTTTTTCAAATAATCGGCAAATTGAAATACTGATGATTAATGTCTAACAAATGGATGAATAAAAGCAAGAAACATTAAATTAGAAAATTAATGATGACCATTTTTTGGTTTGATCTTCACTCATTGATTGATAGTACGAAAAATAGGGATGAAAAATCAATGATAATCAATTCATAAATCTAGGCATTATACAAATTTTTCATGAGTCCAAAATATGATCAATGAATTAATGTTCTAAAAAGGATTAATTAATTTTTAATAAAGGGAATATAAGAAGTAGGATCATAACAAAAGAAATGAAAGTTTATACCATTATATAGGATTTACCATCAATGATGATCAAATTTACATCATTATTGTTGACAACATATAAGAACCCCATTGATTGAAAATTCTCTCTTTGGTGTACCGATCATCGATCCACGATCCCATCATCATTTTCTAATGCTCTAATATGTATTTATCTTATCCAAAATCTATGTTTGTGAGGATTACCCTAGTATTTATCTATAATAATGTGTAAATATAGGATAATTTTTTTAATAAAATTTAATATAGAATGAAATATTTAATTTAATTTATTCATCCATAAATTTTCTTGTAACTACATTTAAAAAAATCTCACATGAACCAAATTAATGTCCCTCCTAGTGTAAAACTCATATTCTAGATTTAATAGTAGTCTTGGATATCCTATCTGAGACACACTTTAGGAGATAAAACACTATTTTTGAAAAATAATTTTTGTGATTTAATAAACATGGCCTTTTTTATATAAAAACAGTGTGCTACCACAGCCCCAAGAATCTCACGCTAACACTTTGGAAAACTCCAAAATTTTACATTAAAATATTTCAAACTATTTCATATGAAAATAGAATAATTTAATTCTACCTATCTTCAAGGATTTTTTTCCAGGAAATCAAATTTTCTTCTAAAAAATTTGTCGGTACGGAGCTCAGATCTTGTTATCATACTATGAGGGGCTCTCCTAAATATTTATATACTACAAATAAAAAACACCAAATGAATCACACTACCACAAGGGATATTCTTATAATGATCATCAATTGCCATTGGGTAATTTGAGAATGTAGCTTCATCCTCAAAGTCTAGCTCACCACATTTGATAATGTATGGTGGGTCATTCTTATATCTCCTCTACTACAACATGTAGAATACATCATGCACCTATTCGAAATATGTGGGGGAGGAAAAGTTGTACACCACATATCTAACACTATATAGTATCAGAAAAGAGACAATGAATTTTTGAGATAGTGTACCACCATATATAAATCTCTATAGTCCTTTCATAGGTGATACATTCAAGAACACATGGCCTCCCATATAGAACTACAAAGGCCTCTATCATTTTCCAATATAGAACCCCTAATGCATTTTTTCAATACTCATCCACCCTTGAGTTATTTTCACCTTCTCTCCCATCATGCACACCATCTCTGGGACCATAGGAACTATATACCCTAGCTCTATCCAACAAAATAGTGACCAAAATGGTCTCCCATTCAAGGCCAATAATAGTTTCATACCAATGGTGGAATGGTAACTATTTTTATATAAAAATTTCACCATGGGTAGATGATCCTCTCAGTTATCTCCAAGATCCAACGTAGAAACCTGAAGAAATTCCTATGGAACCTGAATTGTATGTGTTTTCGAGGAATCATTTAGGGGGTGGAACATTTTCCTCAACCACAGATAAGTCACAAAATCATCTTGTTAGACTCTCTGTTATCAGGACATGAAATGAGCATCACAATCTAAAATTATCATTGTGGGAACACCATGAATCCACACTATCTCTTGTATGTATAGGAATCACAATCTATCCACTGAACCCTAATTGTAGACGACTAGGAAGTGGCCCAACTTAGTGATTCCTTGTACAGTCACTCAGATTATTTCATGAATAGTAGATGATCAAAAATTGCCCATCATCAAACCCATATATACATTATTCCAATTCTACTCTGGTTCCTTAAGGGGTTTGGGAAAACCTACTAGAACTTGGTGTTCATCCATCACCTTATAGAAATTGTGGAATTGAGAGTTAAACGAGGAAACACACCTATTTATCCTTGGTATCCCATAATAACACCTATGGTCATGGAACATATGCACCACTTCTATATTTACCATTAATGGGGATATATGAAATTCCCTCAGCACCTACTCTGGTAGAATGAATGGTTTAATCATTCCTCCTAGAAAAAGGATGGAGTGCTATCTACCTTCCGAAAATCCATCTTAATCATCTCCTATAGATATCTGTCTATATAATACATTATAATAAATACAACCATTTTATGGCTCTCTGGAACACTGAATAATAGGAGGAGTATAAACCATTGAATAGAAGTAAAATAAACCATCCACATCCACTAAGTAAAATTATAATGAGTCAAACTCTTCTGAATAATTTATCATTAACTATAAATGGAATTTTCTACTAATATTGTCTACCAATAAGTTCCATTTATGTGGAGTATAGACTATCTCAATGTTTTACTCTGATAATAACTAAATCCATTTCTTATACCTCATATAAAGATATTTATTTGAGATGTTATACCTGAGAATATTATAATTATAATACTTTATAAATCACATTATTATATGATATTTTTTCTTATCATTTAGGGTGAAAACTACTTCCACCCGCTCAGTGTCATCATTTGTGTAATTCTGGTCATGGAGTATTAGCAGTTGAGACCCATAATTAATCACTACCTACCTCTATGTTAGAATTCATCCAAACTTAGCTGTAGAAGAATCATATAACACCTCATACACAATAACCTGTTTCGATTGTCCCAATATAGTGGTGATCATCAACATACGTTGTAGTTCGTGAAAAACCTACAAACACTTATCCATCAAAAATAATGGAGGCCCATTTCAGATCAAGGGAGTGAGAGGTGTTTATATCCTAGCTAAATATATCATGAATCTATGATAATATCAATCAAACCAAAGTAATCTCCACACCTTATACACAATCTTGGGTGGATTCTAAGAAAAAACTTCCTCGATATTTGTGAGCCCCACTGCCACTCCCTCCTCAATGATAACATGTCCCCTAAAGTGGTCCTATCGAATAAAAAACTAACCCATCAACAGATTTATATATAGTTATTTATCTTTCTGTAATTATATAACCATCCTCAAATGTATGGTTTTATCCTTCTATTATTATGAGTACATGAGGATTCCATTGATGAAGACCACTAAGAACTTATCTAAGAAGTTCTATCATATATAGTTTAAGTGTCCCATAAACACTTCTAAGGAATTAATCACATCTAAGGGAATCACCAATAACTCATAGATACTATAGTATTAATAGGATTACCTTCAGTATTCCCTCCTCTAAAACAGACAACAGGTGATAACATGACCTGGAGATCAATCTTCAAGAACCAACTCACCCCATTCAGCTAGTCTAATAGGTCATTGATTCTTGAAAGTGGGTAATTATTCTTAATATTTACCTAGTTTAGATGATGATAATCCACACACAAACTCATTCCCTATCCACTTTTTTGGGGAAAACACTATGGCTTCTTTGGGGGGAACATCAGGTCTAATGAATCATATCCTATGTAATTCCCCCAAAAGTACCTTCATCCCTCGATGATTTTCAAGGGTTATCTAATATGTTGGTTTAGATATATCACTAGTACTTATTTGTTGTTCAATATAGAAGTTGATATCTCAATGGGTAGTTAAGACTATTATGACCTCAGGAAATATTTTCAAATAATCCACCACCACTATAAGAAACTAAAACCTCATTGCATCTACTGAACCAAGTGAAATACTACACAAATGTTGAGAGATCACATGTATCCTCCTATATATGAGATCATCCTACTCAACATGGGATTCTATCTCCCTAATGACAGAATATATCATCCCATAAACGCATATTCAGCATATCCTCTTCCTCAAATAGTCAATTTATGCATGAACCCTAAAGAGATATTCCATTCCTAAAATGAATTCATAAGGGATCATCATAGCTATGAAGAGATATCATTTAATTATTTCTCCTCCAATAGATAGGTCACACTACCACTATATGTGTGTGAATATCAAATCTCCCCTGGTATGAGTCCGTTAGCACAATGGTCCAGTTAATGGTTCCATTGGGAAATCAAGATCTCAAATATGGGATTCAAAATGAAAATATTGGCACACACATATTTCTATCAAAAATATAGATAATGAATCGAAGAAACATATCATAAATCTGATCATACCAAGATCATTTTTATTATAAACCTAAACAGCCTATAATTATCCATGATTTTGACCACTAGCTCCTTGTGTCTAGCATTGACCACCTAGAGCTAATAGTTGTGGTAATAGAAAAAACATTGGCCCCCTCCCACTGATCACCCAACTCATTTTCAATATCTACCACCCTATGGACCACCCTAGTCACTATCATACAACTACCAAGGAAGTTCATTTACCATATCCCAATCTACAACATGATGGGTTCAGATATACAACTTGATATGACCTCACCCATCACCGGTGAAGAACTGTATCCCTTAGCTGACTTGAACCTCTATAAGAGCCCTGAACGACTGAACCATTATCCTAAGATTGTCCCTAAATCTATCACATATTGTCCCATACATGACATATTTTGAATTTATTTTTCATTTAATTTACATTATTGATTTTTTTTGGGTTTTCCATGCATTTTTGAAGGAAATGGTGGGTTTTTAAAATTTGGGCCAACCAGAGAGCCCATTTCCAGTTTTCAAAATAAATTTTGTTTCATTCATAACTCCTATGTTTTGAAACCTTTTGAACCCATTAAACTTTAAAAATTACCTTCATTTAACTATTCAAACCACCAAAGGAATTTGGACCCCTTAAAAATTCATTTGCATCTTGGATTTGGGTGATCAATTTTGGTATTGGGCCAACACGAAAGCCCATTTCTAGTTTTCAAATTTGTTTTTAATTATTTCATAAAATATTCATTTTCAAACTTTTTTGGTGATTCCACCTCTCACATGTTCCCACAGAACCCATACACACTCCCATATTCGTTTTCCCCTCTTTTAATCTTGGATTCATCACGAATTAGGGTAGATCTTCTCAAGCTCAAAAAAATTCCCATATTTCTCAAGTAAGTAGGTTCCCTTCCTTCCTCCTCCATTTTTCTTAGTGTTTCTCCTTTTTTTATTGAATCCCCAAATGTCCAGAATCTAGATATTCGTACCTAGTGTTTTAGTTTTGATTTTATTGGTCTAACCCTATGGTTTTATGTTCAATATTACTCCCTTGTGGTGCGGAGGAAGTGCGGTTGAAGTGACGCACAAGGATTTGGGGTTTTTGATCCTTTTGTTAGGTGATTCCATATGTAGGTATTTTAGGATGATTTGGCTTTCTATATTGTTTTTCTTTTATGTTCCTCTTTCATTTTTTTACTGAAAATTTTGATTTGGGTATCATTTTCAAAGCGGTTGATTTTTAAGTTCCAATTTTGTTAAAAAATGGGTGTTTTACATGTGAAACCTATGTTGTGCCTTTTTGTGTTGATTGATAAGTCATGGAATGGATTTATAAAAATATTATGATGCTAAAATTTCTGGTTTCATATAATATTGGTTTCCATTGGGTTTTAAAAGTGGGATTTTAGATGAATTTTATGTGCAAATTTTGGTTACTTTTCATGAAATTGTTCTATGGAAATTACAACTGTTTTATTTGGTTATATAAAAGGTGAAAAGAATGTGTTGCTACTGTTTGAAATGTTTGTGACCAAAAATAATGATTATATGTAAAAATGGATATTCATAACATGAGGAAATTGTTTTATCACAAGAGGGGAAGCCCGGGTAACTAGGTGGGCTAACGCGTACTAATACAATAGTGAACAGAGAGGTTTTGACCAAGGTTCACTTAGAAAGTTTGACATGGATAAGACTAACAAAACTATAATGGAGATGATTGGAGAACACTAGGTTATGGGCATTCTCCATACTAGTGGCTCATGCATGAGAACAAATTTTATTATGGTTACTTTCACCGGGGTATGAGGTACTTGGGGCTCACAACTAACTAGTACCTAGGGGTGTTCTTATGCTTGGTGCTCGTGGCCTTTTTGGCATTTATCATTGCCTTATGGTATTTTGGGATGTGAAAAATAGTATCTTGCATGTTTTATTCAAGGCACAAATTCTTTATTGTTATCCCTATTGAAAGTTATTTTCATTTCAAAGGTGCACTTTTAGAAATAAATGCTACCATTTTCTGTTTATAACTCTTTCAAGCATTTTATTTTATAATTCCTGTCACATGGAATCATTGGGTGATATCCTATTGGGCTTAGTCTCACACCCTAATTACACCATTTTGTTTTAGTAGACTTGATCATGTTTGACACAGGCAAAGGCAAGGCCTTGGGCTACGGCGGTTCGGGTTGCTAGTTTCTCTCAAAGGTGTGGTGTTGTGGAGACGGCTCGTGGGTGATGACCCCTTGTCATGTGGAGTCTCATGGGATATTTTTTTTTGATAATTTTATACACATTTGGACCTCTTGTGTCTTGTTTAAACCCATATACTCAGTTCTTAATTTTTATTAATTCTTGTTTGGCATAATTTTTCAGATTTGGTTTGTTGTTTGTTTTTGGTTATTTTATAAATCCAAACTCAGGTAAATCATTCCCAAATAAAATTATTTTTATACCTAGGCACTTGTGCCATCTTTTGGGGATTGGAAATTCCCTTTAGGCCTTTCCATGATCCAGGTTTGGTTCCGGCTTGATGGAGACCAGATTTCATTCGTGACAAAATGGTATAAAAGGAGGTTAATATTTTTGAGTTCTATTATTATTTTTGGGATGATTCACGATAGATAGGAGATAATATTGTCGAGGCTCGGAGTTTGGTCATGATTAGGATGCCTGGCCCACACCCCCAGTGGAAGACTGCGAGTCACCATGGGATGTCTGAATTTTTTGTTCATCTTCACTTCTAGGTGAGATGTGTGGGCTACAGACTAAACGTGGACTTCGAGTGTAGTGAACAAGTTGTTTATTCTACTATTTTAATGTGTTTGGATTATTTATATTTGATGTTATTCTTGATATTTTCAGAACTATTGTACATATTTTTGTTCTTGTGACTGTTGCCTTTTGTAGCAACATGCCTCCCCGGAAAGCTCCCATGCACCCACGGGATGAAGCAAGAGAGAGTTCTCCCACGCCACTCGATCAAATGATGATAGAAGTCTTGGTATGGGTTTTCCAGGCTCTAGGACAAAGAGTGGTTTTGGATCCTACTCCAACCAGATAATATGAGTCTGTCCCCATGAAGGATAAGGCCTAGGAGTTCATGAAAAATAAGCCCCCTTGTTTCCGTGATAGCTCAGAACTTCAAGAGGTAGAGGAATGGCTTGAGAAGATAGAGTGTATGTTCGATTTCCTAGACACACCTGAGGAGGTCAAGGTGAAATTTTCTTCTTTTCAGCTATAGGGTCCCAGCCGTAGGAGGTGGGAATCGGTGATTCAATCTGGGTAGCATGAAAACATGGGCTGGAGAGATTTTAAGGCCATCTTTAATAGGAAGTATTTTCCAGAGGTTCAATCCTCTGCCAGATCTCGAGAATTCATTGATCTTTCCCAGGGATATTGTTCAGTAATGGAATATGCTAACTATTTTGCTGAACTAGTGTGGTATGCACATGAAATTCTTTCTAATGAGAGCTTTAAATCTCATATGTTTGAGAAGGGGCACCGACCAAAAATTTAATCACAGGTCATCCTATTTAAGTTGGGAAATTATGTTGAGGTGGTCGACCATGCTTGCATGGTAGAGATTAAGAAGAAGGGTATGTCTGGGATATTTGGAGTGGTATCCTATATGGGCACTAGTAGATCATCTAAAAAGAAGAGGAAGTAAGAAGAGCCGGGAAAGAAGGGTGGTGGCAGTTCATGACACTCTTCTAGGCAGTTTTCATCAATGGCTTCAGATGCGAGGACTGTCGTGGGCCAGCAGTGTGGGAAGACAGGGCACATCAATCTAGAATTCCCTTATCCTCCAAAGACCTATTTCTAGTGTGGAGGAATGGGACACGTGCAACGATTTTGCAGGATAGCACATCCGCTTCAATGTGGGGAAGGATCCATGGCTCCCAGGGGAGTGCCAACTCAGTTAGAGCCCTCGAGGACTAGGAGGATGTCGGTTCGATGGTTGTGATGGTAGGGCTGGATCAGCTTTCGGGCAGATCTAGTTTAGGTCAAAGCCATAGGCGGGTGGTCATTCTCAGGCAGAGAGGAGGCATCTTCATGTTGTGGAGCAGGCACCAGCAGGATCAGATGTAGGGTCATCGACCGTCTGAGGTACTCTTTTGATTGCATCATCTTTATCGGATGCTCTTTTTGATATTGGAACTTCAGTTTCATTTATATATGGACATACTGTGAGCACACAAAACTTTCCAACTAATATTTTATATTTAGTGATGGAGTTGGTGACCCCACGAGGAAAGAAGAAGGAGCAGGGTCTTAGTTGTCCTTCAAGTGCGCTCTCTGTGTTGGGGGTGGAGATGGTGTGGGACCTACTGGTCCTGGATATAGAACTTTTTGATGTAATCATCGGCATGGAGTGGATGGTACATTTTCAGGCGCACATCGATTTCTATAGGCGTCAGGTGAGTTTCGTGGCACCTGATGGTAGTCCATAGTTTTTTCTTGGGTAATGGGACCCTCGGTCAGGTCGTGAAGGACCTCTACTACCGGAGTTAGGAAATCTTATCCTCCAGCTATCATCACTTGCACTAGAGGATGATGGTCATGCTCTTGAGGGTGGATTACCTCATGTGGTGGATGAGTTCCCAGAGGTATTTCAAAATGATTTTTAGGCTTTCCCCTAGAGAGGGACATGGAGTTCTTGATTTATTTGGCACTAGGGACACATCTGATATCTCTTCCCTCATACCGTACAGCCCCCACCGAGCTGAGGGAATTAAATATACTCCTGGAAGATTTAGAATCCAATGGATTCATTCCCCCAAGAATCTCTCCTTGGGCTGCTCCTATTCTTTTTTCAAAGAAGGCTGGCGGATCCCTCTGGTTTTGTATTTATTACCGGATGTTGAATAAGGTAACCATCAAGAAAAAATATCATTTTCCCCGAATAGATGACTTATTTGATCAGTTGAAGGGGAATGTGGTTTTCTAAAATAGACTTGTGTTCTGGTTATCACCAACTCAGGGTGAAAGAGGAAGATATCCTGAAGACAGCCTTCCGAAGTCGGTAAGGCCACTATAAGTATTTGGTCATGTCCCTCGGATTGACCAACGGTCCAGTGGTCTTTATGGAACTCATGAATAGGGTGTTCCACCAGTATCTCGGCTTATTCATCGTGGTGTTCATGGATGACATCCTAGTTCACTCTGGATCTGAGGAGGAGCATGAGCACCATTTGTGGATCCTATTGGGAACTCTGTGGGATCACCACCTTTATGCAAAGCTATCCAATTGTACCTTCTGGATCTGGGAGGTGAAGTTTTTGGGGCATGTGATCTCAGAGTAGAGAGTTTCGGTGGATCCTGAGAAGATTAGTACAGTTATGTCATTGGAGAAACTGAAGAATGTGTTTGAGATCAAGAGTTTTCTTGGCCTGGCTGGTTACTACAGGTGTTTTGTTCGAGATTTCTCTCAGCTTGCTTCACCCATGACCACGCTCACCCAGAACAGGGTGAAGTTTGAGTGGATCCCAGAGTGTCAGGCGTCCTTTGAAGAGTTGAAGCGGAGGTTGACTACCTCCCCAATCTTGATCCTTCCAGAGTCTGGGAAAGGCTATGTAGTGTATTTCGATGCTTCATGAATGGGTCTCGGATGCATGCTTATGTAGGATGATCATGTGGTAGCGTATGGCTCTCGCCAACTCCGACCACATGAAAAGAATTATCCTACCCATGAACTCGAGCTATTGGCGGTAATTCATGCTTTAAAGACTTTATGCACCAACCTCTTTGGGGTGGAGTTTGTGGTCTACTCTGATCAAAAAAGTTTGTCATACATCTTCTCATAGAATGATCTCAATTTGAGGCAGCGTTGCTGGATCGAATACCTGCAGGGGTTTGACTTTGATATCATCTATACCACGGGGAAGGGTAATGTTGTAGAAGATTCCTTGAGAAGAATAGTACGGATGCAGGCTTTGAGGAAGTCCAGTGATGAGTGGACTCTGATGGGACTCTTTGCTCAAATTCATGTGGAGACCAAGGTGCCCAATGGAAGTGAATTCTTGGAAAGCGTTTAACTGACCCCATCTCTTTTAGAATTGATTCAGCAAAATAATCCCAGTGATGAGTTATGCCAACGATTGGGACAAATTATTCATGGTGGGGAGATGTCTTCTGATTGATATTCTTCCCCCGAGGGTATGGTGTGTTTCAAGGTCCGTTCAGTGGTCCCTCTATCTCTGAGGAAGGTGGTAATGCAGGATAGCCACCAGTCACAGTTTTTCATCGACCCCGGTGCCACCAAGACGTACTATGATGTTCGTCGACAGTTCTTGTGGCCAGGTATGAGATGGTACATTGCTGAATTTGTATCTAGATACTATACATGTCAGCAGGTGAAAGAAGAACATCAGAATCCCTCTGGTTTGCCTCATCCATTACCAATTCCTACCAGGAAGTGGGATGAGGTATCCATGGATTTCATTGTTGGATTACCTCGTACACCTTGAGGTAAGAATGCTATTTTGGTGGTGATTGATAGTCCGACCAAATCATCCCACATCATTCTTATCAGAGATACAACTAAAGTGGATGAGTTGGGACAGTTGTGTATTCAAGAGGTGGTAAGGTTTCATGGTGTTCCATCAGCAGTTATCTCAGATAGAGACCCATGCTTCACCTCTCGGTTTTGGGGAGGCCTTCAGAAGGCGTTGGGGTCCCAAATTAAGACGAGCACAACGTACCATCCTCAGACAGATGGTCAAATAGAGCGGGAAAATCAGATCCCGGAAGACATGCTTCGTGCATGTGTCCTAGACTTAAATGGTTCGTTGGATAAATATTTGGTATTTGTCGAGTTTCCATATAATAATAGCTACCAATCCTCAATTTGAATGGCTCCCCTTCAGGCGCTCTACAGCTGGCCTTGCTGGTCCCCTCTGTTTTGGGTTGAAGTAGGTGAGACATCGCGGTTGGGACCGAGTCTTGTGCAAGAGACATCTGAGAAGGTCAATTTGATCAGACATCATTTATTGAAAGCCCAGAGTCTCCAAAAATCATATGCTGATAAGAGGCGTCGAGATCTAGAGTTTTCTGTGGGTGATCGGGTATTTCTGAAAGTGGCCCCTCGTCTAGGTCACCACCACTTAGGGAAGAAGGGATAGCTAACTTCATGGTATGTTGGACCTTTTGAGATCACCGAGCATATTGGTAAGGTGGCATATAGGTTGTATTTTCCTTTTATGTTGACATCCATCCATGATGTTTTCAATGTCTCCCATTTGAATAAATACAACTCGGATTCGTCCCATGTGCTGAATTGGGAGGAGTTGGATATAGAGCCTGATTTATCTATTTTTGAGTGGCCAATGTAAATAGTGGACATCCAAGAAAAGGTACTTATGGGACAATCCATTCCACTAGTTCAAGTTCTTTTGCGGCATGGTAGTGATACACACGAGACATGGGAGCGAAATTCCTGGGTTGAGGAAGAGTACCCGAACATGTTTTCCAATTAAGCATCAGGTTGACGTTCCGGGGTGGAAAGTACTTCATGGTGGGGAGAATTGTTGATTAAATGAAATATTTTAAATGTATTTTTCATTTAATTTACATTATTTCTTTTTTTGAGGGGTTTTCCGTGCATTTTTGAAGAAAATTATGGGTTTTCAAAATTTGGGCCAACTCAAGAGCCCATTTCCAGTTTTAAAAATAAATTTTGTTTCATTAATAACTCTTTAGTTTTTAATCCTTTTTCACCCATTAATCTTCCAAATTGACCTTCATTTAACTATTCAAACCACCAATGAAATTTGGGCCCCTAAAAAATTAATTAGCATCTTGGATTTGTGGGATCAAATTAGGTATTGGGCCAACCCGAAATCCCATTTCCAGTTTTAAAATTTTATTTTAATTCTTTCATAAAATAATCAATTTTAATCTTTATTCGGTTATTTCACCTCTCACATGTTCCCACTAAACCCATACACACCACCATCTTCTTTTTCACCTCTTTTATAATCAGAATCATCGCGTATTAGGGCCGAACATCTCGAGATCCAAAAAACGTCCATATTTCTCAAGTAAGTTGGTTCCCTTCCTTCCTCTTCCATTTTTATTAGGGTGTTTTCTTTTTTATTGAATCCCCAAATGTTATGAAGCTAGGAATTAGTACATAGGGTTTTATATTTGAGTTTCTTGGTCCCATAATCTGGTTTTAGGTTCAATCATACTCCCTTGTGGTGCGGAGGAGGTGCGATTGAAGTGACGCACAAGGATTTTGGGTTTTTGACTCTTTTGGTAGGTGATTCCATATATAGGTTTTTTAGGATGAGTTGGCTTGCTGTATTTTTGTTTCCTTTATGTTCATCATTCATTTTTTTACTGAAAAAATTTATTTTGGTAGCATTTTCAAAGCGATTGATTTTTATGTTCCAATTTTGTGAAAAAATGGGTGTTTTACATGTGCAACCTATGTTGTACCTTTTTGGGTTGTTTTATAAGTCATGGAATGAATTTATAAAAATAAATTGATGATGAAATTTATGGTTTCATATAATATTGGTTTCTATTGGGTTTTAAAAGTGGGATTTTAGATGAATTTTATGTGCAAAGTTTGGTAACATTTCTTGTAATTGTTCAGTGGAAATTATAAGTGGTTTATTTGGTTATATAAAAGGTTAAAAGAAAGTGTAGCTACTGTTTGAAATGTGTGTGAACAGAACTGATGATTATATGTTAAAATGGATTTTCATAACATGAGAAATTGTTTGATCACGATAGGGGATGTTTGGGTAACTATGTGGGCTAACGTGTACTAGTACGCTAGTGAACGGAGGGGTTTTGACCATGGTTCACATAGCAAGTTTGACGTGGATAACACTAACAAAACTATAATGGAGATGAATGGATACCACTAGGTTATCGGAATGCTCCATACTAGTGGATAATTTTTTAGAATGAATTTTATTATGGTTACTTTCATCGAGGTACGAGGTACTTGGGGATCACAACTAACTAGTACCTAGGGGTGTTCCTATGCATGGTACTCGTGGCCTTTTTGGAATTTATATTTGCCTTATGGTATTTTGAGATTTAAAAACCAGTATATTCCATGTTTTATTCAAATTGACTCATTATTTAATGTTATCCCCATTGAAAGTTATTTTCATTTCAATGTTTCTCTTTTAAAAATAAATGATACCATTTTCTGTTTATAACTCTTGCAGGATTTTTATTTTATAATTCCTATCACTTGGAATCCTTGGGGGATATCCTATTGGGCTTAGTATCACACCCTACTTACACACTTGGGTGTAAGTAGACTTGATCATGTTTGACACATGCAAAGGCAAGGCCTTGGGCGACGGTGGTTCAGGTTGCTAGTTTCTCTTAATGGTGGTGTGTTGTGGAGACAGCTCGTGGGTGATAACCCTTTGTCATGTGGAGTCTCATGGGATATTTGTTTCTAATTTTATATGCCTGTGTACCTCTTGTGTCTTGTTTAAACTCATATACTTAGTTCTGTATTTTTATTAAGTCTTGTTTGGCATAATATTTTAGATTTGGTTTGTTGTTTGTTTTTGGTTATTTTATGAATCTAGACTGGGGTAAATCATTCCCAAATGATTTTTTATGATACCCAGGCACCTGTGCCAGCCAGTGGGGATAGGGAACTCCCTTAAATCCTTGCCATGATCCGGGTTTGGTTCCATTTTGATGGTGACCAGATTCAGTTTGTGACACATATTCGTGGGTCATTTAGTCTGATGTCGACTATCATCCACTGTTGTCTCAACTAAAGGGTTCCCACTTCCAAAACTAATACTCATTTACCGCATAGCCAAAAACTCTCCATAACCTAGATATTCTCCAATACCCCAACCTATTAATGGATTAAAATATATATCACTGAATACTAGATATTTCTATAAAAAGATCATTAAAAATTCAATGCTCAAAATTAATGGCTATGAACCAAATAAAAGGAATATTGTCAGTGGTTAGTGAACCAAGAAGTGTACACAACAACTGGAAAACTGCCTTGCTGATGCTCCAAAAGGTCTTTGATATGTACTTCCTAAATGTTTGAGGTGTAAGACTCCTATAGAAAAAGGATCTCAAACTCTTTTTATGGAAGAGTCGCCTCATTATGTATTTGTGTCATCAAACTATACCATCACTATATAGGTCCATAAAAAAGGAATGTTGTTAGGACCATGATCTAATCGACAAGGGCCCTAACAAGGAAGATAAAATCCTACTACCATGAACTATTTCTCTACTTACTAGGGGATAAGAAGACACTAAAAATTGAGCAGTTTTTACCTATTAAACCCATGATTTGTTCTCATCCTTCACACAAAATTTGTCAGTACTTTGAGAATAACTGGCTTCTCAACGGGTGAAGTTAATATCAAGAAACTACAATGAGTAACTATCTCCAACACCAATCCCTAGACTAAATCCTCATATATAATAATATGATCATCTTGATCTTGTTGTGCAATCCCTTATGGATTTCATTATTAAGTAATCCTACAATATTAAGGATTCTCTATATCCAAATCTCATAACTACATAGATGACTCATGAAGGTAATGGAAACCATAACTCATTTCTATATGATGCATGTACATTTTTTTCCCTGCAACCGTTGCATATATGATTCAATTTCATAAGAAGGTTCTCTGATCACTATTGAAATAATATGTCTATCGATATACGATCACTAGGTTTTGAAGCCTGAGATACAAACGCAAAACACTTGAACATTGTTAGGATGGTATGTCTGAGTATGATATACTCTATAATACCAAATGTATGATCAAAATAATAACGATATTCTCATATTGTATAATTAATGAAGGTCGTAGTTTTCACATCTAAGGCACCATTTGGAAGATTAATAGTTATTATTTAAAAACTTCTCATGTGTGTAGAATATACATGTTAATTATAATGTATCAACATTGAGCCTCCAATTTCCATTGAATACAAAAGCTACATCATGCCTTACTCAAAAAAAATTCTAAAATATTACAAGTTATTACATGAAAAAATAGTGACGTTATAAATGAATCTTAAAAATATATAAAAAGATCCCCCTAGGATGAGATACAAATCTACCAGACAAATAATGAGGAAACATTAAAGACTATTGTGTCTCAAAATAAAATATTCTGATTAATTAATTCATATCACATGGTTTCCCACATTATTTTACATATTATTCACTAATCATGCACCACATTTTAAGAAATTAAAATAAGTGTTCAGATTTTCTATATGGTTTAAAAACATTTGTGTCAACCATGTGAAATTAATATGTCCCATATTTCATTGTTTGAGGCGAAGTATTCATTTATTTTCCTAACCATGAATCAATCATGTTCCCTCCTCTAAACTATAAAACATGTTTCACAGTTTCCTGGAAAGACCCACATAGTTTTCCCAAATTGTGTTCCAATTTATAAAAAAGAATAAAAAATTCTCAAAACTCCAAAAATTTCACCAAAAGTTAACCGAGACAATCACTAAACATGTTATGGTCAAAAAAAAATTTATACCTAAATGTGATGTAGGTATGTGATAGGTTATGGAATGAGTAAGTTGGGTGGTTGGATTTTGTTTACTAGTATGTTTGAATATTTTATTTTTTTACAGGTGGAAATATATTTTCTTTTTCATTAGTAGATATGATTATAATTGTTGAGTAATAATTAATATTTCTATAGTTTTATTTTCTATAAATATTTAGTATTCATTTTTGAAAAGATGATTTCTCTTTGTTGTTCTTGGTGATATTAAGGGATATTCTTCATCGGTAGAGAATGATGTTATATTGAATCCTTCTAATTCTAAAAACCTTCATTATCTTTATTCGATGTGAAAATATATTTTGGGATGATCGAATATGAGTAGTGGTGTATTTTAATTACATAGTTAAGGTTAGACATATGATAATATTTTTGAGTGAATCAATATCGATAATATGTCAATCAGTGATGGATATTAAATGTGATGAGTTGTTACCATATTTCTCATCAATTTTATGTAAAATTAAGTTATTGAATAATTTTAACATTCTATATATGTCTCTTTCTAGATATAAAACATTAATTTTATGGAATTATATATTTTGTTAAATACCCCATCACCCTACACCAAAGACCTGAGTTAAAAACCAGATGGGGTGAATTTCTATAAGCACTGAAGTATTATTGTATAATAGTAGTAGAGTGATTATTTTAGAAGGTATTATACTGAAATACTACAGAATAATCACTATTACTCTCAAATGAGATTTTGGGCCTCACAAATGGGACTTTGGGGCATAATTCATTCAGGGCACAGGGCTTCTATGCCATAGAGTATATCGGGTTCTCCAAAAATAAGGCAGTCATGGGTTGATGGATTAGAATATAATAAGTTTCAATGTAAATATAACTTGAAACTATATTGTAGGAGTAATGTGGAAGACATGCCATTGGCATGTTCAGCTCTTCGTAGGGTACTACAAGTTGATATGTACTTCAGGTGGTCGTCTATACATAAACATGTAATAGTTCTAAGGAGGAGTTGTTATAATGCAATTTGTTCTGGTATAGCTATATGGGTTTTGTATAATTTGGTATATAGGCCATGTAATTAGAAATACATTTTTACTTTAGGAATTCTTATCGAAAAATGGTTCCCTCCCATCCAAATTAAAAAAATGATTAACATTAATAAAATAATATGAAATTGACTTGTGGAAGTGGAGAGTTTTTAGTAATTACCGTTTTTTATTTTTTAGTTTATGAATGTGTCCTACTTTATTTTTATTTTGTTAATATTTTAATCTTTTACTATTTTTGTCTAGAATATTTTTAATTATATATGGTTTTTTCATCACATTAAAGTATAACAAAATATTAGAGAACTATTCGTACTTTTTTTATATTTACAAAAACTTGCATTATGTGTTAATTTATTTTATAATTTTAGTAGTTTTTTAATTTTAATAGGAATTTAACTTGTGATACAACTTGATGCTGGATACTCCATTGGGCCTTCTGGTATAGGCTAGGCCTTCGGGCCATTGGGCTATCAGGCCTTTTATTGGACTTTGATTCAAAAAAACTTCGAGAAATCACAAATAACAATATAGGTATGATGGGTTCTTGTCATTCCTTTTAAGAAGGTATGAGGCTCCACCAATGTGTGTTTCTAAGTGTGTCTATTTTTTAGTTGTTTGTAATATCATCTTCTAATATTATAATATATTAATTTCATTATTTGTTTTTTCATTCCTATTTCTTTTGTTTTATGGATTTTCTGTGACATAACATGTGATCTATTGTATAAAAATAGATTGAAATGTTTGTATTTTATTTTTAGTTTCATAATTTATGTTTCATGCCACATGAGAGTTTTTTTAATTTTATTCTTTTGTTATTTTTTAGTTTAATAATTATTTTATAAAATTAAATGTTAAAATTAAGTTTTTTATGTATTTATATATATTTTCATCTTTATATTTCATGTATATTTTCTTGATGATCCTTATTTATAAGAATTATGATGTAACAGTGTTTATTTTATAAGCATTTTCTAAACAAAACACTTATTTTATATAATTTTTTAAAAAATATAACATAATTATTAGTTTTCAATATATGTGTTCATGTTTTATGTTTTACTAATATAGTTAATATTTTACTTGAGAGATATTTTATAAATTTTTGTAAGAATAAGAATATGTTTTCTATGATAAGGTTTTGTATATAATGGCATGTTTTGTGTTTTGACATTTTATTTGTTACAATTTTATGCATAAAATATTTTTAGTTTTTTCAAGTGAATGATATAAATAACTTTAATTCAAAAACAAAACATATTCTCTCTGGGGAAAAAATATATTCTCTTATTTTACAAAAAATAAATATTTATTTTTTATTTTTGGTTAATTAAATTAGTATAAATTTTGTATAACAATTTTTAGTGTTGAATCATATGGATCTTTTATTTTGATAATTTTATCAAATTTTATATTATAAATTTTATGTTAAATAATAATTATATATTATTAGTGTAGTTCTATTTTTTTATATTTATATGAGAATATTTCTCATATAATTGTTTATTTATTTAAGTATAATAGTTAAATATTAAAAAAATTATTTTTTAATTTTAAATATTATTAAAAAAAATAGAACATTTTCTTTAAAGAAACAACTTTATCCCCCTTATGTGTCTTCTGGTGGTTATAGTCTTTTAATAATCTCAAATATTTAGGGTTTTGATTTCCATGGGTTGTGATTCTGAGTTTTGATTTCATGCCTGATGAGGTAAGACCTCAAACCCAGTGGTGAAGCATGGGGAAGAAAATTTTTACCCGGTAGGTTCATAGAACTCATATGAGAACCATTTTTTAGGACATTACTTAATGAGGGGAGGGATATTTTTGGGAATTTTAAGATTTTTATGGGTTAGGAAATATTTCAATTCAAAAGAAATATTGGAGTTTTATTTAAATAAATTTTTTAAATCAGTACATGTGTCTTGTTATGTTCTTTAGGAAGTAAAAGTTATAGTAAAGTTTTGATTATTATTTATTTTTTTCTTTAAATATAATATGTAATTATTCTTCTCAATGAGATATTAGTAATATTATATAGAAGAATGAATAGACCATTTTAAAATATCAATGTTGAATTTTTTTTCAATATTACATAAGAATCACATATTATATATGGAATTATATGGTATGATGATTGGAAAAATGAGAAAAAACAAATGAGAAGAATAATCTCATAGGAAGAGAGAAAGATAAAATAATTTTATGAGTTAAATAATAAGACTCTATGAAATTATTTAAGATAATTAATTTACAAAAATAATGTGAAAATGATAACGCATAAGTAACTATATAATTAAACACATGAGACAATAAAATTCAGCATAAGAAACTGTTCATTACAATTTACGAAAATATGAATTTCTGTAACACCCTAAGGTTTTGAAAATAAATATATAACGCAATTTTATAATATATCCATTAAACGCAACTTTTCCTCTTCTATGTTTTGAATTTTGAAAAAATGGTCATCTTGAGTTATGTTTAGTAATTCATTTGGAGTCTGATAGAACAAACTTGATTTTTGGTGAATAGTAACATACCCTTATGAATAGAAATATGAATAGTAATATGACCATTATGAAAAGTAAATATTATTTTATTTTATTTTCTTAAGACAATTAGATAATGAGATGTTAATTAGTTTTTCAATGAGAAATAAAACTAATTGCACTTTAAGATTTTTATTTTTCGAATTATGTATGACCTTATTTAAAAATTAAATTAATAATATTTAGAAAATTATTTTTAAAAAATGGATTTTACCTTTTAAATTCTACACATAGAAAAATGGTAGGGGTGAATTGTTTGGATTTTTCTGAAATTCTATAATTTGTTATGAATAGTGAGATACGATAAAATACCGTATATGCAAATTAACAATTACATAAACTATTCATGTCATCACAAGTGATGAAAAGCCACATGGTTCAAACTCACATGCACTTATTACTATTAGGGTCACATGAAACAACACTATTGGTTGTGTTGAGGGAAATAATAAAATAATGAATTAAATATTCAAAATTTACTCGTCTCCTCCACTATAAAATCCCCTCAACACTCCCTCTTCTCTTCACTATTATAAGCCTTGAATCTCATCAATGTTCTACCTAATTACCCTTCCCTAGTCTCTCCCCACGTCCAAGAAGATCTTGGGCTTTCTAAAAGACCAAAACCCCTTCCCTTAAGAAGATTCTCGAGGGGGTTTTTTCAAGAGGTAAATCACCCTTCTTTTTCATTTGGTTTCATTTCAATTTATCTTATTTTTTGATCCTCAACTCATTTCCTATATCCAAATGATCATGATAACTCCAGTATCATCTATATACTGTAATTATATCATTTTAATTGAATAAACATCATAAATATTCTTACTCCCTCCCTTTTATTTTTTATAAACGAAATCAACGTCCATGAGGTTCCAATTTATAGCCTTCATGGATGACGATGTTTATTTCTTCAATTTCATCTTCATTACTGGTCATGAAAACATATTTATGGTTGAAACATACTATAATATATGTATTATAACATAATTAATATTCAGGAACCAGAATATGTACATACAATTAAGTAAAATGACAAAACTATTTTATAATAATCCAAATACCACCAAATAATCGAAGTGGTTCTCATCTAATGATTCATCCTCATTCCATGTAACCAAATGATATAAATGACCATTACTAATTCTTTATGTTCATAAATTATATATAATTCCTATCCTGGATATTTATAAACATTACACATGAACTCCATTATTTAAAAACAAGTGGACGAATTATGAAAATAAAGAAAATTAACACCCCGAAACAACGAAATTCAATATAATAACTTAGCAATAAGGGTATAAATGAATTAAACAGAATTATAATAAAATAAATACATGTCTAATAGGTTATTAAATAATTTACTAATAAGTATAATTTCATATTCCAGGAGCTTAAGTTCAAGATCAGAACATGTTTGGAGTTAAGGTAAGGGTTTTTTCACTCAAACGTCCATTTTCATTCAAGATACTTTCATTGTCTAATTACATCAATGAAATTATTTTTTATTGTTATTTACTCATCATATATTCTTTTTAAGTATCATATATATGTTTACAAACCAGAAACCTTCTTTATTTTATGGATAGTTACAAGTTTTAAAAGGAACTTTCAAAAAAATCAAAATACAAGCCAGATTCAATGGAATTTCTCCAATTCATATCTATTTACAAGGGCGCTTTATAATCTGTTTTTGGAAAGAATTATCTTTCTAAAAATACTCATTTTATTATGAAAATAATATCTTACTTATGTTCTGGTTTTATGAAAATATTTTCCAAAAGAAACCTTCTTTTCAAAATAAAAGAGTATTTATCTCAAAATTGCATAATGATTTTATAAGAGTATTTTTGTTTGATTTAATGCTCTTGTTGATTCTATGGTATTATTGGGTTTAAAAATTTATGAATTCAAATAAAATATTTTATTTAATAGTTTTTGACTGACTCTATTGTGGATGATCTATCCTAACACCATTCACCATATTACTTGGAATGGTTAGTGTTTTATGTTTAATGATTGGAGAAAGTTAGTTACATTTCATATGATAGTTTCAATATGAATGTATATGTTGTTTATGTTGATCCCCACTCAAATGAGGAATGAATTGGACTTATTATGTGATGGGTGGGGTCCTCTATAGCCCCTATATGCATCGGTAGGTCTCATGAAACAAACTATGTTCTTGGCATGAGGCCTTGACAAAATGATTATTTTGTGGTCCTAGCACAAGGCTTAGATGATATGGTTATAATATCTGGAATATTCACTTCCCTCATTATGATGCTAGTATTTTAAGTTCCTATTGTTATTAGACTAGTTTAATACCCTTGATTGTGTTTTATTAATGCATTATTTACTTAGCTCATATTCATGCCAAAAATGTGTACAAGATTATTATTAGAGGAATGTGTTTTCAAATTACTGACCATGTCTAATGTTTATGCTATCTTCCATTATATTGCTTACTCTTAATGAGTTTTTGAGATCACCCATTTTTTATGTTTAATTTTATCAGTACACGAAGAAGTAATTAATGAATGACTTGCAAGCATAATCTAGGAGACGTGATGTTTCTTGTAGAATAAAATAGGGTTTTGATTCCCTTCATGTCGTAATGTTAAACATTTGTATATTACCTGTTTCCAATACTATGAAACTACTTAGTATTTCCAGATTCGTATTCCTTGAATGTATTCCAATTTAATCAAATAAGGCACCGGCTCTGAGAAACTGGGGCCGGGTCCTTACAATCTCACTTCAAGATATTTGAGTGATAACTTGATACAAAACAATTTTTTGAGATCCATTTATTAAAATTAAAATATTTAATATGATTATGCCTATTAATTAGTTACATGGAACATATAACAATTAATAAATTGGTGTAGAAAACATATGTTCTGAGAGGCCAATCATAAAACATTTACTTGATGTTAGAATAATTGTTGAAGATAATATTTTGAGGTACACATAACATTTATTAGTCAAAAAAATTTCAAATATATTCCAAAAAACATATGTTTATTAGATTCTTTCCACTTTACATTATTATATTTTGATAATTAAGAATAATTATTTTATTTCCTCTAAAATAAGTGAATAAAAATATTCCAATATTTTACAACTTTTAGAAAAAATATTATTGTTGTTGTTGTTTATTGAATTATTTTTTAGAGAAAATACAATAAATTATGTGTTGTTTTATGACACATACACAAATTTTTTCATATTTTGATAATTATAATTTCTGACAACATTATTTACTTATATAATTTTATTTATTGTGTGTTATTTTTTATATATTTTTTATTTTTCTTGCTATATATAGAAGAATTATTATTCTCTGAGTTTTGAAAATAGGTTAATTATAAAGACTTACTCAAAGGGAGGCTCGACCTCACTCAGGGGACACAGTACGTTCGGCTCTTGTTTTGTGATGGTTGCATCCATCATGTCGTTCGATACCCCCTCCCTCTGGTGGGGGAGGGAGATTCATCATCTTTTAAGGGATTGGAACTTCCCTTTCCCCCCATTTATAATCCCTCTAACCTTCCACCATTCCCTTAATTTTTGTTGTTCAATAAGGTTCCCAATTTGTAACAAGGTTTCCCTAAGATCCCAACCTCAATCAGAGAGTTTAATAAAGATTCAGCTCACCTTGATCAGACTTTGATCCCTCTATTCTCAATGAGATATCCATAAATGGAAGGTTTTGACTGGTTCTTGTTTGGATCATGGGATTTGAATGATTAGGTTATCGTGGGGTTGCTCGATTGTAATAAAATAATGATATAGTTTTCTTTGGAAGAGGATTTGATAAAATATTTTTCTTCATCTCCCCACAACTACAATGTGTCCCCCTTCTTCCACATCAGATGAACCACTGACTTTCACATGAATTCTGATTCCCCCTCTGTCTGAATTTGGGTACACTTTCTTAACCTCCCTATACCATTTCAAAATCATGATATCTTTAGGATGTTAGGGATCCTTGTTGGTTGGTTCTTGTGTTCTGATAATTATACCTTGTACCTTTTCCATCACATTAATCCTTGTTATTTTTGGAAATCAATGGCTCAATATAGAAACTTAATTTTGTGTAGATAACAGTAGGAGAAGAGTATCATTTTAGATAGAAATATGTTAATAAATCGTATGTTGATTTCTGTTTTTTGTATAAGAGAATGAGCCATTATATGGTGGTTTTCAGGATGAGTTATAGATAGTTGGATATGAATGTTTGTATGGATACAATTGGAAATGACAAGGATCATGTGACTAGTGTTGTTGCAGGCTCCTCTAGTTAAGGGAAAGTGTATCAAAAGACTGGGGAAAAGGCATCACAAGGTGAATCTTGAGGAAGAAATCCCTTGGTTAGTGACATACTAAGTCATCTACAGAAGGACATGGATGTTCTTAAGAATACTTTTGTTGATTCATTGGAACAAATGATTCTACAAAAGGGGAAAGAGGCTATTGATTTTGATCCTCAAATGGTGGATGTTGGTTATTCCAATACTCCCTTGGGTGCATAATATGTAGAGGTGGTGTTCCCCTGGAGAGTTCTAAGTGTTGGCGGCTAGGAAGAATCCTCTAATGAATGTAGGTAAGTTAATTTGGTATGTTATAATTCATTGAGAAATGATTTATGGGGTGCATACTTGATCAGGTTAAGTCCTGTTAGGGAGGTGGTTTCCATCGAGTTGGGTAATCTCTTTGAATGATTGTTAGTTGATGAATTTTTTTAGGAGTTTGAGGGTGAGATAGTAATGCTCTCCTTGTATGTCTGGAAGGAATAAGAATGTGAGTCCAATGTAAGTGAATTAGAGTAGGAGGATTTGGGAGATAAGTCTCCGTGCCTGAAGTGAATTATGAGCTGAAAGGGAATTCATAAAAAGAGGAAGGAATACTCATTTTTTTCACTTCCAATGGAGACACGATCATCAAATAAGTTGAAAGACAAGAAGTTAGATAGTGATGCCAAATGTCCTCAGAGGAATTAAGATTATTGTTTTGAGTATTCATTCAAATTTTTTATTATCTTGGAAAAATATATAGTTGAAAAGGTTTTGTATCTCAATGCTACTGAAGAGGATACTTCCAGAATGATGGGGAGTTCATTGAGGGTGACTCACAATAATGTGAAATATAACTAGCTCAACAATTTGGATATAATTCTTGTTGGGGGATTAAATAATGGGAATATAAACCTTTTAGAGTATGTCCAATCCTTGGACAAGTTGGACGTTCAATTTAATATTCTGCAAGTGGATAAATTATCCATTCTCGTAACTAATATTTCATGGAAATTTTTTAGGGAGATTAAATCTGGTAGGATTAATTTTCCCTTAAATTGCTCTCTCATCTAATTTTTTGGTTTAACTCATGGTTTCTCACATTTCCATAAAAGTTGTTGAATAATAAAAATTTAATTTCCTATCGATAAAGTCTTATCGGATTGATTTAAAAGTCTTACTCTCTTTTTAATGTCATAAACTTTAACTAAAAGTTTTTAATATAGAATATAATGGAATCTAAAAAAATAAAATCATATTTCATAGCTCTTGTGATTGAAAAATTCTAGACAAGATATGTTTTGAATGTTTTATTGTATGTTTTCTGTATTCTGACGTGTTATATTGATGTATTGAGAAGAAAAGTCAATAGCTATATATAAAATATTATGACTAATCCTTAGTCAAACATGTTAGATAAAATAAAAATTATTTGGACTCAAAGTTTTATGGTATTTGAAGTCATATCAGATTCTAAATGCAGATGGGATTTAAAATTCATACATGATTTCAAATTAAGGTAATCTTAAATCCCGCAATGATCTAGGGTCAAACATAATCATTATGACATAATTATTTATTATTCTAAAACTATAAAATTCCATATTTTTATTCCTTTTCATGATTCAATTTATAGAATATTTTTTATAACATAATTTTTTAATTTTTTTCATAATTTCTTATAAATTCTTTTGAGTATAGAAAAATTTATTCGATTATATTTTTGAATGAGTTAAATTATAATCTTAAATGTTAATTTTTTTTATTTTCACATTTTCTTTTTGTAAATTTGTGAGCCTAAAATTTGAATTGTTTGAAAAATGAATACTTTGTGACACATTTTTTAGGAAGTATTATAAGGATATTAATTTTAATTATTATGGGAATATTAACAGCTATATTAAATGTTCTGATAAGTATTGTTATACAGGTGTTTTAATGATTATAGATTATCAAAGCTTCTCTTAACTCAAAAATAGATCATTATATTTATGAGATAAAAGTGTGGTTGTATAAAAAAAATATAAACTACATTTTCTATTCATGAATTTATAAATTTTTATTGGTTTTTTGCATGATGTAAATATAGTGTTTGACAAAACTAATTATTTGTATTATATGGTTGAAAATATTTTGAGCTATATTGTGTAACATTATTTTCCAATTAAATACTAATGGTTGTTCACATGGTGAACTTCATAGTATTAATCTTGTGATGCCAAAGAGTCTATATCTACATTGACACTCTAGTTGCCTTTTTTAATCAATTTCTATATTACTAAATTATTTCTCTCATTCTATTTTTGTAATTTATGGTTTTTATTTTACATTTAAAAGTATTACCTTAGTTTTAGTTTATTGATACCCCAATAAAAGGAACTTTGGTTTGTTCCTCTTTGTTGAAAAAAGATGTTTGCTGGTTATTCTATGGTATGGTAAAAGGAATGGGTTTCAATTGTGTCATGGTCTATATAAAGGCAATGTTGGTTCTTCCTCCAATTAAAAATAAATTATTTCAGTTGTGACTCTATGTGTGAAATAGGAGTGATAGGGATTGTACCTCCAATGTTCAAAAGATAAGTTTTAAAGGGATGTTACTCCCTTCAAATTATATCTCAATTTTTAGAGTTGGATCGATACTCTCTAATTGGGAGTGAGAAGAGTATACATAGAATCAATTTGATTTCAATTATTATAAAAAATTATGATCATACTTTATTTTCACTAATAATAAAAATTACTTTGATATGTTTTTAAAATTTTATAAAATGGTCAATTAACTCTATCTTAACAAATTATCCTTCTTATCTTCTAGAACAAGAATTTCCATTAGATCTTAAACCATAGAATAATTTTTAGCACTATTTTATGTTTTTTCTAACCATATCCTATACAAATCCATCTAAGGAATAGATTAATTTGGGATGGATGAAACACATTCTAATAATGGTTAGATTCCATAAATACCACTATTTTTTATGGTATATATTTTGGATATTGTCAATCAAGGATGGAAGTATACCTACAAGATATAATCATTGACCAGTGGAACCTAATTGTAAAACTCGACAAGTTAAAAAAACTTCAACTAAAAACATTTAATCATAACGATGCTCTTATTTATGTTCCTAACTAAAAGGTAAAATTATATATTTTTCTATTGGAAAAATTTTATTTTGTCTTATATCTTGTTATAAAAAAACACATGATATTTTTAAAATATTTCAATCCAATCATTATAGAACTAATAAATTAGTTAGAAGTAAATATGGTAAGATTATATCTAAATATTTAGACATCAATTTTGGTGAAAAAGAATCCAGGAATTATTATTTTTTAAATATTTTCTGACATTTATAATGGTATGAGTGCTTTAGGAGAAGCACTGGATATCACAATTCTTATTGAGAGATTTCTTATAGATTTATATAAAAAGATTCATTCCAAAAAATTAGTTATAAATGAAATTAAAAAATATTAAATAATATAAAATTTATGAATTGATTGGATCTTAATTAAAATGTTAAATTCAAATTAAAAAATTATATTGATGGCGAATCTACTAAAAAAAGTAATTATATTTAAATATATATATTTCAATATTCTCATCAAATTATAAGCTACAAAGAAATTATAATGATGATATTTCCCATTTTTCTAAAGTGTTATAAAAAAATTATAAAGGATAATAAAATAATAATATAAATGATTATCCATGGAATGATCACAAAAGGAAAAAAAATTAATATTATCCCTAATGATGTCTGAGAAGTTACATGTTATGAATAAAGGAGGAATGGGTACATTAAACCTAAATACTTGATGGCAAAGAAGAAAAAATGGTTGAATAAAAAGGTAAGAAAGATATTTCATCTAGATGAATTTTCACTGAGGACTCAGATTCACTACTAGAAATTAAGGTTATAGCCACAGACCTATAGCCCCGGTTTTATAGGTTTGTGGATATAGATTTTTTTCCACAGTTTAATCAAACCACCGTGGGTATATCTTTTATATATTCGCTATTTATTTCTTCCCAATCTGTTACCAGGCTACTCCTCCTCCCTCGATTCACTACTCTTTCACCATGAAACCCTCCTCATCACTATTTTGTTCTTCCCAAACTATTATCATACTGCTCCTCCTCCCCCAATCTGCTTCTCTTTCACCATGCAACCCTCTTCCTTGACAACCTATCCTCCACCATCATAGCAGCACCCTCCTCCCCGATGACCTATCTCTCGGCGGCACCCCCCCCCCCCCTCGACGATCTCTCTCACAGAGGCTCCGTCCTCCCCGATGACCTCTCTCATAGCATCTCGCTCCTCCCAGACGATGTCTGTCACCACGAAGCCCTATTCCTAGATGACCTCTATCAACATGGTGCCATCCTCCCCAACTCTCCCAATCAACACCACCTTCCAAGGTATTTTATAATCATTTTATGTGATTTATAGTTGAAAATATTAACATTGGATCATTTTAGAGTTATATAGAAAATCAATATGAGTGTCATTATTACTATGATAATTCTACTAAAAGTGTTCTCAAGTATAGTTTTGAAAATTTCTATCAAGTTCCTATCCTAGTGGGGCCAATTATAGTAATTCAGGGTTCATTTTTATTTGGATTTTTTCATAGGTTTGAAACTGAATCGACATTTATCAGGGTCCTAGGTTACCCCATTAGACTCATGGTTCTCATCCCATGTTCTTCTTTATTTTAGGGCATTGACTTCTTATTAATGAACTGTGACCATTCTCCTACAAGTGTTCTCTTGTGTTTGTTGAACTAAATTTTTGATAAAGTTTAACATTAAGGGCCATCATACCTTTGGTGGTGATCTTTATCACTTTTTCCTTATTTTGGAAATGATGATATTTTATTGTGAACATGTTCATAAAGCGACAAATCATATGTAATTTTAGGATGATTACATTATTCTTGAGATGTACTATATATCATCCACATTGATTTTCACCCTTTTTAGTTTCATTTAGAGTTTGGAATTCCATGTATCACTCATTTATATTTTCCTTATAAAATTTTCTTTTTGTGTTTATTTTAGTGTTTGTTACTTATTACTTTTTTGGATGGTTTATTATCATTTAATAGTTCATTAAATTATAATGGATTCCCAATGTATATGTACATTATGTTGGACTCTCTATAAGGGTTTTTATATTGTTTACTATATTTAATGGTTAATATAATTCTTAATAATATCCTTGATAACCTTGGTGCTTTTTAGTATGACATGGTGATTAATAAATCACCTTGGGCCTTTTGGAATTCCATATTTGGTGATATGGTAGGTTATGAAAAGTTGTTTTTTTATAAAATTTTATTAGAGCCATCATTTAACATAGGTAGTAAAGGTGTGCCAATGATAGTATGATTCAACCTCTTGAAATAGTTATGTGAGATTGCCTAAATAACTATTTCTATTACCAAACATTGATTCAACATGGAAATTAGGGATTTATACTTTGAAATTTTTTTTTCTTAAATTCATTTTAGGATATTTTGATCAAATCTGCTACTATTATGGGTTCTATGAATTTTTTATTAATTTTTATATAAAAAATATATTAAATTTACTTAAAATGAGAATAATATAGAAGATTTATGATTACTATATATGTTCTAAATAATTTACCAACCATGAATTTACCACTAGATGGTTTAAAAGAGGTTTCAAATAGTTGGTGCATGGTTTGGAAATTCATGAAACCAAATTTTGAAATTATTGAAAACCATCCAATTTTTGAAATTTTGATTCCTTATTATTTTCAATTCCTTCTATTTTTTTAGTATTTTTTTAAAATGAATTAGGTAAAATTATTCTGATATGATGATATTATTTCATTGAGTATTAATTTTATTCATGGACCATGACTTTTAAATTATGTGAGGATTTGGTTTCAAAAATTATGCTATATAGGGAATTAATAAATGAATCAAACTATGGGATTATAAAGAGGGTTTTACTGGTAACGGTCTATAATGAAATCCTATGGAGGTTCTGGATATTATTGAGTCAGTTATTCAGACTATCTTGACTTTAGATAGGTAATGTGAGAATGATTTATCTTGTATAGTGGATTTTCATAGGCATTTATTTAAAGGAATCAACTTCCTTTTTATGGAAATAAAGTGTCTCAGTAACCTATGGAGAAACTAGATAAGATCATTTGTATTTTATATTTTCATCTAAGACATAAGTCCTCAAAAATTATTTTTCCACCTATACATTCGATGGAACATGCTAGAAATAATGTGTGTCATTTATTCATGAAAAGCTACAAGATGATCTCCCATAGAATGGTTTTAAGGAGATATTCAACTAATAAAATTATCCTAAAATTATAAAGGAGTCAATATTCAAGAATTACATGACTCTTGATATGGGAAATCATTATGGGATAGATAATGCCAATAATTTTTCATTTTTATATAATTTTTAACTTATATTATTTTGAATGATGTCTTAATGTTTTCAGTTTGAAATAGGCTTGAGGCCAAAAATACGATCAATTGTTATTATCTTATTCTAACCAATATATACTGAAGTGGTTGAAATATAAATTATAAAGTAAACCGATATTTCTAAAATGGATTATATTGAAATTACATTGGCTAATATAGGTATGATCCATAGTTATTTATAAAGATAAAAGAGGAAATGTGGGACATTTTGAAGGGGAAGTAGTGGGATAGTTCAATATCTACTAAAACCCATTCCAGAAAATTAAATTATGGTATAGAATGATGATATTTCTTTTCAATTTGATAGGCTCAGACATTTTGAATAAATATTTAAAGTTGATATGAGGAATTTTCATCATTGTGGGAAATTAGGCCACCTGAAAGGATTTTTTAAGTATCTCGCATATCAGTGTACCAATGTTCTTTTCTACTTCACTAATGGTTTTAAAATACTTTATGTTGCATCTAAGGTAGCATGAAATAAACTATAAATTTAATAATAATTAATTCTGGTTAAGTTTAATGATCCTATGGAATGAAATATTAGGGTGGACCATAATCTGTGTTCCAATATGTAGTGAAGAACGCACGTAAAACATTGGGAACCAGGCCAATGACTATTAAAGAGACTATTCTAATATATTTTAATATAGTTTTATATTTTTATGAAATAATTTTCCCACATTATTTTATCTCTTTAAGAGTTTTTGATAGATTAAATCATTAATTGGGTCGAGAGTTCTATTCATTGATGTAATTTCTATAGGATTTTTCATATATTGATTACCATATAGAGGGGGTGCAGATTGGTGGGATGGGGTAGTGGGGGTGGAGGTGGTGGGGAAGGGCAGTGGGGGTGGAGGTGGGGAGGCAGTTAGGGTGAAGGTGGGGGTGGGAGGAGGTAGTGGGGGTGTAGGTGGGGCAGTTGGGGTGAAGGGGGAAGGGGGGCAGCATGCGGCGGGTAGTGGGGGTGTAGGGGAGTGTCTAGTGGGGGTACAGGTTGGGGGGTGTAGTGGGATTGCAGGTTAGGGGTGCAAGTGGGGGGGTAGGGTAGTGTGCAGGAGGTAGAGGTGCAGGGGGCAGGGTGTGTGGGGGTGCGGGGGGTGTAGGGGGCAGGGGGTGTAGGGGTGCCGGTGGATGGGGGTGTCCAGGAGGGAGGTAGTGTTTTCCAATTGGTCACAAATGTTGTTCTACTATATGACTTATTATGAACATTCAATTCATTATATGGTTTGGGGAAACCTATTAAATAACCATTAGAAGTTATGGTCAAATAAATTTTCAATTTTGACTTATATATGACTTTTTTGTACAGCCCAAGTAGTTGGAAGATGCTATATGGTTTGGATATTAACTTGGATAAACGTATTGTCCTTATTGAAGCTAATTTTGGGTTTAATTACATGTAAGTATTCCGATTATGAGCTTTTTAGTTTTACAGTCGGTGATTTAAAAAAACATTAAAATCTACATGAGATTGTATTTTAATTACTTAATTAAAATGTCTGAAATATGTCCTTACAAGAATGTCTATGTTATTGATTTTTTTTATTGGATTCCAACACATCATTTGAGATTACATTGTTTTATGTGGGGAGGGATTCATTAATCTGAATTGAATTTTCTCATCATCTTAATGTTTTCCCTATGTGTAGTTGAAGAGATATATTGGAGTTCATGTCTCAATAATAAATTCTCATTACATTATATTGTTTCCAGATCATTATTTCTTTGATATAAAAATGATCATTCAATTTAGAGTTAATTTTGAGTTACACCCAGGTAGGAATACTCTATTATTGATTTCTATCATAAAAATAAATAATATGATTCTAATTATCTATATTGTCCTAATCCAACAAGTAAGAGGTTTTTCCTGACTCCATTAATTGGGATATGAATTTTATGGTATTTGTGGCCATAATCTGAAGAGTGCTTCCATTTTAAACATTATTCCATTTATTCATAACCACTTATCTACATCCATGAATTTTTATCCAGGTATTATTATACATGAAACCTAAATGAAACATCCTCATTTACACCCCTAGATTCGAACAATTTTAGGTTATGATTTGAGTACGAATTTGGAATAGTAAATCTAAATAATTCAGTAGGATAATTTTTTTCATTAACATGATATAATCAAATTTTGTGTTTTCATTAATGCCTTCCATTGATAGTGAATCACTTATATCTAAATTTAACTCCCGTAATGGGTACTTCAACAAGATTTTAGTGGGGGTGTAGGGTTGGGGGTGATGGGGGCGGGAGGGAAGTGTGTAGGGGCAGGGAGGGTGCAGGGAGAGGGGGGCAATGTGCAGGGGGCAGGGCTGCAGGGGGGGGCAGTGTGCTAGGGGTGCGGGGTGTGGGGGGGTGTCCAGTGGGGTTGTAGGGGAAGTGGTGGTGTAGGTGGGGTGTAGGTAGGGGGCAGTGTGCTGGGGAAAGGGGTGCAGGGGGTAGGGGGTGTGGGGGTACAGGGGGTAGGGGTGTGGGGGTGCAGGGTGAGGGGGTGTCCAGGAGGGAGGTTGTGTTTTCCAATGGGTAACAAATTCTTTTCCATTTTATGAATTATTAGAAACTTCCAATTCCTTGTATGATTTTGGATAACCTCTTTACTTATCATCAGGAGTTATGGTCATAAAAAATTTCAGTTGTGTCTTATAGATGCATTTTTGTAGGGTCAAAGTTGTTGGAAGATGATATATGGTTTGGATATTAACATGGATAAATTTCTTGTCCTTGTTGTAGATAATTTTGGGTTTTATTTAATGTAAGTATTCGGATTAGGAACTTTTTATTTTTACAGTTGGTGATTTTTTAAAAAAACAATACAATCTACTTGAGATGATATTATAATTACATAATTAGAATACCTGAAATAAAACCTTACAAGCATGTCTAAGTTATGGATTTAGTTGATTGGATTCCAACACATCATTTTAGATTTCAGTGTTACATATAAAGAGGGAGTCATTAATCTGAATTGAATTGTCTCATCATCATACTTATTTACCTATGTGTAGTTGATGAGATATATTGGAGTTCATGTCTCCATTTTAAATCCTCTTTACATTATATTGTTTTCAGATCATTATTTCTTTGAGAAAAAAATGATCATCCAATTTAGAGTGATGATGGAGTTACACTCTGGTAGGAATACTCTATTATTGATTTCTATCATAAAAATAAACAAGATGATTCTAATTATACTTATTGTCATAATCCAACATGTAAAAGGAGGTTTTTCTCAACTTCATCAATTGTGATATGTTTTTATTGTATTTTGATCCACAATCTGATGAGTGCTTCGATTTCAAACATTATTCGATCTATTCATAACCACTTATCAACATCCAAGAATTGTCAACCAAGTATTATTAATCATTAAAGGTAAATGATCCATCTCCATTTTCCACCCCTAGATTCCAACAATTTTTAGTTTATGATATGAGTAAGAATTTAAAATAGTGAATATAAATAATTCAGTATGATAATTGTTTTCATTAACTTGATATAATCACATTTTCTGTTTTCTTTCCTAACTTCAATTTATAGGGAATCTCTTCCATCTAAATTTAACTCCAGTAATGGGTACTTCAACAAGATTTTAGTGGGGGTTCAGGGGAGGGGGCAGGGAGGGGGGCGTGAAGGGGGTAGGGAATGTGGCAGTGTGAGGGGGGTTGTAGGGGTGAGGGGGGTGTCCAGTGGGGGTGTATGTGGGGGGGAAATGGGGGTGTAGTAGGTAGGGGTGTGGGGGTGTAGGGGGAGGGGGTATTTAGGAGGGAGGTAGTGTTTTCCAATGGGTCACAAATGGTGTTCCATTGTAGGACTTATTAACAACTTCCAATTCATTATATGGTTTGGGACAACCTCTTAACAGACCATCAGAAGTAATGCTCATATAAATTTTCAATTATGACTTATAAAGGCCTTTTTTATATGTCCCAAGCTACTGGAAGATGCTATATAGTTTGGAAATTAACTCTTATAAAGGTATTGTCCATGTTTTTGATAATTTCGGGTTTTTTAAATGTATATATTCTGATATGGAACTTTTTAGTTTTATAGTCAGTCATTTTTTTAAAAACATTACAATCTACTTGAGATCATATTTTTATTATGTAATTAGAATGCCTAAAATACATCCTTTTAATCATGTATAATTTATTGATTTGTTTTATCAGATTCCAACACATCATTGGTGATTTAATTGTTATATGTGAAGAGGGAGTCATTAATCTGAATTGATTTTTCTCGTCATCTTACTTTTTTCTCTATGCATAGTTGATGAGATATATTAGAGTTCATGTCTCCATATTAAATTTTCTTTACATTATATAGGATTTAGATCGTTATTTAATTGAGATAAAAATGATCATCCAATTTAGAGTGATTTTGGAGTTACAATCAAGTAGGAATATTCAATTATTGATATCCATCTTAAAAAAAACAAGATGATTCAAATTGTCCTTATTGTCATATTCTAACATGTATAAAAGAGGTTTTTCTCAATTCCATCAATTGGGATATGGTTTTTATGATATTTTTATCCATAATCTGAATATTTCTTCCATTTTAGACAATATTACATATATTCATAACCACTTATCTACATCCAGGAATTGTTAGAAATGTCTTGTTAATGAATAAAGGTAAATGACCCATCCCAATTTCCACTCCAAGATTCCAACAAATTTTAGGTTATGATCTGAGTAAGAATTTGGAAGAGTAAATCTAAATAATTCAGTAGGAAAATTTTTTTCATTAACTTGATATAATCACATTTCAGGATTTCTGTACTACCTTCCATTGATAGTGATTCTCTTCCATCTAAATTTGACTCTGGTAATGGGTACATCAACAAGATTTTAGTTGGGGTGCATGGGGGAGGGGGTGAAGGGGGATGGGGGGCAGAGATGCATACAAGGGGAGGGGTAGTGTGTAGGGGGTAGGGAGGGGTGTAGGGGGTAGAGAAGGGGGAAATGTCTTGGGTGGAGGGGGTAGGGGTGGTGGAGGGGGCTTGGGGAAGTGTGTAGGGGGCAGGGAGGGGTGCAGGGGGACGGGCGGGCGGGGGGGTGCAGGGGGTAGGGAAGCGGTCTGGGGGCAGTGTGTAGTTGGAAGAGGTGCAGGGGGATGGGGAAGGGGGTGTTGGTGAAGGGGGTTGGGGCAGGGAGGGGGAATGGGCAGGGGGGCTGGCGAGGAGGGGGTGTTGGGGGTGAATATATACTGGTGGGGGGAAGTGTGCAGAGGGAAGGGAGGGGTGTTGGTGGAGGAGGGAAATGAGGGGGTGCATGGGGATAGGGGCAGTGTGAAGGGGACTAGTAAGGGGGTTGGGGAAGTGTGTAGGGGGGGTAGGGAGGGGACAGGGAGGGGGGGGCTGGGGGGCAGGGTGTGTGGGGGTGTAGGGGGAGGGGGCAGTGTGCAGGGGAAGGGTAGGGGGCTTGGGGGAAGTGTGTATGGGGTATAGGGGAGTGTGAAGGGGGTTGCGGGGCAGTATGGAGGGGGTAGGGAAGGGGGAAAGTAGTGCAGGGGGAGGGCCAGGTAGTGGGGGGTGCAGGGGTATGGGGGAAGTGTGAGAGGGGGGGGCTGGAAGGGGGATGGGGGTAGTGTTCATGGGGAAGGGAGGGGGCAGGGAGGGAGAATTGGGTGTGGGGCTGCAGGGGGAGGGGGAAGCGTGCAGGTGGAAGTGGAGTGAAGGGGGTTGGGGGCAGTGTGCAGGGGGTGTGGGGTGTGGGGGAGCAGGGGGAGGGGAGGGGTTGTCTAAGAGGGGGGGTTGGGGGCTACGAATATATGAAGGTGGGGGGTCTAGGGATGGGGTAAGGGGGTGTGGGGTTCAGGGAGAGGGGGTATTTTCAGGAGGGGGGTCGGGGGGTTGTGAGTATATGCAGGTGAAAGAGCTTAAAAGAGAGTTTGGATTCCTATTTTTAGCTTCCTGGTAGATTTTCCTTTTTGATCATTTGTTGATTTTGATGAGTAGTATTAGTATGCAGGATAGGGATACATGCTATGCAGAGAACCAACAACAAAACATAGTTGATGCAATTTATTTTCATCCATTACTTGCAACCGGGATGGATGTAGATATAAAATTCAAGAGGTAATAGTTATTTTATTCCATTTTTTTGCACAAAATTTGTAACCATTTGTTGCTTTTTTAATCCAATTGACTAGCCATACACCTTTCTTGCAGAATTTATGATTTCATGTTTACTCCAGAGTGTGCAATATTCTATCTTCAAGACATTATTCTATATAATGGTTGGATAGTTCATACATAGGTATTCACTTTTGAATCCTGTACCATTATATTTTTTTATAAAAAATATTTTATACATTCTCTCAGTTTACATTTACTTTTTTCTTTTTCTTATTTCCTTTTCAAAATATGGATTTTTTTATGTATATTCATGCATGGGGGTGTCCCGGGGGTTTCTAAGGGTTCTCTAGGGGAGAGGGGTGTATGGGGGGTTCCTAGGGGTCTAGTGGGGGCTGTCTAGGGGTGTCTAGGGGGAGGGGTGTCCAGTGGGTCTAGTTAGGGTGTTTCGGTGGGGATGGGGTGTCCAGGGGGGGCTGTCGAGGGGGGGGGGTCACCTCGCCATCTGTAAACCCCTTCTCTCCCATATTATCCATTTCTAGGAATCTTGATTTCTCTTCTAATTTGAAATATCTTCTTAATTGTGTGATTACTTTATTTTTGAAATTATCTTGTTTTCATCCCATTAGAAAATGTATTTTCCCACCTGATTAACCATGCTTTTATTCTTTAATTGACCTTTGATCAAACATATTATATTAATCTGGAAGAATATGCTAATGAATATATCGCTATCGAGTTGCCCTGGTCTTGAGTACTGTGATAATGTTTATATTTCTGAATTTTAATTAAATTCTCATGATTTACGATAGGTAATGTTCTACTACTGAAAAGAACTTTAATTTAAACTTCTAAATAGTGGAGGTGTTATAGGAAAAGTTTCACTCCTTGGTTATAGAGCACTTAATCAATTCAAAAAGTAATGTCAAAGTAATTTCCCTATTTTTTTCTTCAATATGGCTATTCCTTTTCGATCATTTGTTGATTTTGATTACTAGTATTGGTATGCATGATAGGGATGCATGATATGCATAGAAACTGCAACAGAACATAACCAATGAAATTTATTTTCTTCCACGACGTGTAACTGGGATTTACGTGAACATAAAATTCCAGAGGTAATGGTTATTTCATACCATTTTTTACAACACATTAGTAACCATTTATTGTGTTTTTAGTAAAATTGACTTGGCATACACCATGATGACAGAATGGATGATTTCTAGTTTTATCCGGAGTTTGAAATATTCGATCTTCTGGAGAATACACTGTATCATGGTAGGATTGTTGATCCCTAGGTTTATTCACTTTTTAATATTGTACCTTTATATTTTTTTATAAAAAAAATTTTATACACTCTCTTAGTTTAGAGTTTTCCTTTTTCATTTTTCTTATTTCATTTCCTTAATATTCATGTTTTCACTTATATGTATGCATGGGTGTGTGCGGGGGGTGTCTAGGGGAAAGGGGGTGTCCAGTGGGCCATGTTCGGGAGGGTGTTCAGGGGGGTCCAGTGGGGGTGTGGGGGGTGTCCAGGGGGATGTCCAGTGGGGTGTCCAGGGGGGTTAAATGGGGGGAGTGTCAAGTAAATTTAAGTTATTTTAGAACCTAGTAAAAAACTATAGTACAATGAAAATAACCATATACTATATAAAAAATTTTATAAATATGATGAAACTTTTTTCAGTTCATGGGGTGTTTGGGGGGTGTCCAAGGGGGGTGTCTAGGGGGAGGGGTGTCCAAGGGGTGGTGTCCGGGGGGAGGGGCTATCTGGGGGGGGTCCAGTGGGGGTGTCTGTGGGGGGGTGTCCAGTGAGGGGTCCCGGGGGGTGTCTAGGATGGAGGGGGTGTCCTGGGGATTTAAATAATTTTAGAACCTACTATAAAACTATATTACATTGAAAATACCATTATTACATATAAAATAATTTATAAATATGATGAAACTCTTTTCAGTAAATTTTTATTGATCCTCTAAACTTTCCCTTCGGTCCAAAGCCTTTTCATTCTCAACACACAACCATTTAAAGAACCTTACAGTATCCTTTTTAGATTTATGTCTCTCCCTGAATCCTTCCACCACATTGAGATATTTATATACATATATATTTTCTATAGGTTTTCACTTTAACCAAATAGGTTTCATAAATTTAGATGTTGGTCATTAGAATGGAAAATATATAGTAGCCTATTGCAATGTCATAACTGAAATGGAATCCTTTTTCACCCCACAACACATAGAAATAATCCAACATGTGCATGGTGATAAGAAAAAATAGCATTAACATGCACTGATGTAGCTATATTCATCTAATCTTGATCTATATTTTTCATCTCAGAAAAGAAAAAGATAGAACTTGGTGACTAGTCAGTTCAGCAGGATCATGTGCTAGTTAAAACACCTCTTTCTACTCTTTTCAGTACATCTTTACAGGCTCTAAATTCCCCATATCCCCCACAGTTTATGTTTTCTCGGTATTTTTAAGTTCTTCTATTTTTTGAGTAGTCATAGCCTCTAATTATTCCACCAACACACCTCCAAATCTCTTAATTGACACTACTTTGAAGTGAATCCAGGTAGGCCCATTATTTTTCAGTTCAAAAATGAAATAATAAACCCAAGGAATTCCATGAATATTTAATTATTCCATCAATCACCTCATCATTTCCTGTGTTTTTCAGTTGGAGAAATTTTCCTCTTTTCTTCCAATCAAGTGTAACCACACCCTCGGCACCATTTTTGAATAGATTGTTTTTGTGTTGATTTCATCTAATTTGTGATTAGATAACTACTCTTATTGTTGTGGCCATTATTCCATTGTTAATTCTCCTCTAACACTATAAGGATGAGTGCCTGAATCTACTAGGGGGGAGGGGGTCTATCTAGGAGGGGGTCTAGCAGGGTTTCTGTATGGCGGTGTGCATTTGGGTGTGTGAAAGGGGACATGGGTGTCCAGTGGGGGTAGTGCAACGGGGTCTATCAAGGGTGGTGCAGGGGTTAGGGGGTGTGTGCAAGGGTACATGGGTTTGTCGGTGGTGCAAGATGGGCTATGCATGGGGGGTGACTAGTAGGGGTGGTTCAAGGGGTGTCCAACAGGGGTGTTTTTTAGTAGGGGTGTGCAGGGGGGTGTGCAAGGGGACATTGGTGTTTAGTGGGGGTGTCCAATAGGTGTGGTGCAATGGGGGTCCTGCGGGGGTGGTTCGGGAGGGGGGTGGGTGCAAGGGGGATGTCCAAGGGGATCAGGGGGTGAAATGGGGGTTGTGCATGTGGGGGGGAAGGGGGTTGGGTAGGGGGTGTTTAGTAGGGGTGGTTCAAGGGGTGTCCAATAGGGGTGGTGTCTAGTGGGTGTGTGTGGAAGGGACATGGGTGTGCAGTGGGGGTGTCCAATGGTGGGGGTGAAGGGGTGTGTGTGCAAGGGGACATGGGTGTGCGGGGGGGGGGGGGATGTGGGGCCTTGTATGGGGGTGTCCAGCAGGGGTGGTGAAAGGGGTGTCCTTTAGGGGTGGTGCAAGGGGGTCCAGTAGGGGTGCTGGAAGGGGTGTCCAGCAGGGGTGTGCAGGGGGTGTGTGCGAGGGGACTAGGGGGTGGGGGAGTGCATGGGGGTGTCCAAATGGGGGTCCAGCAGGGGGTGTCTAGTAGGGTTGTGTATGGGGTGTCTGTGCAAGGGGATGGGGGGGCTGTCCAGGGGGTGTCTATCCCGGGGGTGTCTGTCCTGGGGGGGGGTGGTTCTATCCTGGGGGTGTCTATCCAGGGGGGTGCTGTCCAGGGGGTGTCTCTCCAGGGGGTAGTGGTGTTGTCCAGGGGGATGGGGGGGTCCGTCTAGGGGTGGTGGGTGTCTAGTATGGGTGGTGAAAGGGGGTCCAGGAGGGGGGGAAGGGGTGTGCATTGGGGGTGTGAAGGTGTGAAAGGGTTTGTGTGCAAGGGGACTAGGGGTGGAGGGGGATGTGCAGGGGGGTTCAGGGGTGGTTGTGCAGGGGGTGGGGTTGTCCAGGAGGGGGGTGTAGTGGTTGTATCCAGCAAGGGTGGTTCAAGGAGTGTGCAAGGGGAAAGGGGGGTGGCTATCTATGGGGGTGTCTGTCCAGGGGGGAGGGGGTCTGTCTAGAAGGGGGTGCAGTGGGGGTGTCCATTAGGGGTGGTTCAAGGGGTGCGCAAGGGGAAATGGGGGTGTGCAAGGGGCCATCACCGGCTGAATGGTGGAAGTTTTTTTTAAGGAAATGTGAAGACCTATAACCACCGTTTTAAACAGTCTCTATTGTTCTATAGCCACAGTTTTGAACTGAGGCTGTAAATGGTGAGAGATTTTAGCTTATAAGGTAGTTTATCAGACCGTGGCTATAGGGTTTTAGCCATGGTTGGAACGCTGGTTATAGACCCATAGTTTAGAAATGTGGCTATATGGTTTACCATATAGCCATGCCAATACCATACACGATTGGATAAACCATGGATATAACCTATATCCAGGTTTTTCGGGCCTATAGCCACGGTTTAAAACCACAGCTATAGCCTTGTTTTCTAGTAGTGATTCATGTGATTGTTTTTGTTTCTCAAAATAGAATTAACTAATTTTCTCTTGATAATGTCATCAAATCCGATAAGTGAATCTATATCTGACTCTTATTCATCCAATTTAAAAAAATGATGATATATATGATGAAATAGAAACTATAAAATTAAATGATTAATATTTGAAAAATTAACATAGGAGTAATAAATAAGTACAAGTTAACTATAATTATTATTCTAGTTCCAATGATGAAACCTATGTATATTTGGAAAATATTCAAAAAGAAAATGAAAAACTCAAAGATTTTATTTCTAAAAATAATAAGGCTCAAGAAAAAAAATAATGCTATTTTGGATGAAAAGGAAAATATAAAAAATGAAAACGAAATGTAAAAGGTATATCTGTATAGATTTTAGTAAGGAAAGTAATGTTTGGATAAAATGTTAAGAATGTCAAAAATTAATATATATATATAATTGGTCTTGATTATGATAATAAGTTACCCAAATTTTATAAGAATCTTTTTATTAAATTATCAAAATTCATTATTTCACCACTTTATTTAGATATATAATGAAAGGACATTATTAATGTTATATTTCCTTTATATTTCCACAATACCATGAAAAAACTGAAGACATTATTTCTAGATATGTATCATCCATATTATCTAGGAATATGTTTTTAAATCAATAGGGGTTCTTAAAATTAATTTTTTAATCCTAATTGGACCCATGTTTTCACTGTTATCAAATTGATAATAAATTATTCTTTATAGGTTATATTCCCATGAAGGTTAATAATGGGAACTAGGTACACATAAAATGGATGTTCCCAACCAATAAAATGTTATTCTATAAATTTTTATCATTCAAAAAATATAACGGAGTTAATGATAAAATTGGTGATAATTTAAAAGGAATTGTAAAAGGTTTTGGAGAATTTGGAATTTCCAATTGTATTAATATTTAAAATGTACAATATTTTGAGGGTCTAAAAAAATTTATAAGTATTTCTAAACTTTTTAATAATAAAATGAATATAAAATTTTAAAATGTTAATTTAATTTTTTTTTAAAAACATGTCCCATTTTTTGTGATTTGAAAGGATAATAGTTATTCTATTGGTTTTTTAGAATTAACATAACAAAATGTTTTTTTTAAGGTTTTTCTTAGTTAAATAAAAAATTCATAAGAAATATGGGATGTCAACATAAGGTTGTTGTAAAATACGTTTAAAAATTTGAAGGTTATACAGATTCTAAAATGAAATTTGGACAAAACCTAGTTTTTTAACTATTTTATGAATGTTAAACACCAAAAAGAGTCTAACAGACCCATCATGGAAGTCCATGAAGTAAGGCCTTTACAAATAATACATATTTATTTATTTAGACCTATATATACTACTATTATTAGTGGTTAATGGTATATTTTGGAATATTTAATGATTATAGTAGATTCACTTGGGTGTATCTATTAAATTATAAATATAAAACCATTTCAAAAATTTATATTTATTATAGTCTTGTTTAAAATTAAAAAGGATATCTCGATTCATCTATTATATGTGATATCACAGTAGAACTTTTGAATCTATATTTCCAAAATATATGTAACGAAAATGGTTATTCTCAAACTAAATCAGCCCATATGACACCCCAACAAAATGGTGTTAAGGGAAGGAAAAAAAGAAACTAAATGGAATTTATAAAACCATGTTATATGAGTTTAAAACAGCTAAATAATTTTTCAAATAGTATTTCATTATATTTTTTTGTGTCTAAAATTACTTCCTTTGAATAAATATTTTAAATAAAATTTCTTACGAACTTTAGAGAGTAGAAAACAAAAATTTGGGTATTTTAAAGTGTTCATTTGTAGTTTTTTTATTTTAACACTACAGATTCATTTCATAAATTTGATTCCAAATATGATTTAGGTGACTTTTTAGGTTATTCAAAATATAGTAATGTCTATAGAGTTTATAAAAAATATATACATGGTAGTTGAACATTCTATAAATGTGAAATTTAATAAAAATATTTGAAAAAAATTTCTATATACTAATTTATTTTTATGGTATATAATATTGAAGATGTCATCATCACAACCATCTTTTAGAATTTTTTTGGATTTTTCAATATCCAAATTCATAGAATCCATATCTTGGAAAGAGGAAGAATGATTATTATTCTATGTTTTCATATTTTCCTTCAATCATCTTATATTATTATAAAAAACCATTAATTTCATTCATGGTCTTGGTCCAAGACATACATACCTCTTTCTGACAGCTAGGATTATATGTCCATCAGTTAGAGAAGTAAAAATAACCAATACCTTCTTCTCAAGGTGTTAAGATAACGAGGAAAAATGAAGTGGTCTAAGATGGGTCAAATTATATGTGAAACAATAGCATTATGGTAGGAGGAGATTGGTTTTATGTTAAGAATGTAGAAATCAAGATATCTCTAGGCATGACTAATTAATTTTTGATTGTTTCACCACGTGTATTTGATCCCTAAAAAACCATTCTCTAGAATCCAATTACAATACATAGAAGAAGAAAATTCTTTCCTACAATTACTTTGGTAGAACCATCCTTCCTTATATTCTGAAGGGTCCAAAATGACATTAAAATATCCTCAAACGGGCCAAGCTAGGTCACCGGGGCTAAAGGACTATAATCGCACCATAATGATTCCCCTTTTGGGCCTCAAACTTTAAATAAAAATATTACTATGAAATTATGAAAATCCTAACTGAATTTAGTAGTTAAATATTCATTGGATGCTTCAACCATCTCCGATATGATGTTCGATTTGCTAAAAAACCATATATATTTGTTAGAGGTAACTCCATACATGAAATGAAATATTCCTATTATATGGGAAAACTCTGAAATAATGGAAAAGAGTTTTTTAGATACTTATACCACCATAAAAGTGACACTGATATTGTGAAACCCATTAGAAATTAAACCATACTTCACCTAAGCACCCGAACATTAGACATTCCATATGATAATGGTGATCATCGCATGGGGTGATTTTCTTAATGGGAACCCAACCTCACATAACCACTAAGATTAGATGAAGGTAAGTATGATTCATGTCTGGAATGGGATCTTGTTCAAAAAAAAGTGTGGAGATAGCAGTTCATTAGTATCACGAATAGTATCATAAAAATCAATCAGTATTAAAAAAGGGTTAGAAATCAAATTAAATCCATTTAAAAGGGGGGATGAAAACTATCGTAAGTACAAAGATCACATGCTTTGGTACATTAAAGAGAAAAAATGATGTTAAAATACTTTATCATTGATAGTTTCCCTTCTAAGAAGAATTATGTGTGGAAAAGTCAAACATTTTTCTAGTTCAAATGATACTCACATCTTATAAATAACTAGATCAAGACATCACCCATACGTGATAGTTGAAGTAAAATTAGGTAGGGAATCCAACTCAAGACTATGTGTATGAAACAATGGAGGGGAAGTATAAAAAGTAGTCCAACCACCACCCATTTTTGGAGATACTAAACATGGATGAATTAAGAAAACCTAGACATCACCCATTAGAGGAGGTGAAGTTGACTAAAATAAGGCCTATCCACTAGGTGAGACACCTTGAAGCTGAAGCTCCACCTTCTGTTAGATGACATAATGTTTACATGACGATGGAATTATAAAACAAATGAGTGGTAGGGGAGCATAATGTATCCTTTCACTAAGATATAGACTCATCGAGATGGTGGTGGATTCATGTGAAAAGTGGTTTGGATAGATCAAAATCAACATAACTGTGGGACCCAAAATTCTCATGAAAAATTATTGAATGATCATCCAAACAATGTAAAGAACCAATATCCTCTTGAATTATTTAGAGAAATGAATGTTTATATAATAGAAGAGGAAGACTAATAAGGATAATCCAAATGGTTGTAAAGGATAGTCTCGACCCTAATGAACCCACATCAACCATCTCAAGAGATTGAATAGGCAATTAACTAATGATATGGATCTCAAATATTAGGTATTTATAGAATCATCCCATTAGGAGTGTACCAAAAATATCTCTTTCTGATTAAACATGGAGACCCTAGCTGTGGAGTCCAAACTCGTATAGTTATTGAATTCATGGAATATCATAAGCGAAGGACTTTCCAAACTAAACCATGTAAACAAGGTCTACATATGGAGTTCCACTACATTCTCAAAAGGAATTACAGTAAATTATATTTCCAAAAAAACATCCATTGATTCTGAATGGAGATCCACTAGTGGATCCTCTTATAACAATAGAAGAACCTTTGAATGGGAAAAGATGGATCAGAAAATAATATCCTTTAGAGAAGCAACCGTATGCATAACCCATACAAATATATAGGGGTAAAATTGTCCCTGAGAACTAGAAACACCTCAAATAGATAAAGGGAATATGATATTATGGTCTAGTAGTCATCATAGGGCAAGAATACATATTCTCTATGTTGATCATGATCAACCCAATAGTTGAAAAAATTTGAAAAGTGGGACCCACATGGAGAATATTCTATTGAGTACATGAGAGGTACATAAAAAACATTATGAATAAACTTTATAGAATTATGGTTGGTATTTTATTATGTTTGACTAATTTTAGGCCATATTTTATGTTTTTTTTATTTTCGATAGATTTAGATTAACACTAAGATTAGTCATTTAAAAGCTAAAAAATAATCATAATAATTGTTGAAGGTTCTCTAAACCTTTTTTTAATTTTTTAAAAAATCTACTGAGATAAAAAATTATTTAGATTATGATTTTGGTGGTTATAAAATTGAAAGAAGAATAAAATTAGTAACATTTCATTTTATTGTAAAAATTTATATGTATTGGATTTATAAGAAACAATTTTCATATGCTTTCTCTACAATAAAATCATAATATATTTTTTGATGTTGATGTGATAAATACTTATGGATTAAGAAATATATATATAATTTATATTTATATTAGATAATTTTCCTATTTTATGTGATAATTCTACTAGTATTTCAATTTCAAAGAACACTTTACATTATTCAAGAAAAAAGAATATATAATTAATATATCATTTATGAGAAGTCATATCTAGAAAGTTGATATTGTTTTGGAATATATTCCAACTGATGATAAAATTATAAACAATTTTACTAAACCAATAGATTCAATTAATCTTAATTAAATTAAATATGAACATAGAATTTTTGAAATGTAAATTAATGTTTTATATACACTAGTGTGAATAGGTTTTGTGAAATTAACATGAGAAAATCTTTCATAATTTGATTCACATAAATGTTTTAATTCTATTAGTTAATTTTACTATTCATTGAATATAATTACATGAATTTTATGATTCTAATTTCATTATAATTATTTTTTATATCTTCATATTCATTCTTCATATATACATCATTAAAATCTACACACAATAGTCTTAAAATCTAAACACACTGCTTGAAAGGGGGAATGATTCAATTAAGTAGGGTCTTTATACTTTTCCTATTTTATATCCTTATTTTATTTTTGTTATGTTTTATTTATTTTTCTATACAGTTTAAAATACATATATTACGGGGGGGGATTAATATTAATATAATTTAATTTCTAACTTAATAAATCCTAAAATAAATAAAACATTTTAAATAATTTATTATTATTTATTAGGGAAGAAAATAAATTGATTTTGATTATTAAAATATTTAGTTTAATAAGATTTTTCTACATGGTAGATTATTTTTTTTGGATAAAATTATTATTTTAAATAATGATATATTTGTTTTAATTTTAAAAAAAATCAATAGGGTGATAATTTTTGAAATTATGTTAGTTTTTTAATTATCAACAATAGTGAGATAATTGAGTCAAACCTTAACACTTTACTATATTGATTTTCTATAATTGTAAATTTTTTTCTTTCCTATAACATGATTGGAGAGTTTTTTTCATATTTCATAATATAGAAGAAGTTGTTTTTATTGATGTTGTCTATGAAATTACTATTCGTGTTTTTTATGTGTCTTATAAACTAATTTTAGAGAAAAATCTACATAAGTATGTGTGGGGTTATGAATCATATTCAAAATAGTTTATATTTAGATAATTATAATTTATCATAGACTAATTTAAATATTTAATCATATATGTTGTGTATATTATTTATTATTTCTTTTTTATTCTGGTAATTTTGTAGATAATGATTTTTGTTCTATATGTTTTGATAATTTGATAAGTGTAATGTCTTACAAAATAACATTAAAAGTATTATGTACTATATGATGTCAATTGGTTTATCTCAAAGTATAAAATTTATTATTTAATGTCATAAGTAAATCTAATGTCATAATTCCTAATTCTTATGAATGAATAAAGAATATCATGTTTGGTTTTGATAGTGTTTTGATTTATTTTGACATGTATTATGTGAAATATTTTTTTCTTACATAGATAATTTATACTTCTTAGACAAATTTATACTGCTAAACCAAAGTCATATGGATTATAGGAATTTCATATGATTTGATCTCAAAGTATTATGGTATTTGAATTCATAAAAAATTTCAAGGTCATATTGAATTTGAAAGTCATATGGAATTTTAAATTCATATGGGTTTTCACAGTCTTATAGGATTTTAACATTATATGAATCCATATTCCTGCATGATCTAAAGACATACATGATTTATATGAATTAATTGTTTTTCTTTATTGAACTTGTAATATTAAATGTTTCTTTATATTTTTCATATATTGATTTGTAGTATATTGTTTATACGTTATTTCATTATTTTAATTGATTCATTATTTATTATGAATTGTATATATTCTTGTAAAAATTACTTTAGAGTATTTTTTATATAATTAAATTCAAATATTAAACAATAAATGATGTTTTATTTTCATGATTTCGTCTTGAATGTTAATTAGTTGTGCATTTTTTTTCTTAAAAAAGTAAGAAGTTTGTATTACATATTTTTAGTAAGAATCCCAAGGAAATTAATATTAATTATTATTGTTTGAATATAAAATCCTATATTTATTGTTCTAACAAAATTTAAAATATTGTTTTAATTTTTGGAATTATCAATGATTCTCTCATATTTGCAATAGATTGTTATATTTGAGTGAAAAAAGCATTGTTTTTCTAAGAAATGATAAACTATAATTGCTATGTTTGAATTTAAAATTATTTTATGGTTTCTATGAATAAATAAAATCTATTATAGGTTATCGAAGGTGGAGAATATTTTTAAATATATTGCGTGACATTATTTTGGAATTACATACTATTGATATTTAGTATGGATAACTTTATCATATAGATCATGTGATACTAAAGAGATCAATTTTTCCTCAACACTCTAGCTATCTTATCAAACTATTTTATATTTTACTGAATTATTGTAATCATTTTGTGTGTGTAATTTTTTATTTATGATTTTATTATCAAAATTAGGACCCTAGTGTTAGTTTATACTACCCCTATTAAAGGTTTGTGGGGTTGTTACTCCGATATAAAAAAGGTAGGTATATGATTATTTCATGGTCTAGTAAAAGGAATGGGTTTTTTTATATTTTATTTCAATTAAAAGAATTATTTTCTCTTCCTCCACATTAAAATATTTGTAATTGGTTTTTCCACTAGTGTAGAAAATCCAAGAAATGGTTTGTACCTGAAAGGGAAAAAATGAAGTTGTGAAGGGTTGTGAAACCCTTCAAAATTATGTTCACATTCTATAGTGTGTTTCATATACTCATGTTAATAGTTTAAATAGTATACATAAGATCAATTTATTTCAAAATAATATAAAAACACTTTTGTTCATATTATGTTTTATGCCACAAATTTAATAAGTATTTTAAATTTTATAAAAAGATCAATTCACCCTTTATTAACCATTCAACCATCTTATCATATGGAAAAAAAATTATTTTTTAACAACAAGTTATTTACCTTCGAAAAAAATATTTTCATAATAATTACATGAGAAGGACAATGACGAGAATAATTGAGAAACAAAAAACCTAAAAAACCATGTTATAATGATGAGTACAAAAAAATGTGAATACAAAAAAATATCGTTAAGAAAAAATATTATTTATCAATAAAAACGTTTTAAAAAATATATTTTATAAAATAAAAATTGATTCAATGATAATAATATATAAAATCACAAAATAAATTATAACAATGAAAAAAAGAACACATTCTATAGGCATAAGTTTATTGAAATATGGTGGGTGTTTATGAGTTAAAATATAATCGAAACACCTCAAAATAATAATGATTGATATAGGTATAAAAATAAATTATATTACACAAAATATTCATTTCATAAACCCATAAAATTTTATAATTTGAGTTGAAGTAAAAAATATAAAAAAAATTATTGAAAAATTATTTGGAATATAATATTCTCTATAGAAATTATGTTGAGGTGTTTAATATAAAATGAGTAGGAGGGTTTTGTAGAATATATTCAACCCTTATTTTAGAACATATAATGGATGAGTTGAAAAATATTTAACCAATGAAAAATAGAATCATCAAAACATATACAACTTAAAAAGATATATGAGTAAAAGCGTGAAAATACCATTGGCAGACCCTTAAAATATATATAAGGAAAATGAGAATGAACATAACATATTTTTTCATCAATATATCTGCATTAAATACTATATTATAAAACAAAAAATTGATTATGTAAAATACATGGATGGAATTTGTTGGAAATTTATCACTAACATTCTATGAGTTAGTGAATCATTATTATTGCCCTTGAGTTTTAGCGAAAAAAATTGGATAAAGGATATATAAATGGATTTGAAAATAAAATTAATTTACCGTGAATTTTTTTCACATAATATTATCCAATAAATAACATATTCAACTTATGATATAAAACATTTGAGAAAAAGGATAACTAGGAAATAAAAAAGGTACACTAATATCATTAAATGTTATAATGATCTACATTTGAAGTAATTATGATGTTGTTGTTGAGATTAAGAATTTGAAAATATTTTTTTATTAGTATTTAATATCCTTTCCTAAGTGAATATAAATATATGAAAAAAATGACTTAGTATAGATTGTTTATAGTAAACAAGATGTTGTACTAGATACAAAGAGATGTGTAAAATAAAACATGAAATATAACCAATGAAAATGATTTTTTTATTATAAATTCATGAGTTATTTTTAATAAATACAATGATATAATGAAAAATATTTAGTTAATGTAAGTAAAAATGATCTCCCAAATTAAAAAATAGTTTCATTAAATATAATGGGAATATCTATTAGATATGTACTCGGATTGTGTATATTTCAACTATGATATATATAAAATAAATAGAGTTAAGGTGAATTAATTTATAAAAGATATATAATGTTCATGTGTATTTTAGATGTGATATTTGTATTAGACACGTAATTAACTCATAAGTTTATGAATTTGAGTCACATTGATAAATTTATATAAATAAAAGGAAATTATTATGTGGAAGTTAAAAATTTTATTAGAAAATGATCATGGTTCATCTTTTAAATATTTTGGATCCAAGAAAATTACCTCAAATCACGGATGGATGGATATTTACAAAAATAATAAACCACATCTCTTTTCATGCATATAAGAAAACCTCTCTAATGGGAGTTTGTTCTAGTCTTTATATATAGTTTTGACCTCCTTAAACAATGATATTTAAAAGACCTATCATATCAATAATTCAATAGAGATATATTGAAGAACAAACTTAGAAGATAACCTAAAGGGTGATAAAATATCTTAGTGATAAATGATGGATAATAAGATAATAAAAATTATATATAATTTGAAATGTTATCAGTGTGATCTCATAACCATTATTTTATGTCTTGTTTATGACCAAACCGTCATGAGTAGTAGTTAGATTATTATATATTGATTACCCTAAGAAAAATATTATTTTATCTAGTGTACATAGGGACTATTCCAAATAAAAATGTCTAATATATTTGGTTATGACTTTGACCAGTTATCAAGGAGAAATAAAAAGTAAAAGAAAAAAAGAAAGCAAATAATACGCAGTCTAAATTTATACTATGAGGGCTAACATTCTATAGTTAGATTAAAATTTATAGTGAATTAAAATTTATGCACTGTGTTGGGATCCTTATCACTCAATTGATCTCACAATATGAATTCTCATTGTAGGATATAATGGTATAAATGAGTCCCTAGTATGGTAATAAAACTATAACTCTGTAAAATCAAACACTTAGACTTTATGTGATTTTAAAATAGTCTTATGAATATAATATCTTGAAATAAAAAAATTAGGTAACCTAATGGTCTTGTATCCCATAATACTTTATCATATTGGGTTGTACTTTGTATAAAACCCTTGTTAGGCTAATATCAAGAGATTAAAATACCCAATTTAATCTATAGCATAATAAAAGAAACAATAATAATTTAAAAAACAATTAATTTTTTAGAGTCTTGTATACACCATGTCATATGTAAAAATTATCCCACAATTAATAAATAAATATTTTATAAAATATATATATTGGAATTTAGAAAGAAAAGATTAGAAAAATATATATCTGAAGAAGATTTGTCTGTGTTACATGGTATAAGATTTTCATTTCATGAAAAACACTAAAATATATCATACAAACATTTCTAAGATTATCTTGTAGGTTTATGATTATGATTATGGTATCCAATGGCCATAAATGGAGTCCCCACTTATGTTCTATGTAAAACCCCATCTTTGAACACATCAAAAAAGTGAGTCAAATAGTGTTTTAGGGGTTGGTAGTAGCTTGAATTGTTATTTTTCATTGTTTGGTGCTTCTATAATTAATTACGTATGACTTTAGTAATGTGTTTTTATGTTTCATGCCCATTTTTAATGGTTTTTATCATGTTCAATATCCCATGGAGTCCTTCTAGATGCATTTTTATGGCTACAATATTTGAAAAAATTTGTAGATTTTTCCTAAAAACTCCTCAAAAAATATTTTTTATATAATAACATCAATATAGGTGATACAAAAATAATTGAATCATTTGTAAAAATAAAACATGCATTATATTGTATTAGACAATTTTTTTGACATAAATATTTTTTCCCTGATGTGAGATATTAATATTTTATTTTTATACTCATATTTTAAATGAATTATAAAAAATCATGTGATTATGAAATTAATACTATGAAATAACTGAATGTTCCATTTCAACAAATTAAAATAATTATTTACTCATAATTAAATTATAAAGACATTAAAGTCAAGAGTTTAATTAATTTTTAACTACCACATAAAAATTAAATATTATATTCATAATAAAAATTGAAAATTGATAAAAAAACATTAAGGGAACTCATTGAAATGAATAGTTTATCACTGAAAGAATATGAAATACATCACGATTATTAATAAAATATCATTATCAATTAAATATTATGAAACAATGGAATTTATAAAAATTCCATTAAATGATCTCTATAAAAACATGTCATTAGAGTTCATGAGGGAGGATTTGGTTATGTATCTTATATATCAAAATCTCTTATGGTCATAAAACTAAACACTATATATAATGTCTAATTTTAAGGTAGGTATAAATATAAAACAAATGATATATAATAAAATTATATTCAAAAATAAAAGAAATAACATAAAATATTTTAAAAACAGAATCTCTACATGGTTGATAAAGTTACTCCCCAATCCCCTATTAATAATATTCCAAAACTCACTTGCATATTCTATAGAATATTGTGAAAAATAAAATAAAATATGTAAACACACAATAATGTTATTCAATGACATTAGAGATACATAAATATATATGAGGGCTACAATATGTGTGCTTGAGGAATACTATAATAATATAAATGTAAGATCCTAATGATTGAAAATGGGTGTTAGTGGTGTGAAATTTGTTTAATGATAGTAAATGAACCAAAGAAAAATTAATTGAAAATTTATAACATATAATGGTAAACTACCTTTTATATTTAATATACTTCTTCTTAGTGGGTGACATTGTTTATGTTTATTGTATTGATTGTATATCCAAAACCTTATCCATAATCACTAGGAGGTTATTGATTTTTATCAATGAGTATCCAAATATTACTAGTGTATTTCCCTCTTACTAAAAATGAATCATATTTAAGTAGAGGATTTGGTGTTTTTCAATAGCCCAACTCCCAGGACAAAATTCCAAGAAGGATGAACTATATTTAACCATTTTCATCATTTCATCTACCTCCCATTGAATATATTATATAACCCAGTATTGATTCTTTCATGTTGGATCAAAAAATTATGGATTATACTTGTTTTTTCATGTTCATTATTTCTATTAAAGAAAAAATTCTCATCAATACCATCATGAAGACGTAAAATAGCCACTATATTTTTAGATATAAAATTGTATTCAAATTCTTCTTAGAAATAGATTGATCTAATTTTACTTTTTATATTATAATATGAAAATGAAATATGAGAGAAATAGTGTATAAAAAATTAGTAATTATATCATCACATTCTACATAAAATTTACTAAACAATTATTGATTCAATTTTATCATTGAATTTATTTTCACGCCCATTTCCAAAATCAAATTTTTTATATAGAATTCATTTTTTTGAAGTGGAAAAATTATAAAAAATCCCATTCTTGTCAAATTTGTTGGTTAAAGAATCATATACCGCATATATATTTTCCTCTCAATCTAAATATATTCTCTTTATGTTATTAATTATCTCAAATATATTCTTTACTATACAACATAGAACATCCAATCAGTTATATTATTACAATTGAAATTTGGTGAAAGATTAAATATTTGAGAATAAAATTTAGAAATGACACATTATAACAAAAATTAGAAGATGTTTCAAGTAATAATAGTGGTTGAAATGAGTTTATATAATTTTAGGCATTCCACTCATATTCATCATTCCTTGATTGCCAAAAATATTATTTAACACAATAAAAAAATATTGAAATATAAGGGGATCAATTAATGGGTATTATAATGAATCCTCCCAATATGGGTGAATTTATGAATAATAAAATTGCTTTTAATCACCAATTATAGATGTTTTTATACATGAATTCCCCCTAAACCAATGATCCATTCCATTAAATGGATCATGCTTGTTTATTTTGGATATGAAAAACCTTTGATTTTTTTTTAAAAAGAACTTTTTTTAAATTAATTGATGTTAGAATATCCCAAGCCCATACATTTCCCCTTTTCAGTTGTATAAATGATTCCTTAGTTTTTTATTCGAACAATTACCCTAGAAAAATCCAACCCTATATCTATTGAATGATTTGACAATAGTTTTATGAATTAACAATACAAAAGTTAAAAATTTAGAGAACCCAATGATATTGGTATACATGAATCCTTAATATTGAAGGGTTTCAATCAATATAAAACCCTTTTATTATAGTAATTTTTAGATATAAATATAAATAATTTTAGTAATAACACAATCCAATCATAAATCATAATTAAAAACACAAATAATTATTTTAAATATTGTCAACACATTATAATTGATCAAAATTACACCACAATCAAGAAAATAATATTTCATAAAAGTTATTTCTAGGTAATTAGAAAGATAAATAAGAATAAATATATAAAAGCCATCATATATAATATTGATCTGACATTTTTAATTGGTCATTTTCTACAGTTTCAAGCTTATGAAACTGGATTTACATTACTTTATGTATGGGGTTGGGCTTATAAAGTTTTTCCAAGTAAATTATCCTCTGAAACAACCTATCAATATCTCTTATATATTATTCTATTAACTTAATAGTTTCTTAAACTAGTTACATAGTTTCATAACCATGAAACACCAAGAATATGGTTATTTAGTTCACCCTCAAACACCTCTAAATCATGAATAATTCTTTAGTAAATTTAATGTGTTCCAAACAAACATAAATGAATAATTTAATGATAATAAATAAAAAATTAAATATTGTTTGAAGAATATTTAAATAATAATAACAAACAAAATTATTAAAAAAATTGATTCATTAGTTTCACACATAGACATGAAAATAATAGATTTATATCTATTAAAAAAATTCTCAATTTAACAATAATCACAATAAAAGATCTATATATATTACTAGAATAAAATCTCAATTTTTATATGAGATTTTTTTATCACTAATTCATTATGGCATGAACGATTATCTTGGGAAGGAATCCAAAGCAGAAGAAGCCTGTGAGACGCTTTTATAAAAAATTAAGCTAATTAGGATGGAAAAATTAAGTTTGAAATTCCATTAAAAATTTATTCTAACATTTTAAGCAAAAATATAATTTAAATAGAATAATTTAATGAAAAAAGGGTTATGTTGTGGAAATGAAAATGGAATCTAATTTTTTTATAGAATTTCTTCTAAAATGTAATTCCATGAGTCCTTATGTATCTTATATTAAATTTATATAGGGTTAATTTAATCCATTTACATTAATGTCATTCATGTAACCAATAAAATAATGAATTGCACATTATTTTTTATGGTAAAAGTACAAAAGCCAATTCCCTCACATTATTGGTTGTAATATCTGATGATATAGAAATTAAATACAGAATGGATTGATTTAATTCAATACCAATGGATAAAAATATCTAGTATCATAAAAATATTTTAATTTTACACCAAGATATTAGAGAGAAAATTAGTGAAATAATAAGGATGGAAGAAAAGAAGAATAAAGAGGCTCAAAATCATGTAATCTTTATAATCAATTTGATTTATTATATTATGTCTTCATTCATACAACATTTCATTTATATATGATTTTAAAAATATGAATGTTTTGAATTTAGTTATGAAATACATGATATTATCCTTGAAATTGAAAATATTCAAAGTCGTTGTATATATTTTTCACAAAAACAAAAACATAAAATAATCACTATAGGGACACTATCTTAAAGAATTATATAATATACTTTATTCCTACCTGAATTAAATTTCATCCATTCAACAATCCCTTTTAGGATAATTTATTTATAAAATTAGGTAATAAATCATAAATAACAAACCCATACATTACAAGGAGGACACTTCATTTCAGTATCATTTTTTTTCACAATATAAAAAATTTAAAATTAACCATGGTTTCTTATCATGAAAAATATTCAGGAAAATTAAATTGACTTACTATTTATCCCTAATCATCCTTAAACCCTTAAAAATAACATTTTAAAATGTTGGATAGGAAGAAATAATCTTCGTATGGGATAAAATTTTAATACAACTATTGGTTTAGTGAAAAATATGTAAACTCATAAAATGATTACCTCTTTCACATTATTGTTTGATAAAATAAAATAAATCATATCTTAATATATAAGCACAATTTTTATCATATAAAATCATTAAATAATCAATAATTAAAATACAAAACATTGTACACAACATACAACATCATATACATAACTCGTGATAAAAAATAACTTGAGACTAGTTAAATCTGTTAGAGAAACCTTATCAGCAAACTCACCCCATGTAATAGAAGACTAGGGACATTAGTAAATGAATTGGAGAGATATATCAGGTTCACCTATCATATAATATATATCGGGCTCACTCATATTATAAGTTATATTTAGCTCACCCATCATATATGTTGTATCAGGATCACCATTCATATAAGCTATATCAGAAACATCTTTCCTCATAAATAATGATCATGTATCATGATATAAATAAAACACTTTATGCCTATATAATATCTTCGTAAAACCCTTGATAAAATCTTTTGAACACATATGGAATGAACCTTCAGTTATTGAAATGCCATTTACTTTTAAAAACCCATTTTCCATAGAAAAGGATGGGTTTTTTTCTTTAAATAAAAACATAGAATGTTCTAAAGTAACCCAAGAATAAAATAATATTATTGGGGGTGGAAAATCCATTTACATCATATATGTTAAAATAGAACATTATTTTTTTCATTTCTTGTAAATAATTTCAAAACTTTCTGTATGAAATTCATAAAAATATTACATTTGAATAAATTGTTTTGAAATAAAAAATAAATATAAAATGTAATATATAATTCATTTATATCTATATTAAAACATCTATAAAAATTAATAATATCTTTATAAAATACAAATATTTAGAAAATCAATATTTTAAAGTAAGGTTTTATGATAATGTGTCTTATAATACAAGTCTAACTCATCACATATGTTTATTATCTTCATGAATACTAATTTTATATTCATAATTTACATGGTTAAGAAAAATTTTCATGTTAATTATACTATTATTATCCCCATTATATCATTTATGACCATTATTTATTTAGTTTCATTATTATGTATGTTTAAATTGGTTGTTTTGAGGATGTTCAGTTCATAATCCCAAAAATGATTTGGTAGGATATGAATGGTCAAAGTGGAAATTTGTAAAAAATTTACATAATTATAATAATTATATCATAATTATAATTTTTATTCGTTAATAATACATTTCATACCAACCATAATATATGGTTATTAAAAAATTATTAACTTAAAACATGGTGGTGGTGGTTCATATGTATGTTTGTGTAACAATACCATTTTCAATAAACATTTGTGAAAGAAATTATGTATAATTATATCATTCAAGAATGATTATTATATTATAAATATCTTATTTTCTATTTAAATACTCTTATATATATCATAAATGTGATTTGATGAAGAAAATTTAATCACATTACTTCATCGATGTGGTACTCCTCGTGTATGCATGAATGACGTTATCATTTTTCAATAGACATATATAAAAAAATAAGATAACATATTATCATTAAATAGTTGTAATTATTTAATAAATATTATTAATATTCATTAAAACCATCATAATTACCATCCTTGTGTATAGGTGATGAAAAACGATACACATCACTTCGAAATTGTGGTAATCCACACGTATACATAACAAATGTTTTCATTTCCCATATGTTGGTAAAAGAGATAAGAAAAGGGTTGTACCATAATAATAATAACATTTAAGTATAAGTAATATAATAATGATGTTATTTTTTCTTGGTTGAAGAATATTTGAAGGATGTATATGAATAAATAAGTTTGAAATATTTTGATTGGGACTTATACATTCTACTTGGTTAACCTCATTGACATACACATTAAAAATTATAGGACCATTCTTTGGGGATAAATGTATCTATAGGATTTTGGGAGTGAAATTTTGGAAATCATTTGGTAGTTATTGTCTAAACTAGAGTGCTCAAAATGTTTAAATATGAGATGATAGGTGGTTCCCTTTTATATATGAGGGGATGTGCAGTCTTTGAATCAATTAAACCATTAAAATAATATAATTGTTTTTTTGAAAAATGGAAACAATTTGATAATTTTAAAATACACTATGAGTATGAGTGAATTGACTCTCAAATAATAAAATTTATTCAGGTTTAGGTAATTCTTTCACTTTTATCTCTTAGTTTTAACCCCCATATGAACCCTTTTAATGAAAAAGGTTGTATCAACATTTTTTACAATTTAAGAGATTACAAAGATAAAATGAAAGAAAAATTGAACCATAAATGGACCTTGGATTATATTTTCAACCATATTGCATTAAATTGTAAGAGGATAATATTTTTACTAATTTCAAATCATTTTATAAAATATTTTTAATTTTAAAAAATCACTAATGTCATTTTTTTGATCGATTCATTTAATTTAACATGAAAGTAATTATGATAATGATGGAATTCAAATATAGACTTTCAAAAAATACTTAATATTTTATATTTATCAATAAAATTTATTTGTTGACATAACTCACCCACAAAATATTATTTTTACATCTTTTAAAATCATTGACATGATTTTTGTACTTCATGCACAAGCACAATATCGACATTTCATGGTCATTTAAGGTAATTATTTTATAAAAAAACTAAGAAAATTACCATGAAAAAATCATATATATTTTCATAACCATTTATAACCAAACATCACATATTTTTATCTCAATGAAAAATATTAGAGGTATTAAAAAAAGTGTGACAATGTTTTTTATTATTATTTAAAATTATATTAGGGTCATTATTAAAGGAATGTGTTAATAAATTTCCATTATTTTTTAAAATATATGTTCAAGGTCGAAAAAAACATATAAAATAAAATAATAATAAGTAATTTGGTGTTATTTAATCATAATCTCATTATTTTTACCTTAATAAGTCTATTTTCCCATCCCAAGAAAAAAATATTTACAATAATTAATATCTGTCATGATAAAAAAGGGACCTATTGTAAAAAATTTAGAACTCCTTATTAAAAATATTGAATAAATTTATCAATATTTAATTTCTAAAAGTGGTATAAATTAATTGACAATTAAGACAAAAATAAAATGGAAAACAGTTTTTAGAAAACTGTGTTCTTAATCCAAAAAATGAACATATAACCAAAGCAAGTATAATTATGTTTTATTTATATTTAATTAGTTCATTTATAAATACATTATACTTTCAATACTTTAATAGAAATTGGTAAATTTAAATCACTATATATAATGAAAATAATGATTGTTTTACAAAAATTTGTATTTTCACTATTCAATCAAATACAATATTTTCAGAAAAATCAAAAAATTTCATTATAAGATAATTTAGATATGCTGAAATAAAAAATTATTTTCATTTATCCAAATTCAAATTATAAATTTTATAAATTAAACTTTTCTATAATACCTTATAATATTATAAAACGAGTTCAATAAGAATAAAAATATTTTATTTTTTAAAGAAAAATTAATTATAATTATTACAATGAATATTACTGTCTAAAATATAATTAATAAATATTAATAGGACATAAAATTGATTTACAATTAACATTTTCTAGGTTTTTACAATCATAATCAACATATTCCTTAAATTTTACCATATAATTTTAAATCATCACAAGTGTTGTTTTATCTTCAAGAAAAATACCTAAAAAATACTTCTTCAAAATATTCATAAAATCATTCTATTTAAATTGATCTACATCATATTTGAGTAATATTATTCATTTTAAAATGAGATCTTATTAGTTAATTGAGAGCTTTGATCTTTTTTATAATTATCTTTGATATCATCTTCTATCTTTCAATAATTAAAAATCATCCATAAAAATATATTCATGTTCGATTTTCAAAGATTAATATGACTTCAACTTCTGCATAATATATTTCTTAAAAATATATTGGATACATATCAAAAATTCAATCTCATACATCATGTGTAAATAAATATTTAGATAGATAAGCTATGTAAGAATAAATATATTTTCATATTCCTATATTAGATTAATTTCTCTTTTCTTGATGTATCTTCGTATTAAATAACATGAAACATGTCTCTAGTGATAATAAAACCATAGATTCAAATGAGATTCAATCACATAGTAATAAACTCATGATTTTGATGTCATTTTAAATTAATTTAGACATTGTGAACTCATATAATTTTAAAACCAATATTCTAATCCTGTGTAAAAAAATAAAACCCGTAATATCATATATGAATAAAAATTTGAATAAACTTATAATATAATACTAACTTGTAAAATATCTATCTCACATAAGAATATAAACAATTCTATCTAATAATAATCCAACCTTCACATTGAAAAAACTTAAAATACAGGAATAACTTTTTTGTCAAACTAAATACATAACATGAAACCTTTCTCACATAAGATTTATGAATCTAACAATTTTTTAATATGAAACATATTTCCTTTGTAAAATATCCAATATATGAGAGAAATTTATTTATAGAAAATATTTCATACATTACAACTTTTATGATATGGAAACAGAAAAAACTATAATAATTATTTTGTATTGATAAAATATAAATAAACTAATAAATGAAAAGCTCTTAAATTAAAAAAACTAATTAATTAAAAAATTAAAAACACATAAAAATAGAGAATAATAGTAAATAATTAATAATGTAAAAAAATAAAGAATGGTATTGAATATGTAATAATAAAAAGACATAGATCAAAAAAATAAAATAGGGAATATGTAATTAAATAAACACATAAATCCAATAAATTAAAAATGGGATATATAATTATAAATACACACAAATCTAGTTAATTGAATAAAGAATATCTAACTATCAAAAAAATCAACAAAATAAAATAGTTAATATGTAACTATCAAAAAGAATAGTTGAAATAAATCAAAGGTGAAATGAGGCACTCAACATTCACCCATTTTATATAATTACAAAATCCAAACACACTGTCCCCAATTCTTTTAAAATCAACAAATAAGAAAAAAATAACAAAACAATGCTAGAGTTATATAAATATAAAATTTAGTAGAAAATATTATATGGTAATTCAAAGGAAGGAAGATAAATATCATCCAATATTTCCAACAATTAAATAAGAGAAAACCTGAAATAAAAAATACATAATAATAATAATAAATAAACTCTTTCTAAACTCATGTATAATATAATATTATCTTGAAGAAATCAAAAATCATAAAATGGTATCATATACTCCCCCTTAATCCGATCATCAATTTTTAAAAGACAAGATAATGAATTCATATCATGTGAAATCCCACCATATAATATGATTAACTCCCAGGAAACATTAATAAAGTTAAAAAATTTAAAACAATTTACAAAATATTTTCAATAAATTTAATTAGTTGTTAATGGTTTAGAAATTATTTAAAAGGTAAAAAGTTATGTCCAAAAAATAAGCATGCTTTACAACTAGATCGTATTTTCCCAAAAATTTATATTTTTGTTTACATATAAATTGATTCTATATCCATGAATAATTTTCAATATAACTTTTTATATCTATTTCATAATAGAATAAAAAATGATCTTGAGTGAGGGGTTTTGTGAATATGAAATCTAGTCGATCATCAGTACTAATAAACATATAAGAACTGTCTTCTTTTTGAATGTGATCACTTAAAAATTTGTTCTTAAGGTTGATGTGTTTGGTGCATAAGCGTTGAATATTATTTCTCTATATCCTAATCTTACTAATATTATTTTCCTTAATTATAACATGATCATAAGAAATAACATAGTCTATAATGGTGTTCTTCATCCAAATGGTTTGATAATAACAACTACCTATATATATGTATTTTTGTTTTTTAGTAGATATAGAAACATAATTTTTCCTTCTCTACTACAAGAGACTATGGATATTCTAATTTTTTTACATGTATCACTTGATCTTTTCCCATCTAGTGGGAATCATCTAAAGTCATTATTTGAATAACTTGTTAATTCAAAACTTATTTCTTTTATATAAAACAAATAAATATTCTTGACACTACTAATATATATAAATATACTCTTATTGTTCATAATTTTGTATTCTTTGATATTGGATAGAAAATGGGAACAAAGAAAAATATTGAATATAATTTATGGCCCAATTACGGTAAGGTAAAAATTGATCCAAATCATAAATTTTTAAATCATCTTTTCCATTGCTTTATCAACTTCATCCATCATAAACATACATGTTGTACTCAAAGTTATAGTTATTTAACAGGGATCCATTCCAAGATGATTAAAAATTTCATCGGTGTATTATCATTGTCTTAAAAATATTACCTTCATGTTTTAATTATTTTTAAAATTTAGAAAATAGATTTACATAACCATAAATCTCATTTCCAAATTATTTTCCCATGAAAACAATATATTCAGAAAAATATTCCTTAGTTGAGAATGAATTTAAATCATCAACATAAATTTTTATAACTAATAAATCATTTGAGAAACATTTTAAAAACAAGGTTAAATCATAATTCCCTATTTTTATTTCATTGTCTAGTAGTTATCCAGCATATCACTCATACTAATATTTAGGTTCTTATTTCAATCCTTATAGAGACTTTTTCTAATTAAACCCATTATTTGAAAATTTAGAATCCTCCAATTCATATGTTTATTCAACTTAATCATTTTTTAATATAAAATACATTAATAAATCACTCTTGACATCCATTTGAAAAAAAAATCTAATATGATATGTTAATGCGAACATGATTTTAATGTATTTAAGTCATGAAATGGTGGTTTTGGGGAACAAATCTATCAATTTATTGGTTTGATTTTTTTAGGGTTTTGTTTTTCAAAAAACTAGAATGTTTTTGAAAATTCATGGTGAAAATTAATTAAAGTATATATGACCATAAACAATTATTGAAGGTATAGTTGTAGAGAAGGTTAGATGTTGTTCAGGAAGATGTGTATCTGATGTGGTGTGGTTTAATAGTGCCTTCCAAAATTATGGGTGTAAGATTTGGTAGGAAGATTATTGTTTTTTCAAGTAAAATAATGAAGTTTCACAAAATAATTTTGTAGGAAGTTGTCACCAAATTTTTAAGGAAAGGGAAGGGTTTCATGAATGTTCATAAAATTATAGGTATATATAGTTGCAATAGCTGGTTTTTGTAGAAGAGAAGTTATATAAAGATGGTTATTTTTCAGGAAAAGCATAAACATAGGTGTCATGTTTTTTGTTCACTAAATGTTTAATGATTGTTCAATTTAGTGTTCAAACCCACATGAAGGTCCATCAAATTTTATAAATTGATTATTACCCCTATCATTAATAGAGACAAAGATGTGGATAATCATATGAATCTATTTTGACCTCTGATTAATGAAAAATTAATTCTTCTGAAAAATCATTTACATGAACATTAGTTACATGAACCAAAGATAATATGTTTTCAACAATAAGTGAGTTTTATGAATTTTTTGGGAGTTCCAAGAAATATCGTTGTCACATAAAATTTTATAAATTTTTTTGAATTTTGTGAAAAATATTCAAATAATATTTTTTTTAGAAAACATTATGAGAATTTCCTATATTTTCCTTGAAAACTATAATTATTCACTTGTATGAAATAATAGATTCATAACACATTTATTAAGTATAATAAAAAATGATTCATCTTAATAGAAGTGTCTACCGAAGGAACGGTGAGTGGAAATCAGTACCCAGATAAATGAAATTTCATCAAGGCTGTGATTCTAATCTTGGAGGGGATGTGAGATTCTTCTAAATATTTTATCAATAGTATACTTAAGTGATTCTGGTACATTTTAACATTTAATTTTTAAACTCATTATATTTACATTGTTAGTGTTAACCATTTAATGTTTATATCTCTCTTACATGATTAAATTTATATTTATATATTGATTAAAGGAGAAGATATTATAGAGTTTTAGTGACAAAACATGGTAAAAATGGGTTTTTGTTTTAATCCATCATACTATGATTCACCACTAGTGTATTTATCCTAATGGGGTTAGCAAGGGGGAAATGTCTAACTATAACCCACACCTATTATTTTATTTTACCATTTTACTATAATAAAATCCTTGATACTAACATTTTTTCTTAATCATCTAACTTATTTTTAAAAACTCAAATTTTACAAATAATGGGATCATCACCCGGTCCATCAATAAGATTCCAAACAGTATTTCATATGAATTAAATTATTTTTTCCTTCAAATAAATTACACAATTTTCATTATTAATGGAATCATTAATATATTAGGGTTCTTGGTGTGATAAGAAATATTTAACCCCAATATCACTTAAAATAAATCTCTTAGTTTAAATACTAGTTTGTAAATCAACAGTAACATTTTTTAAGAGATGGCCTTTTAGTCTAGCCCATGGATTTTGAAATGGACTTTTAGAGGATTCTTATTTTACTCTTTCTTATTTATAAACAATTGGTACACTAATGGTAAATTTTTCTATATTTTTCTAAATATCATCAATTTTTTGTTGAGGTTTGGGAAAATTATCATCAATGTTTATATAAATTTAGTCTTCAATAATATTGGTAATATTATTGATATTGTATAGGCTTTAAATGAGTTTGAGTACTGAATAAAACTACCATATATATCTTATGTTAAAATTTCCAAGGTTGTATTTGGGGTTGAGAAGAAAAAATTTAGATCCAAATAACATAAAATAACCGACTTTGTGTTTCTAACAATTCAAAACGTCATAAGTGGTTTTCTTAATGAAAGGTATTATAAGGATATAGTTAAGTGTATAAGAATTTATATAATCTGCCTTAGAAAAAAAATAAATGAGGGTCATTTAATTAATAAAAAATGTATATTGTAATCCCATATATAGATTGATTTGGAATTTTAAAAATAAATTCTCAAGTGTTATGTAAGTAGAAAAAATGATTATATCCCTACAAAACACCAATTTTCTTGAAATATTTATTTATAAAAACTCCCATATGAACCCTAGAAATAGATATTATCTAATAATATTTATAATTGTTATATTTTCTAATTAATTTAATAAACTTTTTTCAATCCTCATTTTATTTTCCATGAAATTAAATCATTTCAATCCTATTTAACAATTGAAAATTATAAAAGTGGAAGATTCTGTTATTATACGATAATGTTGTGTTGGAATGAAAAGAAAAAGATAAAAAATATCAAGGAACATTGAAGTGGGTAATTATTTCATAAATTGGAATTATTATTTTTTTTCTTACCAAGTTGGAAAGGATCACACACAATATCGTTTTAAAAATAAAACATAGTCACATCGGAGACAAGATGAATACAGTTGAACTTGAAAATTTATTTTATGCTACAATGACCATGTTTTGTATTCGATATCCATAACTGAAAATCTTATATACTCAATAAATTTACATGTTGTCTATTGAGGTATTTTAGATCAATAATATATGAATTTTAAAATAAATATACAAAAAATAAAATCATTTCACCAAAATTAAACACTTTTTATACATTATTTTAAAAGTATACACTAAAAAAATTATTTCATAATTGAATAATAATAATAAAATTATATTTAATTTCATCAACATAAACAAAATCTTTATTAATATAGAATTAGTTAAGCCAATGGTTCAAATACTGATGATATGTCTCCTTGAGTTGTCACCTAATGTTTTATGCTTATTTCCAATATTATATAAGTGGTTAGACAGAGAGTAATAACCATATATATTCTTTGAGAATTATCAATACAGATTTTATATTCCTATATTTTATTTTCTCTTAATACAATTTTTCTAAAAAAGAATCAGGATACTAAATATTTTTGTATCAAAATGACTTTGGTCAAACCAATGATAGAAAAAGATATTTTTTATCACATATATTCTTTGTATAAGAGAATATATTAAGAAATCATAAGATAAGTGATCCCTTTTTTAATTCTTCATTTTAAATTAATTCATTAATTAAATTTAATTTTTTATGAAAGTAATTATAGATTATATATTAAAATTCCCCCCTTACATATTTTTCTGTTTTTAAGGAATTTTCTTGATTTCTATAGCTTAAACTAAAGTGTCTATTAGCATTACACATAGAATACATAATTATATATAAAAATTTATAACTTGGTTGAATTTTGATAGGGATTATTTGTGATCTTTAATAGTGAAATGAAATTTATCCACATTATATTCATCCTTTAAATTTAATACTGACTCGTTCTTCTTAATAGAGAGTTGATCTTTTTTTTAAAAGATTGATTATATTTTTAATTATTTTTATTCAAATTTTTCGTAAGTTCTTAATAAATATACTCTTGTTGATCCTTATTAATTTTGAGATATTAATAATTAAAATTACTTTAATAAAAAGTTGTAGTTAAATAATATAACTCACTAGTTACCTCAATTTCATCCGTGTGATATTTGACACTATTATTACTTGATTTGGATGAGTAAATAGAGTCATCACATGTGATTAATGTTGAAGCCTGTAAGGTTTTATTAATAGTTTTAAATCCTATTTTATTCTCCCCATATTATTCTATTTATACAAGTAAATTCATTTCCACCCTTTAGACCTCCTTTTTGGATCATCAAAATGGGTTTTCTTCTCATGAATGTGTCCACCTTCTGGGACAGGTTATCAATTCAAATTTCACTCTCAAAAGATATTCCATAATTTTGTTTGAAATAAATAGTATTCTTTTCCTTTAATTATTTATATTATTTTTAATATCTATTCTTCATTGTTCTCATATAAGTACTAAGAGGACTAATTAGATCTTATATTCCAATTCTATTTATGCCCATTACTACATGTTTTGCTATCACTTTGGGTAACCTTTCTCTTGAAAAATACCACAAATTATCTTCTTAAAAATAATTTCTAAACCAACAATATCACCAATATATTTCATTATAATTAAAATTCAAATAAATAGTGTATAAAGATTGTAATGTATACAAAAAAGTTCATGCTAATACTTTTAAAGGATTATCTATATATGTCTAGTCCAGTGTCTTGGTCATTCATTATGCATTCATGTGTGAAATTAATAAGTATTCATGTTCCCTGAAAACACATTGTTATGGAATCATTATTAAATTAATTCTTATGTTATCCTTGTTTAAGAACAACTATTATTTTTCCATCAAGCTCAAAAGTGGCTATAATGATCCTACCTTCATTATATGGAATTTTCCTTCTGAATAAACATGTGTGTTATATTTAGGAATATAGTATAAATAAAACACATTCACTCCCTAATAAAAATATAAATAATAATTTATTAGAAAATTACAAAAAAATAAATTTGGAGGCTAAATATACCCCAAATAAATTTAAAATAGTACAATGAAAAAGTGATCTTAAATAATAAAATAACAAGAATATAACATTTTACATCATTTCGATCTCTTTGATTTTTTGAACCCATGAAAAATACTATAAAAAGGAATGATAAAATTATTAATGTGATCAAAATTGAGGAAATGGTGAAAATATAACCTTTATAATAATTTAAGTGAATGTTTAATGAAGTAAATAATAGGTGTTCATATAAGGTATAAAATTGATTTGACTGTTGGAATACTAAACCTAACCTTTAAAAATAGTATTCTAACTATTATGAACACTAACCTGACTATTAAAATTGTAACATCACCATTAGAATAGTAAAATGAAATGTAAACAATATTTACTATGAATAAAATAATAATATAAAAATATTATTGTTCAAAAAAATAAATATTCAAATTAGAAAACTCATTGAAAATACAAGTTCATTTTTATAAAGTTTATATTTGATGACTTTTTTAAAAACAAAAATTCTTACGGTAAAAATTAAAATTTCTAATCATAGAAACTTTTTTATAAAATGATATTTATTTTTTAAATCAATAAATAAAAAATCTATAACAGTTATATTTTTTAATTTTTTTACAAAATATAAATTTGTTGTTAAATAGTAAAAATATTGTTTTTTAAATAAAACTTGTATTAAAATATATTTTGAACATAATAATGAAATAAAAAATACTAAAATGGTTATATTAGTGAAAATTTGATTTATTAATATTAATGGATCACTTGAAAATAAAAGACTAAATTTAAAAACCTAAAAATTATTCTAAAAGTCTAAAAATATATTCATAAAAATCATTTTTTAAAATTATTTTCTTTTCATTTCTATAATGTTATAAGTTTACTGTATAATTAGATTAAAAGTAATAAAAACAAATATTTTAAATTAAATATTGTTCCATATTTCATTAATTTAACTATTAAGCTTCTTAATGTGAAAATAAGAATTTATTAAATATTTTAACCCAAAAATAACCCTCTCACATGTATATGTACTCCCTCTCTCTTTCCTTGACAAATAAATTCTCATTAAACTATAAACTATCAATATTGACCGAATTACCTCCTTATAAGTATCCTTATAAACTTATTTATGTTTTTTTTCATCAAAACCCAATTCCTGAAGGATCTAGTTCCATAATAATGAGTAAATATGCACTGAAGTAACCTCATAATCACCTTCTTTGCATTTTTTCATTCCACTATCCTAATATCATTCATTTTATGCCTTAGTAAACTATTTAATTCACAATTATATAACATAGTAATGTTATTATTATATTTTATAACTATTTTAATTCATATAGAGTACATATAATCCCTCTACCCCTTTTTTTACACATCCCCTTAATGGATAGCTTCATCAGCCTAAGAGGACATTTTCAGTGATATAATTATCACTGCTTATAAGCCTGGTTAGTGTAAAATATATATTATTTAAAAAAAGTAATTTTTTATTTTTTATAGATTTAATTTAAATGATTATATAGATGACAAAAAATTTAAACAATGAAACCAATATGAAAATGGGATGTTTATAAGAAAACAAGCCATCAAACCATTTTCATGTTTACCTTAAATATATCAATAAATAAATTAAAATTGTTATACTTAATCAAAAATAATATAAATTAATGGAATAAAATTATGTATTATTGTTTAAATATAAATAATTTCATTATATAGGATGCATAAACTAGATGGAATAATATGATACCTAAGGTATGGGGACTCTCATACTCCACTCTTCCTTTTGGTTAATCTTCCCAGATTAGATATTTAAATCATGATTATTCTAAAAATGTATTCTAAAGGTATTTAAATATTATGTCCATTTTGTTTTTTGGGGTATATGTATGTTTATACTTTTTTTAAATTTATTCATAACTATATTCATGATTTTTTATGAAGACCTATTTTTTCAAAATCTTGCATTGATTCTTCTTATGTTTATTCATATTCTCTCAAAGAAATATGATATATTCTTTAACAATGATAGAACTTTATAAAAAATATAATGTTTTCTATTATTATTAATTGAACCTCCAAGTATATTCTTCAACATATTATTTATGAAACACTATATAATATATTCATTTCTCATAGTTTCATACCATGTCTATGATGGACGTACACATTACTATCTATATCCCATGAATGATAATTATCATATTATAGTGGGATAGGTGATCCAAAATTATTTATCCCTCTAATGCATTGGTTAATGTGGTATATATTATTATATTTTAATTATGTTTGAACAAGGAAGCTATATTTTTCCTTATTTTATTATATATATACATTATGTTTGAACATGATGCTATCTTTTTCACTAGGTTGTGATGTTTTATTCTTCTACATTCTCCCCATTCCAAGAATCCATTATATGATTCTCATATTCTTATTATGATTATGATATGATTATTATTATTTTTCTCACCTATTTTCTTACGTTTAATCATTCCTCAGGGTCTTTCTTAATATCCCACCCCTCCCAAAGATTTATATCACTCTTTCATTGATTTATATCAAAAGGTGATTACATGTGCTAAGGATAATATAAAATATTATGAGGGAATATAAAGATGTATTAAAATAATTTTTAAAATTTAATATGTAACCATGTTTTATGATCCTAATTTCCTGATGATACTAAATCATTAATAATGGAATATATTATTTTTTATTTCATTTATCATAAAAATGATGTAATATACATATATATAAAAGGAGATTCACTATAGTTGTTTTACGATCATGATTTAGTTAATTTTGGAAATAGGTTATTAAAATATAACATATGTTAAATATAAATATCTCATAGGTGAAATCATTAGAATTAATTTACACATTAAAATATGTTATTTATCTATGATTTATTGAATTATATTTTTTTTACACTTTTATAATTTAAAAATGTTGCAAACTAAGATAAATTTATCAAAACCCATTGTGATGTAAAATTTATATCATTTTTTTAATGAGATACCCAATTAAATGGTAGGTAGAGTTTAAAAACTCATGGAAATAATTACCCAACACTCTCAGGTTATAAATAATTACATTAAAATTATGGAACATCCAACATTACCAAATTCAGAGAAATTTTTCATTGAGTCATTCAAGATACAATGAACATCATCATTTAATTGAACCTTTGATCCACTTATTATATAATAATGGATCAAATCCATGGAATATATCTTTTTTATACATCATTGTTCTAATGGAGACAAATTTACTCTGAAAAACTATCATTTCATTGGAGAAATTGATCAATGTTTGTAATTGATCAAGAATACAAACTAAAGGATGATTTGGAATTAATTTAGTGGGAATACATAAATAAGATATTCCTTAAAAATTACATCCATGAGAATCTTGAAACTAAGGTAATGAAAAAAAAATAGAAAATAAAAAATTATGAAAATTAATATATCACTCCTTGCAAGGTAAATATCACAAGTCTTTGAAGGTGTGAATATTTTATTATTATTAATAATGAAAAAAATAGATATATTATTTAGTATTATAAAACCATATTTAAATAAATCTCAACCAATATATCTATTTATATGTTATGAAGAAGTGAATTTGTGTGCTCTAATATAAGATATTGAGCTTTCAAAATGGTATCATAGACATGGAGACATGACAAATTAAATAAAGATTCAAGAAATAGTATAAAATGATAAAGGGGAAATAATTTCTTGTAGGTTGGAGATAAAATACCAAGAGGGTGGAATTTCTATTAAATGATTAAAATTGTGTTATAAAATAAAATAAAATATAAACCAATAATTTGATTGAAGAATAAAACAAACAATGTATTGTTAGCAGAATAGAAATTAAAACTATATGTTATGTGGAAAATATATTACAGAAAATTAAAAGGCACACATTGATAAACGAGTTCATAAATAACTAAATAATGAGCCACAACATATCCTCTCAATAAATATACATGAGATGGTTGTATTTATCCCCAGTTTTTTAAGGAATATTAAGAACCAAAGAAGATCAAATAATACCATAGTTTTATCAAAAACTTATAAAAAAAAGGATAATTCTAGTTTTAACTGAAACCAAGATCCAATATCCCTTAATTTAATGGTTTTGGGAATCTAAATAATAAGAATATGATGCTATATGTTTGTTTTTACAAACCGTTCACAAAGCACTAAATTATATCCCTAAATGATTTTGAGGAACAAGAAAGAGAGGGTTATAGAGAAAAAAGATGCAAGATGAAAATACTTTAAGAATTTATAAAAAGTGAGTAATTTGATAAATTAGAAAAGTGAAAAGGGAAATAGATTAAAATCATTGAATCCTTATTTCATTTTGAATTTTTATATTTGATGTAATCTTGGTTATATCTTGAAAAATCACAGTTGGGGTCAATTTTTAAGTGAAGAGTCACCATAGAGGTTCATTTATGTTCACTATTATGATCCAAGCCTCTACGAGTCTCTATTTATAACCTTATTGGTTTAGAGAATATCTAATGTTGAGATTAAATATTGAATATCCTTGTAAATACCATTAAAGAAAACAATTAATCTCATTTCACTGAGCTGAATTGAAGCCACTAGTAAGCTGTCCAATACCGCCAGCTAGACAATGACACTCCTGTTGCTTTATATATAGATATAGATCCCAACGGGTAGTCAGTGAGTTATACCTTCTAGTTGTTGGTCATGAAAGAGCTATATAATTTACTAATAACACTACTAGCTAGTTGGTGGTAGTCTACTTGTTGGATAATGTTATTATCCAGTGAACTCCTTGGAATTGGCCTACCAAGAACATTTGGATGCCTCATCATGGTTGAGTTGTTCCCTAGAAATATTTCTAAATAATATAAAAAATAAATAGTCAAAACTAAATTTTTAGAAACAATTTTGTAATTTTGAACATAAAAACACATGTAAATTTAAACAATCACTCTTTTTTATGATTAAAAACACCAATTAATGATTAATAATAAAATATTAAATTATAAGAAGGAAATAAAGACGGTATTATAATGATGTTGGGAAAATATTAAGGATAGATATTTATAAATAATTATTTCTAAGAAATCATAATCCTACCCTAGGAGAAAGATCCTTCTATTTTAAATCATTATCATTTTTGTAATCTTTAAACCTTTCTCTACCAAATTGAATCTTCTCTCCCTGGAATGAAATGTTTCTCCACAAAAAACACTAAACACTTCTTTACCGTTTTTATTACAAAAAAATTATTACAATGTAAAATGTTTTGATATATAAGAGATAAAAAAATTCAATATAATCATGGTGATCATAATAAAATGATTTTATAAATTTGAGAAAAATGTTTCAAAAGAAGAAGAAAAGTAAAAAAATCATGATTTGGGAAAATAAAACATATAAAAAAATTTAATAAAAGAAAATAATTATAATAATCTTATTCATATATACTCTTTAATAAAATTAAAAATTTCAAAATAAAATGGTTTTTTGAATATATTAGATAACTAAAGAATTGTGTTAATATAATCTAACACATTATCTCATTTTTAAAAAATTTCTCTGAGAAAGTGATACTAAATTTCAATGTGATTAGTGTGTTCATGTAGAATATGGTTTTTATAGATTCTTATATCACTAAGCCTATCACATTTAATCGAAACAAAATTAAATTATGGATCAAAAATCTAAGATAGTTTTTTAAATATATATAATTTGGCACAATAACTCTACGGGGCTATATATTCTGCTTCAGTTATAAAAAGAGAAACTGAATGTTTCATCTCAATACATAATATCCCCCAGGAACCATTAATTCTTATAGGGTATCAAATTTAAAATTAAAAAAAATTAATCTAATAAATAATCAAACTACAATGTTTTATAGTAAATTGAAGTAAAAGTTAAAAACCATAGATAATGTTTTATAAAAAATTGAAATTTAATAATAAAATACCTAAATTATTTTTAAAATAAGTATAAACTAATTTTACTAAAAAAAGGATGATAATTGTTACAGAGTTAATGAAAATTGGAATCCTATTCATAAATTTTATTTCTCAGTTTATGATTAATTAAATAATATTATAATGATATATAATATATTTGTTTTCAAAACCATTTCTCGGTGAATCCAATCAGAAATATAATCATCCCCCAAATCATTGAATTCCCATTTTCACAATGGTCATGGTAATTTAGTTCTTTCAATGGTTTTTTGACTTGGAACCATGTCTAATCATAGTGTAAGACCCACCAAAATATAATGGTGAGAGTTATACACTAGTGAATGAATTTAATTGTATAAAACCCCCACCAATCACACAATGGTCATATATGACTAATGAATAAAAGAGGATTAAGAATTTCAGGCATAAATTAAAATTCCCAAATACACTATATTAAAAATGAAAATACCTTAATAAAATCAACTCCCTTTCATTATGATTGTTTCAAACAAACTCTACCCCATAATTCCAGACATATATGGGTTGAAAAATAAAATACATAATCTAATAATCACAGTAGCAGTAACATTCGATCATAGTGGAAGTACCTCCTAAATAATTGAATCCCTGAGGGAGAACGCTGGCCATAAATTTAAAGGAAATAGTGATAATTAAGTCAGTTTTAATTAAAAATTAATGAGTTATTAATATAATCCTAAGTCAATCCATGTTTTTAATGACCATTTGAATCAAAAATAGTATAAATACCTTTGTCTTTATTTCACATTTAAAAATGATTTATTACATAAAATTACACTTAATACATGCAAAAAGATTAAGTGGTCTATTGTATTTGTGAAATTAGGTACATTACATAACAACCTACAACATGAAAAAACATCTTTATTGAAAACTTCTTTAACATGACCAAAACATTCCTTTATACATAACACTACTAGGGATAACCCGATGACATACATTAAAAAGCTGTGAGATGTAAAGCCCGGAAAAGGAATAAATAGGGAATAACATGAAGAAGACAACACATTTTAGAGAATAGGCATATCAATGAAGCATAAATGGGACATGGTTAATAAGGAATGATATATACTGATAATCTCAACATGGTAAATGTGGAAACAACATATAACATTTCATAATAATTAGTCAAGGCACATTCTACATTGAGGAGCAAGAGTCAATGATCATTTCACAAAGAGAAGCATGAGTCAATGGTCATTGTACATAGAGGAGTATGATGCATGGATAATTGTACATAGAGAATAATTAGTAATGAATAGCTTCAAATACCATTGCCCATGACATGTAATGATAGTAAACATCACCCAATGCATTGTATGGCTATCAGGGTTCACCCTTCGTAATCATTTCATTCTCATTTTTATGTGTCGTATATGGATCACAAAACATGGATTCATTCGATGTCATAATTTATTCCACGATCAAGGAATATGGAATAACTAAATATATTTAACATTTCAATAATTATATGTACATAAATTTTAGAACCCCTGATAGAAAAATGAGTATGTTATTCACTACACAATTATTTTGGCATGGAAAATCATGGTGAAATTTTGGCAGCATAACGATGTAACAAAAAATTTCATAAAACTGGTTGATGAGAGAGAAATGGTTATCTCATAATTTATACAAGAAATGGAAAGTAATAGGTAAATTTAAATACATTTCCTAGAATAATTAATTGAATATTGAATGTCTAACATAATAAATAAACATGAAGAAAGTGGAGAAAGGAAATAACCCTTACAAAATTTCAGAATGGTATCGTGTGTGAATAAAGGTTCATATGAGATGTAAATTATATTTAAATGATATATCATAATTTATTAATAAAATATAATGTATGGGGGATATGTAATAACATGTACCAACATAATAAAATGAATATTAGATAATGTATCATTAAAAGATGTGCTTTTTAAATGAGGAGAGAGGAAGATCCTTTATGGAATTTCGACATTGTAATGGCTTAAATAAAGTTTCAAATGAGAGGGGATAAATAATATCTCATTAAAATAAAACCAAATGGATAGAAATTAAATAATATTAAATTAATTACAATATAAAAATTAGAAATTATATAGACTAATTTCAAGGAATATTCTTCATTTGAAAGACTGAGAGGAAGGTGAGGATCACTTACATGAATGTGAAATTCAATGGCTTGGGAGGGGATTCTAGAGATCTTGGGGGAACCTTGGGATGACTATATGGTGTAAAAGAATTATTTTAGTCATGCTAAAAATATTTCTAGTGAAAATAAATGGGGGCTTGGGTGGGTTTATATAGGAAAGGATGTGGATTTCTTTATTATTTAGGTTTTGGACTCTACATAATAAAATTTTAAAAACCACAAACCATACCAATATTTTACCCATTGTTTTTTCCAAAATTCTATTGTTCTAAATTATTTTATATGTTCAAGAGAAAACCATAATAAACTAATTTCCTTGATTTTGTGTAGGTGAGTCACACTCTCAAAGAAACGATTTTAAAATCTTAAAATATATTATATGTCTTGGAGGATTCATTATGGATTTATAAAATTTATCAAATAATAATAAAATTAAATTATTTTAAAGGGAAAATTATATGTGGACTTGGAAACTTTTATAGTACTTATTAAATCACTATTGGGTCACTATGATGTTGTGAAACACATCGTATTATAATATGGTATTTAATTTTTACCTGAAATTTTGACTATCTCTAAAAATTATTAAAAATATACCATTAGATAATTTCGACATACAGATTCAAAAAATAATATTCATTTTATCTTTTTTTTAAATATGTTAATATTCACTTTTAAAATAAAAAATCGACTTTTATTAAAATGACAGGTTTTTGACAACAACATTTTTTGAACCATTATAAAAGTTTCACTTGACTTTATAAAAACTATATGATCATTTATATTTGAAAAATAAACATCATAATTATATTTTATTATAATATTATTTATTTAAAAAATTCATAATTTATAAATTCATTAATTAAATTTGAATATTAACCCAAAAAACCATTTGTTCTTTATAATAATTTGAAAAGTAACAATAATATGATTAAAATATATTCATTATTCTATTGAATATAATATACATATTCCTATTACTAGGGTCTTGGTGCATATCTCTTTAATACACCTAAATATTAACTAAGAGTAGGGTATGTGATAGTGGGGATTTCATGGGGTTGTTCAATGAACATTGTTTGGGTCCTGATCTCGATGATCTTGAACTTCTCTATAAACGGTTTCTCTCATACATTAGTTTTGGGATCTCTTATTGGGAATGGTCTAGGGAAAATCCTGTAATAAATACCTCCCTCATAATCTCTAATTAATGGGCTCTATAGGGTATGATCCTACTGGTTGAGGACAATAATTCCTTTTTCACTAACAAATGGATTTGTAAAAACCATATATTTATGCGGGTCATGTGATAAATGTGAAACAACAATATTAACAATGGTAATAATACATAATAGTCATTCAAATCCAATTGGATATAATAAAACAAATAAGTGCACACATTTTCTATAACCACAAGACATTTAATTAAATCAAAAAAGTGGGATTTTATTCATAAAACTTCATGCCATTACAATATTCCAAACTGTAAAAAAATTTCCCTTGTAATTTTCTTTTCCCACACAAAAACATATGAGGGTAACTCTCCTTCATCACTTCCTCCAATTTGCACATTGCTTCTTAAAACATTTTGTTTTTTCACATAACTTCTTCTAGGGTAATTGTCCAATTTCATACGTCCTTTTCTCTAAGATCAATGATCTTTACTGGGGGATCCATAAAGGAAATTTAATTATCTAATGGTATGACCTCTATATTGAGTTCATGTTATGGGTCTCTTATATACTCTCGTAAGAGGGATACATGGAATAAATCATGTACTTGAGATAGGTTCATTGGGAGTGATATTCAATATTCCACTGCTCTAATGAAATTAAGGATCTAAAAAGGTCTAATTTATCTTGGACTAAGCATTCCCCTCTTCACAAATCTCAAAACCTTCTTCCATAAATATATGTAGGGGAATACCATGTCTCTAATAACAAACTCTAGTTCATGTTGATGATTGTCATCATTGAACTTTTGTCGAATTTAGAATCGTTGATGTGTTGTCAAATGGTATTATCCTTCTCCACTATTTATATGACCATTTCATGACTTACAAGTTTCTATTCCCCATCATTATCCTAATATACTACTTTTATGAACCTTTTTGCATAAATGGATTCATATGAAGTTATATGGATTCCATAGTGGAAAATTTTGTGGTATGAGAACTCGTCCAAATGAAGGCATTGGTATCATCCACCTTTCAAGTCCATTTAAAATTATTTTAACATTTCCTCAAGTGTGTGGATAATATTATATATTTTCCATCAGTTTTAGTTTGATGAGCTCTACTGAAGAGCGTCTCATTATTTAGAGCATACTGGATATTTTTCCAAAACGTAGAGGTGAATCTTGGATCTCGATCAAACATAATCAATAGTGGTAATCTATGAAGCCTTACCACTTCTCAGATGTATATATATACATGTAGATTCAGTGAGAAATCCTCTCAAATTGTAATGAAGTGTGAATTATATGTAAGAAGATCCACAATAACTCATATATAATTGTTTCCTTTAGAAGTCATAGGTAGTCTGGGGAAAAAGTACATGGTGATTTTTTCCCATTTCCATGATGGTATGGGTAATGTTTTCTGCATCCCCTTATAATTAAACATTTCATCCTTCACTTTATGACATATTATGAAATTTTATGTATAATTAATGATCTCTTTCTTCATGTTATCCCACCAATAGCCCTATCAGAGATCTGAATAAAACATTGTTTTTCTTGGGTGAATGTATAATGTAAAACTATGTGAATCATCCAATAGTTCTTACGTTAAATCATGATTTAATGGAACACATACTCTTGACCCAAATCTCATAAAAACTTCTTCCATAATATTGAACTTTAAGGATTTACTTTTCCTTATTTTTTCTATTTTCTTTTGAATTCACACCTATTCATTTTAATCATCCATTAACCTTTATAAAAGATACATCTGAGTACTAATTTCTTAATGGATTGATTATATTCCATTCTATATGATTCCCACATCCATATTTATTAAATATATGAAGATTGGATCCTTCTCAATTCTCATTGATGATATAATTGTTGGATCTTTTCTACGTACAACATCTGCATCTTTGTTTGTTTTCCCAATATTATAGAGGATTGATAAGTTGCAATATTAAGGAGCTCTAACCAACTTCATTGTTTCTTATTAATCACTTTTTTTGTGAATATATATTCAAGTATCTCATGATACATATATATTTTACACTTATCTCCAAATAGATAATGCCACTAAATATTCCTAGAAAATATCACTACTTCAAACTATAGATTAAGTGTGGGATATTTTTTCTAATGAATTTTCAATTTCTTTTAGGGATTAGTAATGAATGTTTCATTTTTCATCAACACACAACATAATACCTTCATCAAGTAATCATTGAGAATTATAAATAAAACTTAACTATTGGGTAGAGTGAGCATAGGGGTAATGTTAAGATTCCTTTTAAACTCTTTGAATCTTTATTCACATTTATCATTCCAAGGAGACTTGATTCCCTTTTGAGTTATCTTGGTTAGAGATTTTGAAAATCATTTGAAATTTCTCTCAAATTGGCAATAATATCCAACTAACCAATTGAGTCTAAAATTTCTATCATTGATGTTGGGATAGACCATCCTTCAATTGCTTTTATCATTGATGGATCCATAGATATCCCATTTATTGTGATGATATGACCCAATAATGACACTTAATTCAACCAGAACTCACACTTATTTTATTTTTCATAGAGCTTCTCATTTTCCAAGATCCTTACCACAGTCCCAGATGCATGTCATTCTCCTCTTTGGTTTTGAAGTATATTAGAATATCATCTATAAAGGCTTCCATAATGTTTTTGAGATAATATATATATACTCTATTAATCATGTACATGAATAATTATTGAGCATTATTGATTCCAAATTCCATTTATATGAACTTATAGTACCCATACCTTGTATGAAATAAAATATTGTGTATATACTCCTTCCTCACCCTAACGTAGTAATATCCTTACCACAGATCGACCATTGAGAAGTATTGTCGTCCACATAGCTAATAAAACAAATCATAAATATGGGGTAAATGATACATATTATTTATCCTGATCTTATTGAGATCATGAAAACCAATGCATATACTCATAGACCCAACATTCTTCTTGATGAAGTGGACTAGTTCACCCCATAGAGAACCACTTGGGAATATGAATCCTCTATCCAGATTCTACAGTAGTTGTTTCTTCAATTCCTCAAGTTCTACAATATCAATTCTATAAGGAATATTGTTTATAAGAAACACCCTATGTATATGCTCGATGGAAAATTCAACATCTCATCTAGGAGGAAGACCATGAAATTCCTTATGAAACACACCAATGTATTCCATCACAATTGGGATGTCTTGGATGTGGGTTCTTTATTTAGACACATTCATTTGATCTATATATAAACTTTCATAGGACAATAATATCCATTCTTGATATGATGGTTCTAATGAGAATTCATCCTCCTTCTTGAACATATATAGAATCATGGGTTTATTCGCAATAAAACATGTGGTTTCTTTCTCACAACAATTTATGTTAGCTCTATATAGAGAAATACAATCTGTTCTAAGAATTGAATCAAATCCCACCAAAGAGAGACTTATAATATTTTCAAGAAGAACATCCCCATAAACATCAACATGTAATTCAATACTCATTAAAGTTTTTCCTAATGATTTAATATCATTTTAGGTAGGGAATCAAAGTTCTTAGAAAACATACAAGATATTATCATATGAAATGAATTGAAATACAATAAGATGCACTATGCATTGAATTAGTAGTCACATTTAAATCATTCATCATTATCTATCTCAGCATATGACATCCGTTTCACCCTTAATATTTGAGATTGTTAATTTTCATCTTGATTATCAGTCCTTACAATAGATCATTGTCATGGATAATTTCTAACTTCCCCACATTTATGACGTAAAACATTATATGATGGATTCGATTGAACTTTGTTTTGATCCATCACATTATTCGTTTTTTTATGATAATTGGCTACTTTTTATTCTATATTCCAACACATAAAACATCTTCTATTTCCTTTGTGACATTTCCCTTGGTGCCTCTTTCCACACTTGTTTCATGGAGGAAATTGGTTCTTCATCCATTAATCATCATTATCAGATGGATTGTAATGAGATTTCATCATCCTCTTCCTTGACGTATTTTGGAATTCAACAATGTTCCAATTGTTAATTAGTATTTTTGAAATCTGGTTTGTTATAATGTTGATATTCACTACTTGAGATCCCATCTGATTGGGAATCTCATTTTGGTATCATTACATTGCCTATAATATATATTTTTTACATGATTACTCTATTTTTCGACTTGATAGAATAAGAATAAAATTAGTAATGAGTATCATAATCCGTTAAACACGTTAATGGGAATCCAATGACAATAAATTTATTAATTATTAACTACATTTATTCCCATAACATATGAATTTATAAGCTTCAATATATGTTATCCATGTTCTATATCCTAATATATATTTTAATGGGAAATGGTTTCCCTTAATAATGGTCTGTAATGTTCTTGTGAATTTACCAAAGCGTATCCCGCAGGAGTGTCAAACCAAGTGTGTATTAAGGCCTATTGTCGTGTACAGGATTACCCAAAGTTTTTCCTAGATCATCTTGTCAATGGTGTTACTCTTAAGTACATATGTTCTAGAACCAGATACACTTATAGTATCTGTATAAGGATTTATTTTCTTGATAAACCACTTACTCTGTACTAACAAAAATTTAGAGATGGTTTCTTATAGTTATTCTTATCCATAAGGATTTCACTATTGTTTTATAATCCTAATTTGAAAAAACCTAAACATTACCTTTGATACCAAATCTAATTACCCTATGCTTTATTTAATATTAAAACATGCTTTATTAAATAAAATTATGCTCAATAAAACCTAGAATATTTAGAGTTCTATTATATTATTTTGTAAATTAGGTACATTACATAAAAACATAAAACCTGAAAAACAATATCATTATTGAAATCTTCTTTAACATTACCAAAACATTCATTCGTATATAACACTACATGGGATAACCTATGTACATACATAATAAAGGGGTAAGCTATAAATCCCAGTAATGGAATAAACAAATCATAACATGAAGAATACAATACATGTTTGAAAAAAGGAATATAAATAGAGCATAAAAGGAACATGGAACATAAATAATGATATATAATGATAATAATAACAAGGGAGATGTGAAAATAACATAAAACATGATAAAATTATGATTAAATCTTCATTGAACATTGTGGAGCATGAGTCAAGGAACATTGCACATGGTGGAGCATGAGTCAAAGCTCATTTTACATGGAGGAACATGATTAAAGTATAATGGAACATAAAAGATATTTAGTTAAGGATATCTAACAAGACCATTTCACATGATGTATCATGATATTAAACATTACCCAATGCATTGGATTGCAATCAAGGTTCACTATTAATAATCATTTCTTTATCAGGATTATGTGTGCCCATATATCATACAACATGGATTAATTAAACATCATAATTTATTCCAAAATCAATAAATGTGGAATACATACATGAATGTAATATATATATATATATATATGAATTGATACATATAGGTTAATACCCCTTATAGACAAATGGGTTTGGTATTCACTACACAATTATTTTGTTATGGAGAATCACAGTGAAATTTCAGCAGCATAACAGCCTTACAAAAAAAATTAAATAATGGGTTGATGGGGGAGAAAGGGTTCTATGATAATTTATACATCAATTGGATAATAGGGGGGATAGAAATACATATCCATACATAAATAATTTTATTTATAAGTCATAAAATAATAATGAAACATTATAAAAGAGGAGAAAAAATGAACACTTATATACTTTCAGCATGGTATCAGGTGTGCAAAAAGGTTCCTATGAGGGAAACATGATAGTGAAAGGGATATCATAATTTATAAATAAATTTGATAATAAAAGGGATATGGAATAATATCTTGAAACATAAGAAAATCGAAGAAAAAATAGATAACATTAAAAAGAGTTCTTCTTAAAAGAGGTGAGTGGAAGATCCCTTGTGAAATTTCAGCATAGTAACAACTTAGATAAAGGTAAAAATGAAGGAGAAAAAATAATATATCAATAAAAAAGAAATTTTATATAAAAGGAATCATATTATATATATTATAGTATAACCAAATGAAATTATAAATAATAATTTCAAGGAATATTCTTGAATTGAAAGATGGAGAGGAAGGTGATGAACACTTACTTGAATGTGTGACTACAAAGGCATGGGAGTGGATTATAGAGAGATTGGGGTAACTTGGGTGGACTTTAAAGAGTATATGGAAGAGTTTTGTCTTGATTAAATGAGTTTTAGTGAATATAAATGGGATCTTGGTGGGTTTATATAGAAAATGAGTGGTATTTCTTTACTATTTAGGTTTTAGACTCTACAAGACAAAATGTACCAAACCAAAAACCAAACCATGGTTTGAGTATGTGGTTTCTTCTAAATGGTAGTGTTATATGATATTGTATAAGTAAAATGGATGAATTTAATTAAATAGTGCCCTTTTTTCATGGAGGTGATTCACACTCTCAAAGAAATTATTAAAAAATCATAAAATATATTATTAGTTTTGATGGATTCATTATGGATTTGTAAAATAAGTCAAATAATCATAAAATTTCATTATTTTAAATGTAAAACATATATCTGTTATAATATAACTTTTATAATATTTTTTTACATCACTATTGGGCCATTATGATGTCATAAAAGAGAATGTATATTTTTATGGTATTGATTTTTTTACACGAAAATTTGACTATCTTCGAAAATTATGTAAAATTAATTGTTGAATAATATTGATGTATTGATTCCAAAAATAATATTTATTTTATCTAAATAATTTTCCAAATATTTTAATTTTCTCTTTTAAATTAAAAAATGGCATTTATTAAAAATGTCGGGTTTTTGACAACAACATTTTTTTGAACCCTTATAAAAGTTAAATTTAACTTCAATAAAATTATATAATAATTTATATTGGATAAAAAATACTTTATAATAATATTTTATTAATTTTTTTATTTAATAAAATCAATGAATTCATAAATTTATTAATTGTATTTGATTATTATACAAAAATACAGTTTGTACTATAAAATTAATTTATAAAGTAATAATAATAAGATTAAAATATTTTTATTATTCTATACAAAATAATGCACTTATTTATATATATACAGTATTGGTACATATCTTTTTAATAAAAAAGCATATGCCCTATGAGTTAGGTGCATGATGGTGGGGCATTCAGGGGGTCGTTCGACAAACCTGGTTTGGGTCGTGATCTCGATGAGCTAGAACTTCTCTCTGAAACAGTTTCATTCATACTTAAGTTGTTGGATATCAGATTGGTCTTGGCCTAGGGAAAATTCCAGAAATTCTACCATCCTTGTAGGACCCAATAAATGTTATTCACAGGGTACTATCCTACTATTTGAGGCCAACACTTCCTTTTTTTATGATAAATATATTTGATAAAACATTATATTTATAGTAGTCAAGTGATCTTTGTTCAACTACTATATTATCAATAGTAATGATACCTAATAGTCATTTAAATATAATTGAATATAATAAAAAATAAGTGATTGTGTTTTCTATAACTATAAGACATTTAATTAAATAAAAAAACGTAATTTTATTCATAAAATTTCAGGTCATTAAAAATAGGGTCTTACATCAAAAGTAGAATCGAATCCTACAATCACTAGGCATGTCTGAAAAATTCACCGGGTGACTTATAATGTCACATCATGAAATAGACGGGCTCTCCTTCAGATGATTTCTTTCACATAATTCTTTTAGTTCTTGAATTTAGTTCATTAAATGAATGTAATTCATTACATGAATTACCTTTTACATCTCCTATATCTTTGTGTCTCCCCATCTATTTAATTCTAAGCCTTGGAATCATCCCATGTTAATCCTCCATCATTGTAAGTCTTCATTCAGTGTAAATATTGATCAGTTTGGATCCTTCAATTTGTTATACTTTAATCATAGTATCCATAAAAATATGAAAAAAACAATAGATATTTGTGAAAATATTAACCATTAAAAAATAATAATAATGTATTTTAATTTTGAAAAGCATGCATGAACTATTGATATCAAATACCCCACACGTGAATTCAAACTTTTCTTTAATAATGGAATCCCAACAAACTACAAATGAAACTCAAATTACCATGCTTTAATCAGTATTTCAATAAAATATACTAATTGAATGTTGAATTTTACTGTTCATAAATCATATAGGAAAATTAAAAAATGCCTCACTTTTCAAAGAAACATATCAACCATGTATATTAATTTTCATATTTTGAAACATCGCCACCTTTTCATTCATCCATTTTTATTTTTCAATTATATATTAATTTGAATTCAATTTATAATTCACCTCACTTTTAACTTATATACTAACCCCCAGGGTATAATTTCAAATGATATTTAGCACAAACCATAAATCATGATTCTTAACATATGCCTACAATTCATCTACTTTCACAACCGTATAATGAAAAAAAAAATCATAAGTGATCCTACATTAGGATTAAACGAATCTCTACCTTAGTAAAGTTAGTTAAATGATTTAAAATATGTAATTCTAAAAAAGAGGTAACCTTTAAGGTATATTTCATAATAAAAAAATATCCTAATGGAAAATTTTTTTCCCTTTACAAAAGTCATATATCCTTCCAAAAACTCAATGTAAGCTCATAATTCAGTGAAATATAATGAAATATACACCCACAAGTATTTTTCATTTGTCAAAAAATTCACTGGAGACAATTCTCAAATCTAAAACCTGACCACATATGATCAAAAGATATTTGGTATTGCAATGGTTATTTTTTCTCATCCCATGACACAACCATTTTTTTCAAGACACTTATGTAGAAAATGTTTTTAACGTCACCATTTTTTATGTCGGTTATATATAACCAACGTGAAAATATGTGATTCATGGTTTTTTATGTCGGTTATTTTATGATCGATGTAAAAAATACTGAGAGAAAAAAAATTTACATTGGATATTTTATAACCAATGTAAAAAATGAGGTATCTACGAATTTTTTACGTCTGTTATTTTATAACCGATGTAAAAAATGCGGCATCAGAGGCCTTTTTGACATCGGTTATTTGATAACCGATGTAACAACCCAACCCGTAGAATTTTTCATGTCAGTTATATTATAACGGATGTAAAAAACGAACACCTGGTAGTTTTTACATCGGTTATAAAATAACTGGAAATAAAATTGTGGTTTCTGATGTTTTTTTTACATCGGTTATAGAATAACCGGCGTAAAAAACCAACACGCGGCATTTTTTAGGTCAGTTATAGAATAACCGACGTAAAAAATGCAGTATATGATACATTTATAACATTTGTTATTATAATAACCGATGTTATAAATTTAATAAAAATATTTTATAACATCGGTTATTAAATAACCAACGTTATAAAACATTTAAAAAAATTATCACAACTCGTGGATTGTCATTGCTGATTTTTCGATCTACAGACCTGCAACGTGTCTCTCTCGCATGGAAAACCTAGAATTGAATCTTTGATATCATTACGTTAAACTCATTTTTCCATCATCATTTATCATCTTTACTCTCCTTGGATCTATCATCTCCACTCACAACACTCAGGTAAGCCTCCCATGACTTTATTTCATTCGTTTTTTTCGGATAGTCTATATTCACGTTTTGTGATATTTTTGTTTAAAATATGTAATATTCTTCTATTTTGAACCCTCTTATGTCTTTTTTCCATAATCATCTTATTTATTATCACCATATCTATTAGATCGACTTGCAATATTCAAGTAAGTGTCACCTACTTCTATTTCGTTTGTTTTTGTTTCACAGATGCCCTACATTGATGGTAATTTTTGTTGTCTTTGACAAATAATGATCACATTCACCTATATTACTGCAATTTATATCCAAACCATCGTGATACACCCATTCCATGTACCATTGTGACTTATTTTATAAGTATATGTGTTTTTTCATGGTGGAATGTTTGTTTTGGATCCTTGGTTGTTTCTATTTTGGGTATCACTTTTTGTTGCTCCATAATCTATTTATGTCGCTTATTTTGGTGGACTATTATAAGTCTTCATATGATATTTAAACCCTATTCATTCAACAATAGAGCATTATAGACTAGTAGGATAACCATTTCATGGTTCTCATTTTGAATAATGGAATGATACCAGAACTAGTAGCTTGAGGTTAAAATTCTTAGATATGCCAAAACTAGTAGCTTGATGTTAAAATCCCATGGTTCTGGGGGATTTCCAGAGGGTTGGGGCTATCTAGGGTGTCCATGGAGGTGGGGGGAAGTCAAGGGATGTGTGTGTGGGGGGTGGCTGTCTAGGGGGGTGGGTGGGGGATGTCCAAGGGGGTGGGGGTCTGTCCAGAGGGTTTGGGGGTTGTCCGGGGGGTGGGGGTTATCTAGAAGGTTGGGGGTGTCCAAGGGGGTTTCCCTAGGGGTAGGGGTGGGTGGTGTCTAGGAGGGGTGGGGGTGCTATCTAGAGGGGTGGGGGTTGTCTAGAGGGGTGGGGTCTATCCAAGGGGCTGGTGTTGTCCAGGGGGTGTCCAAGGGGGTGGGGATGGTGTTAAAATGGTTCGGGGGGCTGTCTAGAGGGTTGGGTGTGTCCAGGGTGTCCATAGAGGTGGGGGTCCAAGGGGGTGGGGGTGTCTAAGGGGGTGGGGGTGTCTAAGGGGGTGGGTGGTTGTCCAAGGGGGTGGGGCCTATTTAGAGGGTTTGGGGGTTTTTCAAGGGGGGGGGTATTCCAGAGGGTTGGGGGTGTCCAGGGGGTTTCCAAGGGAGTAGGAGGTGGGTGGTGGTGTCCAGGAGGGGTGGGGTGTCCAGGAGGGGTGGGGGCTGTCCAAGGGTGAGGTGGTGTGAAGGGGGTGTCCAAGGGGGTGAGGGTGTTTTCTAGGGGGTGGGGGGATATCCAAGGGGTTGGTGATTTCCAGGGGTGTCCAAGGGGGTGGGGGTGGTGTCCAGAGGGTGGGGGCTATCTATGGGGTAGGGGGTTGTCCAAAGGGTTGGGGGTTGTCCCGGTTGTCCATGGAGTTGGGGGGAGTCTAGGGGTGTGTGTGGGGGGGGTCCAAGGGGTTGGGGGGCTGTCCATGGGGTTGGGGCCTATCTAGAGGGTTTGGGGGGTTGTATGGGGGGTGGGGGATGTCCAGAGGGTTGGGGGTGTCCAAGGGGGTAGGGGTGGGGTGTCCAAGAGGGGTGGGGGTTCTGTCTATAGGGGTGGGGGATATCCAGGGGGTGGGGTGCTATCCAGATGGGTGGGGGGCTATCCAAGGGGGTGGTGGTGTCCATGGGGTGTCCAAGGGGATGGGGTGGTGTTCAAAGGGTTGGGGGTCTCTCTAAGCTGTTGGGGGTGTTCAGGGTTTCTCTGGAGGTGGGGGGAAGTTTAGGGGTGTGTGTGGGGTGTCCAAGGGGCTGGGGTGCTGTCCAAGGGGGTGGGGGTTGTCCAAGTGGGTGGGAGCCTATCCAGTGGGTTTGGGGGTTGTCTGGGGGGGGTTTCCAGAGGTTTGGGGGTGTCCAAGGGGGTGTCTAAGGGGGTAGGAGGTGGGTGGTGGTGTTTAGGAGGGTTGGGGGTGTCCAGGAGGGGTGGGGGAGGGGGTTGTCCATGGAAGTGGTGGTGTCCAGGGGGTGCCCAAGGGGGTGGGGGTGGTGTCAAGGGGGTGGTTGGGCTGTCCAAGGGGGTGGTGGTGTCCATGGGTATCCAAGGGGGTGGGGGTGGTGTCCAGGGGGTGGGGGCTGTCCAAGGGGTTGGTGGTGTCCAGGGGGTGTCCAAGGGGGTGGGGGATAAGTGTCAGTTGGATTGACTACCGCATAATGTTTTAAGAGATTATGACATGATGATTGTATTATTTCTTAGATATTAGTGTTGCAATATGATTTTATTTAGTTATATATATTTTAACCAGTCATCGACTATGATAAAATTATGGGTTATGGGGGAGACCATGTCATGGTTTTCAAATATGCGTAATTATCCTAACCCCATTGTTCCGTGATGATTGGATTTACATTGTGATTTTCTCCTTCTGATTTTTTATTTTAAATTTGATTTGATTCTCATGTTTACTCCATTTTCTCCAATTATTTATCAACCACTGGAGGCCCCATGGTTTTCGTTGATTCCATGGAATTTAAAACTATTATATCTAACTATATTTTATTTTTAAAATCATATCAATGCTTAATTTTTTAAATACGCATAGATTTATTTTATATTTCAAAATTTTTTTACATTCAAATAATGATTTTTTTCATATAAACATATATTTGTCTTATGTTAAAAAGATGTATAATTTTGTTATTTGTTATAGGAAATAATGAGTTTATTTTGTATTATGACACATTGAATGAGCAATGAATATGGGGATGGTGTTGATGCCTTTTTGGAATTTTCTAAAAGAAATGTTCCAAGTAGTGACATTTTTTCTATCCATGCCTGAAATGTTTGAATATAAAGAAGTTAAAAAGTATAAAGATAAAAGATCATATGATTTTTCATAGTTTTAATCCAAGTTACATCCCTTGGACTTGGCATGGTGAAACTGGAAGGAATGTCACTGATGATGATGTTTCGCAATATGGTAACTCCGATGGAATTGAAGAAAAGATTCACGATATTGAAACAGAACAAATTGAGATAGAACTGACAGTTGTGCGTCTATATGGTGATGCTGAAAACCCATTATATCCTGGTTGTACAGATTTTTCAGTTTTTTCGGCGGTGTTAAGATTGATTAACCTAAAGATGAAACAAGGATGAAGTGACAGAAGTTTTACAGAGCTTCTACAATTGATGAAAGGAATTCTTCCAAAAGATAACGATCTTCCAGATTCAGATTATAAGGCCAAAAAAATATTATGCCCAATGGGATTGGGATACAAGAAAATACATGCATGTATGAATGACTGTATTATAAATAGGAAAGAATATGAATTTTTTTCAGAGTGTCCTAAATGTGGGACATCACGGTATAAGGTGAATGAAAAATCATAGGCTGATGTAGAGATTACAAAGATCCCTTAAAAGGTATTTTGGTATCTTCCTATAATTCATCATTTTAATTGTTTATTTGCTAATTCAAATAATGCAAAAAGGTTAATATGGCATGATGATGAGCAGTTATGTGATGGAAAAATACATCATCTAGCTGATTGTCCATAATGGAAGAAAATTGATGAGCAGTAATCTACATTTAGAAATTAAATTATAAATCTCAGACTAGGGTTTTGCACAGATGGAATGAATCAATACCGAACCCTTAGTAGCACACATAGTTCATTGCCTATTTTATTGGTAATTTACAACCTCTCTCCTGAAGTTTGTATGACGTTCAAATATGTCATGTTGAGTATAATGATCTCTGGTCCGAAGAAACCCGGCAATGATATTGATGTTTACTTGTCACTGTTGATTTATGATTTGAAAATTTTTTGGGTGGATGGTATTAGGGTGTGTGATTCTTATAAAATGAAATATTTTCAACTGCATGCAGTGCTTTTGTTCACTATAAATGACTTCCTAGCATATGGAAATTTGTCTCGATACAGTGTTAAAGGGCATAATGCATGTCCAATTTGCGAACAAGTGATGTCGTATTTTTAATTGCATCATGGGAGGAAAACAATGTACATGGGTCATAAAATGTTTTTTCTATGGATCACCCTTATAGAATACTAAAAAAGTCATTAAATTTCTCACAAGAATTTGATATTACTCCAAAACCTTTATCCCCTGATCTGTATTCTGAGAGGGTGAAAAACCTTGATGTGACATTGATAAAGACACAGAAATATGGTAATGATAGAAATATTAGGAAGAAAAAGTCAACATTTTTTGAGCTACCATATTGTAGATATCATGAACATAAATATAATACTGATGTCATGCACGTGGAGAAGTATATCTGTGATTATTTGATTAGAACATTGTTAGATATTAAAGGGAAGACTAAAGATGGGTTGAATGCAAGATTAGACTTACTATCAATGGGAATATGTTTGGAGTTAGCTCCCCCTCCTAAAGGAAGATGAACATTTCTCCCCCCGTCTTATCATACATTATCAAAGAGGGAGAAAATTATATTTTGTTAGTATCTTCCTTATATCAAAGTGCCTCAAGGTTATTCTTCAAATGTAAAAAAAAAATCTCATTGAAGGACTTCAAGTTGATAGGTATGAAGTCTCATGATTGTCACATCATGATGCAACAACTTCTACCAATTGCATTGTGTGGAATATTGCACATCCGTGTTAGAAAGACTATAATGAAGTTGTGTTATTTTTTCAATTCAATTTGTAATAAGGCGATTGATGTGAATGCTTTGAACATTTTGCAAAAGGATGAAATTTCTATAATTTTTCAATTGGAAATGTATTTTCCTACAACTTTTTTTGATATAATGGTGCATTTAATGATTCAACTAGTTTGAGAAATAAAGTTTTGTAGACCTGTACATCTTCGTTGGATGTATCCTTTTGAAAGGAATATGAAAATATTTAAGGGGTATGTTAAGAATCCATATCGACCTGAAGCCTCCATTATTGAAAAGTATATTTCTGAGGAGGTTGTAGAGTTTTGTATGAGATACTTGGATGCGGCACAACACATAGGTTTTCCTCCATCTCTCCATGAATGAGTTAATAATGAGGGAAAGGGGATTCATGGCTTGAAAGATAAATCGTTGTCATCTGAACAGATGAAGAAGTTAGAATCATACATCTTGTATAACATAGATGATGCTCAACCATATATCACATTGCATATTAATGAGTTGAAACAATGTCATCCAAAGAAGAAAGAAATGTGGATTTTGAATGAGCACAACAAAACATTTTTGTTATGGTTTAAAAAGACCTTGATTGGATGATCAGATGTATCCGAGGAATTAAAATGGATAGTGGGTGGTCCATGTTTAAATGTGATATCATGGTCCAGTTATGAAATTAACAGCTATACATTTCATATGAATGCTCAGGACAAAATAAGTGCAGTTCATAATTATGGTGTATTGGTGTTTGTGGAAGAAATTCATTTTTCAAGTACTAAGGATAGAAACCCAATTTCTGCATCAAGTGCATATTATGGAGTGATTGAAGACATATGGGAGGTTGATTACATTAAATTTAAAGTTCCTGTTTTTAACTATAAATTTTTTATCAGTAACAACAGTGTCATACATGATGAATTTGGAATGACACTTGTAAATCAGAATAGAATGGAAGACACAGCTGATTATTTTATAATGGAAACACATGAAAAACAAATTTTCTATGTAGTAGATCAATCAGATATATAGTGGGCTATTATTTTACAGTGAAAAAAAACAATATGTTGGTGAGGATGAACTTGATGAAGATGCTGATTTATGTGAGATCCCTACTTTCATGGAAAGATTAACAGAACATAATGATGATCATGTTGAAGACATGGTTTGTGCCATAACGAATGATCACCATGAAGGAATTTAGGAAAACAATCCATTTTTTACATTCTTAAAATTACAGGTTACATTAGTTTATTTCTTATTTACATTTATTTTTTTCATAAAATGTTAGATATTGTATGTTTTTTCAATATTAAAACATCTATTAAAACAAAATAAGTATAAGTTTTTTTTTGTTTTAATTTTGTTTAGTTTACTTTAACATATTTACCATTACGTAAATTATATATCTATTATTTTTGTTCAGTTACAATTACATTACCATGTTTACCAGTTTTACCATGTTTTCCATGTTTACCATGTTTACCATCATGACCATCTTGACCATCTTTACAATTTTTTAACATGCTTAGCATATTAACAATGATTACTATTACGTAACATAGTACAATTTTCTATTTTCGGATTACAGTAGTATTAAACTAATTGAATTTGTATATTTGTGAACTAATGTTTGTTTTTTTTTATTTGAAGGACACTGACAGATAAATCAGTTGATCAACCACATGATTCTGGAGAAGAGCATATTGGTCATACCTCTGGGGAGGAAAATTCACATGCTCCTCTGGATGTTCCCCAATCTTCCTCATGTTTTCCTATTATGACAAAGTGTTCAAGAGTTGGTAAACGTGAGTGGGCACGTTTACCAAAATTATCACTTTCCCATACATAGGATTAGAGGATATTCATTGAGTTTGATGAGGTTGATATTCCTAGAGGTCAAAATGAAAATGATTTTAAGAGTTTTGTAATAACTCAGGCTAAGAAGAAAATAAGAATTTTGTATAATGATTGGAGAAGTGCGGATAAAGCGATATTCTCTCAGTTGTGGGAGACGATTTTGGTAAGATCTTTTTCTATTGTTTGAATATTCTTTAAATGTTTCTAGTATATATAATATGTTTAACCTCTTCTTTATTAGATGAAATTTGATATTGCCGACACTGGAGGAGTCAGGAAGAAATGCTTATCGATGGCTGCTAGGAGATGGAGGGATTTCAAATCAACCCTCTCATCTGATTTCATTTTTGGTTATAGGTGTCATGACAATCCATGTGGTATATATCTTTTTATATATGAAGACACATGGAGACAGTTTGTTGAAAGTCAAAGAAAAGAGTCATTTTTATTAAGGGTAATGTAAACTTTTATATGCTTTCTTATATAAATGATCTTGTTAATGTTTTTTTAATGATTTCTTATTCTTAATTTACATAATACAAGGAAATATCATCTGGAGATCCAATCTAAAAATGTATACCCTCATAGTTTATCTCGGGGAGGGTATGCATTTTTTGAAGAACAAATGATGGTGGAAAAATTTGAAAAACTAAGAGCTGAGTCTTCAAGCTCTAAATAGGTGGCCCCTCCATCCCTTCTATCTGGACATGAAAATGGAAAAGATCTCGGATAGGAAAAATAGGGCAATATCTTTTAGAAGAATCAAGAATCGTATCTGATAGGATTGTGAGATATCTATTTAATTTATTTAAGTTAACTATTTTCTTCATATAATTTCAATCATTGCAGAAATGTTCAATTAATTAATACAGGACTCTCTTGAGGAGAAGAGATCACAGGGGGAATTTACAGCTGCTGGGAGGCAATATATTTTATCCGTAGAATTAGGAAATCCCAAACATCCTGGACTTGTACAAGGATATCTGGCAGGTGTATCAGTAAGAAAAGTGTTCCCATGTTCTTTAAATTCTAACGTTGAGGGTGTTTATAAAAAAAATTGAATCCTTGGACGCTGAAGTTCATAATATTAATTCGATGATGGAGGAAAATATTAGATCGTCGGTACAGTCTATGTTTGCAGAAATGCAAAGACAATTTTAGATTGCAGCTCTCACTCCTCCACCTCCCCCTGCAGACCCAATTATTTATTCTCCACCTCCTCTAATAGCTCCCACTCCCCCACCTCAACCTGTGGACCCCATTTTTTATCTTACTCCTCTGTTGCAGCTTTTTACTTATTGTGATTTATATGTTGATGATCCTAAACATCATATAGTTTCATATGGTTTGGTATATTGAATAGAAGATATAGTTCATCATCAACAATTAGAGGTAGAGAATCAAAGGGTCATTGTACAGGATATTATAGATAGATCAGCTCGAGTAACATTACCTACAGATGAGGTGATGACAGTTGGACATAGTATCGACCATTTTTTAATTTGGCCATCCAGGCTTCTTCGACTCATTACCATAGAGGTATGAATCTTATATCTTTTATTTTATTTTTTTATTAAAGTTGTTTTATAATTTGAAAACTAATATATTTTTCTATTTATTTTTACAGAAATACTTCAAAGGTAAAGAAATACTATATAGACAACAACAAAGACAAATGGCTATGAAATCAGATAGAGATTCTAGTAGTCTTGAAAGATTATCAAGATAATCAAATTTGTTGGCGGGTTATTATGAGTTTCCAATGGAAGCTCATATTTGTGGAAGTGCAATAACTATGGGGATTATAAAAACTAATATCATGTAGTTTGTTACTGGAGATAAGTTGGGCATCAACGTGGTGTAAATTTTTCCCATTAAGGTCTTAACACCTTTTCCCTGGGTTATATTTATTAAAAATGTATACATATTTCTGTTTTGTATTAGGTATCTTTGTACCATTTTTGAGAAGAATGAGCGGACAGATGTATATGGATTCATGGACCAGCAATTGATTTCCCCTGAAGCATGTGAATTGGATGAGGAACAAAGAATGATTTATATTGCTGAAAGACTTGAAGAGAATATAGTCACACAATGTTGGATGATGCCTTTTTGTGAGTTGTATGAAACACAACTCTCACAAAGAGTTCATTATCTTTTAACATAAAAACCACTAACCTTAAATTTTCTTTTATCAGTGATCATTGGATGTTAGGGGTTTTTTGCCCATGGTAGAAAACACTTTATTGGATATGCTCTGTCCATGATGATCTGTGGGAAAGTTTTAAGAAATATTTGAAATGTAAGTTTAAATTTCTCAATTGTTTTATATATTATAATGAATTTTAAATTTACCCCATTCATATTATTTTATAAAAAGGGATGGGTATACTTTTGAAAAAACACAATGAAAAGTAGTTAGAAGATCCAATATGTAAATGTGAAGGTATATATCTATTTATAATTTGTACATTTTGATTTATTACATAAAAATAATATATTGAATTTACCATCATTCAAACAGAATTTTCATGAACAACAAGGCATTATCAAATGCAGATATTATATGTTAAGATTTATGTATGAAATAATAACAACTGGGATAGTTGTGAAATTTGACTTGGTAAGATTTCCTTTTAAACATTGCCATAATATTTCAATTTGATTTATTAATTATACACGTTAACTACTATGCCTTTAATTTTTAGCTATTTGATAACCCTCAACCCTATACTGCTCAAGAAATCATACACTTACAAGTGGAATGGCCAAATTATTTTGCAAGTTTGATTGCATTTTACTTATTTGTAGTGTAAAATATAATATTAAATATTGTCATTTTAAATGTGTATTTGGTTGTCGTTTAGGTTGGATTTAGTTTTATTTTAAAGTTTATAGTGTATGTTTTGAATGTTATATATGTGAATGTTTAATTTTTCTCTACTTCTTGGTTTGGACTACTTATGCAGGTTTTTATGGTATGGATTCTGGTCTGGGGGGAGGGGTTATAAGGGTGTGGGTTGGGGGGTCTACAGGTCTGCTAGGGCTGTTCGATGGGGGTGGGGGCGGGGGGGGGGGGGGTCCTGGGTTTCCATGAGAGTGGGGGGAATTCCAGGGGGTGGGAGCGTTTCCCGGAGGGTGGAAGGGTTGTCCAGGGGAGTGGGAGGCTGTCCAGGGGGTGTCCAGGGGTGTGGGGGTGTCATGTGGGGTGAGGGGGGTTTCTAGGGGTGTGGTAGGGATGTCCAGTGGGGTGGGGGAGGGGGATATCTAGTGGGATGGGGGGTCCAGGGTGTCCATGGGGATTGGGGGGGCAGTCCAGGTGGTGGGAGAGGAGGCGCCGCCATCCCTCGGGGGGCTGAACGTCGTTGTAAGGTACTCATCACTCCCACATGTGAAACATTTTGAGTGCTCAAGATTTGCATGTGAGAGTGATGAGTGCCTTCCAGTGTTGTGCCCCACGAGGGGGTGTCCAGGAGGGTGTACAAGAGGGTGGGGGTGTCTAGTGGGTCTCTAGGAGGGTGGGGGGAAGTCTTGGGGGTGGGGGAAGTCCAGGGGTATGGGGGTGTCCAGGAGGGTGGGGGTAGTCCATGGGTGTGGGGGTGTCCTAGAGGGAGGGGTCATCTTGGGGTGTGGGGGGCTATCCAGGGGGTGGTGGGTAAGTCCATGGGTGGGGTTGTCTAGGATGGTGGGGGTTGTCCAAAGCTGTTGGGGTATGTCCAGGGGTGGGGGGCAGTCCAGGTGTGTGGGGGGTTTCCAGGGGTTTTGTGGGTGTTGTCCCGTGGGGTGAGGGGGTTCTAGTCTATTTTTGGTAACTTTTTGGTCCGTTTTAGGGGTGTGGGAGGGCTTTCCAAGGGTGTGGGAGTGATTTCCAAGGGGTGAGGGGTATACAGGAGGGTGGGGGGATTTCCAGGGGTGGTGGTGATGCCCAGGGGTGTGGAGTGTCCAGGGGTGAGGTGGGGGCAGTCCTGTGGGGTCAGGGGGTTCTGGTCTGTTTTTGGAAACTTTTTGGTCTTTTTCAGGGGTGTGGGAGGGTTTTACAGGGTTTTGGGAGTGCTATCTAGGGGGTGGGGGTATAAAGGAAGTTTGGGGTTGTTCATGGGTGTGGGGGGCTGTCCAAGGGGTGGTGGGGATGTCCAGGGGTGTGGGGGCTGTCCAGGGGGGTCGGGGGGCAGTCCAGTGGTGTGGGTGGGTGTCCAGGGGTGTGGTGGTGGGGGTTTTCCAGTGGGGTGAGGGGGGTTATCCAGGGGGTGGTGGGGCAGTCCAGAATGGGGGGGTTGTCTAGGGGTTTTTGGGGCTGTCCAGGGGTGGGAGGTAGTCCATGGGTGTGGGGGTGTCACGAACCAAGTCGGGTCATCATCCGACCCAATGCCCAACCCGGTCCACGACATGGCCCGAAGGGCATTCCCAATCCCCACGGGCTGGTAACTAGTGTCGGGCATCAAAAAACTAGTTGGTAATGGTTTGGCCCCTGACAAAGATAAATAAACGTAAACTGGACAAGCAGATAAATAAAGGAAAATAAACTAAACAACGTGGCAGCAGAAAAAGAAATAAACATAGAAACGTGACATACCTCAGTTGACCCCATGGATCACCACGGTACAACAACCACACTCGCTCCCAAAAGTGACCTAAGACTGAAACCTTCAACTGAAAGGTAAAGTAGGTGTGAGCACTGAGATGCTCAGTAGGAAAGCCAAAATATAACCACATCCTATGCCTCCGCCTTTATTAATAAATCCAACTATGCCAGTTTGAAAAAAAGATATAATAAAATAATGTTTTCCCTTATTTTCAAATTCAAGTAATGAGTTTTCATTTTCAAATAAATCATTTCACTCTTACTAAATTTTCAAAATAGGTTCCAATCATGCATTAACATTTCAAAGTGAAAAGAAACCAGTTTGGAATAAAATTTGATTTTTACAAACAAGACACCAGGTATGAAACAACTGAAAAGAAAGTTACATCACAAGAATCATGTCACAAATGAGCACTATGGGTAATCCCTATAGGTAGCTAGAACAAGTGGGAACCTAGAGACCTCGTACCTCAGTGAAACGTGGCTTAGAAGACCACGTCCCTTAGAAAACATGGCTTAGAAGGCAACGACCCTCAGAAAACGTGGATTAGAAGACCACGACCCTCATAAATTCATATGTTTAGTTAGTGTTGTTGCATCAATCCTGTTATAAAAACCGGGACGAACCCCTGTCGTGTCATCTAGCGTACTTGTCCTGGTCACCCACCTAGATACCTGGGTTTCCCATTGTGCTCTATTTCAATTAGTGGTGAGTTTTTCTTTATCATGCAAACATATATGAACATAAAATTTTATTTATCAAAAGCTTATTCAACCTCTCACCACTGTTTTTCCTCCTTAAACGCATTCCCCCTCTTTCACATCACACAATGCATAAACTTCAACATTAGGCACATCATAACACTTTCAACATACAAATCATTTTCTAAAACCAAGGGGACGTGCCTCAAGAGAGGATTTTCTTTTCCATAAAACATTATTAAGCTTCCAAATGGGCTTTATTACATAAAGGGAATACTTTTTACAATTAACTGTTCAAAAGACCAAACACCTTTGGAAATACACATTACCAATTAAAAACCACTTTAGGAAATCAATTTTTTTTAGAAAGGTCACTTAAGACCAATATCATTAAAAATGCATTTCAGTGTCCAAAGCAAAGGCATAATCATTTCCAGTAATCGTAACCTGATTTCACAGCATGTGTATATAGCATAAATGTAAAACATATGTTTAAAACAAGCAGGAAATTATGAATCTCAAATTAAAGGCATAGGCATAGAGTACCTACCTCAAACATGTCATTATCTGTCAATGGACACTCGAACTGACACTTGGCGCACACACGCACATGCATTTATACATATATATACACACCCCTAGCTGCATTGCACATATTCCTCGCGCCATGAGGGAATATGTAAAAAGAGGACATATATATATATGTGTCTTACCCTATGCATGTACATGTAGTATGCCTCAACATGCGCGGCCCAAAACCAACGAAGCAAGGCCCAACGCACTACACATATAATTTAATAAAACAACATAAACACTTGAACGATCTACAAAACATTTCAAAATAATGCATCAAGGGTTCACACCAAAAGAAAAACATTCAAAACATCATTTTTAAAACCAAATGCGCCAAGATGCAACACCAAAACACCAACTGCATCCTACACACATTTTAATAGATGAACTGCATAGTTAAAAAAACACTGATAAACAATTCGGCATGGGTTTTCCTTAGAAAAGTTTCATGCACAACGCCTAAAGATAGTACCAGCAAAAGAAAATGCACCCAACCCTCAAGAAGAACTAGATTCGCAGCTTTAATGTCCTTAAATAAATCAATTCCAAATGTAATAAAACAACCATGAATGATGCAACAAAGGACATACCTCAAAAACACCCAAATCCCTTTTCTTTTTAAAAAACAAAAGCACACTAAAACCTCTCGAAACATCATTCGCATCACTTACAGAAATCAAAATAACCAACTTCATTATTTATAAATTAACATAAAATAACACAACATGGGTTTTCCTAAAAAACACACCCCATTAGATACAAACATTCTATAAAATACCAAGGCATGCTGAGCTTCTTCAATACTAGTTTCACTCCAAACGGATCAACCACATAACAAAAAATTTATTTAATAAAGTAAAATAATTCACCAAATAAACACAATTCGCACTCAACAAATTAATTAAAGAATATCCTAAATTAATTAAACAATAAAATTAATTCATCAAACAAAACTTATATGCGGAAACACTTACCATCGGTGTCGAAACTTTGAATTCTGATGCAAAACTTTGATCGTGTGCCAAACGCACCACAAACAACCACAATTTGAACCTAATTCAAGCATCGGAACAAAAAACAACACAAGCAAACCAAAATAGCAACCCTGAAAACATAAAACCACAAAATTAAGATTAATCCACAAAGAAGAAATTAAAGAATCCTCACCTGAAGACCATAGCGAACCTGCTTCTCTTGACAGTGGTGGAAAAAATCGGCCTCGATGGAGCCCGGAGGAACCGAAACAACAAAAATCAATCAAAAAGAGAACCCCAAAACATGTTATGGTTTGGCCTAGAAAAGTGTACCCCATAAAATCAAATAAAAAATCAAAATAAGGGAAGTGGGAGGCATAAGAGGCTCACCGAAGGGATTCGCTCGCCAATGCAGGAAGAGATTTGATCGCCGAAGTGGAAGAGCGGTGTGCCGAAGCTCCCGATCGGCTAGGTCGTGCGAACAGGAGAGTGGGGAGGCCGGGTTGCGTGAGCAGGGGAGGGGGAAGCCGCCACAGGAGAGTCGTCACCGGAGGTAGAGGGAGGCGCGCCGGTGGCTTCGGCTGGAGGGGGAGAAGAGGGGTGGGAGAAGGAGGGTAAGGCAGGGTAGCGCGAGTAGGAGAAGGCGGGGGGCGTTGTGCGCAAGGCACAGGGAGGAAACAAATCAAGGAATAAACATGAAAAGAAAGGGAAAAAAAGAAAAGAAAAGAAATAAATAAGATAGAAAATAAAATAAAATAAAATAAAATAAAACAAATAAAACCTTAATAAACAATAATAACAATAAACATAATAAGGATTTTAATAAACTCCAATAATAATAATAATAATAACTTAATAATAATTATTATAAACTAAACAATAATAATATTTTTATTAGTAATCATAATAAAAATTATAATAAATTTAATATGATATTAATAAACTTAATATACTTAACAAAATTAATGGAGAGTTAATAATAATAACTTAATTATAATTACACTATATTAATAAATGTAGTGAGCATAATAATAATAATAAAAAATTTACCATAATTACAATTATTAAAATACATCATTAAACTCGTTTTATTTATCTATCTTGAATATGAGGTAGGCCGCACAGAGACCAGGGCAAAGCCGCACAGCTTTGAAAATGCACTGCCCATGCATTGGATGTTGTCATGGGAAAAGCATTCATTCGTCAACAAAATGCCAAAAAAATTAAAATAGGCTTGATCCATAGCTCGATAGAAAATTTCAAAGTCTGATAAAATAATAAAATAATATTAATTTAAAAGTTCGAGTGTGACAGGGGTGTCAAGGGGTGTGGGGGTAGTCCAAGGGGTGGTGGGGAAGTCTAGGGGTGGGGGTGTCCAGGAGGGTGGGGGGTTTTCCAAGGGTGTTGGGGGTTTTCTAGGGGTGGGGGAAGTCCAGGGGTGTGTGGGGATATCCAGGGGTGTGGTGGGGGCTTTCAAGTGGTGTGAGGGGGTTCTGGTATGTTTTTGGTTACTTTTTTGTCTGTTTTAGGGGTGTGGGAGGGTCTCCCCGTGGTGTGGGAGTGATGTCCAGGGGGTGGGGGTATACGTAAGGGTGGGGGTTGTCCAGGGGTGTTGGGGGATTTCCATGGGTTGGTGGGGATGTCCAGGGGTTTTTGGGGCTATCTAGGGGGTCGGGGGCAGTCCAGGGTTGTGGGGGTGTCTAGGGGTGTGGTGGGGGCTGTCCAGTGGGGTGATAGGGGCTGTTCAGGGGGTGGTGGGGGGTTGTCCAGTGGGGTAAGTTTTAAATGTTATCAATGTAAATGTTTAATTTTGATTTGGTTCGTGTTTTGGTCTACTACTGTTTTTCTGGTATGAATTCTTGTTTTGGTTTCTGGTTTTTTCTGTGGAGAGCAGAGGACTGCATTGTATTTTAAAAAAATATTGGTTTTCCACGTCCGTTATTTTATAACCGATATGATAATTGAATGGGGAAGGTTTTATCACGTCGGTTATTTAATAACGGACGTGATAAAAGGCCTGGGAAATGGTTTATCACATCAGTTATATAATAACTGACGTGATAAAACATTTCCCAGGGGTTTATCATGTTGGGTATTTAATAACTGAGGTGATTAACATCCCCCGCATTGTTTTATCACATCAGTTATATAATAACTGACGTGATAAAACCTCCCCCCTAGTTTATGAGGTTCTTTATGTAATAACTGACATGATAAAGGCCTAGTAAATGGTTTATCACATCGGTTATTAGATAATTGACATGATAAACCATTTCCCAGTGGGTTATCAGGTCAGTTATTACATAATTGACGTCTTAAACACCCCCCAAATTGGTTTATCACCTCGGTTATATAATAACTGATGTGATAAACCCTCCCCCTAGTTTTTACACATCGGTTATTTAATAACTGATGGGATAAATACCGCGATGTTATGTTTTTTATGTCGGTTTTTAAATAACCGAAGTAAAAAAAATATTTATAACATCGTCCTTATTAACGTCGGCTAAAAACCGACGTAAAAAATTAAAAATAACTGCTGTAAAAAACGCTTTTCTCACTAGTGAGATGATTTTTGGTGAATACAATGTAAAAAATCTGGAGCCTCTCTATAAATATTAAAATGAATATCCCAAAAAGTTGTCCATTTCGATATATTTTTTCTTTTCACCATGGTTCCATCTCCCCCCAACCATTTTTTAAAATAATGAAAAATATTATAGGGTAAGATAGGAATTGATAAAATGGTCTTATAACATTTCCATTTTCCATACAAGGATTTTTGTGGGATATATTGTATTAAAATGGAAAAATGTAATGTGGGACCAATTTTAATGTTTTGATCAATAAAAATTCCTCAATCGTATTAAATGTGATCTTCTACAGTCATAACTTCTACATGAGGAAGACAAATTATAGAAGTAAACATTCCCATGTCTCTCAGGAAATATATTATATAAAAATCGTAAATATTGGTTTATAAAATGTCTTAGCAATAAGATGAATGGTTAGGATGATCACTTATGTAAATTCATATGAAAAATTAAATCAATTACCATAAATATCAAAAATTCATGTCCGAAAAAAATCATTAAAAATTTTCATTTACCAAAATTAATCGGTCTTCCAAAATAATAAACTATTAAACGCAAAACCACATGTTATATCTACTTATTATTTATCCCATACTTCTCATTTATATTTATTGAGAAGGAAATGTAAAAAAATAGCATGGAAATTATCTGAAGTAGTTTATGTCCACAATTTTAGTTTATTAATGTATGAAAGAATGATGTCATAAAATTTTCATTAAAGAGTTCTAACAAAAATAATAATGTGGGGAGTATAGTAGAAAATTATAGAGTTAAAAAACATACTCTCCTTTATATGATGTTTAAAACATGGGTTGTATAATTTTTAACAGAACTAGTTACATGATGTGAACTGATATCATGATGTAAATTGGTTTCACAACATGTATTGGTTTTAACATCAAGAATCCTTTGTTGCAGCCTCTTGTATTTTTTCATACTATTTTCATGCTAGTTTCATTACCTTTTTGGCCTAAAAAATTAAAATAAACATGTGAAAATGAAGGCCCATTAAAGAAAAATAAAAAATATTTTTTGAATTAAAAATAAATCATATTATAAAATTAAATTCTCAGAAAGAAATCAATCTAAATTCATAGAAAGCAATAAAATACCATTGTTACCATAACAAAGATGACCTTTTTAAATTGTTGTTTATCATGAATATGCATGGTTAGCTAAATAGAGTTTTGTATAAGTCTAACCATATTAGAATAACCCAATTTTGAATTTGAAGTACATCCAACTCAATACATCTCCAATTCATTATGATTAGTGTAGAGTGCAGTGGAGGTGACCAAAATCTATATTTTTTAAGTTGAGTTGGTCGAATTAAAAATCCATCCATAATTTATAAAATTATTCTTTTTAAATGGTTGGTGATATTTTTTAAATTTCCTCAATTATTTATTTACATTCCACAACTATTTCTACAATTTTTTATTCTAATGCTACTTAATTTACTTATTCATTCAGCTATGGATCTAGTTTCGTATGGAATTTCTGTAGCAACTCAGTAGTTGAGGATAATTTTTTTAGTTACATCTCTTCTTCGAGCTATATTTATCAAAGTTTTATGTTGAACCACTGGAATTTAATATCATTATTTCCTCTTTCTTCATGACCTGAACCTATAAAATCAGGGGAGTCATGGATAGAATTAAAATCATCTCTAGAAATGGTACTTATGACTTCTTCATTGGCCAAGATTCTATGGTCAAGACACGCCTTTAAAAAATTCCATTCTAGGCTATATAATGTAGTATCTTCCTCACATGTGTATGCTTTCAAGCATAATAATACCCTAATGTTATATAATATATTTCTCTTTAAATAACTTTAATTTCATAAATATCTTATGATACATGAATCCTCATGTCTGTATGAATTATAATGAATTATACTATTATAACTCTTCAATTAAATCTGTGGGTATGAATATGACGAATTAAATTGTAAGAAATTTATTTTTTACACTAGAATAAAATAAATTTATTAGATACCAATTGATAATAAATTAAAGAAGAAAACATTTTTAAGTAAAATAGATTTTTTTATGGATTTTTTTCACACAATGATTTTCTATATTAATAAATTAAATTGATCGCTATTTCATAATAACTTTAATAAAATTCATAAATTATTTATTTAATAGAAAAATCTAACATTAGTCAACTAATGTTTCTCAGAATTAAATAAGAATATATATCAATTTTTATGCATAAAATGTTATTTTAAAAAAATGGTTTTCATCACATTTTGTGGACTTATTTTAAAATTTATTTCTATGACATATATATATTGAATTGTGAAAAATGGATTCCATGTTTCTAATCATGAGCTCTAAATTTTGTAATTAGTTATATCTTTCTTTAGGCATTATGAATAGTAACTATGGTATAATTTATCACCTCAGTAAAGGGTAAATTCGGTTAACCTGGATTAAAATTAAGTGTTTAGGTTGCATTATTTCATCTTAATTATTATAGGATAAAGATAATTCATCCTATATCACCTTAGGCTCAAATTTTAAATTTTTTAATGTTGTATTTTCCATAAAAATTACCAATATAATATACAATGAAAATAGAAAAACAAAATGTCACTCTATTACTAATAAATATATCTTATTTTTTCACGTAGGGGAAAAGGAAATTTATGAATGCATAATAATAGTTATTTAATGCCTAAATAAATTGTTTTATTGATTTTAATTTATTTTTAACTTTTAGTAATTATATAATTACATTAAATTCTTATGAAAAACCAACACAATATTTTTAATATTAATAGAAAAATAAAGTATGTGATTTTAGAAATACTAAAAGTAATATAATTTGATTAAGATATAGTGTTCAAAAAATATAATGGATAAATATAACATATTATTTTTGTTTAAAATTATTATATTTTAATTATCTATTTTTTTATCTCTTGAAATTCAAATAAAACGAATATTTCCAAAATTTACATTAATTTTATTTTATAATTAACAATATTTTATTAAATGATTTAATATTCATAATAAAATTACATTCAGACAAGTATACATAATGTGGTTGATAGTATCAACCAATGTCTATTTATGAATCATTTTTTCCATTTATGGTAACATTCTTAACCCTTTAATATTTAAATAGTTTGTATCATGGTTAAGGTCAAAAATGATTAACGAAGGTGTTAATAAAAAAGATAAGGATTAAAAACAATACCTATCTAAATTTATTTAGATAATTATATTTACACCCTAGTATATCATAATTCAAATTCATGGTCTTTTGGAATAATTTTTCTTAATGATGACTTTATTTTATTTTAATCTTTTAATAAATTTAACTTGTGTCCTCTCTTCCCTTATAAAAGGATTCCCCTCATTTCTTTTCCTTACACCACATTGAACCTTCTATCTTAGAAAACCCCAAAAAATTATTGTTTCCACATCCATAGTCAAGTTAATAGTTTTTTATCCCCCAAATAAATACCCTAGAATCCTTAATAAGGGATCTAAAAGTGTTATTTTGGAGAATAGGTAATCACCCTATCCGAAAACTTTCTTCATTAATTGTTTGTTTAACTCCCCAAAACTGTAGTATTTATAATAACATAAAAAATTAAATATCATAATTATATTGATATTTTATTATGATTATGAAACCACCATTATCCACCCTCATTCTGATCAAATGAATATTTTAGGTATCGCTCATGCATATGTATAGCTCACTATCTCCGCGTAGCGATACAATTCTTTTTTCATCACAAAATTTTATAGTTAAGTAAGATGGTGGGTATAATATTTATATATTATATTTATGAAATTATTTTGATTCTAGAATTATAATATCATATCAACCTTCTTACCTTATAATCCATTTGAAAACAATAACATCTTATCATGCATACGTGTGGACTACCACCTCCACAAGCGATTGAATTTTTTGTTCATTTATGTTTTACATGGATGGTAATAAGGATATATTTGATTAACTAATATGATTTTTATGATATAATAATGAATCTATAATGGTTAATTATTAATAAAGTTTCTTTAATTTTATCCATAGAAAGGTGAAAATAGCATTCATGCATACGTATGGCCTACAATTTCCATGAACGGTGTGAGTCATTTTTCTATCTCTAAATTCTATGGATGACTCTAAATATTTATATATATAATAAATATATTTTATATGTATATGATGATTAAAATTACATATATTATTTATCCATGATCAAATAAGAATTTCGTAAAATACCATACTGTAATTCATAGAAAAAATGAAATAATGATCCCCTAAAAATGACTCTTTTAGTAAAGGGTTATTAATTAATGTGTATTGAAATGTAAAAAAGGGAAAATGTATTATATTATAAGTATTAAAATGATTATATTATATAATTATAATAAAGTAGAATTTATTATACATGAGGTTATATAAATATTTCCAAAATTGTAACTCGAGGAATGGGTTTTATGTTAGAATCTCACTAATTATTATGATTGTTTATGATTAAGCTTTTATGATGATATATTATGATTTACCTATCAGGAAACACTTTAATTTTAATATAATTAGTTTATTTCCTGATAATATGTTTTTTTATCAAATTTTACTCACTTTATGCACACATGAGACTAAAATAATGTTTTTAATGAAAAATGACTCTATTTCCCTCTTTGGTCAAAAATAAATTCCCTTCCATGTCAATGTTTTATAAAGATGCAATTATGTAAATGTTTAATATTCCCTAAAAAAATTTAAAGTCACCTTTTCCCATTATATAATTTTTAAAAAATGGTTTAAATGTAATCTTCTTATTTTTTTTTTAAATGAGGCACCTTTGACATCTAACTGTAAATGAGAAAGGAATATTTGTTTTCACACAGATAGCATGAATGGAATTCTCCATCATCATGACTCCTTAAAGATTTGAAGCTTCCATTATAAGTTTCCAAGGTTACTATTTAAGGAAAATGTTTTCCTTAACATTTGATACATACCTCCGCCTCCTTCCGTCATCCTAGCTTAGCTCGGCTCCCCTAGTCATTCTTGGTAAGCTCTTGGTGGTGGCTCCTATCAATGGTGGTATCATGTGACTTCATGGGCTCGACCATCTTGGCATTTTTCATTATTGTTGTCCTACTTCTCACCCAATTTCTTCTCGCTTGATAGGGATTCCATGGAGGCATGGTGTTGGTCCAATAGTCGAGTACTTGCTTCCATGACCTGAGGGTACTACTTTGTGATTGGCTATGTGTTGGGTGGTTGTTGTGGTCTCCATAGGTGACCTAGATGGCAGCAATGAGATATGGGTTTGGATTGTGATGGGATTTTCTAAAGGCACAATGGTGATGGTTTCTAGTTAATCCTTTTTTATATTTGATTTTAGTCCACATATTTCCCAGATATGGGGACACGTTGACTCTCTACGTAGATTTGGATGATGATTTTGTTCATCTCATTGCCAATTTATTATTGGAGTTGACGTTTTATGCCAGTTTTTGTTTGGATTTCATTGATTTTTGTTGATATTCTATTGTTCAGGTGTCTTTCAATTGATTCGTGTTCTAAAAATGTATGGTGTGAATCTTGTGGTGAATGATTGATGGTGAGGTAGTGAGAAAGTTTTGATGGATTTAGTCTTGATCTGTTGAATCTTTTGTGTTGTTTCCATGGATATGAAGCACTAGAGTTGATTTAAGAGTGATGAAAATTGTGAAAAAATTTCATATTGATCTTAGTGTTCTACAACAGAAGGGTGTATGGGTTTTATCTGGAAGTATATTTTGGATGTCTTCTTCTATAAATTCTACAAGAAAATGATCTAAGGTTTCGGGATGGTGAATTCACTATTCTTGACTATTCATATTTGGATGTATGAGAGGGTAAGGGTCAGCCATCGTTACCGATATCGTATATTTTAGCACGGGATAACTAGCTGAACATTCTTGCATTTGTGGAGGTTTACCATACTAATGTTGATGCTAGGGAGGGGTATTTCTATGTATTTTTTTCTAGGCTTTGAAATTTTAATCATGTTGATGTATCTTCATCCTTCATGTAATGTGAGGTTTCCCCCCTTTTCTTTAAAAGGGGTTTTATTCAAAAATAAATAAAAAATCCAGCCAACAGGCCATTCAGTCAGTATATTATCTAATCATACTGTCCTTATTATTTCTCTAGATGGTTCATTAATGTTATCATGATATTTTTATGAAACATTTAACTTTTTAATAGTTTGTGATATGAATAAATTATTATGAAACCCATTTTTTCCATGGGTTATTCAATGATGAAATGTTTATAGAACTCTTTACTATTTTTGTTGTTTATGAGTGATTTATGATATTGTGGAAAAAATATTTTTTATTTTATTTATTTAATAGGTGGGCCTGTAATTATATATCCCTCAAATGAATTTTTTAAATAAGGATATCTCTTAACCTAAAAATAATTGGAATCGAGAGTGAACCCATTTTAATAAAGGACTCTATCCACTATGATAGTCTTGGTAGTAAACCGTGGCTACTATGATGGATTAGAGAGTGAACCCAATCTACTATGATCATCTCAAAAGTTATCCTTGACTATTAACGAAATGATTTTCTAATCATATGTTTATTCCAAAAACTTATATATAATGGAAATGTTAGGATTTCATGGATTATGTTCTTTGATTTCTTTATAATTTGTCTATTATGAGCATCCAATATTTATTCCATGATTCATGATTATTATCTGTGATATATAGGGTATGGTTTTCAAATGTTATGATGATGTTTTCATAACCTATACTGAGGTTATGATTAATATATTATTGATATCTCCTTTGTTTACCATTACTGAGCATCAAAACTCAACCTTTCTTATCTTTCCTTTCCCCAGGTTATGAAGAAAGGTATTATGTATGATATTTTTGAGAATGGTTCTAGATATAAATGACATAGTGGAAGATGTTTTAGATCACATACAAACCAGTTTCCTATGTGTCCAAGTTTCCAAAGTCACTACAACTATATTATTTTATCAGGGTTCGTATTATTATGTAATGAATAATCATCTAATAAGATGTGATATCTATGTATAAAAATTATGGGTTTCTATAGAATGTTTTAGAGAAAGATTTAGTGAAGCTTTGTAAACTAGGTTTAGAAAAATATATTGAATACTGTTAGGATAATCATATATATTGGAGAATATCCAATGATATAATAAAGGATATTGTTTTTTCTATAAAACAACTCTGTCTAGATACTAAAAGTTAATATAGTTTTGGAATAGATGTATCTAGGGGTAATAACCTAGAAAATATTTGACTAATTATATCTCATTCATCATTCTAGTTCATTTTGATAGTGTCCTTTCTATTCACCTAGTTTGACACTTCTGAGTTATATGATTAGGATAATTTATGTTTCCCTAACAAATAATTATGATGTATTTTAATTGATGATGATCAGGGATGACCTAGGATGAACTTAATTTGTCATAGATTGAAATTAAGGTGTATTTATTTAGTTACATTATATATGATTTTTCGTGATTATGTGGTTTCCCACTGTGATTATCGTTTCTCACACTATGATTTTTTTGTTTTAGTCAATAGATAGAACCCAAAGGAACTGTGATAATGCCGAATTTTATGGATAATGAAATGATTTTCCTCCTGAGAATACAAATATTATCGAATTTGGAATTTAAAATCATATTTCTCTACATTAATAGATTTATGAAGATATTAATCATGTGGAAATTCCAAAAAAAATAGGGAACAACGTTCGATTGAGACCTTCATGAGGCAATATCCACCTTCTTTAAATGGGTGTAATAATCTAATAGTTTTTAAGTGGTGGATCAATACCATTAGAAATATATTTTATGTTATCCATTTTTCACAACCTAAAATTTTTATTATACTTATTTATCATTTGTAAGGTGAATAAAATCAATAGTGTAATCTTACCAAGAATATGATGTGATGGGAATAAATTTATTCCATGGATTTGGATGAGTTTAAGAGATTATTTTTCAATAAGTACTATCCAATTATTGATTATAAAAAATGGATAAATAATTCTTTTTGTTAAATCACAAGGATGATGACTTTGTCAGTACCTATGAATAAAATTTTATGAGACTTTTGAGGTATTGTTCTGGTATTGTCATCCAACCGAAAAATAAGGTTGATTGATTCATCAGTTAATTAAACCTAATTATCTAGAGGGTGTTTTCAATAAGATACATCCATAACTATGAAAAAATTCATCAGATATGTAATCATGGTTGAAATAGTGAATATATTTTCCTTTCAATCTCATTTTTTTGACAATAAAAGAAAGATGAAATTCAAAGGAAATTCTAAAAAACCCTAAAGATAAGAAGATGAGGTATACCTTACTCTCAATGTGTGGAAGGAAACATGGTGGAAATTGTTGAGGTATCCCTCTATTCTCAAAGTGTGGATGGAAACATGGTTGTAATTTTCATAATGGGGTTGGAAAATGTTTTAAGTGTGGAATGAAAGGCCATTGGGGATTGGAATTTCAAATTGATGGGAATAATAAGTAAGCTAATGATGGTGATAAAGTTACACATAATGAACCACCCATAGTTTAATGTTTCAAATATATGGAGTATGAAAATTATGATAACCAGTTCTGGACCCTAAAGGTTAATGATGATGAAGATCAACCTCATTAACCCCTTAATCTATAAGACGTAGGTAAATATCATGTGATCACTATAGTTGATGTGGATTATGATAACAAAATGGTGAAATGTACACTCATCATCCAGTATAGAACTATTATTTTCTTATTTGATTCTGGATCTAACAAATCATTAATATCTGAAGAATTTTATAATGGAATCATAGTAACAACTTAGTGACATGATGTTTCATTATTAGCGAAATCCCATAATGGTATGATGATCTCATCTCAAGTATATCATTATTCTCTGATTGATGTTTTTTGGAATGTTCATATGGAAGAAATTATTATTCCCTCTCAAGTTTAATCTGATGTTATTTTGGGCATATATTGGATTTATTTAAAAAAATTCAATATTAATTACTGACTAAGGAAATTAACATTTTATATTACAAAACCACCCTATGATCATCTATTAACTCGATGATAAATATAAAATTCTGATGGAAAATTCATCCCTTATATGTGTCTTTAAATATATTCAAAATGGGTATTTATCTCAAATGGTTAGGGTAAAACTAAAAAATTAATATATTACTATTGTGTGGGAGTTTTTTGATGTATTTCTATAATATTTTGCCAACCATCCATTGAATCTTGACGTTGAGTTTCAATAGATATTATACCTGGTGAAAAACCTTTTTCAAAGAATCCAAAGAGAATGGTGCCAATTGAGTTTTAGTATCTGTGTAAGAAACTCTGAGATAATTTTATAAAGGGATTAATTTAGCCACGTGTGTCACCTTGGGGTGCGTTTGTTCTTGTTGTTATGAATAATTATGTATCAATTTGAATCAATATTTATTATTAATGAATTAGCAAGATCAAAATTAGGAACAAGTATCATTTTCATTATATTGATGAATTATCTGATCAAATACATGAAGCTCAATACTTTTCAATGATTGATCTTCATTCTAGATATCATCAATGGATGGATATTAAGGGGATATTCCCAAGATAATGATCTATACATGGTATGGAAACTATGAATACATATGAGATTTTTATATCTTACTAATTCCCCTGTTATCTTTATGTATTTAATAATTAGAGTCTTTAGAGATTACCTTTATAGTTTATGGTAGTATTTAAAGATGATATTCTTATATATTTAATGATAAATGAAGTGCATGAAAATCACTTCACGATTTTAGTGAATACCGTATGGATGGAAGACTTGTAGTAAAAATTACAAAATGTGAATTTTGGATATAAAAATCTCATTTTTCTGTTATACAATCTCAATTGAGGGTATATATATATGGATCTCTAAAAGATAAAAGTTATTAAACAATGGACCATAACAAACATTATGAATGAGTTATACCATTTCCTTGGGTTTTCATGATATTATCAGAATGTTTTCCATAATTTCCTTTTAATTTATAATCCACCAACCTAGTTACTCATTATAAATCCAAATTGTTTTAGACAGATGAATGTGATGAAAATTTCAATGAATAAAATAGATGTCTAGTCAGGTCACATATTTCCATATTAACATGAAATAGAGAAGGTTTTATAATCAATATTGATTCATCAATGAAGGTATTTGGATTCACCCTTATGCAAAATTATATGGTTAAAGTTTATGCCTCATGACAATTCAAGGTTCGTGACCAAAATTAACAAACTCCTGATTTAGAGTTAGATGTGGTAATTTATGCATTAAATATATAGAGGGATTATCTTTATGGATAAATGTGTGATATATATACTGATCATAAAATAATAATTTATATATTCAGTCAGAAAGAGTTAAATATGTCCCAAATAACATGGTTGGAGTTGATTAAATAATATAACTGCTCAATACATTACCTCAGTGGGAAGGGGAACAAGGTGACTAATGCCTATAGTCTAAATGATCATTCTAGGTTTTTGTGATGATGATAACAAAAGATATAATATTTATGGAATTTAGATGGATGGGTCTATAAATCTTAAGGGAGTCATAGAAATCTTATCTATCTCAAATTATTGTTCTCCATTTTATGATCCGAAGAAAGAATATGTGGAACTGCAACATATGGTAAGAAATTTTCATGAGTTCAACCTTGGTATTGATGGAAAGAAAATTTTGAGTAACTAAGTATGTTATTTTTTCCATACCATATTTGAAGAAGGTGTTATTGTATGAGGCTCATATTTAATCATTCTCAATTCATTCATGAATTATAATGATTTATAGAGTTTTGAAAGAGTATTTCTGGTGGGAAAATATGAAGATAGATATTATAGGGTATATATCTTGATGCATGTTAAGTCTTAAATTTAAGGCTGAGAAACACAATTCTTCAAAGAATTTACAACCATTACCTATACCATAATGGAAATGAGAAAACATCAAATTGAATTTTACCATCGAACTCAAAAAAACATCGAAAGTCGATATAGTTATTTTGGATGTATTCGATTTCCTTATGAAGTCAACACATTCATCACTAAAAGATGCCTATTCTTGATTAGGTTTCCAGGATATACATTAATGAAGTGGTATGTTCTCAAATAGTATCATATTCTATTATATATGATCAAGATCCAATGTATACCAAGATTTTCTAGATATGTATTTAATGGGATCTAGATACAAATTTATGTTTTAGTACTATTTATGATCCTAAGATAGATCATCAGTTTGAATGTAATTTTCAAACCCTATTGGATATGTAATGATATGGTCATATGAATTTTTAAGACGGATGGGATTTTAACCTTCGTATAGTCGAGTTTTCATACATTAATAGCTTTCACTCAAGAATTCAGATGGATTCTTATGAATCCCTATGTAGAAAGATTTATAGAACTCCAATGTACAATAATGTAGATAGAGAAAGAAATATATTGGAACCTGAGAAAGCTATGGAAATTTTAGAGAACGTTATATCCATTCTTCATCACATTAAGACTTCTAAGAGTCGATATAAATTTTATGCTAAAAAAGACAGTGTGACATAGAATTGAATGATGGTGAGAAGGTATTTTTTAGAATTTCTATATGGAATAAAGTTATGATATTTAAAAAGAATGGAAATATAATCCCTATGTATATTTTCCCTTTTAATATTCTCTATAGAGTATGGATTATTGCTTATCACTTATCGCTTCCCCTAAACCTCTCACATGTTCACGATGTGTTCCATGCATCTCTTCTAATGAAGTACATACAAGATCCATCACATGTACTAAAATCATAGGTCATACTACTATATCATGACCTATCATATCATTAAGAACTAGTAAAAATATTGTATTGAAGAGGAAAAAATTTATGGAATAGAATTACTCACCTAGTAAATGTTCATTGCAAAAATCAAAAATTTGACGACACTACATTGGAACCCAAAGGTATAATGAAATAGTGATATCTTTAATTTTTTGTATCATTCTAAAAAAATATTGAGGTATAAATTCGTTTTTATGAAATTACAATGTAACTATATGAGATTTTATAATATAATTCGCTTTAAATAAATGCAACTTCTTTGATAGTTTGTGATAAACACAACCCTATGGCTAAATAAATTATTATGATGTATAAATTATAACATAGTTGTTAAATTGGTGGGTATTAATAACAAAAACTAAATTATAATAAATTTATTGTTTAAAATTTTATAAAATAAATTTATTTTTTATCAATTGATTTAAATGAAAAAAATCATTTTTATGTAATAGAAATGGTTTTTTGAAAAAATGTTTTTATGGAAAAAATGATTGTTTATCTTAAAAATTTAATTTTATTACTATAGATTAATGATTTTAAGAAATTTTATATATAATTTATTCTATAAACTTTGTGACATTAATCTACTAATTCTTCTTAAAATTAGATAAGAATATATATCATGTTTTATGCATAAAATGTATTTCTTTAAAATATATTTTTCCAAACATTTATCACATATTTTAAAATAAAATTATTCCATTTTTAGAAATTTAATTTTGAAAAATGGATTCTATATTTGAAATTATGAGGTCCAAATTTTGAAAATATTTCCCTTTTATTTTTATTCATTTTTAATAGTAACCAAGGTAAAACATTTCATATCGGTAAAGGGTAAATCTAAAAAATGTGGTGAAAACTAACAGTTAAGGTCACATTTAATAATTTTAATTATTATTGGATGAATATAATTCGACCTATATCACCTAAATCTTAAAATTTAATTGTTAAATAGACACTTTTTCCTGAAAATGACAAATATTATATTTAAAGAAATTAAAAGTAACAAATCTCACTCTCATACCTTTAAATATCTCTTATGTGTTCAAAAAGGGGGAAAAGAAAGTTATCAATGAATATTAATAGTAATTATGATCTTAATGAAATTATTTTTGGGATGTTAATTTATTTATAATTTTTAGTAATTGTATAATTACTTTAAATGCTTTCGTAGAACCAAGCAAATATTTTTTCAATTAATAGAAAAATAACATAAGTGAATATAAAAATTTAAAAATTAATATAATTTGAGTGTGTTATAGTAAAAATAATTATATATGAATATAACATGTCAGTTTTTTAGACATGGGTTATATTTGAATTCTATCTTTTTCTTGGTTTCTTGAAAGCCAAATTTAATTAATAGTTCCTAAATTGACATTAATGATATTTTATATAACTATTTTCAATTCATTAAATCATATCATAGGTAAAGTTAATTTAATATGGTTTAACATATTGACCATGGTATGTTTATGATTAATTTGTTTAATTATACTGACATTCATAACCCTTTAATTTTGAAAATTTTATTACCACAATTAATGTCAAAAATTATTAATAAAGGAGTTAATAAAAATGATAAGGTTTAAAATGACCCAAAAACATATTTAAATTTCATTGGATGATGTTATTTATACACTATAATATTTTTTTTAATTTATTCCCATTTTTAATCATTTTCCTTGGGAAAGAATTTATTATATTTTAATGTTTTAAGGAATTTCCAGTATGTCCTCTCCCTACCATAAAAATGAAAACACATCCTTTATCTTAATTTCACCATTTTGAGCCTTATATGTTGACCAAACCCAAGAAAATTATATTATAAAATTTTATATCCATGTTCTAGAGGTTCTATCTCCCAAAAATACCAAACCTAGGGTCCATAAAAAGATATTTAAAGGAGTTCCTTCAATGAAGAGGTAATCACCTCAACCAATCAATTTCATCTTTACTTCATATTTAAACTCATATAAATCAATGGTATTTATCATAAAATAATAACTTCAGTATATAAAATATAATTAAATGATATTATAATTATGAAACCACAATTATCCACCTTCTTTCCCATCAAATAGGATGTGAAAGTGTCGCTTGTGGATTCATCTAGCTTACAATCTCCGCATAGTCATACAATAAATTTTTCATAACCATGTTTTTTGAATGATTATTATGATTATTTTAATGTGTATATATTATGTTTATGAAATAATTATGATTATATAAGGATAATATCTTATCTACCTTCTTATATTCAAATCTATTGTAAAATGATAATGTTTCTCATGCATACGTGAAGACAACCACCTCCGTAAAGCGATATGATTTTTTCATCATTTCCATTTTACATGGAAGATAATAAGGATATATTATATTAATATATATGATTTTTATGATATAATAATGATTCAGTAAAGTTGAATTATTATTTTACTTTCTTTTATTCCATCCTTTGGAAGGGGAAAACTCCATTCATGTATATGTACGGTCTACCATCTTTATGAATGGTGTAATTTGATTTCCATATCAAACATTTATCAATCACTATAAATATAAATATACATATATATATATATAATGAATATATATGATATTTATATCATTTTAAAAAAAATTAGATTATGTAACCAAAATTAATGTAAAATTATTGGACCTACCGAACAAAAATTCTTATGAAAAAAACAAAATAGTGAACATAATTAATCAATAATTTTCAAAATGAATTATTAATAAATAGTTGTTGAAATTTTATAAAGGGATCATATTTGATTTTATATGTATTTAAATTATTTTATAAAATGTGTGAAATAAATTTTACTTTATTATAAAGGAAGTTAGAGCACTTTTAAAGTAGGTGGAACTCAAGGTAAGGGTTTTATGTTACAATCTCATTATTTAAAGGTATTGTTTATGATTATGTTTTCAACAATGATATATTATGATATAACTCAAAATAAAATCATTAATTGTATTATCCTATGGTTATTTTTAAATAATACAAGTTTTCCTTCCATTTTCCTCACTTTCAGAACAAAAGATACTGAAATAATATTTTTAAGGAGAAATGATTTTATTTCTCTATTCTGTCAAAAATAAAATCTCTTCCATGTTCATGAATTCTAAAAATAATTTCTAGAATATTTTTAATATTATCCTTTGATTATTTAATTCCATTTTTACCCATGATTTAATTTTTTTAAAATGTTTGAAATGTATTCATCTTTTAAATATCTAAAATGTGGTACTTTTGAATTTTTACAAAAAATGTGAAAAAAATATTTGTTTTAACATATATAAAATAAATGTAATTTCATATATTCAAGAACAAATAATTCTTTTAATATTATTTTAAAACATTTAAAGATAAATTTTTAATATAAAATGTTGTATTTAATATATTGGAAATTTTGTAATTTTTAAGAACTGATTTCAAAGTGATAAGGATCTTTTCCTCAACAAATATTCCAGATATCTTTTAAAGAATTTTCATCTAGGATAAACATTTTTTAAGTTAATTATACATAATTGGTGATTTGATCAAATTATATAACCCTTATTATTTTTCTTTATGGTATATTATTATGATGATATTAATTTTATAAAACCAGTTACTTTTCCAAGGGTTTGGATATGATGAAAGGATTTTGAAACCCATTTATTTTCCATGTATTCTTCTATAATAAAATTTTTATAAAACCCTTTTATTTTTATGGGTTATGAATGATTTATGATCTTTTGACACACATATGTATTATTTTCATTTTGTGATGGGTGGGACTGAAATTATAAATATGTCCACTAAATTGGGTAAATATAGATATGTCACTAGATAAATAGGACAATAATGAACATTTAACCAAGTTATGTAATGTAATTTTTCCACTGGGATAGTATTGGGAGTGAACCTTGATAACTATGATGGTTTGGGGAGTGAACAAATTCCACTTTGATAGTCTCAACATTAATCCTTGACTTTTACATAAATGATTATATACTCTTGTGTATATGTCTCAAACTTATGTCATATAAACATGTCATTGTTTCATGGAATCTGTTCTTTGATTGCATTATAATTTATTTCTTATGAACATATATGATTTATTTCATGATTCAAGATTGTGATTTATGATTTGTAGGGCTTGGTTTTCCAATTTTATTCTCACATTTTCATACACTACGACCATGTTATGTTTAACTAATCATTGATATCTATATTTTTTACCCTTATAAAGCATTAGAGATAAACCTTTCATATGTTTACTTTCCTCGATTTTTGAATAAAGATATTATGTATGATATGTCTAAAAATGGTTTTAGTTATTATGAAAATGGTGGGAGATGTTATAGATCAATTATTAACTAGTTTTTTAGGTATCCAAATTCCCAAGTCACTAGACCTATATGATTCTTGCATGGAGAATATTATCACATAATGAATATTCTTCTTATAATATGCAATAACTATGTATTAAATGTATAGGTTACTATAGAATCACTTTTGATTGACTATTCATTATTTTAAGTTCCTCATGTTATTGTGTCAAATCATTCAACCAAAAGGAAAACCTATAATTTATGTTTAAATTTATTTGCAACCCTTCCATCACAACCAAAAAATACTCATTAGTATAAAATTAATAAAAAATAATTTACAAAAAAGCTATTCTAAAATTATAAAATATAAAAGATGATAAAATAGTATTTAAAAATTATTAAACTAAAATAATCTCTATTACTATCCTTGGTGATGGAGGGAAAAATAAAATAGTCCCATGGGTGTCACTAATTCCTATTGGTTTTCTAAATTAAAAAATTAAAAAAATTAAATTAAAAAAACTAAACTAATGGGTATTAAAGAAAATAAAATTTAGATTTCAAACCAATAAAGATAGTTTTGGAAAAAATATTAATCTACTAATAAAGACCTATAAAAATTTTCAAAATAAATTTAAACTAATTTAATTAGAATAGGGATGAATATTTTTTTGGAGTTCAAGATATAATAAAACTTTTTCAAGAGTTTCAAATCAATGATCATTGCTAATTAGGTCCTAGGATAATGATTAATAGATACGATATTTTCATAATTTAGTCTAGAGGAATCCAATGGTAATGGTAATCATCCCCTAAATCAATAGATTCCCCTTTTCACAATGGTCATGTTACTTCTAAAAATTCAATGTTTATGTGACTTCCAACCATCTTTAATCATAGAATACAATGCCCCCAATGGTCAATGTGGGAGTTATACACTATTTAATGTGAAGAATTCCCCATGTTAGGCATGCTACAAATGACCCAAATTAATTGAATTCAAAAAATAAAATACCCTAACACATTCAATAAACATTTTTTTTAATCACATTACACAAATTCTATCCAATAATTCTATATATGAGTGGTGAGAAAAAAACCCCTAATCTAATCATCATAAAAGTGACAACATTTGATCCTACTGGAAGGACCTTCTGATGAATAGAATACCGAAAATGAAACATTGTCCCATAATTTATAGGCATTATGGATTCATGAGTTGGATTTAATTATCCACAAATGCATCATTAATATCTTATCAGGCCAATCTATGTGTTTAATGGTCATTTGGGTCATAAACAGTGTCTTCTATCAAAATTTTCACAAAAACTAATACTCACTATGCCTTCTTGGGAAAAGTCACATCGTAACATGTAGTGTCCCAATGTTAAATCCATGTTATTTCTTCTAGATGAGTAATTTTAAATCATATTTTCACATCCATAATTAATTTCATGTTTTTAATATAATTATTAATGTGAATTTACTTTTTCATGTGTCGTATGCTTTGTTTCACCATGTTTCATCAGTTATGAACCCCGAAAGCATCCCATCCTCATTCTTTGTCATGGGGAGTATTCATTCAGTGGAAATATGAAATTTTTCAGCCGAAATTTTTTTATAAATTAATCATTCTATCGTTAAAAATATTATCAAACAATTTGATATTAAGGAAACATTTAACAATTTAAATCAAAAAAATAATTCATTTTAATATTAACAAGCACGACTAACATTTTAGTATAACTACTCTATGTGATTAAGGAATATCGAAGAAGGAATCAGGTCCCACTTATACATTTTCTATCTAGTTGAAATCTTCCAAAATTAGCGTCAGAAAAAAATTATGATTAAAAGAGGTTCATTTAGGATAAAATAAAATATGTATTTCAGATACATTAAAAAATGAAGAAAAATAGTTCTAGATAATTTAAATGAGATTCTATAGGATTATCATGACTATGATCATAAATAAAAACATTTAACATAATGTCTAATTGGATTGTAGTAAATTAAAGTATATAACCAATAATACTTGTATTAATATTATTTTACACTAGTATATTGGATTAATCCATTGGTATCTTAGATGACATCATCATAGGAGTGATAATTTCTATATTGTGATCAATGAATTTTTATAATAGTTTCTTTGTGTATTTTATTGGGAAAATAAAATATCCATACTATTATTGAAAAATTTTAAAACCAAGAATCAATTTTAACTCAAACTCAAGAATCGTTCCAAATTCCATTCTCACAATAATTTAAATTTCATTGCAAAGTGGTTTATTTTTTTATCAAATTTTGTTATCATTTACATAGAATTTTACAATTAAAATATCATTTGATTTTTTTTGAAATAATTTCAAATAAATTTATTCCTATTTAAAAATCATTTAATAAAAAAAATAGTTATCCATTCATACCAATTTTATGGGGAAAATGTTAAACCATATGAAGATATGGTTAGCTGAAAAATGGAATTCATAAATTTTGTGCTTTGAAAACAATTTGGCCATTTTAAAAAACATTTTAAGAGATAAACCATCTTATAAAACCTATTTTAACTACATTTTAAAAATTCATAAAATTTATATGGTCGGTGAATTCTAATAAGAGTATTATAGATTAAATCAGAGTAGTAGAGGTGAAGGTCACATCGTAATCATTTACTCCATCTATATTATAGCCTATGGATATGAGACTTAATTTCTTCATGCGATGTTAACTTTATCATCTAATTGATTTATAAAAACCCATTTTGTATCAATAACAGGATAATAATTTTTCCTATCAATAAAAGTACAAAAAATATTCGTTTGGAATTTATTTATCTCTTATAGTATATAAAACTTGTTTTCTTTATTAATAGAATCATAAAGGATTTCTAGTACTATAAAATAATGAAAAGATCAATTCTCAACATCATTTATGATAGATCTTATAGTATGAGTTCCATATTTTAAATATTTTATTATATTTTCTATGGGATGGTTTATTGATTTCATCAAGGTTTCAGGTAAAGGAATTAAATGAGTTTCAATTACATGCCCTTTAAGAGAATATGGATTATTCTTATTCAAAGGTTCAAGGTTATCTACATAATTTAATTAGAATGATGTTTTAGAAATATTTGCATTGAATCTAATTTGAATGGTTTCATCAATGGGTTTCATTCATTTATAGAAAACTCTATAAGTTTTACTTGAGTTTGAGTTCCTAAAAAATATTTATTCATCAAAATTTGAATCAAATTTATCTCGTTTTTTGTTTTAATAATATAAAATTTAAATATAAAGTCTTTGAAAAAGTCAGTATTAATAATTTTATTTTTCAAATGTTCAATAGGGGTCTATTTATGAAGGGTATTTTAAGAACATGGTTTATGATAAAACAAGTGTTATTGATTTGTTTAGTCCAATACTATTATCGGAGTTTAAAATCATTCAACAGGTCTCTTGATATTTCATAGAGTTCAATTCTATCTTTCTACTAACCCATTATTATGAGGTGTTCTAGGAGTGTCAATTTATTATTATATCCTTATGAAGTACAAAGTTCATAAAACTATTTTTTTTATCTAACTCCTCCCCATGGTCACTTAAAATAGAAATTTTTTATTTTATGTTTTTAATTTTTAAAAATCATGTTAAATCTAATGAATACTTTACAAGACTTGTATTTTTGTTTCATGAAAAACACCCAAGTGAATCCTATATAATCAATGATAATAATAAGAGTTTTATTTTCCGCTCACATTTTTTACTTGATATGGTCCAAAAAAATGAACAATATCTATGGTTTTAGAGGTTGATTATTCTTTATTAGGTTTGAAATATGTTTTGTGTTTCATACCATGTTCGGAAGGTTCATAAACAATATTATATTTTAATTTAATTTTTTCAAATATATTACTTATTTTAGTAGATTGAGCTTTATCAGTGTGTGTGAGTGTGCTACAATAACCAAGGATTCGATTCTAAGTCCATATATCACTATCATTAAAACTCAAATGATTACCATTTCTAGAGTAAATATATTCTAAATAAATAATATAAAAAAATTTAATTGAAATTTGATAAATTAATGTTTTCTATTGTGATTAAAAACTTTTCAAATAATATGTTTCTAAATGGAATTTAAAACAATTTCCATACAATTGGAAAATTATTACCATTTTTAATCAATAAATGAGTAAAAATCTATTATAAGTATAGAATTTATAAAACTTCTGGTACTGATATCTATGAATTTACTTCTTTAATTTTCATCAAATGTCATTTATCCTCTATCGTATTTTTCAATATGATTATATTTTGGAGGGGTCACCACATATGTGTCGATAGAATAAACTATCCATGTAATATGTATCTTTTATTGATTTACACTTTAGATATGATACCTATAAATCAAAAAAAGTTTACCTTTTGGTACCCATATTTTTTCCAAAAAATATTATCTAAAGGATATTTTGGAATCCAAATATTTTTTAAAAATAGTTTTAAATATGAGATATGGGATTAAATATGGATACTTTTTGGTATATAAAATCGATCATTTTTCATATACATTCATGAATTTTTACTCAGTATTGCCAAATAAATTTAAAAAAAAATTTAGTTAAATTCCTTTTACAAAATAAATCATTGTGTTGGACGAATAATAATTATTATAAAAACCTAAACCGTAATTATTTTTATGAGACATTGAGAACCCAAAATTTTATTTTTGTTTTATTCACCCTAATTTATTTGATGATATAATTTTTTAGATCATCAATATTCAATTTTAATTTATTTATATTTGTTGATCATTCAATTTTAATGAAAATTAATAATTTTCAATAGGGAATTGATACTTTTAATTAAGTTCATGACTATAATTTTTAATCACTTTTTACATTGAAATTAGTTTGAAAATCTCTTATTCAATTATATTTTCAGTATATTTTATATTTCTATATCAGAGTAGATTTAAAGATGAATAATTTATTTAAGAAGATAAATTATTTTAGGAGGATGAGTAATATTTGTAGTTTACATCGTTATTAATCACGACATGAACCATGAGACACTTGGAACTTTCATCGCCGGATTCGCTTGAGGAGAGGGACCCATCACTTGCACTCTAGGTTGAAACCATGAATCCATTATTATTTTTATTATTCTTATACTAATTCTTAATTTTGATCAAGGGGAGATATAGCCTTATATTCCCCTTCTTTTGGAATTCAAATAAGGTCATTATTTGTTCATTTTGATCATCCTCCTTTTTGTAACATTTGTAATATCCCTTTATTTGGAAATATATATTCATGGTCTTGGATAGAAGATCCATTACATCATTATTTTAAGTGCCATAATTAATTTATTTGAATGAATTGGTCTTTTTCCCATTGACTTATTTGGATTTATTATCATTTTTTTCAATTCATTTTGATCTCATATGTCATGGGAGATTTTGTTAGCTCCTAGACCATCATTTTATTTACATCATTGAATTATTGTATTTTCATCACATTGAGTGCCAAATTACATGGTATTACCCTAAGTATATTTCTCACTAAAGATTCTAAAGTCAAATCATAACCTCAAGACTTTTGACCATTTAATATGTCAGTAAAATTTGTAAACATTGAAATAATAGATTCATTTGGATGCATACTAAAACATTAAAATCTTTTCTAAACATGTCGAGCACAATATATTTTACTCTATTAATTACTTAATGAGTTACTTGATGCAATTTTAATATTTAAAGTGAGGCATTACAAGTATAAATGTGATTAAAATAATTAAAATCTAAACCAAAATATAATATATTAATTTATTTATTATTATGTTCAATAGAGGCAATGTCATTAGGATTCCATTTTTCCTATTCCCTTGAAGGTTTAAAGCGATTCAG